>OY756412.1:4627505-5827505 GCA_963576865.1 Anania hortulata | reverse complement strand
TAAGGAGATTGGACTTGGGATCTAGTACCTGCTTGTAAAACGAAATTGAACTATACCTACACAGTTTCAGGTGAATAAAGTAGGTAAGGCTTATTTCGCCTTAAGTTGATTTAATTTATTTTTAATCAAATAGATGGCAACCCAATAGGCGTAGTGGCGCAGTGATTCCTCTAGAATACAATTGGTCCCGGTTTAGATAACGATTTTTTTACTACTTTAAGTGCAATGCAATGCAATGCAACTCAGTGGCGGCAGCGCTTTGGTAGTGATTACCAAGGTTAAGCAACCAACGCCGCGGTTGTGATTGGATGGGTGATCATTCCAACCATATTAAGGGACATCTATCACAAGCATCTCCGTTCGAAAGGCACGTATATAGGCATACTTAACTTTCTGACTACTGTCTGCATTGGCTGGGAGACGCTCCTAGAGACGCTCCTTAGTTCATCACTGGTATTACATATTTTACCTCTACAAATTCGAAACACAAGGATGTTATTTCCTTACTTTGAGTCCATGATATTTGGTGTGTATATTTTCTCTCGGGCCGGGCCGGGTTCCCACTATGCCGGACCGGCAGATTTCACCGGATCCCACAAAAAAACCGGACAGTTAAGTAGTCCCCTCAGTTGAATTCGGACCTTTGCTCGCAATGAGACGAAATTGTTGTGTTGTGGTGGTATCTTATTAGAAGGCTAAATAGAGTAAAAAGAAAACATTGGGTACATCCTATTTCACGGGAGTTTTTTTTTTGTCTTTATAATCGCCTTCGGTCTTATCCCACAGAACAGGTCTGTCTTAGACAAACGTAATTAAAGTTTCTGCGTTTATATTATCCATGCTACTCCTCTCCTTTAGTCAAAATGCGAAGCAGAAATAACGCAAGAGGAGCGCGGGCGGGGCGAGCGGGGGACACAGATACCGGCAAACTCGTTCACATTACTCCGGTCCAGGTGTTCTACCGGCGGCCGGCGCTGCAGTGACAAAACGCTCGGTAAAAATGCCGGGCTCGGTATTTTTGCCGGATCCGGCAAAAATTCTTAGTACTTAATTAACTGAAAGTTATTCATATACATAACAAAATTTGTTATTGATTTCCTTCAATGATAACTGTTTCATGGAAGCTATTCGAAACATCTTTAGAACTTGAAATTCTTATACGAAAACCGTGTACGACTATTCGTATCAAAGACAATACAAACTAATACTTTTTGCATCTTCTTTGCAGCAGCGCAAAATAAGTATGTACTTTTAAAAGTACTCATGCAGACACTTTCATATACACTATATTTTTATTGTCATTCATATAGAATTCTTGATGGCAGAAACGTGTTTAGGAAACTTAAAGTTACTTGTAGGTTCTTTATTATTATTACTAATACTGAAATAATTTTAGTATTGTCTCATGAAACCGTACAAAAAGAAACCATGTTTTTTAATAAAAAAGGTATGGTGAGATATGAAATACTTACTAAGTTAATATATACAGTAAAATCAATATCGCTTTTACTAATTGTTTATAAAAATCACTGGAATATATCATCATCATCATCATTACAGCCACAGAACGTCCAATGCTGAACATAGGCCTCCCCCAATAACTTTCATTGGGGGGATTGCCAATACTCACCACGCTTGGCAGGCGGGTTGGCGAGCGCAGTTTTTTATAAGATTTCGCATTCAGACGCTGCTGCCCGTCTCGTGCTACAGGAATTAGTCGCCTCTTACGACACGCCTCCTGTTGGCGGAAGAATACACTTCCCCACTGGAATATAAATGATTCTAAAATATGTGCAGTAGCAAATAGGTTCTAAAAATACCTAGTTAGATAATTTTCATATCATAAAGTTAAAAAAGCTATACCTACTTTACGAGGTCGTTTTGTGTTAAACTGATGGCATTGACGTTAAAGCGCGGTGATTTTCCCTCAACGCTAAGACTCGGCTTCGGGACCACAGCAGGTGAATTTAGAAAACGAACTATTCTAAATTGGATCGGATCTGAGTGTGCTGGGAGACGCATCTGGCAAAAATCATTATCTGGTACCTCTTTACTGTCCACTGTCCACTGTACTGTTAAGTCTACTGCTGGACATGAGGACCATAGAACGCAACATCGAGCGGCTCTCCCTATTTCGAGACCTTACAAATAGTGTATTGCCTGGCGCATATTTATTTAAAAAGTTGCAAAACTTTAATCAGAGTTCTGTGTCATCGTTTGAAGTTAACTTTTCAAATAATTTTAACTTAACAGTGGTCTGCTCAGGACTGTCTGTTAATGGGGTCCTGTTGGATGGTTAAATGACTAGATCCCAAAGAATTGAAGAGAGTCAAATTTATTCTGAAGACCTAGTCCAGGTTGCGACAGGCTGATGATGATGATGAATTTTCGAAAGCATCATGTGGCACTTGAGCCCGCGTCTTAAAATGGCAAAATAATTCAAGTATTTCGCTGTTAAAAACAAATTTATCAGGTTAGGTGTCCTCAGTGAATAGCTCATTTGGAAGAACGTAGGTTTAAATCCTACTAGAGGCTGTCGATTTTGTTTCAAGCTCTAAAATATCTTTACTAACATTATAAAGCAGAAGTTGGTTTCTTGTTTGATCTCAGGAACTACGTGTTTGAATTTTTTTTAAATGTTGGTTAGTCCATTTATCGGGGAAGGTTTTAGGCTTTATAACATTACGCTACGACCAATAGGAGCGGAGTATCAATAAAAAAAATTCAAACACGGGAAAAATATTCCATTTCAGAACTTTCGTTGCTTGCGCTGCGTAAACGGTTAAAGTTACACAAAAAACATGCATGACGGAATTGTTTGATGTACAAAAAAATCCGTGAGGCATATATTTATCTTTTCGGGTTGACTTACTAAGTATTACCTTTTTTATGGTAATCAAATTTGTTCTAAAATAACGCATTGGTGCTAGCGTCGCTTTTTCTTTTACTTTTAGAGCGAGGCTTTGATGTGGTTTTTATTGTATTATTTTAAGCTGGGGAGTGATATGAGTCGTTGATAAAGACTTTAAGTACCTAACAGATCAAACTCCACGAGGGCTCAGTCGCTGGTGGTAGCTAGTCTTAGATATAACTACATGTAATTTTAAAAACTACATTTATAATTGAGTTCCTGTAACGACCATTCCGTAGGTCGATCATATCATGGTAATTGGTAAACTTTCACTCCTTATCAGTCACTACACCAATGCTCAAGTGTAACTGAGAAGCCTAATCTAATATTATGCGACTGCTCGAGCGATTTAGGGTTGAATTGGCAATCCCGCAGATTGATCCGATTATCTCCTGAGGGATGTCTCAGGAGGACAGCTCCCTTTAGCAGTTTACTGTGTCAGAAGTATAAGATTATTAGGTAAGATTGTTTTCATTCTTATCTGTGAACCCTACACCTACCCCTATCTGTAATAAGAATGAAAACCTTGTTGCTTTTGAACGCCTTCAATGCTTTAATATTTTGTTCATAATGACTGATGCCTGACTGCTTGGCGGAGATGGTCAGCATTTTAATTTTAATTATTTGAAACTAATGTTTAAGATCTGAGTAAGATTCTGTTTACGAAATTTTGATATTATTTCATTATAATATTTTGATATTTTTGTGGATAATGGTGCTAATGGCACATTTTTATAAACTTTGCTGTAATTAAGTTTTATTTTAGTTGCAGTTGGTTGTTGTCCCTAATAAGTAAGAATAAAATAAAATGTATATATTGTGTTTTTTTTATATTTTTTTTAATAAGGCACGGCTACAGAGACCAAACTAAAAAGCATACAAGACAAGCAACAACAATACAGTGTTAAGTCTGTGCTTTGATTACAGCCGAGCACAACATTTACTTAAAAGAAACAATAACAATACTTAATCAAACTATACAATGAATATTTAACCTTTTCGGTACAAGCTCGCATATACGAATTCGTGCTTAATGGACTTTTCGCTATACTTAAATTGTTTTTGTGATTTCAAACAATATATGTGTACCGAAAAACATATTTACTTACCTGTATTAGCGTGTCTTTAGCCCGCACTTACTATACCATGTCTTGTATTTATATGAATTCAAGTGTTTAATCTTGTGCAACCAGCTTGTCTGAATATTACATAAATAAAGTTTTATAGATAAACTTCGTCTTTGTTAGTTGTTAGATGAAATTAAAACTTACTTAAGTTTTTATAATGGTGCATGTTTTTAGTAGTTTGTTATAAATATGCGACCAACATTTACATCATAACAAAGATATAATGAAAATAACAGCTTTTTACTAAATTCATTTGAAAGTATACAACGGTACTTGCAGTAAAAAAAATGTTTGGCTGTCTGTCTGTTTGTTCCAGCCAATCTCCGAAACGGCCAGACTGATTTTGACGGGACTTTTACTGGCAGATAGCTGATGCTATAAGTAGTAACTTAAGCTACTTTTATTTTAGAAAAATAAAGTTGCGAGTTGCGCGAATAAAAATTTAATAGGGAACAAAATCCGATTTAAATAGAGAAGTTTTTAAATTGATTTAAAGATCACGCGAACGAAGTTGTGGGCAACAGCTAGTCCTATGTAAAATTATCATCATCAACATCATCATTTCAGCCATAGGACGGCCATTGCGGAACATAGGCCTCTCGTAGTGATGTCGAGATTGGCCGGTTGAAAGCTTCCTTTGGAAGCAACTTTGTGGGTGGACGTCCTACGCTGCGCTTGTCGGTACATGGTCTCCATTCCAAAACCTTTTTGCCCCATAGGCTGTCAGTTCTGCGTACTGTGTGCCCCGCCCACTGCCACTTCAGCTTCTATCCGTTAGGCTATATCAGCGACTTTTGTAAAATAATACCAATAAAAGATATTAGGCCTTACTGTTGAGAAATTCTACCTACTTACTTGAGCTTAGTGCAGTATGCTCCGAGCTCGATAATGCTTAAAAATGTATGCGTATGTTGTGAGCCTCGACGAAAGGGCAATGAACAATGCTATATACAATGATTCATGAATAGATATTCTAAAAGTATTTTTGAATTTTTGTCGGATTTACTGCTTTCGTCATCATCATAATCAGCCCACGTCACTTCACTGCAATGACAATGATAGCATCCAATTTCGGACTTCACCATAGTATTTTATGCTTGATATACCAAACCAATTACCAAATGGCATGTATATGGAATTACATTTTTTTGTCTAAAATACTTAAAGGTATGTTTATACTCATGATAACAAACAACTTTTCCCAAGAAACTACTTACCTATCTCAACTTAATTTTGTAATGTATCTACTGAACGTGGGCGGCAAACGTAAACCAACAAAATTATGTTGAGATAGGCAAAAAGTTTCTTGTGCAAAGTTGTTCGTTATCATAAGTACCCCGAAATATTTTACAATAATAAAATTTCAGCCTGTATACATATTGGATGATAATTTAATTTCGAGACTCAAATCTGTAAAGAAAAGCAACACACATAGTGTTGCTTTTCTTTACAGATTTGACGAGATCTATAATATTTCGTTTTTGAGTTTACCCTTTCTCTCTTCCAACATTTTAGTTTCCACTGCCATAAACAAACACCTCAATCTACAATAACGAACAAAGGAATTCAAAGACACTAAATGAAATGAAAGTAGAATTGATGTTGACTTCGCTTAAATTGTCCATTCAGCTTCAATTAAGTCGTTTAATTAAGTTTTAATAATTTCGTTAGTTCATGACATGGCGTTGTATGAGAAATTCCCGGACAGCTATAAAAATGATAGTGTGTTTATTAAAAGGAGTGTACTCAAGAGTTTAATTTGCATGTACATGTTAATTCGTTTTTAGTATGTTTTGAACTATGAAGTAAATACAAGTATATGTTGAGCATTATCGCTTTGAAATCGTACCTAATTTGTGATACGCTAGACATAAATGTTGCTTAGTATAAAACAGAGAAGTAAAGTCATTAACAAACCAAACATACAGGTACTGGTTTGACTGGTTACTGGATTAGTACTGGCCCAAAATTTGTCCCAAAGTAGTAGTGGTAGGTTATCTTTACATATAAAAGTCGGGTTAGTTACACCACTTATAAGTGACGAACAGCTGGACCGATTTTAATGATCTTTAATTTGTTTGATTTGTCTTCGCCCCAAATAGCAGAATAACTATTAGAACATTGAGAAAATACACGATAAGATATGAAGGGGCGATACGAAGTTCGCCGGGACAGCTAGTATAATAATAATTGGGATGTGTTATAAGGAGCTATTAACGTCGCAAAACGAAAAAAAAACAACTGATGCTCCAAACATTACCGTCGATGTTAATTACTATTACTGTATGGAAAGGTGAACTTATATCTCCCAATTTCGGTATGTCATAACATATTTTTAGTTTACAAACATGTTTTATGGGCTCAGGCCCCGTGTGCCCTTATGGTTAAGACGGACCTGGGTATCGGTACCTTAAAGTTGTTTATTTTAATGAGTAGAACATCATGAAAAGAGGTCCAGTCACCAGTCAGTGTATAGTTTTTAAACATTTGTATTCTATTTTATAGCTTGCCCCGGCATCGTACGGGTAGCACTGTGTGGCGGGCAAATAAAAAAACACAAACAGCTTCCTCGCGAATGATGTTAGTAAAATCGATCAAAATCTGTAGAGTAGATTTTGATAAGACATATTATACATAATTGATGTATACAAACTCGTAAAAGTCGGAGGAACCCTCATTTCGCTTCGACTACGGCAATCCCTTTATATTCTGCATCATTGTAAACATCCTTGAATATTACAGAATGTTCTAGATCAATTTAGACCGTCAGAGACCTTTTAGAAGATTCCGGAATATACCGTGACTCGATCGCTAGCTTACCTTCGTATACCTACACCCACACTTTCCAACCCAACTGTGATGGTTTAATGGACTGATGAGAAATAATGATACTGAAAAACTATATAAGAGACAGCACGGAATCGAAGACAATATTATACTTTTTTTGTAAAAACTAATTAGTAAAATACAAAATGTGGCTAAAAGGAGTACGCTTCACCGACCTCTGTATTATTTTACCGAAACCGTTTTGATTTTAAGAAGGCCACACATCATGTGAGAGAGGTTGTGGGAGGCGTTTACGGAGTTGTAGCGGCACTGACGATAAAAAACACACTGGCTTTTATAATGTAATATAATGGTGTTTACTATACCTACTAAATAGTATGGTGTTTGTGTATCTAAGACTCTAACATTAAACGAAACCCAAATGTAATACCCAAAAAAGACAATTATGTCTTACTGATATTACAAGTGTAAAAGTTTGGATATTTGTTACTCAGTCACGCTTTAACGACTAAATGGAAAGCTAAAACACATATTACACAGAATGTTAAAGAATAACCTTTTTTTTTCTTTATTTGAGAAGTTTGGTCTATAGCGATCACATCGTCTCGTAATTAAAATCAATCTACTTCTTTTTTCTAGCGTATATCTCGTCTTGTGACAGGGTCCGCTTTCCTATTCTTCGCTCTATCCCTGGCATCTTCTTCTGTGAGATCCCAACTGTCCATGTCTTTATTGACAACACTCAACGATTTGGACGCCCTCTTCACCTATTACCAGGTACTTGAAATTGAGCATTGTATTTCCGATGTACTCAGGTGGTCTTCTTTTAATATGTCCATACTTACTTATTACATGTTTAGGTTTTCTTTTTTTCTTTTTTTTCTTTTTTCTATCGGCGATGTCACGTACACCAAGGCACGTATTAAATCGTTGGGGATCGTGTCGAGCCCTGTCACGCCGCACATCCACCGCAGCATCTTCATCTCGGCAACATGGACGGTACTGTCATGCTTTTTTGTAACGACCTAAGTCTCGTCTCTCAGCACAGTAATACTATCACAATAATTTTGTTGTCGTAATTAAAATCTATAAACTTACAAAATTACAAACGATCAGAAAGGCAAACCTAACTAAAATTAGAATCAAAGGAACATTGTGTCAGATTAATATTTTAGACTAGCTGTTGCCCGTGACTTCGTTCGCGTGGTCTTTATTTTATTCAGAAAGGATTTTCTGCGAAACTTTCTTAATTTTTTCTTTTAAAAGAACCTTCTCCAGACAATAATTAACTCAACAAAAAAGAATTAGAAAAATTGTTCTATCCTTTCACGCGTGATGCGATGACCGAGGGAAATAAAGATTAATTTTTATATTTATAGATTGGTTGTCTATTATATTCAGTCATGAGTTTGAGTGGATTTTATATCATCACAAACCTGTAGGTTGATAAGACAAGGACAACAAAAAGCTGAATCAGGAGTGTGGAATTTCCAAACTTTTCCTTTATCAAGTGAAAATAAATTTCCATTATTATTATCTATTCTCGGTGTGACGCATTTTGTAAGAATAGGTACCGAAAATGCGTAGGAAGATTATAAGTATAAGTAATCCAATATTATTGAAATATGTATTACGCTTCGTTAAAGATATTTTTCAATCATAAGTCTTCTTATACATAAAAGGACCAATTATTTTGTGTAATGTGTAACATTTTCATTTAGCTAATTCCTAAATATCAATTACCATACAATTTCGTCTGGGGAATTCGCAATAGAAATCCCAAAATAGACATAGCTTCTTGAACAACACCGAAAGAACGATGAGTTCCAAATTTTCATCGAAACTCCTAATTACAACATTCGCAAATATTTTATCGTGTACACAATTGGCCATTAAAAACAGTTAACAAACACAAACAGCCATTTGTCAAAGGCCTTTTGTCATCTGAATGATTAATCTGCTGTGAAATAGAGTGCGTCTCGTGTGGCCTAAATTATAGTCTGTCTGAAGGGCTTAACATGGCAGGCCGGCCTGTTCGTCAAGCGATGCCTAGAAACCCTTTTACAAGTAAAACTGTATTATAGTATTCTTCGATTAATGACACATAGATACGTAATCCGCGCGAAAAAATGAAAGCAACTAAATTGGAGCCACAGAGGGCTTTCTACGCCTGACAGCTTCGTAGTGTTTAATTTCAATCCGCTCCGAACGCATGACAATCTAGATGTAGGCATTGCTTTTATCGAATTTTCCTCGGATTTGAGGAAAACTTATGAGCAACCATATTTTATAGTGGTGTGCGCATTTTGTAACCGCCGTAGGTACCGAACTATCATTCTATATGTCATTATTCGAAGGCTAGTTTTTAATGCAGTTGTTTTATACCAAGCAATGCCTGTACTCAGCTATGAGACGAACTAATTTGTTCACAATAATTCTTCTTTTTAGCGCTTTGACCCGTTTCTAGTCGGTTATTATTACATTTGGAGCGATTGCCATCAGACCTCCGTAGCCCTTAGGGCCTCCGCTGCGTAAAGCGGACGACCGCGTCGGACGACGGTCGCGGGTGCCTGGTGTATACAACTACGGCAGAGACACCGTCCAACCGCGCAACGTAGCGGTGTTCTTGGTTTCTTTAGAAACAGTCCCATTCTGCGTGTTGTGGACGTCCGCGCCGGACAGACCGTCCGGCGCGGACGTCCGCAACACGCAGCGTAGGGCCTTAGACAGGAAAACTAGACCATTTTAGGACCATGGCTTCACATCCAGTGTTATCTGAATGAGTAGGTTTCCTGACGATGTTTCCCTTCACCGCCGAGCAAGTGGTTAAATCCGTATAAAGATTCATACAGAGCTACGTTATGATGTGCGTGAATAGGCTAGTCTCTTAAAAAATCTAAGTCAATTGGATTAACAGAAAATATTAGACACAATTTTTTGATTTTATCAATCAAACAGAAAATTATGGAGATATAGCCCGTTAAAGTTCCGCGTAACGTCACGCCTTGCGACACTTTTTAGCAAGGCGTGACGTCACGTGCTCGCATTCTCCAACTTTGATGCGCTTTATCTTCGTCATTTTTGTTTGATTGACAAAAGAAAAAATATGGGTTACTACCTAACCTAACCTAACCTAACCTAACCGAAATCGAAACCCAAGGTCGACTCCGATATTTTGACCACTGCAGAGCTACCTCTCTTTGATACATTACTTTAGCTTTATTTCAGAGTTTTTTTTGACACAATCACATCTATCGTCTAGCCCCAAACTAAGCAAAGCTTGTTCTATGGCAAGTAAGTAAATAACGGATAAATATACTTAAATACGTTTATAAACATCCATGACACATCTTGTCCCCATCATACAAACCTTTGCTCCTTGCGGGATTCAAACCCACAACCGCTGGTTTTGTATAGTCCGGAGCGCGAACAACTACACCACACGGTCGTCGTAATTGTAATAATTTATATAATTTTAGGTACAAAAAGTTAGCCCAACGGGGCTAACTTTTTGTTTTTGGCGGGGCACATAGTACGCAGAACTGACGGCCGATGGGGCAGAAAGGTTTTGGAATGGAGGCCGCGTACCGGCGCAAGCGCAGCGTAGGACGTCCACCCACAAGGTTGCAGAAAGCCGCTGGATGCAGGCCGCTTCCAACTGGCCAGTCTGGAAATTATTCAAAATTTACAATCACATTCCAAATTACATTAAAAACTTAGAAAAACCGTCAATTTTTTATAAACGGTTAAAAACATTCCTAATAAATAAAAGTTACTATAACTTAGCAGAACTTTTTAATAATAAATATGAAATTTAACTGATAATATTCTTCGGTAGCACAATTCAATGTAATTTAATTTAATTTATTATCTATAAATTTATAATTGTATAATGCTTGAAATGTACACTAATCTTATTATAACTTATTACTTATGAAATTTAAAAATATGTACATATGTCACTCTCTTGTTTGCTATACCCTTGCAGGGCGTCACATGTATACCTTTATTTTTCTAACACCGCAAAATTGTAATGTGACATGCAATAAACGTTTGAATTTGAATTTGAATATGTTCAGCAGCGGACGTCCTGTGGCTGAGGTGATGATGATGATGATCATGACAAAAATTTGTAAAAACAATAAACCAGATCGTAAAAGAGCAATAACAGAAGCTCCAACTTTTCGTATCTTTAACCTAAATAAATTTGCGTATACAATTAATTTTCCAAAGTTAACAACAATTCAGTTTAATAGTTTCGATACAAAATACCACTTAACAATTTATAGGACAAGTGACAAGGGTCGTGAAGCTCGATGGGCCGGGAAGAGATAGCTTCGCTACTATCGAGAATTGATGCGGATGGCGCCACATCAATGGGTTTGATCATTTGGTCTTTTAGTATTGCCCGCACACTGAAACATACAAGTCGGAATTCGGTGTTGATCCGCTCCCAGTCACATTACGACTTAAACTATTCTTTTTTATTTCTAGCTGCCACGACTAATACTGAGCAGGGGACTCTTTTATATTTCATCAAAATGATTTAGTATTCCTATGGTACTAATAATAACGAAACCGGGAGAAAAAAAAAACAATGGCAGACAAAACAATCATTTAGGTAACTCGACGACAATGAAACTTGATTCTGCATAACAATCTCGGTGAACATTATGGCCCTTCTGCTGAGAGCGAAGAAACAAAATTTCAGCACTATTTTTGCTCGTTACCAAAGTATGACTGAGAGCGGGGAGCATGCAACTAACTACACTGATCTGAGGGTCAATTCCCGTAATTTGACAATAGTCGCAATCCGGTGTCGATCCGCTCCCAGTAACATTACGATCCCAAACAGTATTCTCGTAAACCCAAAAAATGCAATTATAGTTCGTAATGCCACTGAAAATGGGAGAAACCAGAATTAGATATTTTTTTGCTCTGTTTTTAGTCTTATTGGGATAGTTTTAATAATTTTACGTCAAATTGAAAGTTTACGAGAATACCGTTTGTGATAGTAATGTTACTGGGACCGGATCGACACCGGATTGCGACAATTGTCAAATTACGGGAATTGGGCCTCAGGTAAAACTACGTCTAACTAGACCAGGCTAACCAGGGTTTGCCATCCTGGGGTCTGCGAACCCTCAGGACTGGCCTATCTAGGGATCCGTAAATTGCCCCCTATAAGGTCTGCCCTTTAAAAAGGTTGCGAAAGTCTCGACGAGGCTTTTATGAAACGTCAACTTATCTAGATGCCGCGGTCCAGTCATTCGAGTTGGTAATACCTACTTGCGCGCAAACTTACTCCTAGTAAGTACTACATAAACTAGAACAAAAGATCTGAATTAGGCGTAATCATGATGAGTATGAACACACTCACCTTGCGAGCCACGTGACGCTGCGCCCGCGCTATATGTTGTTGTTGGCATCCACACTTCAAAGGCCGACGCCGTAATCGGCACTGGTGACGACAAACGACGAACTCATTCTAAATCGAATCGTTGGGAAACCGAAACGAGAGTGTTAGCATTCTAAGAACTATTGCCAAATTTAGAATTTCAAGTGTAAGACAAATGGGCCACATATTAAAATGCTGCTCGGACAGGAATCCGAGTGCAAGAAAAAAATGGTACACTTATTTCATGGTTAAAACATGGTGAATCCTTTCGTCCATCTGTGATGGTACATTCTGACGGTCGGCAACGACCTGTGGTTCGCGCTATTGGCTACAAAGCCAGGTGGTTGCGGGTACGAATCCTGCATAGGGCATATGTTCGTGTGATGATGAGCACGAGTATTTGTATCAAAGTCATGGAATGTCTAGAAAAGTATTTAATGCTTATTCGTTATGTAGTAATGGTAGTAGTAGTACAAACTTTGCTTAGTGTGGGCTTGGGGCCAGATAATTGAAGATCAGATAAACATAAAAAATAACATTTCATATACAGCTTAATGCTAAACAAAAATTGTGATTAAGACTACGTAGTACAGACAACAGCACGTCAACCTACCACAAAACGTCAAATTTTATCAATTGATATTGATCTCTACATGTTCGACTTAAAGTTGAAAATCAATCATAATGACCTTTAACTTTTTGGGTAGGTTGACCTGCCGTTGACTGTACCTAAGTATTTATATTCTGTTAATGAATATTGAAATATTATGTGTCAATGTTATACTGTTAATGACTACTGCTCGCACATATTATCTTTTTTTTTGTGGTAGCTAGTGGTGACTGAGTTTGTTCCGGCGTTTCTTCTCAGCACTGGCCAATAATGTTATTATTGACTAAATTGAATAAATGATTTCTGACTTTGACTTTGACATTAAGAAAAACACTTGTGGCAGGTAACCCCTGACCATCTCAGAATATTTTATCCCCACAATTTTAAAAATAAGTGTGTCTGGGATAGGAAAACAAAACTATGAGTTTGTCTATAGTTTTCTTTCAGACTTAACACATCTAAAAGCAGTATTACTGAATGCAAATTTTAGTTTCTCATTCAAAGTGCACTTCCGTCCGCCCAGCCACCCAGTCCGGAATGTAATGCAAATAGTACTAAGCTTCGTTCTCAAAGAGGACCGTGCAGAACTGCAGATAAATAAAACTTTTTAAATTCTGTATTTATGTAAGCGCTTTATTGTTTTAAACATTGCACTTAAATTGAAAGAACTTCCCATATTGTCACATAAGATAAGATGCTTTGCTAAAACAAATAAAAGTTCGACAGTTCTAAACAGCGAATCCGAAAATAAAACAAGGGAAATAACCAACTCGAAAAACTTTGATAAGTGCTCTTGTCTAGAAATTGGAAATAACCAGTAAGTCATGATGTTTTGAATGTACTTGCTAGATATAATCTATTCAAATAAAGCAGAGTCCGGCATGTTACACATTTATATTAATCAAGAACGGCTGGACCGATTAAAATGATGTCTGATTCCTTAGATTTGTCTCCGCCCCGAATAGCAGAATAACTATTAGAACATCGGAAAAATTCACGAAAAAAAAGGACAAGAGGCGTTACGAAGTTCGTCGGAACAGTAATATGATAATTTACACTTTTAAAAAATACACCTTACCTGAGAATCGAACCCACATCTCTATTCGGGCAACTAAACCGTTCGTAAGACCGTCCCCGGTAGCTCGGACGCTAGTTATCCACTGAGCTCAGTGGAAGAGCAGGGTACCGAATAGCTATGAGACGTGGCGTATGTGCCAACCTTTTTTTAATGGAAACTAGTTAGCTTAGAAAGTCATATCTTAACTATTTGACTGGCTGAAAAAACATGTACACAGTGCCGGATTAAGACTACTTGATGCCCTAAGCAATCCACGCCTGTGGAAGAAAATATTTTTGGTTATCCTTAAGACCCTATGACGTGATGCCCTAAAACAATTGCTCAATTGACTTATGGACTAATTCGGCACTGAATGTATTGTTTCGGCATCGTTAAAGTTCTTAAATACCTAAAAACATGAAATGTAAAGTGTGTTATTGAAAAACTTGAAGTTAGCGTCAAAATTAGCTGATCAAACAAACTAACTTCCAAGAATACTGTCTCTTCTAAATTTCACTATTTAAGCCTGACTTTTGCGAAGTGATTTTTTCAGGCTATTATAATCTGGGGGCACGATAGTGCCTCCGCCAAGTCTAGCAACCACCATCATTTCTCGAAGCAGTTCATGCTATTTTCGACCCCCTATAACTTCGTTTTGGATAAAACTAGAGGCTTGAATTAAAAGCATAATTTGAAACAGTAATTTAAGAATTATAACTAGTCTAAATTTCTTAATTTTGTCACTCACCGACTGAGTGACCGATCATCAAAACCCTAAGGCACTTCTAGCAGAATGTTACTTCTAGCAATTAGTGTTCAGTGTATAAATAAAGAAAAATTAAAAAATTTTAATTTTGGTCTAGTTTTTTAGATACACTAAACAACCAAATTTAATATAATATGTAACTATTACTACTAGTAAGATACTTACATTGTGTTTTCATGCGATGGCCAAGTCAATCTATTTATTTAAAACATAAACGATTTTTAATATTGAAATGGTCACTATAAGATGTTGTTAGGTAAGCTTATTACATAATAACTGGGACTGAATAAATTAACCGACTTGGTATTACATGTATCTCACAATTTTTTACGGTAAAAGAACTGAGTTGCGAGACTTGTTTTTTTACATGTTATGTTATTGATTTCTTATGCTATAATATATATGGCTATAATGCAGTTTTTTTGACAAAATCAGATCTAAGCTACTATTGATGTTGCCTATACATGGCGAAATTGACTGAAAGATGTAAAATTGCAAAAATCCATTCATAACAAAAAGGGATGGTGCAACAAAGGAGGTGAATTTTGTATGTGAAATTCGACGACGACGATTGATTTGAGCAGACGATGATGCAGGAAATCGCTGGTTAAATATCATTAGTAGCATTGTAATTAGTTGCCTGAACAGTGCGCTTCTGTGTGAAGGTTTTAATTTACGGGATTCTTTCTTATAAGAACAAGAATAAGTTAATAGTTATATTTTTCTTTAAGTATAGCTTATGAACAAAAAACACAAAACCAGTATTTGTAATTTTTTGCAATAATGAAAATAAAAATGAGAGTATCAGACTCACCTGTAACACGTTATTATTAGGTACAGGTATGCATACTTAGTCTAATAAAAATATCTTATTAAAAGTTTCTTTATTAGGTACTCTGTTAAAATTTTCCAGAGAAACCCGAAGGGAATTCAAACCTTGCATAAATAACAGCGAAACTTTACGTTTTCCAATACTTTAGTTAGACATGTAAAATGTTCGTAAAACTTCACAGAATATGTTAACTCGGCTAACCAGCATGTTACAGTTCACTGGTATAGCTGATATGAGGGGCATTTCATAGATGCTAAGTTATATTTGCCGGAATGTTAATTTTGAAACGGTGCACATAGAGTTGTAAATTGACGGTCATATGCTATAAGCGTCCGTCATTTATAATAAATGCTCGGTCACATTGGACATTTATTGTCACGATGGTCACATATTTTTTTAGTATAAATTAAAAAAGGAAGAATTACTTAGTTAAGTATTTGACAATAAAAACATACAATAAAACATCTGGATCGAACTCAAAAAAAGCTTGCGCGTAATGATAGGACACTTTTTAACTTGTTCGTGCAGAAAGATTTTAGAAATTTCTTTTTTTTATAGATCATCACTACTAAAACCTGTCTGTTTATTTGTGACCAAATGATTTTTTTTATAGTTTGTCAATAGAAATGAATGTGACGTTAGTGACAATAAATGTCCGAAATGTCCGGTCATATTAAGAAAATGTCCAATTTGCTCGGTCATATTGGTCAGACATTTATAACGTGACGAACACTTTACAACTCTAGGTGCACACTACACGGTCATGCTACAGTCATTCACTTTTGTCGTCACCATCATCATTTCAGCCATAGTACGTCCACTGCTGAACAATGACCTCCATATTGGCCGGTTGGGTTGGCGGCCTGCATCTAACGGCTTCTGCAACCTTTACCAGGTCGTCTGTCACTATTGTCAATGATAAATAATAAATGAAAAATTCTCAACCCTAATATAAACTGTATGCACACATTGGTTTTATTACTCGCAACGCGGCTAGCCACGCAAGTAATAATAAGCAACAAATAATTATTCAGCACACAAAACAAGTTTCCATCGAATTTTATGGCATAACATAGGTAGTTTACACAGAATAAACACTGGTTCCCAATAAAGAAAAACATGTGTCGCAGCATCAGGAACTTCAGATTTTAAAACTGACATACTTGAGCCAAATTGTATTGAGAAGGCCAGGCGAGCTATAGATTGAGATAATGAGAGTATTTGTATCCCACCTCAGGTTGTGTCAGCCCCTCCTCCCCTCCCCTTTGGTCAGCTCATGGCAAGCTGGCAATCATGACATGGAGCACATACCCTATAGAGTAGAAATGTCATATGATTTGTTCGACAAAATCTTCCGCCATTTTTAAATCTATATTTGTACTGTTTTTTATGGTCAAGAGTTGAAAGGATTTATCATTTCATACTAAATGTAAGTGAAAAATCACTACTTAACTAGTTTCGGAGAAAGATGTTTCTTATGGCTGCTCTATAGATGTGCTCGATGGCTCAAGGAAACTAGTTACAATGGAAATATTGTTATACCGTCTCATGCGTCCGCTTGAAATTTCATAATAATAGAGATGTGCAGGAAGTATGGGAAATTTTCCCCTTATGGAGAATGTTCCCGGAAACGGGACTACACTCCGCAATACTTTTCCCTTTATTCTAATCTGTCCTCTGCCTGAAGGTTGTCTGGAAGAGATCGCTTTTAGTAATATGACCACCCAGATTGCGCATCTTTTGTAAACATTATTCTTTGTAAGGTGTACAATAAAAAGGATCTATCTATCTATAATTATTATAACTGATTGATTAAAACATGATAATTTCTATCAAATAAAACTATCACTCAAAGAGGTGAAGTGGAATAGCTGAGATAAAGCTTTGAATGGTTTACCCAATACTTAGATAATGTATGAAGCATAGAATTAATTTATATCCGATAAAAAGTCAAAATATAAATTCAGGATTTTTCTATATTCTGTGATTCAGGCATCTCTTTGTAGATGTTCTTAATGAAAATGTTTTCGATTATGCTGAATTCTTTTCTCCGAACAAAGAAACTTCGCAAAAGGCGCTTTCGTAAAATAGCTGTCAGTATTTCTTAAGCCCTCCGCCAAAGCTTATCTACTAACGCCACAGATTCGGGACAGCTAACTCGGAAAACTGCTTTTTGGGGGGTAAAACAGTAAACACCCCATGTTTTGCTAGTGATTGGTGATTGTTTACTTGAAAAAACATAATGCATTAATATTAAAAGTGATTCAGTTTATAACCATACAGTTGCAAAAGGAAACAACTTCTATTTAATGAAACATTAGAAAATACGAGTAAGACATTGGTGACTTTAAATATTGCACGATTTTATATTACACGATTGGCGTAGTGGTGTGTTGTTTACATGAATGGTCCCGGGTTGATTCTCGAATTGAGTAATTTATAAAACGATTATAAAACTAAACAGACTCTTGCGTCTTGGGCTAAATCTGTTGAACTCTCTAAATTTTTTGGAAAAATTTAGGCCTGAATCGATATCACAAAATTGTTTGTGAAGGCATCGTTACATCAGTGATTTTTTAGGGTTCCGTTAATGGCTTAACCCTAAAAGGGTTATCTGGTATTTCATCCAGTCTATTCGTCTATCTGTCTGTCTGTTTGTATGTCACAGCTTTATTCGCAGCCTATTGATTCTAAAATAAACAATTCAGCTTGTAACAATATTATAAAGTAAAATTGTGCAAACAATGTTACAAAGTGAAATTTCACAGTTGTTTCTTTTATTTGCCTCTAGAATTGAAACAGAATGTATACAATAAATAAGCATATTTTCTTGCCATAAAGGAAGATTTAACAGCTGTAAGAAATAGGTACCGATCTGTTAAAGTAGACGACCGTCTGGTGTAGTGGTCCGCGCTCCGGACTACAAAGCCAGTGGTTGCGGGTTCGAATCCCGCAAGGGGCAAATGTTTGTGTGATGAGCACGAGCATTTGTACCTAAGTCATGGATGTTTATAAAAATATTTAAGTATGTTTATCCGTTATCTAGTCGCCATAGTACAAGCTTTGCTTAGTTTGGGGCTAGCTAATTGGTGTGATTGTGGAAACACTTTATTTAATTTATTTAAAGTACTTACATACTATAAATACTTTTGTTTATAGGTTTTTTTTTCAGTAAAAATTGTTACTTTGAGTTTTTGACAACATTTAACTTTTAGGTAAGCACACTAAAATATATTGCAGTCAACTTAACACTACTCGTACATATAATATAGATGATTATTGAAATATTTGTTTTTACTGGAATCTGGTTAACCTATAATTTTTGTTGGGTGCCTTAGGTGGATTAAAAAAATGCTGACCTTTTTTATTTAATCAAGCAACATTTAAAAGATTAGCTGATTTTGTTAATTAAAAAGAAAAGTCCTGTGAAGTCTAGAACCAAAGTAATTCGCGAGATAGAAAAACGAAAAAAAATATCTTAAGGTATTTTCAACGACCTTTTAAAATAAAATTGGCGCTATGTAAAGGATTCTTAAAACTAATGTTATTTATTTGTAAAAGCTACTCATTCTAATACATTTTTATTTTTATTGTAAATGGTGTTGTAAGCAATGACAGCTTAAGTAGGTACCTACATGGTAACTACATAATTTGTAAAAAACATTTTATTTTTGTTACATTCGTACCGCCTCAAAATTTTTTTTTGGGAATTTTTCCGATGTTTTAATAATTATTCTGCTATTCGGGGATACAGTTATTCTGCTATAAAATCATAACTCGAAAACTACTAGTATAAAATCGTAAAACATACTTATGGGTGATTCGGACACGTCTCAAAACGAGGCACCTAAAAAAAAATTTTGGACGTCACTTTTCTGGCCACCTTGTATATATTTCTAAGAACCATTTTATCCTTTAAGGAATATAAAGATATTTTAAGATAGGTACTTATTAGTAGGAGATATGCTTTCAAGGTAAGAGGTTTAACTCACTAATAACCCTGAAACTGTAGCTAAACTATTTGTCGCCAATAACACGGCGCCATTCGGAAGGAATAACAAAATAATGGTCGCAGGTAAATATTATGACAATTCTCCAGCTCTAAATTCGGTCTGAGAACCAGCAAATAACATTTAATGGCGGTGTTATGTTTGTTTTGTGACTAGAGTCTAGCTAACGAAATATAGACTTGGCCATATAGTTAGATTTTGTTGAATTACTATGCAACAAAAAACAATTTAAGGCATTTTTCTTAAGTTCCCTATATGTGGTTCTACTGCTCTGATACAAACACTTGGACCAACTTTAAAATCCTAAAAACAAAAATCACTTTCCCATGCTGCTCCCAAATAGACGATCAACTTGTATTTTTTTTTTTTTTTTAATTTTGAAATTGGTCCATAGACTAAAAGTTTGTACCTCTAAAGTATGCCTATACAGGGCTATTTGTAAAACAGCAGCAACCTCCTAGGGGAAGATTCTGGTGCTCAAGTATAACAACTTTTTCTATGGGACCAACATTGAAATTAAAAAATCACTGCTCCATATAAACTGATGTCAGCTGGTCGGCGGCTTAGTATGGGGAAGAGATTTTTTTTGCGAGCGAGGGTCAGCCCCTAGGAGGTTGTTGATGTTTTACAAATAACCCTGTATACTTCCTTCTGCAGAGCACTGGTCACACCTCAATTATGAGGTCGTTTGAACCATACACCACCACGCGGGCCCAGTGCGAATCGTTGAAGGGACCTTACTGTCAGATGTAATCAAGCCGCCTTAAGGCCTCTGACTAGGCTTTACGACTAGTATCAAGAGATATACCTTATAACTTTTACCTTTTAACAAGGATATGTATTTCATAATAGTCTCGAACTATGACAATTTGTGTGTTAGTTGTCGAGTACAAATTTTTGTTACATACGAAATAAAATGATAATTATTTATTTCCTTAGAACATGATGATACAATAGATTTGTTGTGTAATTAAATTTAAACAATTTATAAAACAAAGTTATTTAAATACCTAAGCACATACTTTATGGGGAACACATAAATAAAAATCTAAAGCAAATTGTTCCTGCACACCGCGGCACCGGACCGGGGAGGTCGT
This sequence comes from Anania hortulata, assembly GCA_963576865.1. NCBI lineage: Eukaryota > Metazoa > Arthropoda > Insecta > Lepidoptera > Crambidae > Anania > Anania hortulata. Next base: position 5,806,910 of record OY756412.1, on the reverse strand, counting down.
TAATTTCTCATTACCACCCTGTATTGTTTTGTCCTCTGGCACGCAGATAATATTTACGGGTAAGCCATTTAAGTCAAATTAATAAAACAGCCGATCCCCAGTTTTTAAGGCTTTGTTTTAAAGTTATAGAAATTGTTTGTAAAATTATTGGATTCTTCCTCTGAGCAGAGTTTCTTATCCTACGGTCCTGTGTTGTGGTGGTGAACGCCAGGGGTTCATCGTGAGGTCTTAACATAATGAACTTAAAAATTAAATCGCAAAACAAAAAAGTCTGGTAAAAGCTACATCTCTTTTTTCATCATCATCATTTCAGCCATAGGACGTCTACTGCCGAACATAGGCCTCTCCCATTGACTTGCGGCCTGCATAGAGCGTCTTCTTCCTGCGACCTTTACCAGAGGCCCAATTCCCGGGGGGGGGGGGGGGGGGTTCCAATAGTCGCCACGCTTGGCTGGCGGGTTAGCGAGTATTTATTTATTTACCTAACTATTATTTTTTATTTTCGATGCTTTCCCCGTTGCTCGATAGTTATAGTTTCCATAGATATCCTTACGCGTCATCACCCGGAGCAATGAACAGAGAGAGACGGCTTCCCAATTTTATATCCTATTCTGAAAATGTTTGCGTATCCAGAATATTACTCTTCGGTTAGCTGTAACTGCTTTATGGGTAAACTTTGACTCATAAGACTGTCTTGAGAAATTTGTTTGTCTCAAATGCCTGAATAACTCATTTACATGATTGTGACAAAGTTTGCGGAATGGGAAACAAACAGCTTATTAATAAATCTAAAATACCTACTTAGCATTTGCACCTAGAAGATAAATAATTATGCTGTTTATTCCTGTAACTATAATATAAAGATTATCTACCTCTAAAATTGGCACCTGTTTAGATCTCAATTGTTTTGTCTGCGAAGTCGAAAAATGCGCATAAATTGTCCTTTTTATGTTACTTAGCTCCCAATTTCACACTTAGTTAAGGTGAGTATAGATTTGATCATTTATTTGTAACAGAACAAGCGCTCTAATGTATCACGCTTTCCCGAACCTAAATTCGAGCACCACCCTCGACGACAACCTGATTTTATATCAAGCCGCGAGCGCAGGATCAATGATGTGACATTCAACAAAGAAGCAAGCATGCCGGACTTGGTGTCGCTATCTCTGAGGTCCCGGGTAGATTCCCGGTCGGTTAGGTCACGTTCACAGGTCTGGGTGTTGTGGTACCGTCATTGTTTTTGATTTCTGTAATACAAGTGCTTTAGCCACTTACCATAGGATCACATCAATGTACTTCACTTACACTTACTCGCCGTGAATATTGGGTCTAACACAGAGACGAGCGTTCGCAGGAACGTAACACATGTTTTTTTTACTGAGCTTTTGCCTTTATTGTACTACACGTACGACCGTTACATTACATGGATATGCTCCAGAAAATGCTCTAGTCTACACTCACCTTTGTGTTTTTGATGGGATTTCACTAATAAAATACAAGAATTTATAAATATATTTTAGATAAAGTCTTAACACACACAAAGATACAAAACTTTGACATGAGAAAATTATAGGGATAAGAAATAAGTCACTACTAAAAATAGACAAATATAAAAATGATAATTATCATTTATTTTGAGGTACTTACTTCAACAAACAAAACTCAAATAAAACGCTCGATTACAATAGAAAGAAGGAAAAGAGGAAAACAAAGTTTTATACGTAACTCGCACTTGTTTGAATTAACTAATTTACTGGTTCCCTTTTTTTCGTAATCAAATGCAAAATTTGTTTCAACGAAATCGTTTTGAACTTAACGTTTAAATACAATCTAACTGTATAGGGCAACTGTATAATGAATAGAAACTTTTACTTTGGGTGGTCCCATAGTAAAAGTTTCTAAAATTTTCCTATAATTTTCACTAAAATTTTCCTTATTGTATTTGTAACGCGAAAGGGGTATGGAAAACAGGTGTTTTTTTCTCAATTTCACTATTGGTCAAAAATGTTGTTGATATTTATGAGTTGAACACTTAAGCATATTATTATTTAGATAATCATTAAAAGTCACCCTGTTATATATATATTAATTACCTACACGGTGGTTTTAGGAATTAATAACAATTACTTTATGTTAAAAATACTTTAGTTTTCCAAATTCGAAACAAATATTTGTTATTTACTTGTGAAGGATTAGAAATCACTTTCTGCCTTTAAAAAAAAAAGGATTTTTTTTAAATTGCGTTGCGTTTAATAACTTTAAATTAAAAATGACTCTTCCAAAGATTTCAAGTCATTAACATTTGAAACGGTTCATTAAAAATCTGAAATGACGCGACCATTCGCGTTAAACTTCAGTCACTCGCCTGCCTGATGATTAAGTATTTGTGATAAAGTCTAAGTCTTTATCATCATCATTTCAGCCAAGGACGTCCACTGCTGAACATCTAGGTCTCCTCAAAGCACTCTTACTCAGTAAGCGTTAATCATTTATCCTGGCAACTATATTCTGAAAAATATTATTTAACTACACTCTACGGTTCAACATTTATTTTCATGACCGGTACGTAGGAGTGACATTGGGGTTTTAAATAATACTAAAACTATAAAGTTGGTGTAACAGATGTTCCCCGGGGAAGTAACTCCTAAAATTGTAGCTGCATTCCAGAGAGAATTGCGTTTGGGAATCCACAATCAACTCTCGTTTCAATTAATCGTTGTATTTCCGTTTTATCACTCACATAAATAACTACTAGTAAGTTACTATATTGCCAGACCAATATAGTAGTAACTCAGTTATGATTTTTTTGAAGAAGAAACAGGAAGTTAAGGTTTTGAAAATGCGGACAGAAGTTACACTTTAAATAATTCATGTCTACTTAAAAATAAAATACTCTTAACAAGGCACAGCGTGGTAAAACTTTTCATAAATTTTTGACTTTACGACAAGTAATTAAAGTAACCGTTTGGTGGCTATTATATCACCAAGGTTTAAACGACAAAAATGTTATAAAATGGACAGTTTGTCTCCACCAGACTTTTTGGGTTTTCTTTTGTCGTTTTTTTTATTGTTGTGTGCTATTTTTCTTTGATTTACCTAAAGGTAGGTATATCTAATAATTGCTGTTATGCTTATGGTTTGCTGTTCGATCAATATGATGCCTATTATAGCTTGGTTATATGTTGTCTTATTCACAGCTTTTTCATGTTTCGAGTCTTTTTTTAAACAATAATTTCCTTCCTTATAAGTCAGTAGCTTAGTTTTTTTGTTGTGGTGGTCTTTTTTTTCCAAGCCAACTATGTGTTACTTAAACACATAAATCAATTAGCATAAAAAAAGACACATGTTATATTATAATCATAATAATTCAGTGAGATCTTTTTAGTGTAAAAGCCACTAGGGTACAGTACAGGGGAAGGAAAGAATGTCACATTTTTTACATTAAACGGCAAAGATATTTAGTATTTTAAGTATAGTAGAAGTATAGTAGAAAACCAACATTTATTTAAAAAACATGCATAGTCACGCAGTAATTACCCTTCACTACTATTGACAAAATCCAATAGACATGCATTTTTAGTAACAACGTAATACTTATAATTAATTACCATTTTCTCTGTTCCTTATCCTTCTGACAATGCTTGTTATGTCCCTGTAGCCTTCTTTAAGACCAAACTTTACCCCTATTTCCCTTGTGAAAGGGTCGTTGACATGATTAATTGCTGAAGAAATCGCTATCTCGTCCCTCCCGTAAAAAGGCCTTACTGCTCCCGTAACCGCGTGGTAAATGCAACAGAGGTAATTTATGTGAGCTGCGAAGGTGCGCTTCGTGGAGCCCATTCGCGTTATCTCAAGTAGAGTGAATAGCCTTAATTCTTAGATTCACTTAGAGCCGCTTGTAACACGCAGATCGTTGCAGTAGTGAGGTAATAGACGAGACCGATGCGATTCTATGGAGCGTCCTGTGAGGAGAGCCATGCTTGGGGTTTCTTTGCGAGATGACATCTGAAATGAGGATATCTGTAAAAGTCAAAGTCACATAGTTCTTCGAATTAAGCTCACAGAGCTAACAACCGTTTGGGGAAGAAAGGTTGTCCGGTGACGAACTACAAGACGCAGGCCTTTCCATCAGTAGTTTGGGGTAAAAAGGTTACCAAGTGGCGACCACGAACTACAAGACGCAGGCTCCTCAACCAGACTGACGACCAAGTAAAGGTTGCGGGGAACCGCTGGACGCAAACGGCCAGAGGCGTTCGCTGTGACGTTCTAAGGGGAAGGCTATATGTCCAGCAGTGGACTTCCAAGGGTTTGTGATAATGCGATCCTCATAATGTCTATTTTCGTTGTGAATTATTGACTCAATCTAGTCGATTAGATTGTTTTTAGGGTTCCGTAGCCAAATGGCAAAAAACGGAACCCTTATGGATTCGTCATGTCTGTCTGTCTGTCTGTCCGTCCGTATGTCACAGCCACTTTTTTCCGAAACTATAAGAACTATACTGTTGAAACTTGGTAAGTAGATGTATTCTGTGAACCGCATTAAGATTTTCACACAAAAATAGAAAAAAAAAACAAAAAAAATTGGGAGTTCCCCATACTTAGAACTGAAACTAAAAAAAAATTATTCATGGAACCCATACGTGTGGGCGGTGGTGTGGTCTTCAAAAATGATATTGAGGTTTCTAATGTAATTTTTTTCTGAACTGAATAGTTTGCGCAAGAGACGCTTCCAAAGTGGTAAAATGTGTGTCGCCCCTGTAACTTCTAAAATAAGAGAATGATAAAACTAAAAAAAATATATAATGTACATTACCATGCAAACTTCCACCGAAAATTGGTTTGAACGAGATCTAGTAAGTAGTTTTTTTTTAATACGTCCTAAATCGTAAACCGCAGTTTACACTATTAAAACATCGATAAGTTACAACGAACTGCATGAACTTTTATATTAAGTTACTTGCTACTACGGAACCCTTCATGGGCGAGTCCGACTCGCACTTGGCCGCTTTTTTGCTTGTATTTTTGTATACATCTACAATAAACATCATCCTCTCATCATTGTCATATGTCAGTCCATTGCTAGATACAGGCTTCTCCCAAAGCCCAGCACTGTGCTCAAACCTCGACTTTATTTTCCATCCGCTGCTTTGCTTAAGTCATCGCTCCATCTTGTCGGAAGGCGCCCTACGCTGAGTTTCCCAAGTACCACCATAAACAGGTAATAATATTCAATTACCAGAGGAATATTTACGTGTTTTTTACCAGTTTGAAAATTGAATTTCACAAAACCAGCAGTGGAAATAACATTCCTATACAAAACAACAACAACAAAAAACTTCTAATGCTTCGTTCGTTACCTTAAAACTTTCCTAAATCTCGAACTTTGAATTCTGAAAGTCAATTCCAAGAGGTGAAATCTACCAAAATATTTAGTTACCTATTTCCTCTAACCAGATTCGAAACTTGTAAAAGCTAACACAAACTTGAGTGACTCCTAATAACTATTTCCTAGGTTAGAGAATTACGTGTAACTGAACATCTGTGTCTACAATAACATGATACAACAACTAGCACGTGAATATTATTGCAACGTTCAGGGTTCTATTATAGTTGGTATCGGTCTAATAAACTTTATACGAAAACATTAAACCGTCTTCAATACGAATGAGAAATGTAAACCTTTAAGCCTTGGTTTATCATCAAACTTCCCCCTCCCCCCTCGCATTTTATAATAAATTATTTACCTATCTCTTTTGGTTGAAACCTTTTTTTAAAGTTTTTTTTTCGATTTTTAGTCCATTTGATGTCCTCAAGGTAAAACGAAAAATCGATCTAGGTAATACGAAGTGATGTGTAAGTGATTTATAAACTAAGAAGCGAAACTTCTTCCTTCTTCCAATATAGGAATATCTGGTTTCCCAAATTATTACTTAGGAAACAGTTTGGATCTGCCGAAGTAGCGAGCACTTATAAAGAACTTGTGTGTAACTTGCGCGGTGCTTGAGTTGTGCCCCACAATAAAGGATGAAGCGATAAAGGTCATGTCCGCTTTTTCTATGGAGGTTGGTTTTTTATTCTGAGTAAATTTTAACCAGGATGAAATTATACACGTTAAAAGCTACAAAAATATGAAACATGAAACTACAGAAACATTAATTTTTAACAAAATATGTATTCGTAGAAAAGTGTTAGTAGAAATATTTGATAAGTATGATAAGAAGAAGAAGAAGATAAGACAAAAATTCTTTTTTTTTCTGTGATGTCAACTCTGACGTTATTGACATTGCTGACATCTGTCAGACTGCCAAATCCTTTGTTTAAATGTCAATTTTGACAGACACATGTGACATAAGTGACAGTGACATTGCCATCTGACAGTAGTGGTAGCAATGTTTGTCCATGATCGGAAAGGCAATGGCACAGACTTAAAATATTTTTATTTCTATATATAAGTCGAGTATTAAAAGGCAAGAAAGCCATTTCTTCTACAATAACTGACAACTAACTCTTGACATGTGTTTTCAATTAATAGTTTGGCTGGAATTGCTGGTTTCGGCATGTTTTAAAGATAAAAAAATGATTTTGAAAATCGGAGGTGTTTAAAATTATTTGATTTAGCAACAAATGTTACTTTTTGGTTGCTTTATCTGGATATATATAACATATCGTGGTTGAAAACATTTACGAATAAAAAACCATTTTGGTACAACTCTTTTGGTTACAAGAATCACAATTACAAAACAAGCGTTGGCGTATACTAGTTAACGGATAGCCTTTTATAAATATTATTAAAGCGCATTTTCACTGGTCGATAATTCGGTCGATATAAAGCTTGCGAGAGTAGACTGCTTTTAATTCCTTTGCAGATAATTTCTTCACCAGTAAGTCATAAACAGTTAATATTTCTCCACGCAACAGTAATTGTCGATCCATGACATATTGTGCATCTAGAGCCATCTTTTTAAAGCAAATGCCAAACTTTAGTTGTAAGTTCTGAGTACCTATACCGCATGCTGGCCCTAACGACCAATGAAAACGATTCCCCGCATGCTGCGAACCCTATGGCATTCCGCATTACAGAAATTACAACTGCACCCCGCATGCAGGTACTAACGATCAATAAAAACAGTTTCCTGCATTCGTTACAAAAATCTCCCGCTTACGATCAATGTTAAAGCGCCTTTAAGGACATTTATGGCTCAGGTACAATAAATTGTTCATCTCAAAAACATTTGTGACGGTTACCAGACTACTATATATTCATGATCTTCCTCCTAATTAAGAGGTACTAGTAGGCGTATTAATTAATTATATTACTCGTATGTGTAGAGACACAGCTAAACACATTTTTTTACGGTCGAAGTTACCTCTCTTTACCTTCTCACACCTGGGGTTTCTTAGCAACAGGCCATAATTCTTAATATTACCGCAGATATTACTAACAAAGAGGCCATCAACATGAGGTGACGTAATCTCATTTTTACGACTCAAATGCTGACATAATATCATATACACAAACTTACTTGGTAACACAGGTATCAATTATTGGAACAAATCTTAGGGACAGCGGTTTTTAAATCAGGAATTTAGGATACCACATTCGAATGTTGTTGAAATTTCACTATTTAATCACACCCTAACTCTAACAAGATTGTGAAAAATGGTTACTGAAAACTTGCTAAGCGGTGTGATTGACTATGACGTCACACCTGCTCGTTTGCCAGGAGTGTTAGGAGTTTTGATGGTACAACCAGCCTTAGATTTACGATTTTCTAAGCCGAAGCAAAATTGAGTTCTAAAATCCACCAGGAGAACCCCCTCTACCTGACTGTCCCGATATGCTGGCTCCACCATTCGAGGCACTGCATTAGATGAACCTGATAATTATCTATCTATCAACTATCAGCGTCTATATCTATTGCTTTATTTTATTGGTATTGGACTTTTATCAAAAACTTTGCTAAGATACCATTTTCCAAATTCAAACTTAAACTAAAAAAGTAACGATTCGATACTAATAATATGCATGCAAGAAAATTTTATATTATTGAAAACGAACCAATGTAAATGGAAAAATTACATAATATTCGATTACATATTCAACCCTACGATATTCAAACGTATTCCACCGTAGTTCTGCTACGTGACTGGAAATAAGAGATTTATAAGTTCTCAGACCTTTTAAATAGAAATGTAAAATACAGTTATAAAGAAAAAAAAGAAAAACTTGACACAAACAATAAATGCTTACAAAATTCATAGGAACTTATATAAAAATAAAATAAATAAATATTGGAAAACACCACATACACAATGCTTTGATTATCTACAAGTCAACCATGGGGCCAGACAGTAATATTAGTAGTAATGTGTACAAACGATGACGCACAACAAAAAATAGCTAATAATTTTTAATTTCTACATCTAAACCAAGTGATTCAAACTGCGTAAAATCGTAATAGAAATTAATTTCATACTCAAATTACGGCCCTAAGAAATAAGAGATCATTTTCATGTTACGGTTCATTGTTCAATTCGTTATTAATAATTGCTCACAAGTATGAATTACGTACCTACATAGAACCTACAGACATAATACATTCTAGCAACAAAGTGACTGCGAGACTGTATTCGTTTTGTGTTCAGCCTCTTTGCCTGATCCCATTTACACAGAGCTTCCCCCAGAAATTTAATAAGTTTTCAGCCGAGGATTCTCGCATTTTACACTGAGCACAAAGCACTTGAACATTCCAGTATTTATACTACCAAGTCATTTACTAACGAAAAAATATTTCACTTAGTTAATTCTTTTTTGGGACATGCTACTTTGAAATCTTACTTTGTTCAGTTCTTGTTCGAGGAGAACATACAAAAGTAGGATTATTAATAATAATTTTATTAGTTTCCATCAAAGTCTGTTAATACAAAGCATTTAAAAGTTAACTTAATAAGACCAATAATGACCAAAGTATTTGCAAAAATAAATGATTAAAATTTTTTGGTCATTGATTTTTTATTTTATGTAAAACAATAAATTTGACAAACTAGTTTACTGGCATAGTAATTTGTCTTAAACATATGGGTTCCGGGTTCGATTCCCAGTTTGATCAATTTAGGAAACTTTTTAAAATCAGTGCGTCATCTGGGTGTTCTGGCGAAACAAATCTTTGTCTGTTACCTCGGACAAGAAAAAGAAAACTGTTAACTAAATTTTAATTCCATTATTTTCCAGACTAATTGTTGAAACCGTGTGTCCAAACTAAGTCATTATTCATCTTGGAAAAATAAAAGGCAGCTGCGACACAAGCTTGCTTAGTGCAGAAGCCGATATATATAAGATTCACTCTGTTAATTACATGGCAATAAATTAAAATTAATTTATTATTATTATCTAGAACCCGATTGCAGCACTATCCACTGGGTCTAATAGTGTTTTCAAACCATCTAGAAACTCATAAAACACACACAGAATTTCATCCAAATCGATCCAGCCGTTTAGGAGGAGTTAGATGACAAACACACGTACACAATAATTATTTATATTAAGATAGATACGTAATACGTAGGGCTTATTAAGTGATTGTACTCAAACAGAACCTTTTATCGAATTGGCTATTCTCTTTCTTTGTCGACTAAGTCAATTTATTATTTACGGCGACCGGTGCCACCCATCAAACTCATCAATGCTGGGCTTCGGCTCAGATTTCGTCATTGCAATTGTCCGTTACCCTGGTTATTTATAGACAGCCTCGAACCTCGCTTGATATTCGACACTTTCGCTATTGTCCCAAAAAGGGCAAAGAACGTGATACTTTTATGAATAGATAATATTTTAGGGTTCCGTAGGTTAGGTACCTCGTATTTAAAAAACTAAACTCCTAAGTAATCATTTAAAGGTTCCGTTTTATTATATTCTAAATTTACTCATTCTCTCGGTCAGTTCTAAGTGACCTAATTTTATAATTTAGCACATTGGGAATATCTTCTAGCACAAAATTTTTAATTTACGTTAAAGTAAATAAATTAATAAATCGTTATATATATATATATATATATATATTAAATAGCAAAACTTGTAATATGGCGATTAGATAACGGATAAACATACTGAAATACGTTGATTAACATCCTAGGTACAAATGCTCGTGCTTTTCAACAAACATTTGCCAACCGCTTGGCTTTGAAGTTCGGGGCGCAAACCACTACACCAGACGGTTGCATTTGTTGTTAAATTAATACCTGCTTAAAATTCGGCAACCGAATTTTCTAATTCCGTATACATCAGAGATCCTTAGGCTCCAAGAACGTGATTCCCACAATTCTACAACAGAACGTTGGGTAAACAATTATAATGATCCGTTATTCCGCGATTTGCAATACCATGTATTATTGTAGCATTCCGCGGCGGAACGTCGGCAAGGGAATTTCGTTACGCGTGTTCCATCCGATACGCATTTTGCCAGTTATTTTGATTTACCTAGAGTATTATAACTAAGGAAACATAATCTCTTTTTTTATCAATTACCTAACTAAAAGAGAACATTAAAAAATAATTATTAAAACACAACTTCGCACATTCAGTGTAAAAAAAATTAAAACATTTATTTTATTATAAATATATAATATTAATAGCCTTAAATACAATACAATACAATACAATACAATACAATACAATACAATAAATTTATTTCAGTAAAAAGTTTTATCTTACATTAATTAGTGGCCGGAGTCTCCATTTAAGCAAAATATGCCTGTGCCAGGAGGCTCCGCTCTTCCATTACATCGATTTATGTGTTTAAATATGTTTGAGCTTGACGTTGATGAGCGATCTAGTAGGTCAAGAGGACTATTTTTTTTATTAAGTAAATTCATATTCGGAATTCAATTTTTCTAACTACAATTGCTTACTTCTAGCTAAATCTCTATACCCTTTGACTTTTGCTAAAAATTTTTTGCCTGATCTTAATTTTAATTTCATGTATGCATTTTTTTCGACAAGTCAAAATTTTTTTTTTTTTCATTAAATTTTTTACCTTATCCACATTGGCGACAATACCGATACCAGGAAAAAAGCCTTTAACAAGATTAGAATTCAGTAATAAGAGCTGATCATAATAAAGAACAATATTCCCATAACACTTATAATACTTGTTGAGCCGAGAAAGCTAAAGTTTCAACTCAGCTCTTAGCAAGTAAAAAGTAATATAACTTTACTCAGGGTTTTCCCTTTGGAATTGTATTTTTACTTCAACTGTCGGGTTTGTTTTCGCCACAGTTTAGAATTATAACTAATATCTTAGTTAGCTTGACATTCCTTGTATTTTATTCAAATTTTAAACAAACTATGTTACTTAATTATCATCATCATCAGCCAGTGGCCTTCCAAGTTCCAACGGCTGGACATGGGCGTCCTCTTAGAATAGGCGGCCACAGCGTAGGGCAGCCGTTTGCATTAAGCGGCTGGCCACAACCTTGACTTCGTCAGTCCACCGGGAACGTGGGTAGGCCACCCACGTTGCGTTTCCAGTTCGGCGAGCAAGTATTCCAACGGTTGACAGTTCGCGAGCGGATGTGGCCTGCCTTTTGCCACTTTGCCTTGGATTCGAAAAGCTGTCGGTGTCTTTGGTTCTTCTACGGATATCTTCATTTCGGATCTTATTACTGACAAACGCCAAGTATAGCTGTGTTTACAGCACTCTGGGTGACTTTGAGCTCATTTAACAAGCCTACAATCAAGAACCACGTCTCAATGCCGTAAGTCATATGGCAGCACGCATTGCTTAAAGAGTTAAGGCTTCGCAGGCTCTGCGGGATGTCGAACAAGAAAATAACACCTAGTTTCCCGACCTTTCATCATCATCATTTTAGCCATAAGACGTCCACTGCTGAACACAGGCCTCCCCCAATGAGGGGGATTGCCAATACTCGCCACGCTTGGCAGGCGGGTTGGTGAGCTTATTATAACATTTCGCACGCAGACGCTGCTGTCCGTCTCGTTCTATAGGAATTAGTCGCTTCTTACGACACGCCTCCTGTTGGCGGTGGGGAAGTGTATTCTTTAAGGCCGGTTCGTTACTAGTAAATTATGTTACTTGTCTAGCAAGAAATAGAGACTGCTAGGTGCATTGCTTAGTGGTTGGCGTCTTAGTGAAACGCTAAAAGAAAATAAACGTACGAACATCTACGGGACTTCGCTAGGCGAATATTTATCGAGGCTGCTAAGCAACGCGGTCGGTACTTTATTCCATAAGCCTTAAGAATACCTAATCTTTTTTTGTCACTCCTTCTAGGAATGTGATCTAGATAGAAAATGGTTTTGAAAGTGCCCATGTAAAGTATGATTGATTTACCTATTATTGGGTGGTAGTAACTGCAAAAATGTATGTGGTGCGAAGTGGCTGTGTGTTAAATGAGATGTCAATAAATTTATTGATGTATGTCCACAATCGCATTATGGTACAGACTGTAATGCAAGCCCACACAAGAAATGCTACGTGTCTAGGGTAATAAGCGTCTGAAAACTATATGTCTAATTGAATTTGTGATCTAGTGGGTAGAGGGACTTTGATTATAACTACGATACAAATGCTTAATCATTGACAAATGCTGAGCGGGCGGGCACCTTTTCGACACATCTGATTTATATTGTTTTGTGTATTTTTTTTTCTCTTGTGTGTCGAATAAACGTTTCTTTCTTTCTTTCTTTCAAAAGTTTCAGCCGAAGCATTTTACACCTTTTTTTCACGAAAACTTTTCCGATCAGTCCCGTTTTTCGCTTTACAAGGAATCCTAAGAAAATGAAACGTAGTAATAACATTAAACATTTTTCAACACGGAAACACAGAACACTAATTAAAATACGGATGTTAGGATAAACGTTGACGATTACCTACTCAATAATTGATTGTTCTGATCTTGCCGTCCTTTGTCTTGCAGCTTGCTTCTATCATTTATGACGACGCGGACATCTACTTATTATCTTTGATATATCTATGATTAGGCAAATAAAAATTTACGACGTCCAAATAGGGAGGGGTATACTTTGACGTGCCCAATACCGGCCATCAATGGGCACAATGTTACATTGTGCTGCTAAAATTAGAACGACCACACAATCAATGGTTTATATCAGTAAATTGACCTCTATTACCAAGCCGTATAACTCCTGATAGCGCATTGAATTGTAATAATGAGTATTCTTAACAGTAACATGACGTCTAGGTCAGTTTAAATTTAAACATAAGGCAGCCTTAGAAGAGCTAGGAGAGAGGAAGGACAGTGGGAAAATAGTATTGTGCGAGTAGCTTAGCACGTAGAACTGACGGCCGATGTGGCAGAAAGGTTCCAGAATGAAGGTTACGTACCGACAAGTGCAGCAAAAACTCCCCCCCACAAGGTGGACAGACGACCTGGTAAAGGTTGCAGGAAGCCGCTGGATGCAGACCGCTTCTAATCGGCTAATAAGTCACTAGGAGAGGCCTATATTCAGCAGTGGAGTTCCTATGGCTGAAATGATGATGATGATTAGTCTAGGAAAGTTTAGCACAGGATAGTAGGAAGCGCAGTAAAAAGAAGGTATTTCATAGCAGTAGGTGCATACATAGACAGCCGTAAAAGTTACCGAAAGAGTTGACCAAAATATAAAAACTAAAATATGCAAAATCTTTGAAGATTATATCGAATAATAATTAATCTTTGTTAACTTACTTGTTGTGGCAGTACATGTAAGTACTTTAATATCCAGATTACCATAGGTGCTTCACAAATACTAAGCGTGAAACAATTTAAAAATTTGGGTTCAATTATTAGCAGTGGCGGAAGGATTGACAATGATGTCGCCCACAGAACAACAACTGGCTGGTTATAATGGAGACAGCTCACAGGCGTAATGTGTGACAGCAAAATTGCGCTCAAAGTCAAAGGCAACATGTACAAAACAGCAATAAGACCCGCTATTTTGTACGGATCCGAATGTTTGGCGACCAACAAACAACAAACTGCACACAACGGACATGCGCATGTTACGCTGGTCAGCGGGCGTCATATTACTGGATAAAGTTAGAAACACCTACAAGAGGAAGCTTCAAAGTAGCACCGATAGTAGACAAAGTGAAAAAAAAAACTTCGATGGTACGGGCACGACCATTGCAGAGACGGCCGGAAGATTATATGGTTAGGTTTGCCCTTAACTTGCCAACGACGAAACGGGGACGTGGAAAACCACCCTCCACTTGGTTAACGACGGTTGAAATAGACCTGAAAGAAGCTAATCTCGACAAAAACACTGCACAAAATCGTGCAGAGTGGAGAAAGAGGACAAGGAAGGCCGACCCCAAGTAAATGCGACATACGGTCGAGGGATATATATTAGTACATGTAAGTACTTTGGTCTTTTTTATTGATCGAACTTACTATTTTAAATCCTGAGAGAGAGAGAGATGAGATTTCAAAATAAATTAGCTTTGCCGAAGCCCGCAAATAAAAAAACTTTTAAATTTACAATACTTCGCAGTATAAATATTTGATTCGCATTATATTCTATTCTACAAGGCAAACAACTTCAACTTTCAACCCCAGTTCGACTTGGAAATAAATGAAAAACAAAGAGGTAGAGAATGCCTCATGGCAGTAGTCCATCTTTGTATGATTTGTGCAATAAAGTATAAACAAACGAGAAATGTATCACCTAGGCTTCACCTAGTTAAACATATTAATTCACCCCATAAGCAACAACGAGTCCCTCGTCTTTCCAATTACTAAGAGTTTAATCGATAGTCGAATCCCATAACCGTAGCCACACCTTAAACAATTAATATAAACCATTAGTGGGTCGTAACGCGAGCCAAACGGTTTAATCGCTAGTCGACCAATTGTCAACTGAATGAATAAGATTTTGCGTCAATCGCCACAAATGGACCGAATGAGGATCGTGTAGTGCTTGCTTAGTGACCTGTGGTGAGTGATCACGTGTCTTCGTTGCTATATAGAATAGATAACCTAATAAGAGAATGGAAACATTTAAAGTCTCCATGGAAGAAAAAATACACTGAAGTTAAACTTACTCTGGTTTAATTCTGAAGTCTGCGCAGACGACGTGGCCAAAAATCTAGTCTTCGTCTGTTGTTTCAATGGCGGTTTTGAGCTTGGACCAAAACTTGGCGACTTCTACGTCATTTTGTGTTGCTCTGTTTAGGTCATGCCTCGTGCAGGTATAGAAGATGAGCCATAGTTCGTGGGACCGCACCACAGTTATATCCACTTTGACGCTTGGTCCTCATCCTCCATCGTACCCATTGTTTTCTTGACCGGCTAACCTCTGTACGAAGATGGTTTGGGTTTCGGGTTGGCAAAGGCTGTTCGTTTCTAGATAGCAGGTGTTATATAGATAATATAAAATTCTGAGGTAAAAGTGTATTGGAGGACCAGAACTAAATTCGAGTATCTGTGGGCTGGGTGTTGAGGCATCCGTTAGTTTGAAGAAACTTTTACGGCTCTTCAGTCTCGCTTTGGGTACTTGGTGGCCATGATGTTTAAGCCGAGGTGCAAGAAAGGAGCATATATCATATCTAGAAAACTTGTAACGCAGGATCTAAGCTAGCCAATCTTCCAGGCGGTAATAACAATAGTTTTGCCTATTGTGTCTACTCATCGACAGATAAATAAAGAGATTTCTAGGTGTAAAGCCGGCATCTCCCAATCCACCGTTTGGTACAGCCCTATTTCCTACCTCCCCGATGCCTAGTTACGGCGGTACTCAACCTTTGCAAGTACAATTTTTATCAAAGGATTTAAATAAATAAAGAAAATGCATAAAAAGATAGTACGTTTGCCAGCAGTAAAAAAAGCATTGTTGTTGTCTGTCGTCATTCTTCCATGAGAAGACTGAGTGAAAACTTAGTAAATTAGCAATAAGCATAACATTTATTATTAAAACAGTCATGTTGTTATGAACGCTCTTCGGCATTTAGAGGATACGATTAAAGCCGCTTCCAGCTGTTATTATTCGATAGCAGTCGATAAGCCACGACGAAGGCTTAAAAGATTGATAACTCCACACCTAGGTTACCCACTAATTTTAGAACGGCCAGAATAAACCACAGTATAATACCAAATCAGTGCCACAGTATAAAAGTTATGCAGTGGTCTAACTCCAATACTACATATCCCGGCTTTCGATTTCCCGAACTACGAGACGTCACCTTTAGACATGACTTACACTGTAATGAACGGTCAGAAAAATAAATAAATATTGGACAACATAACTTACACTGTTCTGATCCTATGATAAGTAGCTTAAGCACTTGTGTTAAAGAAACAACGACGGTACCACAACACCCAGACCCGAGACAATATAGAAAAAATATTTTTCTACATTGACCGACCGGGAATCGTACCCGGGACCTCAGAGATATATAGAGATAGATAAGAATAATCCTAACACTTAAGTACCTAATCAGTTACTTTTGGAGTCGGTGCAAACAAAAACATTGAACTTGATTGACTCCAAAAGTAACTGATTATAGGTACTTAAGTTGTTGCGAACCGGTCATTAGATCGGACCTTTTCTTTAACATAGACACTTTTTAGGTTTTTATAAATGCTTTGTATAGTCTTTTTTGGAGTTGTCTTTGGTTTGTTTTTCTATGGTGGTTGTGTGTGTCTTTTATGTTAAGTGAATACTATATTACAATTTAATTATTATCACCCTTTATCTGAGCTCTCCTTTTCTTTCCCTATCTACAGTCCTCTTCCTTACCAGTTTGTTAAATTGTAATTGTAATTGTAATTGTAATTTTACGTTTTCGTGAAGGTAGGATAGGTATGACCGCTGATATTCGCGAGATGTTTCCTCAAATAAAGATAAGGCCAGAAGACAGAGATGCGCAGCGATTTCTATGGCGTGACTCCCCCGACTTGCCTCTTTCAATTTGTAGGATGTCATCTATGATATTTGGCGCGGCTTCTAGTCCCTTCACTGCTCTTTATATAAAAAATAAAAATGCTGAAGAGCATCAGAACTCTTTTCCTGAGGCCGCCCACGCCATAGTCAATGACACCTATATGGATGATTTTATTGGTAGCCTTAACAACACTAATGATGCTGCCCGTCTCGCTAGAGACATTATCGAGGTCCAAAAGCGAGCGCATTTTGAAGTGCGAGGCTGGGTTTCTAACGAATCTGCCGCACTAGCCTTTGTACCTCCTGAGCTAAGGCTCAATAGTATTGACAATCATGTAGATTTAGGTCACTTTCCGCAAAGTGTGCGAGCGTTAGGACTTATCTGGCATCCTTCTACTGATGAAATAGGTTTTAATGTGGACGCTTTAAACACCTCGCCCGCTTTGCCTAACAAAATCACGAAACGTCATGCGCTTTCTAGTTTAATGCGTGTTTTTGATCCGCTTGGAATTCTCGCACCCATTACTATTAGAGGTCGCATCATATTTCAAGTATTGTGGCGTAGAAAGGTTGAGTGGGATGATGCTCTTCCCCAAGATTTGCTTTCTCAGTGGAAGGCTTGGCTGTCTTCGATGTCATCGGCTGTCAAACTGCGCGTTCCGCGTTGGCACTCGAGGGAAGCTGAGTTACTAGAGCGAGAGTTGCACGTGTTCTGTGACGCCAGCGAGCATGCGTACGTGGCAGTAGCGTACTGGCGTCTAGTATTTATTGATGGTCATGTGCATCTTTCACTCATTTGTAGCAAGTCAAGAGTAACGCCCTTAACCCCTACTACCATTTCACGCTTAGAACTCCAGGCCGCTACGATCGGAGCTCGGTTGGCCTCCTCGATCTGCAAAGCCCACAAGTATAAGCCAGTGCGTCGTTAT
Organism: Anania hortulata; assembly: GCA_963576865.1. Lineage (NCBI taxonomy): Eukaryota > Metazoa > Arthropoda > Insecta > Lepidoptera > Crambidae > Anania > Anania hortulata. Next base: position 5,789,081 of record OY756412.1, on the reverse strand, counting down.
TTTTGGACCGATTCAAAAAATGTGCTTAGTTGGCTGCGCAGTGATGCGCGATCTTATCTTCCTTTTGTCGCGCACCGCCTGGCAGATATCTTGGAGCTTTCCACTCTCAGTGAGTGGCGCTGGATCCCTACAGTATTGAATGTGGCTGACGATGCCACCCGTGCCGACCCAAGTGCCACTCTTTGCGATAGTCGTTGGATTGACGGTCCTGAATTTTTGAAATCGCCTCCTAGTGACTGGCCTATAGAAATTACCAGTTCCGGGGCCCTCATTACCAACGAGCTTAAACCTAGTGCCAGAATCAATCTCATTGTAGATAACCTCACCCCGCATACCCCCACCAAAACACCTTTCATACCAATGACTGCTGATGCATCCCGCATCAGCAAATGGCTGATCCTAATTCGATCGACCGCGCGTGCGCACCAATGCGCGCAAGTTTTCAGGCGTTTGAGAAGTAGAGCAAATATTGTAGACTCAACCTCGCACACTCCTGCTTCTAGGCCTAGAATTAGTGTTGCCCAACTTGCTCAGCTTCTTCCACCTCTCTCTGCTGAAAATTTACGCATTGCCCAAACCCATGTCCTGCTTAAATCGCAGGAAGAGTCTTTTAGAGAGGAGATAACCGCACTACGTTTGGAAGAACCAATACCACGATATAGCAAGCTCGCCAAACTTCATCTAATTCTTACTTGTGACGGACTGATGGCGCTGTCAGGTCGCATCGGAGCAGTCGCTGACCTCACGGGAGTGACCAACTTCCCGGTAATTCTAGAGGCGGGGCATCGAGCTACAACACTTCTTATTCAGCATTATCATCGTCGCTTACTCCATGCAAATAATGAGACTGTTGTGAATGAGTTACGCCAACAATTCTGGATCCGTGGCGCATGCTTGCAACTTTTGTAAGATTAAGCGAGCCCGTTCCCTAAATCCTCCTATTGGAAATCTCCCACATGCCCGTTTGGCCCATCATCGCCGACCATTTTCATTTATCGGCCTCGACTATTTCGGGCCCGTCCAAGTTACTATTGGAAGAAGGCATGAAAAGAGATATGTGGCGCTATACACTTGTCTTACCACCCGCGCAATTCATTTAGAAGTCGTCCAAGACCTCTCTACTGATGCTGCTCTGATGGCATTACGCAGATTTACGGCGCGTCGTGGGTGTCCATCTCAAATCTGGTCTGATAACGGGACAGCTTTTGTCGGTGCCGCCAAGTTCCTACGACAGCTTTATGGCCCAGAGGTGCAAGATTTCGCAGCAAACTGGAATGTCGAATGGAGATTCATCCCGCCAGCAGCGCCTTCGATGGGTGGAGCGTGGGAGCGACTGGTGCGCTCAGTCAAATCTGCGCTTAAATTTACATTAACGGAGCGAGCCCCTAAAGAGCACACGTTAATGACTCTGCTGGCAGAGGCAGAAGCCGTGGTGAACTCAAGGCCTTTAACGCACGTTTCCACCGAGTCAGAAGAAGAGGATGCACTAACACCATTTCATTTTTTAATTGGTTCCTCCTCTACTGCCAACAATTTTGCCGCAGGGGAACCTCAAGACGAATATGGCCGTTCTTCATGGCGAAAGGCGATTCGTTTAGCAGACATTTTTTGGCAACGGTGGATAAAAGCATACCTTCCGACACTCGTTCCACGGCGCAGGTCCGGCGAAGCAGCCCCCGCACTGGCTGTCGGTGACCTTGTTCTCATTGTCGATGCTAATCTGCCGCGTGGGACGTGGCCACGTGGACGCGTTACCCGACTTTTCCCGGGTACTGACAACATAGTGCGCGTTGCTGAGGTCACCACAGCAGCAGGGCTCCTACGCAGACCCTGCAAGAAGCTGGTGCAACTGCCGATCTAATGGCCTAGCGTAGCTTCTCCCGCCTCTTTTATCTCTGTTGAAAGAGAGGGAGAGATGTTGCGAACCGGTCATTAGATCGGACCTTTTCTTTAACATAGACACTTTTTAGGTTTTTATAAATGCTTTGTATAGTCTTTTTTGGAGTTGTCTTTGGTTTGTTTTTCTATGGTGGTTGTGTGTGTCTTTTATGTTAAGTGAATACTATATTACAATTTAATTATTATCACCCTTTATCTGAGCTCTCCTTTTCTTTCCCTATCTACAGTCCTCTTCCTTACCAGTTTGTTAAATAAGTGTTAGGATTATTTTTAGCATTTTAGTGTTTTGAAGTCGGTTTTACTTTTTTAAATAAAATTTTTAAAGCTCTGTTTTTATTTTATATTGAAATTTACAGACAGCCTCAATTTATATCAACGCTCAAAAATTAACGACTCGTGAACCACTGTGCCACCGGGTTCGATATTATTTATGACATAAATTATTACAAAGGTACAGTCAGCCTTCAATAGAGTTATATAATAGTTTTATCCGAATTTATTCTAAGATCTACTTTTACAGCCTAAGAAGAAGGGCTCTTTCGTCGTTTTGCATTATAAGCAATAACAGTAGATTATTTAAATCAGTTATATGTTTTAACACCATTTGTAATTTTCATTTTAAGACTAGTGTTTTGGCAAGTCTAACACACTTCCGTAAATTTTACATAATAAATAATCACTTGGATCCTTCATATTTTCCGAAAAGTATCTTATTGGTCAAAATGTCAAAACCAAAAACCCTAAGTTAATATCATTCGTAGGTAGTAAAATGTATCCAATAATCTTAAATATAAAATTCTCGTGTCACAATGTTCGTTCCCGTACTCCTCCGAAACGGCTTGACCGATTCTCATGAAATTTTGTGAGCATATTGAGTAGGTCTGAGAATCGGCCAACATCTATTTCTCATACCCCTGAAGACGACGCAGACGAAGTCGCGGGCAACAGCTAGTTTACTATAAAATCTATTGAAAGACTGCTTGTAAATAAGCAGTCTCTCAATAGATTTTTAGTACATTATTAGTTACATTTCACTTTATATATTTTTAAAGCGCTTTGTCACGTAGACGTAAGGACGTTGTGGAATAAAAACTTTTAACTTAACTCTTTTCTCTACCTTAGCTTTGTACTAATTAGATAACTATATAAGACCGTACTGTCGTTGTTTCTGATTTCTGTGAACACGGTGCTTAAGCTACTTAACATAGGATCAGCCCCCCTAGCATGACTACTAAAACACGATATGATATGATATGATATAGCGATATATCGACACCAACTGTAAAAGTATGATGGATATAGCCGTCATTTTAAATTTTTATCGAAACACCGATCATAATATCTAACGTAACCGGCACGGCGATTCAACACGGCGGCTATATTTATCATATTTTTACAGTTGCCGATATATCGCTATATCATATCTTAACATATCGTGTTTTAGTGCTCATGCTAGGCAGGCAGAGCAATGATGTGATATTGTCCAATATTTATTTATTTATTTATAAGACCACAAACCGCGATTGTATTCTTTACGGCCGTCCCCACACGGCACGGATTGTCATGTGCACGACATAAATATTTTTTTACTATTTTACTGTTGTGAAATCCTTAAAAGAAAAAGATGTGAATGTTTTGATTTTAACAAGTGATGTTCATTTAATAAGCACTAGGCAAGCGTATTCTGTGTGTAATAAAAGACTTATTGCTGATTGTACAAACCGGAAGGCTGTGTCTATCTATACCCATAAGAGCGAAGGGTGTAGGGTTTATAGATTTCGTCGGGAACATAGCTCATAAAGATCGAAGGTACGCTCCGTTAAACAAAGCTGTATTAAGTTATATTACAAGTTTATTGCGTCTTTTAGAAATTATTGCTCATATTTTAGGGTGCGAGACTTTAACGTGACTTAATTTATTAATTATACCTTTTAAAAAACTATGTCGTTCGTCCATTAATAATAATATGACGATTGAAATCCTTCTGATTATTAAATGTTACTATGTTAATGAAATACGTAATTAGTAATATCGCTAAGAAAATATACAGGGTGTCGTGTGTAACTCAAGGGTAACATTGTAAACACGTATTCTATACACGCGTCTTGGTGGAAAAAAGATATTTTATGACTATTGCAAATTTGCATAAAAAGTTATCGAGTTCCCATTATAAATTTAAAATTAAATTTGTATATAAATAACAAAAAAAAATGCTTAATTTTAAATAAAATTATTTTTAAAAGTCATAGAACAAAAGTTGTACACTTATGTTCTATAACTATGTGGTTCCAAGGTTAACCAAGAGTTTATACGGGACACCCTGTATAAGACATTCAGGTGTATTATACTTTAATCGTTTAGTAACATGCTTTTTTCTATTATCTTCAATAGGCTAGTTTCCTGGGTCAAAAAATTATTATTCTATTTAGTCCGTCAATTAGATTATCAAAAAATATTGGACCCATATTTTGTCTTTCGTCAGACAAACAAAAAATGACGAAGATAAAGCGTATCAAAGTTTGGAAGTGACGTCACGCCTTGGTAAAAAGTGTCGCAAGGCGTGACGTTACGCGGAACTTCAATGGGCTATATCTTCATTGTTTTTTGTTTGATTGAAAAAAGAAAAAATACACATCCAATATTTTCTGTTAATCCATCTGACGGACTAATAAGATTTTTTTAGGAAACTAGCCCATTGTAACTAAATAACAAATCATATCTTGGTAGGAGAGTCTAAACTACCCATTTTTTATTATCGTATCGATTTGAAACTCTATGTAATCCAAATGATAAAACCAGGCAGTTTCTAATTCTGATGATGAAACCAGAAGATAAATAGTAGTACTCTTCAATATAAGACTACTAGTACAACCTAGTAAAACGAAGTGAAGAAATGAAGAGATCCGTAAACGAACAAAAGTCGCTGACAGAGCCCAACGGATTAGCAAGCTGAAGTGGCAGTGGGCGGGGCACATAGCACGTAGAACTGATGGCCGATGGGGCAGAAAGGTTCTAGAATGGAGGCCCCGTACCGGCAAGCGCAGCGTAGGACGTCCACTCACAAGGTGGTCAGACGACCTGGTAAAGGTCGCAGGAAGACGCTGGATGCAGGTCGCTTCCAACCGGCCAATCTGGAAGTCAATGGGGGAGGCATAGGCCTCATTATTCATTGAACATTACTCATTGAATATAGGTTCAGCAGTGGACGTCCTATGGCTGAAATGATGATGATGAGTAAAACCTACAAGTTGGGGCTCATGTGTTTCTTTTGACGAGTTCCATACACTTTTATGTTTTATAGTTTAAAATTATTTTTAATTTGTGGAATAGGTACCAATATTAACTAAATCTGTTATGTTATGTGAACCTGCTTAGCTCGCACTTACTACATGTCTTGTAACTGTATTTCCTGTAAAAAAGGCTGACAAAGGTGACTGAGTTTGTTGCGCCGTTTCTTCTCATCACCAGCCAATATGCAGTCCCGAAGCGGTGGTAGGACTAAGCTATATTTAGGGACGTGTATAAGTGCCCGGTATTAAACATCAGATCCAAATAAAAAATGGATGTTTCTTCTTTAGTTCGGCAACGTTTTCTCTATTGATATAATCAAATATAAATGACACCCAGCATCATGTTTCCACGGCTATGCCATTAAGTATTGATTGCTCCCGTTATTAATTACCGCATAGCCGCTATACACGTGTCTGCCCTTGATCTTAGGATTTAAGTGCGGGAAAATAACCACCCTTCGTTACGTAATAGCTTTGTCTAAATATAAAGGTTTTGTGGGTACTACCGAAGAAAAGTTAGTGTGACAGCACTTATTTATGCCCGTCTTTTTTAGCATTATATTGTTCATCTATGTAAGGTCTTATTTTAGAGGTAACCTGCTAGCCCGTAGATTTGCTAGTTGCTCAGACGAAGTTAAAATAACACTTTTTAAATCATATTGGCAGAGCTTAGTCTGTAGGTATAGGCATAAAAGGTATTACTGAACATTCAGCGTATTCAATACGACAACATAGTTAGGATGTTGATTGCCCTGCTTATGTAGTGCGTCGCGATGTTTGCGCATCTTTATACTGGTGAATTTCATGCCATAATGTTCAAAAAGACAGCATCCCTGATAAACAGAGTGCGGGATAGTCACAGCAGCATTCTGAGGACTGAGGCGGACAGCTGGACCTCTTCATTTATCCCCTAGTTTAATAAAAAACAGCTTGCTACGTACGTTACGTAGGTACTAATAAGCTTCTAACTAATTCAAGGCATTATTGTAAAAAAAGAACGGTCATCAATCAATATAACCTAAGAAAATTAACAAAATCAGGAGAAGTTATTCGTGTGTTTTGAAAATAGGTACATTTATACCAGGTGCCTAGATGAACATACCAAAAGTCCTCTAAGGCCCTATACAGAAAGAAAGCAGACATTCTGCGCCGAATTACCAGCGCTTATCGAAACCGGCCTGCGCGGGTAATCTGCGCAGGTAATAGGCACCGAGTTTCTACACAATGCACAAAACCAGTACCGATAAGCGCCGAACGTCTCCGACAGGTTCTTCTGCATACGGCTTAAGGTAGGGGTGTTAACGAGTAGAGGGGGTTGAATTTCCCTTTTTTAGGTATTTTGCTCATGTATTGAATATCAGCTTCACGAATATTATTATGATTAATTCTAACTAAAGATTCTACATAAAATTTCCTTCAAATTTAGTTCTATTCATTTTTACTTTACGATTAATACTTTTGGAGATACTGCAGGGTACAATACACAGGTGCGACACAACTTAATCAATTTATAGGATTGCACACACACCATTAGCACAGCCCCCACCCTTAAGGACTTTTAGTAATATTCATTTAGACACCGCAAGGCATAACTGTACCAATTTTCAAAAAGACTTATTTCCTCTAATTGCCCTTATTCGGCTTAATTTGACCCGTCTATTAAACATTTTCAGCATTTATGAGGCTAGTTTCACTCTTTTAAGCTTATTGATACCCTCCTATCAATTTGGGCTTTTGTTCTTCCAGATAAACACACGCGTAACTGTGACGTTTAATTCGGATCAAGGCTTAGATGACCTTCGGGACAGAAAAACGCTAGGGCTGCTATATTTACTTTAATAAAATGATTTTTACGTTTATTTGACAAAGTTTATTTAAGTATAGCCAGCTTGACAACTCATTCGTTTTTGTAAAAAGTAAAAGAGACGTAAGAGGTTTTTTTGCAATGAGATGCAGTGCCGTCCGCCTCAGTCTGCGCAAGCCTACGACTGTTTGTTGAATACTGTGTCGCGCTATTGTTAGCAATACAGAATGTGAGAAAAATATAAACGCGATTGGCTCAAGTATTTGTACAATATTTATGAGAAAGAAGTCGTTCAACTAATTCATTATCCGCGTTCGTCTGTAAGTCCGCGTCGTGTTACGGATTGAAATGATTAGGAAGCTTTGTATATAACTTATGTACATACTTTAGTAACTTTTTGTCACATAATATACAAAAATAATAATTATGTACTATTTTCCCATATTATGTGAGAAATAATAGTCTATTTAGTAAGAGTTTAAGGTTTCAATGGACCTTTAAAGCTTGACTTGAGGCCGTACCAATGGATATTAGTGTGAACTTTACTGCTTTTAACAATTACCTTGGCAGTTGCCAACCCTACCAAAGGTTGCCTTTGTCTTTGGTTTAATTAGGGCCAAAGTGGCAGATAACTCCTTTGTTGTTCGAATAAAGCTGACACACTGTTTGGATTAACTTGCCGCTTTAATTATTGTTTAAGGAGGTATCACAGGTATTAAAAGATATCAACTTTGTACAGGTTTAGATGCACGCGCCTACCCGACACGACATGTCATTCAGTGAATCTAATTTTAAACTAATATGACATAATTTTTTATTTTCTAACTTATTGTGTTTTTTAATATGCATTAATCATTAAGTAATATATATTTAAGTACTTGGTCAATATTATGCACTTGAAAAACATCGAAGGCCTCAGGTGTGATTCAAAATCAACTGCGAGAAACACTCTTGATAAATTTCGACAAGCAAACTAACGTCATCGGCAGCGACCAGCTGTAGCCCGCGATTTCGTTCACGTGGTCTTCATTTTATTTATAAATATTTTTAATTTATTCTTTCTTAATTTATTCTATCAAAAAAACCTTCTCCTGCCAATAATTAACACAACAAAAAAAGAAATAGCGAAATTGTTCTATCCGTTCACGCGTGATGCGATGACTAAGGCAAAAGTAGAGATTCATTTTTTATCTAAATAGATATTATCATCATCATGTTAGCCTATTGCAGTCACTGCTGGGATTAAGCCTTCCCCAAATAGGTGCCAAAGAGCACGATTCCCGATTTTTTTCATCTATTAGCCACTGCCTAGTATACTAAGCATACAGCTTAGATTATACTAGCATGTAATTGCAAAAATAACATTATACTTAATATAACTGTGGTTTGACTAAGACAATATTAGTATTAGTTAAAAAGTTAGTTTCTTAAAAAATCTATGATCTTTAACTCTCGCTGAATATCATGTGTTTCTTTGTAAAGAATCCCCTGAAGTTTGATCGAGTTACACTTGGTTTAAAATGCTTGACTAAATGTTTGACTCTTTCTTGAAAGAGATTCGATTCGATTGGGGGGACCGGAGAGCTACTTCTAAGTTAATATCAAGATTTAAAATTTTACTAAATCTCTGGTACAAAGTGTGGGTACATAAAACTTCATGTTTTATTTACGAGATAGGTAATGAAATTAAGGTCTTTTGAAGTAAAGTTTTAATAAAACAGAGCAACTGCCTAGACAATGGAATAAAATGCATTACAGGATGTTTTACCTAATACTTATTTTATTTATAGACGAACTGCTATGTAGAGGAATTGTGATGTGACTAGATTTAACGATAAATCGGTTGGTCCAACTCAAACTCCTTTCGATTGATTTCTTATTTGAAATCTCTAATTACGGATTTGTTTATACTACTTGCTTGGCGGTAAAGAAAACATAATGAGGTAACCCTCACATTCAGATAAAACTGTAAGTGTAGCCATCGTCCAAAATGGGCATTCTCCTGTCTTAAGGCTACGGAGGTCTACAGACTTGCCGTGTCATGTCATGGTCAACCGTACTCCGACTAGCAACGGGACTAAACGCTAGAAAGAAGAAGACTGATCTCTTAAAAGTCAACAGCCCAATTATCAGCAAGTGGAAGACCGCGGACTAATAATCTCTCTTCATTTCCCAGGACTCATCATGTACGGACTGCTGCTAGAGAATATGGCGGAATACATTCGTCAGACGTACGGGGAGGAGCGCTGGGAGGACATCAGGCGTCAGGCGGGCGTCGAGCAGCCCTCCTTCTCCGTGCACCAGGTCTACCCAGAAAACCTCATCACAAGGCTGGCGAAGAAGGCGCAAGAGGTAGCTCCATTTCTTTATTTTAAGCCTTCTAAACGGAATCTTTAATCCATCTCTCTCATACAGTAAATCGGAGAGACTTTGTGGAAAAGGAAAGGAAATGCAACAGGAGCCATTCATCCATTTCATGCTATTATTCCCGAAGTCCTTTTTGAACTCCTTCTTAATTACTTCTTTTTATTTAGAGTTTATCGAGCACATTCTCGCTGGCATGAAATCAGTACACAATCAATATGTAAATATTTTATGTATGTATCTAGTATATACCGTATTATTATCTATGTATCTTTATGTATATCTAGTATGTATGTATTCATCTAGTCTGCGTTTGTTTTGCCAGGTTCTGTAGTATTAGTATTAATTATATTTTGTTGCACCGCCTGTCCATCTTTGCCTGGCCCATGGTTGACTGGTGTAGAGAATGCTTTTGGCATTAAGTCCACTATTTGTACCACTTATTTTTTTTCTGTGCAAGAAAGTATAAATAAATAAATGCACATACAGTAAACGTACAGATATATCAAAGATATTCTAGTCAAAAGTATTAGGCAAGTCTACCCGGGGAATCATCATATTAAAGGTATGAGCATGGGAATAATGTTTACGAGGAATCAATCAACTAGCCATGGACAATGGTGAGGGTGAGTATTTACCCAATATCGGTAGAAATCCGATTTCCACCAATTTTTACACAAGTATATATCCGAAAAACTGTAAAAGAAATCGGGATTATACTAGTTTTGGGAAAAATCCCTGGAATTATTTCGCTACCGCCGACTGAAGTTGTAACCGGCCACTAGGTAGCGGAAGCGCACGACAGTCTCTGGGGTCGTGAGGTCGGTGTTCGGTGGCTACCAGAGAGTGAAGGAACGCACGACTATTGTGACTGCGTTTAGATAAGTAGTAGCAAAAAGTATGTCAATAGACTTAGTGGCGTTATTTACCTCCTAAAATTTAATGCCGTTTGATCAAATAGCAATTGCTCGAAAACGGTTACTCGAAGGATCACCACATCGACAAATCGTTGTTAAGAATCTCGAAAATTTGATACGGCCCGTCTAAATCTTATTTTAAATTCGATGGTACCAATCCATGTGGCGACAGATTGTTTTACTATGCACTCATAAAAGCATTAAAAACACTTAATTTATACAATCTAGCTTATTTTAAATTCTAATATGCAAAAAGTTTTGCAGCGGCAAAACGAGCAAACCCAATTTTAATACATTTGCATCGGCTTCATGTGAATTGCAAATTTTGCATCATCCATCCATCAAGCTCTAGCTGTCAAATATAAAACCCTGAACTGAATTGAAACCACAATGCATACCTATTCAGTAATTATCACATTCGCAGACAGTTATTTTAATATCTACGAATTTGAGCTGAGCACATTATAAATTAATAATAAAAGATAAATAAATATTAGACAACATCACATACATTGGTTTAATCCTAAGTGTTTTAGCTAAAGCACTTGTATTATAGTAATCAGAAGCAAACGAGACATTAGATCGTACCTTAGTATCAGTATCAGAGCAATATATGTGATGTTGTCCGATATTTATTTATTAGTTTTAGGACCTAAATGTTCTTTGCTCATCCATTTTCTATTCTCAGACAGAGGTAGATATATTATCTCACCCACTAAGGCCAAAGCGGCTTTTCTATTCATAATATTGTTTCTTCGAATAGACATAATCAGGGTTGGTAGATCGAGTTTCTGAATTTCCCCCCAATATTTTATTTTTCTTCAAATGTTAATATAAAGGCATGTTTTAAAATAGTCATTTCGTATCTGTGTTTTCAAGGCTCAATCGGCATGTTACTTACTACTACTTTATTCAGTAGAAAATATTATATTATTTCGACTACCAAGGAAGCACAAAATTTTGCATCCCCAAAAATGAACCTAAATATCTCAATTCAATTTTTAAGTGTTATTTATTTCTTACTTTTTCCCAGCAGTGTGATGATACAGATTAATAAAAATATTTATAAAAAAATCGTATAATACTCTTCCTCAAATCTTCGACGAAAAAGTTTTATCCCCAACATTGCGGGAATACAACCCCCAGTCTACCAACCCTAGACAAAATTATACGGGAATCTCGGCTACCGCACTCCCATCGGCCCGTAGGCACATATTTTCACAAGGGCCAGGCCGAGGGAGTGAACACAGGAAACAATGGAGCCGCGTAATTACAAACGCATTAAGTATGCACATAAATCCTTCGTGTGAAATATGGGAAACAGGGGCAACTGTATCAAAACTGGTGTAAGCTATTTATTTGTTAACTTTATCGTGCAGTTTATTCATAATTTAAAAAATGTATGTCTATGATAAATCCATTATCTATCTAATTTATAATTGTAAATAGGTATTTGTAAAGATTGATTAGATAAAAGTTTTATAAGGAGGAATGTCATACTTCAATCGAATTTTAAAAAAGAGGAGGTTCTCAATTCACCGGTTTTTTTTTGCATATTCAGCGATCATTTATTAACACGGTGATGTCTGTGACCGATATCAATAAACAATTTTTTTGTGGAAAAATAGGGAATTAACTTGGTTTTTGGGTTAACTTTTGTTTGCAATCTTATGGTTTATTTTGATGTGGACTTATCACTAAAAATTTACATTGTTTGTAGGTATTAGTTAACATAGTTTATTTTTATTATTTGTCTTTAAATTATATTTATTTACACTAAAGACGGGGTCTGTTCTCTGTACGGAGATGAGTGTGGCTTCTGCACCTAGTTGTAAAATGTGTGAATGTGTGTGTAAATGTGGACCGGCAACTATGCCACAGAATATATAATAGGATAAATCCTATGCTCAAATTCTTTTACCTGAGACACCAAACAAACAAAAAAACAAGTTGACGACAGCTCTGCTCTTTCCTTCTAATTATGTTTTATTTACAGAAAAAAAAATGCGTGAACGTGACAGACATTCAATCATTAAAATAGCTTTAAAGAATTTTTTCAATCGATTTACTTGTTTAAGGAGCAACAAACTTTCCAGCAACATCCAAAATCATAATAGGTATGCTTTTCTGAGCTTTAAAAACAATTTACAGAACGCGGTCCTCATATTTTGTATACTTACTCAACTTCCTTTGGCGCCTAAACTACTATCCTTATTTATGGTGGTCATCACAAACCAAGCATGACCATCAACATCACAGTGCAGCGTCTAAATCACTATCACTATCAGCGTCAAAGAAACTATTCCACATTTTCGTTTCTCTGCACATCGGCCCATTAGCTCAGTTGGTTAGAGCGTCGTGCTAATAACGCGAAGGTCGCGGGTTCGATCCCCTCATGGGCCATGATCTTTTTTAGAATTTAAATACAAAAATAATTGTATTTTTTATTTTTGTGCAAGTTTGTAGATCTTAGTATTTTACGTTAATAAATTATTTGTCATATCACGTTACATTACTTTTTCAAAATTCAAATGCACATCATAAATATACATTACTTTTTTTAATATTATTTTGTGTTAATCTATCAAACGAAACCACAGTACTTACCAATTTTTTTTTATAATAGGAATGTGACTTCTTTGGTATGAATTTTTTTACTAGTCGTTCTTACTAGGTACGTTAAAAATACTAAACTTGACAATCTTTGCAAAATTAATAATTATATTATTAATAAAAACAAAAAGTAAAAAAAATATATCGTGAAGTGGAGGTGCTGGGATTTGAACCCAGGACTTTCAGCATGCGAAGCAGACACTCTACCACTGAGTTACACCCCCCGTTGTAAGGTGGGGCGAAATTACGTCATATATTCTACAATATTATTTTCGTAATAAAATACTGTCATATATGCACAATAAAACCTAAAATATTACTTTTTAAGTAAAAAAAATCAGTCGACGATTAAAAAAACTGTATAAAGTAAAATGGTTAAGTATAAGCGTGGATGTACGAAGCGCAATGTTAGCGTTTAGTTACATTGCGTTAACCTTTCGATAAGGCGTTAATTTCCTTTGGTTTGTGGTGGGTTGGATTGATACACTTGGTAATAATAAGACTGTTTGTTTGTTATTTATAATAACAATTATTATTACTACTACAAAAGGTAAAACTAATTTGTACTATAATAAAATAATATGTAATACCTACCTACCAGTGATTTTTAATGTTTTATTTGTAAATCTAGTTCAATAAGACAACCCTTTTCATTTCATGTTATCGGTTAATATTATGTGTTTTTAGTACCTAGGAACAGGAAGTGAGTGAGTTTTTGGTGTGATTTCGATTTATATACACATTGTCATTCCATGCAAGGAAGTTATCTAATAAAATTGGATCTTAAGGACACTAAGTACCTAAGTTTACTTTTAGATACCTACATGTATGAATGGTCCAAAAGATGAAGTCAATTTTTTTTTTTATTCCTTACTAGGAGGAAGTCCTTACAGGGCCAAATTCAAAATATAACACTAATATGTAATATCCAAATATCTCATAATAAAAAGTGGAGAAACTATTTTTTAAAGCTGATTCGAACGAAATTTCTCAAAATTAAGGAAAAAAATATCTCGAAAATACCATAATAGGATATATTTGCATAGCCATGGTTAAAAAGAATCCAAAAAAATATTTTGTTTGTCACCTTTTGGACCACTCTGTATAATGGAACCACAGATTCTAAGTCCAAACTACTATGTACTACTGTACTAAGGTAGGTCTGGCAAATTAATATAAAAGTTTTAAGAAAATTCAATATTCCTTTAAAGGGTTCGGGACTGCGACGAGACGTGTCAATCTTAGTGCGTAAGGATTAAGATTCAATTTGGCGATATTAAGTCTGTTTTTTTATCTTATGCGTAATTAGCGTCTTAATTATTATACCTAAATGTTCGATCAGAGTGTACGTGTTCAATGCGAATACTCGTAGGAGGTCAGAATGCGAGATGTTATTTATAGAAGATTTTAGTAGGTATGTGATTTTTGTTTTTAAAAATAATTTGTAAAAAACGAAAAAAACATTTTAGTTTCGAAGATGTGTTTTTTTATTTATTCTCTCATTCCACATAAATGTAAACTTTTAAGTTTTTTAAGTACCTACCTAACCTAATTTTTTTCTTTTCTCAGGTCCTAGGCATATCAGAACGGGAATTCATGGACCAAATGGGCGTTTACTTCGTCGGCTTCGTCTCCCAGTATGGCTACGATCGGGTCCTCTCCGTGCTGGGGCGTCACATGAGGGATTTCCTCAACGGGCTTGACAACCTGCATGAGTACTTGAAGTTCAGCTACCCGCGGATGAGGGCACCGAGTTTTATCTGCGAGAACGAGACCAGACAAGGGCTGACCCTCCATTACAGATCGAAACGACGAGGCTTCGTGTATTATGCAATGGGACAGATTAGAGAGGTTGGTGTTAAAGTATTATTATTTAAGTTCTTCTTCTTCTTCGAGTGCCTCTTCAATTCTGAAGGTTGGCCGTCAGCTTCTTGAACTCCTCTTTATCAGTAGCCAACCGAAACAGTTGTTCGACGGAGGTTATGCCGGTCCATTCCCGTATGTTCCGCAGCCACGATTTTCTCCGGCGCCCAGCGCGTCTTTTGCCCTCGACTATTACTATTATTGCCCTCGATTATTTAAGTTAAGTATGCCTATTCACGTCCCACTGCAGGGCAGAGGCCTCGCCTCAACTATGAGGTGGTATGGTGGGCCATACTACACCACGCGGGCCCAGTACGGATTGATGGAAGTACAGACAAAGGCAGGTTAACCTACCCAAAACGTTAATGGTTATTGAACCGATTTTCAACATTAACATGCAGAGATCCATATCAATTGAGAAAATTTGTCGTTTTGTGGTAGGTTGACGAACTGCTGTCTGTAGGTACCCAAGAAGTATTATTTATCCAACTTATTACCTACCATAAAAATGTTTATTCCTTCGTTTGTCCTGGGTATACGGGACAATTCATCCAATTCAACCTTTATTTTACACTATGTATGTAAAAAATGCATGAAAATTGGCCTTTAACTAAATAAATCTGTTTTTTTTTCGTATTATTTAATTAACGTATTACGAAAAGTTACATTAAATTAACAAATTATCTTTTTTAAATTGTAGAATAAAAACCTTTCATAAAATTTAAAAATCAATTCGTTATGGAGGCGCCGGGTATCGATCCCGGTACCTCTCGCATGCTAAGCGAGCGCTCTACCATCTGAGCTACGCCCCCGGTGACAAAAGTGGCGAATTTAAGCTGTACTATCTATTACACTTGTTCTTTCGTTATTTCTATTGAGTCACGATAGATGGCGCTTACCGTCAAAGTAGATACAGTAAAATATCATAGGGGGCGCTGTTGTCATATATAAAGGTACTACAACGTATAAGTACAGTTCCATTGTATGAATTTGTTTACTTGTACTGGTGAATAAAATAATAGGATTGATGATAAGTAAATATTGATTCAAATTAGTAAGTATCATCTAATGTACTGCATTGATCTTTTAGTGAGTAAACTTCCTATACAAAATTTCCGAACAGCCGATTGAATTTGTATAGAAAAAATAAAATAAAATATTTATATTTTTAAAAGTCATAGAACAAAATTGGTTTACTATGATTTATAGAATAGTTACGGGTCACCCTTATACTAGCTCATGTCATGTGTCAATAGCATGCTTGGTTTGACTAGTAGGATGATCTAATATGATTATAGGCTTAAGGATCTTTGACATAGTTTTTACATCTGCATTTTGTACACACCCTATTTAATGGCAAATAAAGTATTTTGTTTAAAACCATTAAAAACGAGACACAAATGTAACAATACAAATTGTATAGTTACGTTACGCGATAGAACCATAAATAATACCAACCAACCATTTTATAAAATTCACGACCGTGTCCGTTGTTTTATTGTGTCAGCTAGACTATGTTAAAATTATTTTGAAAAGTTAAAAACAATGTTCTTAAACTCTAAGTACAACGTATTACTCCAAATACTCAAAACCTCTTAGTACAACTAATTTTTAAATAGAAACAAAACAAAATTAAAAATAATTCCCCATACAAACAATATCAGGTGACCTAGAAGGCAGTATTTATTTCGGTCGATTTGTATGGAATTGTACTCATTTTTTGTATTTGACCACCAGAATTAGCCCAAGGTTTTGCGTATGGAAAGGAAATCAGTATAGTGTATTAGTTATAAGGTTCTCTTACGATATTAATTCAGTAATCAGTAATCATTAATTCATTTGCACACCATAAAACATTATTACATTACAAGAGATGGAATATAAGTCTTAAAGCTAGATCATTTAAGGACCGAAGGAAGGAGGAGGAATTTAGGTTGGAGGCGAGGACACAGTTATTCAAATAAGGTCATAATAAGGGTGTTATACACAAAATACAAAAAAAATTACAAATACTTATGTTAAATTCATTCGTCCTTCAAAACATTAACATAAGTATGCCCTAAGAAAAATAAAATTATAGCAATAAATTCATATTAAACAGAGTGTAGTTTTGATCACTTGCCAAATTTAAGGAGATAAATGTATTCATTAATACCAACAACTTTTTATGAGGTCAACATCGAAATCGTTTTTTTTTTTCATTTATCCATACAAACTAACGCTCTACCTCTATGATAATGTATGTTTTTATGATTTCGATATTAGTCCCATAGTAAAAGTTATGAACTCATTCGCCTCCTTAAATTTGGCGAGTATTCAAAACAACATCCTGTATTTATCCTTTATGTATAATTTATTAGCATAACCCAATTCATTTCCAACACGGCGTTATCCTCAGGTAGCGCGCCACTTCTACCACAAGGAGATGAGGATAGAACTCCTCCGCGAGGAGTTGCTCTTCGACACAGTCCACGTGACTTTCCAGCTGACCTTCGACAACCGCGCCTTCACGCTCGCCTCGCTAGCCATGACCAGGGAGGAGAAGCATTTGCCTATTAGCGCCTCTGTGCTCTTCGAGATATTTCCCTTCTGCATCGTGTTTGGGTAAGCAAATCATCCGTTGGATGATGTCAGATAAATCTTATACCTAGATGATTTTGAGCACAATTTCTAAAACCGACGATAGATGGACGGTGCCGTCCATTTTATCTTGCTTTTTCATAAGATTCATATTAATTTGTTACATTTCATTCATTGTAGTAAGTCGAACTCATTTAATTTTATAAAGGTAATATGAATCTTATTGCAAAGAACTAGGATTTAAAAAAGTATTTGCCCAAGCACCCGGTTGAACACTGATCGCGGCATGGCGGGCGACTAACTTTGAAGTTGAACAAATACGGCTTCAAGCACTTTTCGCTGTCGTATTTTTGAAGATTCAAATTCCAGTAGGTACGTATACGAATACCTAGCAAATAGTATAGGTACGATTCTTTTACGAATCTATCATCGCATCGGCTCTGTGCTCTTTATAATAGTCTTATTTTACATCGTCGTTTAGGTAAGTTATTTAAGTGACACAAGAAAGAACCTTTTTAAAAGGCACCTCCCTTATCTACATTGTGAACACTTCTAATTTAAAGAGGTATAGTTCGTAACTTTGTTTGCAGTTTGGATGTAGGAGACAATCTCCAACACTACTGATTTGATTTAAATAATCAGGATGGACGATCTTTCTATCCCGAATAAAATATCTGCCATCAACGCTGACTATGACCATTTGAAATATCTGAATTTTGAACCCCTTCTGCGTTATTATTTGGTAAGATAAAGAGTTCTTTACGGTTGCCTCGGTACTACCCTATAATATCTTTAAGGTTTTAAGAAAAATACCTAGTAAATCCCGAAGATTCCAGAGATATTAAATGTGATTAGACTTTTTATTATAAACTTATAAAGAAATACCTACAATTTTTTACTTCTAGTTGTAAAACGTGGGTGGATAGGCTACCTCAAATATTGAATCTAGGAACTTCTACAAACAGTGTTGTAATTTTAAAGTAAGTAAAGATTACAGAAATCTCTTGTGTTTGCGTACCCGCCTACTCACAGTTAATATAGTGCCCAAGGCTGGGGGCTCACCAATACTCACCATGATATGTCATACTCTTAGTAGCAGTAATACTTAAAGCTGGTTTTGTTTTCTCTAAAATACCTACTGCTTTCAATGCTTAACACTACGTTAGCAGGGTTGTTTTCAAAATCCATAGAGAAAAAACAAAACAAGGTTTATTAATCTACTGCTATCAAAGATCATACGTTATGTTATACGTAAGTACCTACCTACGTTTCTACTCGTAGAACATACCCGTTATGTTCTAGAACCTGCGCCTGCTTTGCTTATAAAGTAAGAAAGATTTCTACTTCCATTTAGGTACTTGTCGATATTTTTAAAATGTTAAAATCAGTTTCAAGACTGGGCCTCTAATACCACTTGCTAATAAGTTCTAGATAACCTATCTGGCACTTGTTTTGACAGATAACCCATACAATGAGATGTCAAAAAAGTGCTAGATAGGCTATCTGGAACTTATCAGCAAGTGGTGTAAGAGGCCCATTAAAATAATTTTAAGTGCACTATGGTAAGACGCTTTAATTAATTTGTACTTAAGTAGACTTGACTGTCAGAAAATTATATTATTAACAGCCAAGTTTAATGTTGTTAATTTTGATAAGATATATTAGTGAGCACTTAGACTAAAATTATGGCATAAAAATTGGTCAGTAGTGGGTTAGGCAAATTTACAGTTGATCAGGCGATAAGTAGTAAATTAATTTAATGGGTTTCGGGTCACGGTGGCCAATGGTTAATCTATCAATGCATCGAGGGTTGGGGACAGAGATGTTTGTCGAGTCAACAACAATATTTTACGTTTAGTTACTTACTTAAACAGAAATCACCTAAAGATAAGAGAAATAAAATTACATACCATCTATGGTAGGTTAAATCATTTTTTTGGTCAACAGCAGAATATTACCAGGTCCGGGTGTCGCAAAGGGGGTGCACTTATAAACCTAACCTAACATAAACATAACCTAACCTGAACCTAAACCTAACCTAACCTAACGTGATTATAGGGTGTGTAATGTTTCAAATAAATATTAGTATACGATTTAATGACATGATTTCATTTATTTTTTCTTATAACAACTCGCTTAATATATTGAACGTTTCATATTATCTTACGTTCTATAATATCATTTAAGATAACAATAATTAACTCTTACACTTACTTTCAATAACAATTAAAAGTAATAAAGCCTATTAAGTATAAATTTATATTACCTAAAAACGCAAGCATGCATTATTGTGTACACTGTAAGTTATTTCTTTTCAGTTTACAATGACAAAATTTATAATTAGAATCTAGCGCTCGCCGGCCGCTGCCGCGGCACGCTCGCTTCGCGCTTTATATGGTCACTGTTCTAACCTAACCTAACCTAGATGTTCTAACCTAACCTAACCCTGCGCCCCCTTTCCTACACTCTAACCTATTACCAACATCAGATAAGGACAATACAGAACTTTTTTTAGAATCAAGTCAGCCTATTGCAGTCCACTGCTGGACGTAAGCCTCCCCTAAAAAGCAGCAAAGAGCACGATCTCCCGCGTTTTTCATCTAGACACTACCAGCCATCTTCCTAAGGTCATCGGTCCACCGAACTAGAGGGATTCCTACACTACATTTTCCGAGTCGTGGGCTCCAATTGGGAACCCGTTTACTCCACCTTTCATCGGTTCTGCGAAACATATGGACGGCCATTATCGCAGAACTTAACTTTAGCTTGCTACATTTTTGGACTATGTCTATTTGATATTTTTGTCTTCTGCCGGATGTCCTCATTTCGGATTTATATCTTAACGAGATCCCAATCATCGACCTTTCCATAACTCGCTGAGTGACGTAAAGTAGATTTTTTTTACAATAAACTAGACGTACAGACAAATAGCTTTACTAACTACTTCAGCCGTGGTAGTTTTACTGTTGTTTTAATTTCAATTTGATTTAATGTTAAAATAACTGTGGTACTGTATGTATGTCCCGAAATACATTTTCTCCTTTTATTTTTCTAGCTAGTAAATAATAATATTGATTAGAACCTTTATTCCAGGTCGGATATGGTGGTGCGGAGCATCGGGAACTCCCTCATGGTGATACTACCAGACCTGGTAGGCAAGAAGATCACCAACTGGTTTGACTTGGTCAGGCCACTCATAGCGTTCAAGTTCCAAACTGTAAGTAACGTTTCTGATAAACTAGATTACAAATACAAATTGTATTTGCTGTATTTCACTGTGTTCTAACTGACTAAAGTACTATTTGCTTGCTCAGAAAGATATTATTTCTACAATCACACCGATCATCTAGCCCTAAAGCAAGCAAGGCTTATTATACCTACTATGGCGACTAGATAACGGATAAACATACCTAAATACTTTTATAAACATCCATGCCTTAGGTACAAAGGCTCGTGCTCATCGCCCAAACATTTGCCCCTTGCGGGATTCAAACCCGTAACCGCTGGCTCTGTAGTCCAGAGCGCGAACTACTACACCAGACGGTCGTAAAAATAAATAATTTCTGCATAGATTCTGAACCGCACAAACAACATCTTCGAACTGGTGACAGTGGAAGCCGTTATGCACGAGAAAGCGCCTGACAAGCGGAACGAACTAGTGCGGCTCTCAGACGAGTCTGATGGGACCACTGAGAAGAACCTGAGATTGAAAGGTAAATAAACACAACATTAAAGTTTAAAAATCTCTAATTCACACTTTTGAATCAAATGAGCCCAACATCGAAGGGGTTTTACTAGTAAACATTAGAGTTTCACTATATGCATCCTGGTCCTGGCTCTATCTTCAAATAAGCTAGATAGTATCAAATTATTGTATCGACATCCTAATGTCAGATAGGTACAAAAAAGTATCAAATTGATACGACCGTTAGAAGTAGGTTAAAAACGACTTTCCAGAATAGTGGACTTACCTACAAAGTTAGTTGCAAGTGAAACTAATAAAAAAATCTTAAAAATCTTTTAGATTTGTAGGGTAAGACTTCTGTAAGTAGATCTGTAGTAACGACAAACATTATAACAAAAATGAAAGATATACAAACATCTATTTTTAAACCAAAAAAATATTCCGCAAAATTCGTAATAATCATATTGGCCTCGCGAATAAGCGATTATTACTTACATGTATGCTGCTTACTTATACTTAAATCTTAAACTTATAATTTCGACATTCATTCAACAACTTTTAATTGAGCAAGGACTAATTAACATGTTTTTTTTTTAGTCCTTCAAATTTTCCTATATACTATGTAAAACTCAATTATTGTTAACAAGAATTCAGCTTCGTATCAACATAGTCGGTACGATTTGCTTTTAACCTAATACATATTACCCACTCGTGCGTAAATTTAATATTAGGACCGAAACCATCTATTTCCAATCCACAAGCTCTATTATTTCTACAGGCAGGTTGTTTTTCGACCAGATTCGATCGAACAATTGGAAATAATTTATGTTAAGTTAGAATAATAAAATTTATTATTTCTACATACGAACAGTTTATTTTCTAGTTGCAGGTGATCACTGAAAAAAATAAGAATATAAACGAAAACCCCAATGGTTTTAAATACAGGCACAGCCCTTGTAATCCGGGCAGCCATCTCAAACTGAGCGGATTGCCGCTCCAAGGGTCAAAGAACGGGCAATATCTTGGGATTACCCAAGTCTCGCTATACGGGGTGAATTAGCCAACTTAACTCTCACTCGGACTCAGGACTCAGATTAGGACTTACAGTTTCGTTCTACCGTTGTATTTTAGCTACAACAAACAAGTAACAGAAAATAGAATAATAAATTAAGTGTTTAGGGACATCTAGATATATTAGAGATCTGTGAATAAAAACGTTCCACTAAATAAATAATGTTTTGATTGTATCTTAATCAATATTAATTAAATGGGCTATGCGTTAAAATTTAAACTCTTGTCATTATTGAAGACTCAAAAATCACTGATTTGTATTTATTTTTGAATGAAGAAAATAAAATTTTAATTGGCCTATAATATTATTTTATTATCTAATATAATAATTACTTTTAATAAATCAAATAATACTTATTAATACACAAGAGATTATATGTAATCATGATCATACAGGCGATGCCATCTCTTGGTAGTGCGGAGAAGTACTTAGTCTACATAGAAAATATACCTATGGTTCTCATTTTGCAAAAACCACGTTGGGCGCCAATAATAGTTTGTGTTCATCGCAAAAGAAATACATATAAAGTGGTTATTTGGCTAGAGTATCGCGCAAAACGTTTAGTGGATATTAAAGCGAAGAGCTTGCGTGCCCTAGTGGTGTAATAAAAAAGGTTTTTCGCGTTTATTTCAATTGGATGCTGAATATTTTCACTAACTTTAACAGTGAAATTGTTCAACGGCATCAAATTGAAAAAGACGAGCGCCTTTTTTAATGGTATATTCCAAGGAGTTTGTCTTGAAAAGCATCAAGTCTTGTTTGGGTCCAGTTTTTACCCAGTCTTGATATGTTAATTATACATAGGCACTATCCTGGGGATTCGTCTGATGTGGACTAAATTTTTACAGAAATCCGGAAGGAGCGTTACGCTTATGATGGAAGGAGATTGCCTGACGTTATTAATTTACATCTCAAAGGTAGTCTTAACGGAACATTAATGTCCATCACAAAAGCGGGTTTGTTGTTGTAGATAGCAAAATATCACGTAAATCGTATGGCCATACCAAAATACTATGGTCAAACCACATTGCGCAGGATTACGGCGAAAGCATTGCACATAAAACCGTTTTTGCTTTGTGTTAAAGGTATCACTTGCGCACTTAGTTATGCTACGCAAATACAAGTAGACATTACACAATTATTGTATGTACGAAGCAAGTATTGTCTGTGTAGTTAGTCTTCCCATACACAGGGTTTAAGACTAGAACAATCTTTAAACCACGTGATCAGCTGCAAATGAAGCATCATCAAAATCGTAAAGATACGTCATCATCAAGATAGCGCGTTAGTTTGTATGGGGTATAAAAAAAACTATATTAATGTTATTTCCTAAAAGTTATTATACAGAGTGTCCCTAATTCAAGGATAACCTTGTAACCACCTATTCCATACATCTACTTACTTATACTTATGTTATACTTATACTTTTGTTCTATTCTTATTATTATTCTTTTTATTGTTTAATGTTACCATTTATACCGTGTTTTGTGCAAATAAACGATTTATTTATTTATTTATTTATGACTTTTGCAAATTTTCATGAAAATTTATCGACTTCTTATTCAAAATTAACAAACAGCTTATTGAAATTGTATAGGAAAACTAAAAAAAAATATATGCATATTTTAAAAGGCATAGAACAAAAGTGGTTTACTGTGATGTATAGAATAGTAGCTGTTGCCCGCGACTTTGTTCGAGTGGTCTTTAGCTTAGTCATAAAGGATTTTCTGCGCGAACCTTCTCCTGACAATAATGAACACAACAACAAAAGAATTAGCGTAATTGTTCCATCCGTTCACGCGTGATGCGATGACCAAGGCAAATAGAGATTTATTTTTATATATATATTTAAGATGTGGTTACAACGGGACACCCTGAACAAGAGCAGCTGATTACGTGGTTTTAAGGGTCCTATTCTTTAATACACCCTGTATATCATATAAGTCACACAAAACGTCACGATATCAGTAATATAGTGTAATAAAATGCGGGATTCCTCATTAGTTATACGATTTAAGTATTTGTTGCATTTAGTTATTTATAATGTATTAATGCCTAAGTAGCTGTGTATAAATACAGATGTTGGTGGGTCTAAATCAGGGTTACTCAAACTTATGGCCCCACGTACCCCTGTTGAACTTTCCGAACAGCGAACATCTAACTCCAAAAGAAAAAAAGATCTAGCTGCAGGAGAAAATACTGTTTTTCATTTCAGTAATAGTATGAAAAACAAGTATTAATGTGATTGTTGGCTTGTTTCTTGTCGCTAATTGTGTCGAATTTAGGAGTTATTTTGGAAAATTTTAACCTTAATTCTGACTCAGCATCAAGACGGTTTCTGTATTTGTTTTTTATCATAACCGCAGGTGTGCTGGTGTGTAATCCAGCCGCCATTACATAAATCGCGAACCTCCGACCATCAAATGGAGAACCCCTAGGGGTTCGAGTACCCCACTTTGAGTAACGCTCGTCTAAATAAATAAATACAATATATAGAGGGTTATTTTTTAACATCAATAATATCCTGTATATATTCTAAACCTAAGCTATTAGACAAAGTTGGAGCTATAAATAAGCGATAATAGCGTAAAGTAATAAACGACGCCTAACACATATGCCATCTTATTCGCAAATATTTATCAAAACTAAGCACCCTGCAGCTGTTCAAAGTGCTCTACCAATCTCTATAAAGTGTACTTCGACCCGATAAGACTTCCTATATGCATAAAGTTATGATATCACCGCTCACAGCGTTACTTTATGGTTCATCTCATCCGTAAGAAGATTTTGACTTGATAATTCTTCATTTGTAATCCACGCTGTTGTGTCGGAGACAATTTCCTACAAATATAATCTATTTAAAGTACCTGATATTATAAAAAAATACCTATCATCTTCATCATCAGCTTTTAGAAGTTCACTGCTGGACATAGGCTTTACGGCCGACCCTTTTACGGCTTTGTCAGTTTGTGGTCGCCACTCGTTAACCTTAACCTTACCCAAGTGGGGTATTTTCTTCAAAATTTTAGCGATCCTGAGTAGATTATACATTGTAGTCTTCTAGTGCCCTCTAATCCACAACAGCAATGAAAAACAATCATAAGATTGGCACAGGATAGTAAAACGTGTTTTTTAATTTGCTTTAAACAGGAAAGGCAGTTTAGTTTCTAAACTTCTAACGACTTCTTAAAATTGGGAGTTGTCTTTTTGCGAAAAAATATTATTTACATACTTTTGTTTACCATCACTTATCATTTTATAAGCATTTGGAAAAAAGCAAGGTCATACGCTCATAGATTCTGTTTTTGATAGTAAAAACTGATATTTTTAAAACAACATATTGTTTTAAATTACTTAGTATAGTAATACGATTTGACAAATGGTGGCAAAGGATGTTTTTATTTTGTTTAGTTCCTAAGAAAAATTGTAACCATCCATTCCTTCAATACCTGACCTTTCTGTGTTGGGTTATTAAGTACCTATATACCTTACACAATCAAGCTGTTGATCTGGCAGCAGTTGTTGCACTTACGGGAATGACCCCAATAAACACGTAGTTTGCTTATTATGACGTGAAAATGTTCTTCGAAAACACACTTGAAACCGTAAAACCACAGTAAAGTTTATTTTCATATCTTGTGGCACTCACGCGGTACTTGCTAGTAATGGATATGACAGCCCATTTTCCAGTTGTTTTCTGAAAATTAGTTCTTGAAAGTAGACCCCTAAGTACTCATATTTCATTTCGTCTACGTGTATAATGTTACCTTTTCATGGAGAATGTTTATTATAGCATCATGTTTTGATAGCACGCGTGCTTCTGAAGGCAGGTTAAAAGTTGGTCCCGTCATCTCATATCGCTTATTACTACTTGTAAAGCCTACCTAGTCTGCCTTAAGGCGGCTTGATAACATCTGACAGTAAGATTAATTCACTGTCCTTACAATACTTTTTCACTAATCCTCACTGGGCCCGCGTGAAACTTTTCTAAATTATCCATCCCCCGCACAAGTTTTTGTCAGGTATTACACCTCGTAAGCCGTAATTTAACAATTAAATAAAGGTCCTTACTTTTAGACCATATCACTTGGTAAGTTATCAAAGGCATATTAATATGATCACTTCTACACGTCCTATTTTTTACCCTACCACTGCTTTGAGACAATTGTCGGCTAGTGCCGAGAGAGAAGAAGCAACGCAAGACTTTGACACTATTGTCGGCCTTAGGCGCATCGCGCGGAGCGGAAATGTCGCGGGCGCGACGCCGCTCGTTTCGACACCTCTTGTATAAGTCAGCCTCAGTTAATGCAGTTGTATTACGCAGGTCAAATGATATACATGGACAACTGGCGCATGATGATGTACCTGGGTACTCCAGTGATGCCGGACCTTGCTGCACTTGTGTCCACCGGTCTTTACATCAACGACTTATCCATGCATGACTTCAGCAGGTAAGTGATAAGAAACTGTGTCACCAGCGGCTGCTAACTGTTACCCCACTGGACATATTCTGTTGGGTTGACAATGCAAAATTAACTAATTTCAATTGGATTAGGTTGAACAATGAAATCGTATTTTCAACCGACTTTAAAAAAGGAGGAGGTTCTCAATTCGTCGGTATCTTTTTTTTTTTTTTTTTATGTATGTTCAGCGATCATTCGTTACTGCGTTGACCGATTTCGATAATTATTTTTTTGTTTGAAAGGTATTACTTTCAGAATGGTCCCATATAAATTTGGTTAAATTCTGATGATGGGATCTATAAGAAAATCATCAAACATTGCATAAACTCCGTACCACGCCAACTGATATTAGTATCTATCTTACATATATCTCTGCCAAATGTGGACCGATTTTGATGATTCTTTTTTTAATGAATAGCTTATACTTCAAAGATACTATAATAAAATTTTTCGGAAAAAATTTCACCCCTAAGGGTGGAAAAATAGGAAATGAAATCGGTGTTCAGCAGTTAAATTATGTTTGCACTCGTAAGATTTGTTTTGATTAGGATTTATCACTAAAATGGATGAAATAAGTTAATTTTATAAAAAAAATAAAAACCGACTTCAAAAAACTAAAACGCTAAAAATAATCTTAACACTTAAGTACCTAATCAGTTACTTTTGGAGTCGGTGCCAGTCATTGAGAGACCAATGTTTTCGTTTGCACCGACTCCAAAAGTAACTGATTAGGTACTTAAGTGTTAAGATTATTTTTAGCGTTTTAGTTTTTTGAAGTCGTTTTTTTTTTTTTTTTAGTAAGTAATCTATACGATGATGAGTGAATATCTGCTGACGTAGGTTCCATCCCGTATCTATAACAGTAGAGGTAAAAAAACAGTTTTTTTTATGATTTTATTCAAAAAAATATATATCATCGTAGTCGGTTCACATTTACTATCGAAGATATCGCCTAAACTACACACAAAAAATACGAGTAGAGAATCCACCCAAGAAATCCACGAAGTCGGGAATTCGGTTGAAAAATCCTAATGTTTAATTGTTTTACTCGTAGAGCAAAAAAATTATTTTAATTTAAAACAAATATCCCTAATTGAATTACTATTCTAGAGACTTGATGCTGGCCGGTACGCAGCAGTCGGTGGAATTGAAACTAGCCTTGGATCAGGAACAGCAGAAGAGTAAAAAGCTAGAAGAATCCATGAGGAAGTTAGACGAGGAGATGAAGCGGACAGACGAGCTGCTCTACCAGATGATACCGAAACAAGTGGCAGATAGATTGAGGAATGGAGAAAACCCAATTGATACTTGTGAGGTGAGAATTTTGAAGTTACTTTGTTAATTTGTAATAGAAGTTGGTAGTAATAGAAGTAAGGTTTTAACAATAAAGATAAAGATTTAAAAAAATACTATTAAAGCCCTTGAAGTTAAAAACCTGACAAACAAGTCTGACAAATCAGACGGTCTCGCAGTAAAATAATCTGGTAGTATATTTAACGGGTATAATATAATAATATTATCGGGTATAATATAACGGGTATATAATATTGGACAACATCACATTTATGTGTCGACCATTGGGCTAAAATCTCTGTTTAGTGTAATGGTCGACTGGTAGAGAATGCCACATGGCATTAAGTCCACCTTTTGTACGATTTTATTTTGTGCAATAAAGTTTAAATAAATAAATATGTGATCACATCACATAATAATATTGCTTAAAATTAAATATTATTGCTCTGATTGTTAGGTAAGTAGCTAAAGCACTTTTGTCATAAAAAATTAGAAACAACGACGGTACCACAACACCCAGGCCCGTGACAACATAGAAACTGTTTTCTACATTGACCCGACCGGAATTCGAACCCGGGACCTCAGAGATGGCGACGTCAAGTCCGGTGGGCTCGCCTCTGGGGTTTAGTTCGTCATAATCCCATGCGACTCCCTATTTGCTTATTTTTGTGAGGTAGGATAGTTATAGGTTAAGTTTGTTTATTATGTTATTATTCTCCATTGTTTTATATCATTGTTATTTAAATTAAATTGTAAGTTGAAACTACTTAACACATGAATACGAGTACAAGATTCTACATTTCGAGCGATTTCAACTAAAGCCAATATCTTATTTAGATAAAAGAAAGACGGGTAAGTTACACCATTTATAAGTCGAGAACGACTGGGCCGATTTTTATGATTTTGTCTCCGCTCCGAATAACTACAAAAACACGGAAAAATTCACAAAAAAAAATTATGAAAGGGCTGTACGAAGTTCGCCTGGACAGCTAGTTATTAAAAAGTTCTTTTTAAAAATATGCGAAGTCGCTTATCATCAATTGTTCGTCAAAAACTTTTATATTTTAATAACTCAAGAATAACCTTGTAACCACATATTATTCTATACATCATAGGAAACAACTTTTGTTCTAAGACTTTTAAGCGATATTTCACTTATGAGGAGACACAACCTGTAATGCGATCCAACCACATTTTTTTTATGAATAAATAAATGTATTAACGTTTTTTCTAAACAATTTAATCGGCGGTTTGTTAATTTTGGTATCGGAAACATAGTATTGGATAATATACTGGTTTGAAACATACAAAAGAGAAAAAAATTACACATCTGGATAAGGTGTAGCAATTTTTAGTTCAATTTTACCTAGGACTATATTGACTGTTGGAATCTTTCATCGAATTCTAACGTGATCGTTTTTTGTGTGCTTAGGCCCAAATACGAGGTAAATGCTTCCCTAAAATACATAACATTTGTATACTATCATTTGTACATTGTCATTATTTATTTAGAGTATTTTATTTCATCCTGCTCTAAGGTAGTGGTAAATAAGCCAATAATAATCCGCGTACTACGGCGCGTGGCACGGGTCACTGTTTGTTTAAATTTTTAACGGGTTCTAAGCGGTGCTTTATTCACGTCGACTTTGATCAATTTTAAGTAAATATTCGCATACTATTTGTAAATAGCTGAAAAAGCTGAATGAAGGTATTACCGCAATTCCGTCCACATGCATGTCCACAATTTTTCGAATGCAAATAATTTTCATTTTATCAGAAACGCGATGCAGGATCGATGCAGTCGCAAAATCGCTGATCGCGGATACAAAGAGTTGAAGCGTGAACAAGCTTTTCACTTTTCGCTAAACCATTAGCCGCTAAGACTTTGTTGAAAATTTAAACAAACGATAACCCGTGACACGCGCTGTAGAACGCGGATTAAACTATTAATATAGTATAAACTCGTAAACCTATTGATGTATATAGGTAGATCGTAAGTTCATATTATTTTATTGCTAGTAGAGAGCGACTATTATTTACAAAAGCTCTTAAACGCGACTGCAAATACAAAGATGGAGTCGAAATCTGTGCTTTAGAAAATATTGTGTATTTCCATACACTCGTGGTACCTAGGTACTTTTTTTCTAACCTGCTCAACAGTTTTTCTCGCTCAAATAGCCGGTAAACTACCGCATATGCACTATAACTCATGGTGATTATGATTGTATTTTTTTAAGCTCAATGATTTTTTTATGACAAGTTTTAAGCATAGGCTACAAAATTAACCGGCAACGCGTCATTCATAATCATGATCATACTCATAATCATTATCGTAAAATCTTTAATTTGGTTCAAAAATTCTCTTTACTAAACTATCCTGAATAAATTACTATGATTTCGTCTACAACCACAGATGTTCGACAGCGTTTCTATCCTGTTCTCCGACGTGGTGACCTTCACGGAGATCTGTTCCCGCATCACGCCTATGGAGGTGGTTTCCATGCTCAACGCCATGTACTCCATCTTCGACACGCTTACAGAGAGGAACAGGGTTTACAAGGTAAGATCCGGCTCGAAGGACTTTCATGTATAAGTTAGGTACCGGTCGGCAAATATCTATGCACCTTAGGGGACACGGCGCCAGTAAACAGTTGCGTCTAAATAGACGAGAGAAAACGATAGAGAGAGAAAGAGAGAGACGAGTGATGATCGAGGGATTCATCTGATATTTTCGTTGGTTTATGTTATTATTTTGTTGCTGTGATACACAAAAATAATAAGCGCGTGTAGATTTTAATTGTAGTTAGATTGTAGATGTACACTTTGCGGTAGTGTACATTGCTGTTGGAGCAGACAACAACTCTCCTAATCCTTGAAAATATATTCATACAGCATCCGAGATATCCACCCTCGTGTTTTGACAGTAAATTAACTTGAGATGAGATCTGATAGTACTTATTTCATTTACTGTCTATCAATTTTATTTATCGACGTAATTTAATTAACTGTCAACGGCTAATCAACCGACTACATTACTTTTTTTTTCAATTCTTATTATACAGCATCCGTTAAACAGAATTGAGTAACGGAACTTTAACAATCTAGAGCAGGCTGATGAACAACATGCTACAGAGTATTATGTTGATAAGAGTCAACTGTACATATTATTAATACCGTGATCATGTGAATAATCAAAATGATTACCATACTTCTTCTTTTCAGGTGGAAACTATAGGAGACGCTTACATGGTGGTATCTGGGGCACCTGAAAAGGAGGACAATCATGCGGAGAAAGTCTGTGACATGGCACTTGACATGGTTGACGCAATCACAGATCTTAAAGACCCTAGCACAGGTATAAATGATATACAGCCTATTCATGGTGTAACACGAAATCCATTCCGTCTTCTTTGTAAATTTGTTTCTGTTGTTAATCACAATCAGACATGAGGAATAAATATTTATTCTGAAGGTAACGCTACATTAAAGGTTCAGCAATTCCTTGCTAAGCTAAAATATAGTATATGAATTACTTTATTTCTAGGTTCCCACCTTTCGATAAGAGTAGGAGTTCACTCAGGAGCAGTAGTTGCTGGCATCGTCGGCTTGAAGATGCCTCGCTATTGCCTCTTCGGAGACTCAGTCAACACAGCTTCCCGAATGGAATCAACCTCCGAAGCCATGAGGATCCACATATCACAGACCACGAGGGAACTGCTATCACCGTCTTACATGGTGCACGAGAGAGGAGAGATACAGGTTAAAGGAAAAGGTAAGAGTCGGTAGTTTTATTCATATGGTTTACACTTAGCTTGTTTAATACTACTCGCTATTTAAACTATTAACTCTTCTGTAAAGTCAATAACGGTTTCCTAACAATCTAAAGAGATCTGGTGGTGACAAAATAACGAATAGACAAACTTAATTACTTAATTATTATGACATCCATGACTCCTAATGAACGAAAGATGAAAATTATATTAGTACCCATACTAATTGTCGTGGATATTCCTTACTTCTTAGAGGGATTCGAACACGCGAACTCAAATTCTAAGAGCAATGGATAATGCATTCAATAATTGCTAAGTTGCTGTGAGAATTTTGCATTTGACGCTATACCTTAAAAATGCAAATCTCTATCAGAACCTATCAGATTCATATAATAAATTATAAAAATGCACTTTTTCATATCCAATCAAACTTTTCAGGCGCAATGAAAACTTATTGGCTAGAGGGCAGAGAATCAAGGCCATGCCTCACTAAAATAATATCGCCTCAACTTCAACCAGGGACAGAACTAGAATGGGAAAGAGCAGCTGATGCTAGAGACAGCATAGCGGAGCATTCTGCCCACCACATGAACAATAAAGAACTGAATTCTGGAACATTCCAGAGTCATCTTCCAAATGCTATTATCACTTCAGGACCAAACTCCTTGGTAAATATGAATAACACAGCAAATGTCATGATGATACAACCATCAACTCCCACCGTTTTAAAGAGTCCTCTAGGGCAGAGGGCCAACAATGGGGCGCCGACTGTAACGTCACCAGTAGAAGAGAGACGGATGTATTCGCCTGTCACTTTCCAAGACGTAGCTCGAAGAAGTATAGCAAATTCACCGAACAGGACAGAAAAGGATAGAGGTATAAAAGAAAAACATTTTTAAAATCTTGAAATTGAATTCTAATGTAGTCATCAGTTTGTAATTGATTAATTTTAGATTCAAGATCAACGAGTTATGGAGTGGTGTGGACTGATGCGGAATCCGTGGACCCAATAAAAGACAGCCTAGATTCATCTTTCTGGTAATTTGAGCCACCTTTTCTTAGGTTTTGAAGGTCTTATTTATTTAAAACTTTATTGCAACCACCTCATAGTAGAGGTGAGGCCTGTGCCCTGCAGTAGGAGGTATATAAGCATAATTTTAAGGCACAAAACTTATAAAAGTTTACAATAATAATTAATTAGTAATTCTATTGCTTACACCACTTTATCTATAGATCCAACATCGAAATAGCACAAAATATATTTTACTTCTTCGTCGTGGCAGTGGGCAGAAAGGTTTTAGAATGGAGACCACGTACCGGCAAGCGCAGAGTAGGTGAACACCTACAAGATGGACAGACAACCTGGCAAAGATTGCATGAAGACGCTGGATGCAGGCCGCTTCTAACCGACCAATCTGGAAGTCAATGGGGGAGGCCTATGTTCAGCAGTGGACGTCCTATGGCTAAAATGATGATGATGATGATGACGATTTTACTTCTCCATATGATGTGAAATTTATCAGTTAACTGGTACTAAATTGCTGATAAGCTGTTGTAGGTTGTAGGAACATTTGGAAGTTTGTACTTTTCTTTGAAATTTCGATGTTGGATCGATATTAAAGGTTATATTTTACCTATATGAGCAATAAATTAACTATCTTACTAAAGTTACATTTACTTAGTATTTATAACCTAGGTAGGAGGACTGTCCAAAATAGGAGCTGGATATTTTCAAAGTTCTTGTTGAAATGTTTCCGCTTCTTTATTCCATCATAACTTCAAAAAACTTGATTGATTCAAAAGTAACTAACCCAGAATGCTATTCAAATTCGCGTCTACCTTCGGACGCGTGAAAAGCCAAAATCAAACAGGGGCCTAGTGTTATAGCTTTTAGAAGAAGTAATACTACCACTCGCGTGTGTACAGATAAAGTTGTAATAGGTGTGGTAATATTTCAAGTTACAGTACAACATCCCCTTGCAGAGTGGGCACGGCGCCGGCGACCAAAGACCGGGAACACGACAGCTACGTGGAAAAGGCCGTAAGTTCATTAGGCAGATTCAAACTTGTTCTAACTTGTTCTTGAGATTATAGTTCACTGACTGCTGAGTATAAGCTTCCTTCTTACTGCGCCATTTCTCACGGTCATGTGCCAATCTTTTTTAATTTATCCAATCAACTGGCTGACAGTATCCACACTAACCAAAAACTGGTTAGTGTCGTTCGCCCCGTCTTTTCTTCATGCTAAGTGCCCAACCCCACTTAAGCTCGGTAATACATTAATACACTATAATTACAAACGTCTTCTACCTTCGTCTTTCAACGAACAAGACGCGAATCTTGTCAATTTAGTCAGAGGAGATGCGGTTTTGATCATCCCATTATCATGAATATTTGTTTATGTTGTTTTTTTATCCGCAGTGCCTAGCGCGCATGTCTCCGGCGCACTCGGCGCCGCCCGCGGTCGGCGACTCCTGCTCAACTCTGCGCCCAGAGACCACCTCCACCACCACCACTCAGAGCAGGGAGGAACTGCAGGGTAGGTAAACAACCTTGATTTTGCAATGCGTTATAGCCCGTCATGTTTGTGCGACATGCTGGTGCGGAGGCTGGCTTTAGCTGGGACGACATACGCTGGGTATTTAAATGCCTATCTTCCACTTCACCACCTGCCGCTGCTGATACCTAAAGTGCATCTCGTCTCCGTGGACGTCGTAGGTATGAAGAAGGTTTCCCTCAGTTGTCAGCTAAACTGCTGAGTCAGCAAGCAAGAAGAATATCTTGTCTTGCTCTTCCATCTGGAACACAGTACAGTTGTTTGGCAGCAGCGTGAAGGGGTCAAACTATAAGCTCTTAAAATAGTAATAACTTCGTCGTCGTCTTCGTGCTTTTTCTGTAGGTACAGAGTTTAACGTAAAAACAATACTGTGTAGAGTTAAGGCCCCTGTTGAGGTTGGCTTGGACTAGAAGTGTTTGTTTGTCCGTACGCGTTCCTAAGCCATTCATCCAATTGCGATTAAAGTTTTGTATGTTGATGCGAAAAGTTTCTGAATAAAATTAAAGACTACGCGAACGAAGTCGCGGGCAACAGTTATTCAACTTTTAGACTTGGCATGATACAAAATATTAAGATGCCATCGGTTCTACTCTTGATTCTAAACATACTTATTCCAGATTTTTGCGTTGTATAATAGAGCACGTAAAATATAAGGTACCTACTACCAACTACATTTGACATTACGTGTGTCATGTCAAATGTAGTTGGTAGTAGGTACCTTATATCATCATCTCGTGAATGATTGAATGAAAGTAAAATGAATCTACAATTCTACCTTATTTATTTTCCAGAAACAGACGTTGAGTATCAGGACGCTCACATGGACGTCAACGCAACACACGTCTGCACCATTTCCGACACAATAGAAACTAACCACTCCAAACCCGGCAAAGTTGGCCGTTTTAAAGCTAGAATAGCGCCGGGACACCAGAAGTCCTGCCAGAAGACCAAAGACTCAGTCAAAGAAAAGTGCACAGCGACACAGAGTAGTGTGCCTCACGGACATCACCACACGAAGAATGTCAACCATCATCAATGCTGTGGCGCCTTCGGCAATCCACACGTTAGGCATAAAACTAATTCCAGCTGTCGATTAATTTAAGGATGTTCAATAATCATTTTTGGATATTCTGTAAAGTTGAGCATGTTAGACTGGCTGTAAACTGGAGTTATGCGCGGAAACTAGCGAATCCGAGGATTTGTTATAGTGAAAATTTACCTTACATTAGGCCAAACAAGCTAGTGAGAAGATAATTAAAAAGTATTAGTGGCATCCCTAACTAATTAAAAAGTATTAGGTATATATTTTTTGGCTACGCCGATTTCTATGCAGAATGTTTTACAGCGACATTTCCGAAATATCAAATATTCGGTTTACTGAGACTCTGGCACCCTGAATCTATTTCGGTAAATTCAATCGACATATACTACTTGCATTATTAGAAAGTATTTTCAATGGTCGATTTGCATCACCTTCAGAACTTCAGAACCACGTTCTTGACCATATAGGTAAGTTCAACTTGTTACATGTATATTTCATCAAGGTACATACCACCGTGGACCGTCAACCTAAGGAAAAAGTATAAATATATAGAATTCAAGAATACAAGTGATGTAACTCCACTTTATAAAAAGGTTTTTAAAGGATATTTAAATACAAATAAATGTTTTAACTATCAAGTCTAGATAATAGGTAGTTAATATTTTTTAATAAACACAAAATATTACTATGCAAAAGTTTAGAAGTGTTGTAAACGCCTATCATTTAAAGAAAATATGTTAAATATGACAAAGTGTGCTGCTGTGAGGGAACAGTAAGTAATTTCATAATAATTCTTTTAGTCTACTATAGATACTTAATTATTCAATTCAGATGTTTCAGATATCTTAGATAGATACTTTTATAATGTTTTACAGTATAATTAGGTAGCAATTTATTTATTGTTGAAAGTGTTTTTCTGACAATAGATCTCAGTACATGACATCCCAAAGAACAATTCCAAATAAGTAACCTATTTAAAGAAATGTAAAAATCAACACGAGCTTTACGCATTGACAATAGAAAGAAGAGATATATTAAATAAAATTAATAGTTAGAATTGAAAAAAATATTGACACTGTTTGACAGTGGATACTAAAAATATTGTATAAGTATACTTATCTAATGTGACCTCACATAAATAGACGTTGTTTACGATTGGAACATTAATTTTGTTTTTACTTTAAGTGTTACGTCATAGTTACTTTGCGAAAATGCGAGCAAGGTTTTTTTTTAATGATTGGATCCGTCAGATTAATTCGAATAAAAGACCAATATTTTTCTTCAGATTATGAAATTTAGTAACGCTTTCTGAATGTGTATATGCTGCTTAATTTAAATTTGCTGTATGTAAATATTTTTCATAATGCCTAACCTTTGATAAATCCACAAAAAAATGCATCATGCAGTTTTTAAACCTTTTTCGTGACTCAAAAATGTTTTATTTGCAGTAGTTTCCTAATCGTGTATAACGTCTACAAAATATAAATATATCATTCGTATAAAATACATAGATAATAAAAAAAAAAACTTACTAGTAAATAGTCGTACACACACGATATTTTACCTAATGTAAATATACCTACGCTGCCATCTAGTGGCGGTTTTATTTGTTGTAAATGCTTTTTCTATCGTGGTTAATTTGTCTAGATTAGCAAAAAAATTTACCATGCAGGCATTAAATGCAATTAAATGCAGGGATTTGAGATCACTTGTAGAATTAGCTTGTGCTAATCAGTATTTGTTAAAGAATTCTTATTTTAGTAGGAATATGTACATTACTACTTTCTATTACATCTTAGTAATAACTTTTATTATTTATTCTTATTAAATAATGTGATTTAATTTTAATTTCAGTATTATAAAGTTAGATTTTAAGTGATTGAAAGTTTATTGAGCCTTTTAATAATATTTTACAATTCATCGTCATTATTTATTATTATTTGTACTATATTCTTATATAAAGGGGGACCCTGCCTGATTACGTTATTAAGTGGGTTTACTCTTGTAGAATATACGTTCCGGATTATTAAGTGCTCGGAAGTTTGGTTTTGTTTTTAGAAATGATTGTAAAGAATCATCGCTCGAAGTGAATTAGGAAATAGTACGAATGTTCTAAAAAGCGGTATATTATGATGAACGGAACAGTTTTTTATAATAATGTCTATAATTTACGGAGCTCTGAATGCTTAGTGTGACCTATCATCATCGAGCTCATACTCTATAGAGCAGTGATACGGCTCATCCGAATCATGTTTGTGATTTTTCACTTACATATAGTATGCACTGACAAGTCCTGTCAACTCTCGCCAATACTAAAACAGTAATGTCACAGATTAAATAATGGCGGATTTTTGTGCAACAAAATAAATACCATATGTACTCTAAAGTATGTGCTCCATGCCTATCATAAAGGTTCGAAAACATACTCTTCCCTAAGTGCACCCGGACAAATTCGGGAAGGGTTGCTAGTTATTTATATTGTCTATGCAACCATGTTAAAGATATTATTATGAACATTATTTTTTTACCACTTAGGTACTAGGCAATCAAAAATAATATAAAAAATACGTACATACTGCCTAACGCACTGAAGTCATTCAGTCATTATTTAATACTATAATATCTAGTAAGTAGTTGTTAATTGCTTAAAACACGACTTTCATAACATTCATTAGTA
Source organism: Anania hortulata (assembly GCA_963576865.1). Taxonomy (NCBI): domain Eukaryota; kingdom Metazoa; phylum Arthropoda; class Insecta; order Lepidoptera; family Crambidae; genus Anania; species Anania hortulata. The sequence continues at coordinate 5,751,192 of OY756412.1, read as the reverse complement.
GGTATGATAGCACAACTATTTTGCACACAATTTTTGTTTTTTATCTAACAGAAATTATAAATGTAAATGTTTGCTTGGATGAATGCGTGTACATTTGTACTATCACGCTTTAACGGCTGAACAGAATTAGCTAAAATTTGGCACACATATACTGGGTTAAAAAAATACTTAGCCATTTTTGTTGCTATGAATCAGTCAAAGAACACATCTATTAAGTTAAAAATAAAGATATCTACAGACCTTTTCATCATCATCATCATTTCAGCCATAGGACGTCTACTGCTGAACATAGGCCTCCCCCATTGACTTCCAGATAGGCTGGTTGGAAGCGACCAGCATCCAGCGTCGTCTGACCACCTTGTAAGTGGACATCCTACGTTGCGCTTGCCGGCCTCCATTCTAGAACCTTTCTGCCCCATCGGCCGTCAGTACGACCTTTTAGATAAAAATAATATGCTACTGGTAAAAGCCGCGTAGTTTAGGAGATAATCTCCCACTATAAGTAAAAGTCGCATAATTTAGGAGATAAGCCTCCTAAACTTGCGATATTTGCTAAAGGTATGATATTTTTATTTGAAAGGTCTGTAGCTAGGCTATCTACAGTGTCAGTCTGGTGTGCCCTTTTTGGGATACCGTGCATAAATATTGATATAACTTGGAAACATAGGTTTATAAATTTAGATTCTCGATTAAAAATTGTATAACGTTTTTTGTGTTCCCGTGGGAAAATTATTTATCCTATTTTGTCGTTTTCCAAAATCTATGCAGACAAAGTCGCGGGCTGAAGCTAGTTTAAAATAATAACTAAATAACACATTGTATAAAGCTCATATCACGTAAAACAATCAATTAATCGTTGATTGGACTAGTAGAAGAGTTTGGCAATGCAAAGATTACACTTGCGTGCGCCAATCCATCGTGCGAGACTTGAATGTAATGTTATTTTATATTTTAATTGTATTGCTTTTATGATTTTGTGTAAATTTTACAAAGATCCCTATACATATCATCAATCAGCAGCTGCAAACGACTTAACTTTGATCACGCTCATTAAAGTTTGTTTAGCAAGATAAATACATTATTTGACAGCTCACTTAGCTTAGCTTTATTGTAACAACTTGCTATTTATCAGCCTTACAGGTCCCGCTCTTATTCGGCTAATGTATATAATTTACGTTTGAAAATTCGTGATTTTCAAACAGTTTTAAAAATACTTGTCTAGGTAGTTACTGCAATTTTCACCAATTTTTTTGATCACATCTTTGTAAAATGTTTTATCCACTACTTAAACCCGCTACTGTAACTTGCATTGCCAATAAACCAGTTATTTATAATGTGATAATAATAGTTAAACAAACCAGATTTAGATAGTTGAGTGTTGTGAGTCAATTATGATATATTTTTATCTAGTCGTTTTGAGATTATACGTGTACTTAATGTTCTACACTTGTGTACAGATTCCTTTAATCATTCATTGTTGACATCTATTGTATGTTGTATATTGTCCGTTACGACGGTCGGTTTAATATTTGTCTAAACAAACACTATGTGATGTGCATCGCAATGTATGGAAATTTATCAAGCTGTTTCTATGCCAAAGTTGTGAATCTCACTTTTGTGGAAATAAAAAATGCAACAAGATGTATATATATTGTTTTTTTTTTACTAAACACAGCTTGGAGCTGTCGAAGTAACGCCTGAGGCCCAAATGCCCAATTCCCGTAATTTGACAATAGTCGCAATCCGGTATCGATCCGCTCCCAGTAGGTAACATTACAATCACAAACCGTATTCTCGTAAACCCAAAAAATTAAATTATAGTTCGTAATGCGACTGAAAATGGAAGAAACCAAAATTCGATTTGTTTTTTGCTCTATTTTCAGTCGTAATGGGATAGTTCAAATTAAAAGTTTAAGGGAATACCGTTTGTGATCGTAATGTTACTGGGAGCAGATCGACACCGGATTGCGGCTAGTCGTATAGCTGATACCTACCTACTTACTGCACAGCACTGACTAGAGCATGAGATAACATTCTTCCATGCAGCAAGCTAGCGTTCTTAGCGCTAAGTAAGCACGAACCTTAAACTGTATAATAATATCTTTGGCCTAAATAATGTCAGAACATCGGAAATGTCATACTTTACAAATGACAGCTGATATCCGATCAATAAAAATTAAAAGCTTGATTTATTTCATAATAAAATTACAATTATCTGTAAACAAAAAGAAACAAACTTATTTGCAAACGTTATTTCTAAATAGCACCACAACCAAAAACTTAGTCGAAACTCAAGCCCGTCCCTTGGATATGTTTTGCGGCCCACTCGTCAAATCTTCTTGACAGATCTTCTGACATATAGTTCTTCCAGTCCCCAATTTCCCCTTTTCTGATAAATCTAAGTTTTGTTTGCTCCAAGTACGCTTTCCCGAAAGACCTCTCCAGCAACGCCTCCAAGTTAACAGCTCTATTGTTCTTCATGTTCTTGAAAGAGAGGTAATCGCACAGAGTGTCGATCTGTTCTTCAGTCAAAGTCTTTCCAAGGAATCTGGCCGTCTTTCTGATGATGGCAGGCAGATCCCGCTTCATGTCTTCGAATTTTATGAACAGGAGATTGGGGTCGTGACGCCTGGACCAGAATCCTGAATGAAAAGAAATCATCAGTTCATCATCATCATCAACCTCTAGAAGTCCACTGACTGCTGGACATAGGCCTCCTCCAATGACTATCATTGAAGGGGATTGCCAATACTCGCCACGCTTGGCAGGCGAGCGCAGTTTTTTATAAGATTTCGCCCGAAGACGCTGCTGCCCGTCTCGTGCTACAGGAATTAGTCGCCTCTTACGACACGGCTCCTGTTGGCGGTGGGGAAGTGTATTCTCTACGGCCATCCTCACACGGCATCATCACTTAAATACCTCTATACAGGGTGTCCCGTAACTTAAGGATAGGAACCCTTGTTCCAACTCATGTTCTATAGTCTTAGAACAAAAGTTGTTTACCATGTTGAATAGAATAAATGTGGTTACAACTTGGTACTTACGTACGGAACATCCTGTATGGCTGTCCCTAGATAGGACCCCTAAAGATTCTATTTTTGGAACACCTTGTATAACATGTTTTAATTGTAATGCTAATAAAGCTGTACTTAGAGACAATATTCAATATCAACTGAAAGTTAGTTTATGATATTTCGAAATAAAAAAGACTTATAGTTATGATGTTGGTCCTTTACACTAGAAGTTACAGTGCTGGGACTATCCCGTAATATAAAATAGTCGTTGATCACATTAGAGAACATTGGTCTATGGATGTTATTCCAATGCATGGGATCAATACAATTGGACTAAAATTATAAAGAGAATAAACGTTAACGTCAAAGCTGCTATTTGGTTGTCTACGATTTAGTTTACATTACATTACTACATTTAGTCGAATTTATCCTCGTAAGGCTTAGTGTTTTTATATAGGTGTATTTCTAACATCCTAATGTACTACATAAAGTACATACTGAGAATAGTGCTTCAGACCGAAAAAAAGTTTTTTTGTGATTTTAACTGTATTGCCTGGTTGCTCATTTATTTTTAGTAAGTATGTTTGTAGTTAAAAATATATTAAGAAGAAAATAGGTAGTCTAAAATTAAATAAACCACAAAAAGTTTTACGTAACAAGGTTATCTATTCGTACTTTAATTTTTCATTTCTTATCTGCCTAAACAATTAAAATGTCAGGTCTAAATAACTACCACTAGTTTGTACTTTGTGAAGCACATTGGGACTCACCATGAGGTAGCACGTTACCACTTAGATACCTCATCTAGTTCAGTCAATCCTTCGAGACAGAATTGAAGTTATGCAGCCTCTACTAAGTTATCCTTCCTTATAATTCCTTTAATTCAAAATCATGTGCATACCGAATATATGACTCCAGACAGGTCCGATGGGCGCTCGGTCCTTCATGAACAGGTCACAGAACTCTTCAAATGTACTCTTGAGTCCGTGCACCAGGCTGCAGTAGTGGTAGTACGATACCACCATGTCTTTGGGGTTGCGAGAGGTGTAGATAACCTTTGCAAAAAATGGTATGAACCAGTTATTCTATCTGATTTTACTTTTCTGGAGTCTAGAACAATTGCAAAGGTACCAGCCACTAGCCAGTAAGGTACAGGCAACAGCTCGTCAACCTACCACAAAACGTTAAGTTTTCTCAATTGATATTGATCTTTATGTGTCTGACTTAAATTTGAAAAACGGTTCAGTCACCAGTTCAGTTCACCTTTAACTTTTTCGATAGATTAACCTGCCGTTGACTGTTCTAACTATGGCCACCTAACCTGTCATTAAGAAATGAGCAGGACAAGAGAGAGAGTTCAGAGTTTACGGTTCCTTCCATGTAGGTGATGTGGGTCCATTTTCTCTACTTAACCCGTTAACATCCAAGCGGTATAATAAAGGACTGAGAGTTTTGCTTGAAAACAACTTCGAAATCTTCAAAATAACTATCCTATGCACAATGACCCATCAGCTGTTAAAAAAGTGGCTGTGACATATGGACGACGACGACGATTGACGAATCCATAAGAGTTCCGTTTTTTGCCATTTGGCTACGGAACCCTAAAAATAGTAAGTTAAAGTACTTAGTAGTAGTAAAAACAAAAAGTTGTTGGATTTGACTTTGCAATTTTAAGGCTTTAATTAACACCAACGTAAATTCATCGTGTTTGGATATTGATCTTGCTAACACGTAAGCCGTAATTTTTATCCCGTTTTAGTGTTCCCGTGGGATGAAAATTAATTCTCTTTAACTAGCAAAGGTCGCAGGAAGATGCTGGATGCAGGCCGCATCCAACCGGCCAAACTGGAAGTGGCCTATGCGCCTAGTTAAAGGCCTATGTTCAGCAGTGGACGTCCTGTGAAATGAAGTCTGTGCAAACGAAGCCGCTGGCACAAGCAGCTACTGTTTCCATTAATACCTTAGCTTTTAGTGAGCCATCTTCCCTCTCAATGTCATTGGGCAGCAGCGGGAAAGGGAGGTGACTCCGTATGTAGCGCGGGTGCGGCAGCCGGTATTTGACCAGGTCCACAGAGGTGCCCTTCATGGACTCGTTGTGCCACTCCTGGTGTCCGTCCACCATGATGCAGGATAGCTCCACTAGCGGGCATCGAATCTATTGATAGAAAATACATTTATTCTATTCATAACACGCTTTTCTTAGTTTTACTTATAATCAGATCTTACATGTCGTTTTCACCTTTTTTGAGAAATCGATTTAATTACGTATGAAAGTACTTAGTTATATTTGAGCAAAAGAATCATCTTCTAAGGCTCGGACTACATGCACCCGGAATTTTTCAGAACTCCATACAAAACGGCTCCGGACAACCGGATTCTATCCGTTTTGGATGGGGTTCTAAAAAATTCCGGGTGCATGTGGTCGGAGCCTAAAATAAGTTTATTAATTAAATAAAAACTTGAAGTAGGTATTATGTTTATCATGTAGCCTTGCTTGATACAAGGCTGACAAAGGTGACTGAGTTTGTTGGGCAGTTTCTTCTCATCCCCAGCTTTAGCATCATTTCTTCTTCTCATCTCATGTAGGCGTGGCGGTGGTAGGGCAAAGCTATATTTTGGAACGTGTATAAGTGAAGAGGACCTATGAGTATTATTGAGTATTATTAAAGTAAGTATTATGTATATAGGTGGTTTATTCAGGAAGATAGGTATTTAGACAGTGTTCGGGCCGTCTAGTATCTAGTACACATCAGTTAATTACGTCGTGACCGTCATATTAATGCCTTGTAAAAATTAATTATGCACTGATCTAAAAAAGGTGACAATCACTACATATTTAAATGTTTTCAAATAAATGAGCTTTAAAAAACGGCTTTATTGAAACGACATGTAACAATGGCCCTTTCTCCAGGAAACCGGTGCATCGAGTGAATCTAACTGCTTTCTTGCATAACGCACGCTGCACACTACGGTCAAGTTGCATAAACACACAATAAGGATATAAGTAAACAACATTATTAATTATCGGATTAACTATAAGTAGGCAATTGTTTTTACTGCCGATCAAGATTTTTGTAATATTTTTCTTTTGTTTTATCTAACCAAATAAAAATCGTGTATTACTAGTGTATCTAGTACTCTGCACGTACTCGATTAGTAGTAATAATGCATTGTTGATATAATGCAATAAATTATAGTTATGCCAAATTCGCTAAGAAGAACTAACTATACAAAGTGAAATAAGAAATCGGGTATTCTTCCTGGAAAATACGCAATCAGGTGTTGGTTAAACAACTTTTACTAAAGCAATCATTTTTGCAAGTTTGCCTAAAACAGTTTATTAATTTGGTAATGTAGACTTTTACAGTCTTTAGTAAAACCATTTTTAAAATAATAAAACTGGCAATTTTTAACAGTTTGGATTGTCTTAGAAGGCCGAAATCAAAGAAGAACAAAACTGTTATTGCCCATAATAAATGTGTTAGTGTTTTAGCCCACCGACCGTGCTGACGCCATTTTCGCCGATACGTAATAAAAATGTCTTGTTAATATGTATTATCAAGTAAATGTATTATTTCTTATTCCAACCCATCTACTTGTACTTGTAATTTTAAATAAATATACTTATTATACAGTAATATTTTTGTTATAATTACTTAAGATTTAATCAGTAAAAACCGGGAAAGGTTTAACTACGTACCTGTTGCATTGATTTGGCGCCTTCGTAATCCAAGTCGTGGCCAATGAGCCACACCATTTCTTGTGCCCATGTTGAACCTAAACAAAGGTGCAAGGTAGACATCATTTGAGTTAGGTACTTATTAACTCTTTATACTGTCACGATGACAGGCGAAATAACAAGGCTTTAACGTAACGTTTCTGTATTTTAAGAAACATGAGCGCTGAAACAGTGACTTAAATTGAAGGAACCTGAATTATTTTGCTCTAAGTATTTTTTAGCGCGATAAAGTAGCCTTTGTAATGTTAATTCAGAATGCTTAGACTAACCATGATCCCTTAAAACAGTATTTACTTCAACCTTGTTTTGTTTTTTATCTAAAGAGTTTGAAGTAGAAGCAACACTGAGGCTTTAGAGTTTATGGTAACAGGTCCCTGGGCTAGTTTATTTAAAAACAGTTTTACAAATACTGACCCGTCCTTGGATAGGAACACATCCAAACGTCATCCTCCAATACCTCCACATCTAATATGTCTTGTCCAATTTTTCTGTAATCCGCTGGCAGAATTGCGCCACTTGGCTCCACCAGGATCATGCAGTCTTTTTTTTCGAACATCCGGTCTAGAGCTGCCCCCGCATCGTCTTCCAAATTCGAAAACGTTAGTGTTTTCGTCTTCATTTTTTTCTTTTTTCACATCAGTTTAACTTTAACGGCTAATTTCGACGCGACCAGTGCGCGTGCAGCTCGGATACGTATTGGTCGCGTGCGCAGTCCAAAGAAACATGCATTTTCCGTAACTCTCACTGCGTCAGAGTTCACTTTCATTTATGCAGGAACTGCATTGTAAATAGCCGTGCACACTGCTCGAAACTAGTTTGCGGAGCTTTTTATGCAATTTGCACCGGTTATAAGGCATTGCTCTTAATTTAAGTAACAGGTAAACGTCTTTAGCCGCCACAAACAACACAACCTGGGGTAGGATGTGTTGTCTCGGTAAAGGTTTATTTACAAAATGGATTATTGCTAAAAAAAAACTTCTATTACTATTCTTTAAATCCTCGTGCAGAAGGGGCAATACCCTATTCAATCAAACGCTAAGTACATTGACGACCGTCAGGTCTAGTAGTTCCTGTTTTGGACTACAAAACCTGGCGTTCGCGAGTTCGAATTGTGCATGCTAAGCGTTTTCACGCACAAATTATCTAGTTCAACAAACAGGGCTTATTTAATTCTCCAGCGGCTAAATAACGAATAGACATTATTAGATATTTGCATTTGTACTTACAAATGCTCACAAACATGCAATCGAACCTGCGACCGCCTGGCTGTGGTCCCGAGCGCGAACCATTAAACCAAGATAGTTATCGAAAGTCATATTCCTCCAAAGTTGCCTTTGAATCCATTCGCAACGATAGAATCGATAAAACCGATAGGGTAGACGTGTTCTTGAGTGGAGACCGCGACTAGGCGACGATATACGCAAGGCTGATAGCTGGATGGAAAAGAACTAGAAACAGCCGAGTATCGGGCTCAGGGGCGTGCATCCCATATAGGCTATTATGCAGAGCCTACCTTCATAAAAAATCCGACAATACAGCTGACCATAATTATTAATTAGGTATTCAACAATAAACAATAAATATATTGTAACTATTTTGTCGTCTACCTGTACTTATTCCTTACTAAAGCGCGCAACTGAGATCGTTGCTGTGCAATTTAACCAATGTTAGGCTGCCAACCAATGCACGCCCCTGCAGTGTCGTGCATTATAGGTGAGGCCTGCGTCCAGCAGTGGACTGACGATTGCTGATTATGATGATGATGATGATGAATCAGTTCATCGTCAACAGGTATACCAGGTTCTTAACACGCGCAGTGTAACAAACACAAACGATTCCAGCACTCCGCGTAATGAGCAAGCACGCAGTTAGGTCGGCGCATTCGTCTTCGGAACGTTTCCGCCACGACCGATTTGAATATAAACCTATAGTACACATCAAGCTATAAAAAAGCATACTTTTAAATAATTGTATAATAGTTGTATAATTATGTAATAGTTCGTACTAGACAAGCTTATTATACAACTATTTCCATAGTAGAAAAGCAAGGTGGTACCGTGGTGATAATTATAACGGGGCTTTGATGAGTGAAGGCTTAATTGGCTAAGGGATGACTACGACGGAAAACTCCTTACCGTGTCTGTCTGGCTCTATGACTGGTAGTAATACTTTTGGCATTAAGTCTGTCTTTTGTATTACTTTTTTGTCTAATAAGGTTTTAAGGAAAAAACAGTTTTCTAGAAAAAGACATCGAACTTCATTAGCATACCTGAAGTTGCAAGTACCTAATATATTGCGTTATTTTTTTGTACACCTATAAAATATACGCCAATGACACTGTGAAAGAATATTTGTTGTTTGTAATTATTTTCTCTGTCGATTGACATGTTTCATATGTGTACAACAAAATAACTTAATTAAGGGTATTTGCAACTTTTGGTATGTCAAAAAAGTTAGATATCTTTTGATATTACATAGTTAGCTCGTTACAAGTGAAGCTAAGTGTATTAAAAAAAACCTACCTACATGGCGATATAGCCATTTAAGCAATTCCTCTCCCAAGCCCAACAGTATGTTCTCGTGTAAACTTGCCTTTTCTGTGGTTTTACCCGCGTAACTAGCAATTCGCAATTTAGCAATAAACATATTGTGTTAATTTATGCAACCATCTGCAATTTATGCAACAGCTTCTCAATGACGTAATTGTTATTAGGGAAACTGATAATAAAACCGCAAAAACTGAAGTCTGTTTATTTACTGGTGTGATACTGCAATTGCGTATTTTGGTTTTACTGTTATGGTCACTTGCTAAAATATTCAACTTTCATAATGAAAGCCAATCGAAATAAAAAAACACTTACCCATTCGAACTTGTTACCTACTTAACCTACTTTAAATAAATTAAGTTATCGCCTAGTGGTTTGCGCTTCGGCTTACAAAGCCAATGATCGCGGCTTCGAATCCCGAAAAGGGAAATTGTTTGTGTAATGAGCACAAGCTTGTACCTGAATCATGGATGTTTATAAATGTAGGTAGGTATTTAAGTATTCCGTTTTCTAATCGCCATAGTTTAAGCTTTGCGTAGTTTGGAGCTAGACAATAGGGATGACGACTAACTTCTTTTTCTCCGTCTATCAGGATTATCAAACAATTTGGACAAGTATTTTTATTTTTAAAAATCTTTCTTTTGGTCACGTAGGTCCCCTATTGAAAAATCCTTGAATTGAGAAACCACAATGTTTTTGTTAGACACGTCACCCAGCATACGCAGACCCGAGCCAATTTAGAAAAATACATATTCTGAATTAACCCAAACCGGAAGTCGAATCCAGGACCCTTTGCGTTTAAGACAAATCTCCGCGACACTACGCCAAGCCTCTTGAGTTTTTTTTACAATTGATTGCCTTTGCTATCTTTTTATATTAGGCTCATACAAATTATGCTAATATTTCTATACTATACATGAAATAACAATTCACTTTGTTCAATTTCAAAAGTTTTTTATACAGTATAATTTTACGATGCAATCACGGAATATGAAAAATTACTGCGATATAAAACTTTTATGTGTTACTGTGTGTCCTTTCAATCTGCAGTGATATGTCTTTGAAAAATAATGTGATAAACACTACTATCGTTAACCAGTCTATTTACGAGTGAAACCCCATCAAAATCCCTTTAGCAGTTTGAGAAACGGAATAAACAATAGAATGTAACTTTTGTTTACACATTATTATATGGCGGCACAAACGATTCGTATTTTGAAGCACAAGTAGACTGGAGTAGACATTAATGTCATCCGAATGTCACTCATACATACAGTTTCAAATCAATGCGTAAGTTGGCGTAAGTACATGACATACGTCAATCAATTTGTTAATTTTAGTTCGGGTGAATCCCGACTCCCCTTGATTTTTTAAAGTAAGTAAGTAAACTGAGAATGTAATTTGTAAAAAACATTACATTAAAATATTAAATTAAAACGATGCTAAAAATGTGTAGTTTAATGGACCTTTTCATGACAAATCTACCAAAATAGGTAACAATTACGCCACTGATGTAGTAGTGGTAGTACTTAGAAACCGCCATCTGTTATCACTTTAATGAAACGTATTCCCGCCTTAAACTTTTTGCTTTCTCTTTCACTCACCCACCCTTATTTCCGTATCCTAACATCCGGTTTTCATCGATCGAAAAATGACAGCCTTGACAGGTGACGTCACTTACACATACAATACCTACCACGAAAACGTCAACAAAGTTCAAACAAAATTGTAAACAACATTTAAAATTGTGCTAGAAATCTAAATAAAATTATGTCTAAAGTCACAAATGTGAACTCCAGTTTAGCGTATGAAATACTGTTGTATTTGAACAGTTTTTATTTAGGTATGTTCTTTGTATGTGAAGTCGCTATGGGAATTTTAAAAGCAATAAATGTTTCGTATCCAGAAAATGCTTTGCTGACTGAAGCTGGAATATTTTGTGCTCTCTGTCTGGTTGAAGTTATCCGAATTTTCTTGGGACGAAGAGGGAATTTGGCTAGCAAGAGTAAGTAATCCTATAAATATTATTTGTTGTACTTCATTGCTATATCAATAACACTTCCAAAACCAATCATTTTATTATGTATTATCCTTTACAGAAATCCCTGTATTCTTCTCGGTACTGCTAACCATACCCTCTGCTGTTGGAGTGTGCTACTTTCTGATATACCAAACATATATCCTCCGGCTGGAATACATCTGGTGTGCTGTGATGCTGATATTCCACGCCCTAGAGCTGGCTTTTGCCATCCTCTTTATCTTTACGGTGTGCAAACACCAGCAGTTTGAATAGAATAAGTTTAAAAGTACCTCATTGCCAAAGAGATACTGATAATAATATGCCAAATGTACATGGACTGAGTGACTTACATTCCACTATTTAGGTCTAGTTACATACTTCTTGTATTTAGCTCAAGTTTATAACTCCTTTAAACGTTAAGCTATAAATTATTTTCAATTTATATACACTTAGTCATGCATTTTTAAATACTTTAAAAAGTAAATTCTTTACAATATTTAATAGTAATCAATAAAAAGTTAAATTTGAAAATATTTCATTATTCAAGTGTAGGTAACAAATGGTGATAATGTAAGTAATTATTGTAATTAAATAAATATATATAAGTTATGAACTATTACAGTTGTAAAAAAATATAGTTATGCACAAATTTTTTTCAGTATTCTGGGAATAAGTTTCATATAGATTTATCATCTAAAATAAATATAAAGTGCTACAAACAAGTTTTATTTTAACAAACCTAAAAAGTATAAGTACATAATTATTCTTGACTTGGTGGCACTATGTGGTCTGGTACCTTCTGGCATTCAACTTTGGTGACCTTGAGGGCACAGCCTTCTGGCAAATTTCTTTCTATATATTCCAAGTATGTGTCACAAGTTGAACCGGTGAGTCGTTGCAAATGTAAAAATCTGAAGTATGTACGGACCTCATACTGTACTTTGTGTTTTTTATAAATGTGTACAGCTCTAAGCAGTGTATGCCTTTCTTTTTCTGATTTTCTTAAGGCCCAACTGAAATAGAAACATGTTATATATTAGAAGATGGAGAACAATGATAGAGATATGCTAATCATTCTAGTATACAAATCATAATAAAGCCTACAAACTTTTTGGTAACTTCAATGCCCAAATGTGAAGCTGCTGCAACACAAAACCAAGAGTAGCTTAGCAGCACTGCAGGATCAATTCCTCTCATCTCCAACTCTACTCTCTTGTAGAGTAGGTCGAGCTCCACTGCCGAAGGTACATCTTCAATAATTGGTACTGGTGTTACTGTAGTTGCAGTTGAAAGAGGTCGCAAATTGGCGTAATTACTAACAAACGCATTACGTACCACTGGCGCTGAACGCCAGACACTCTGGAATGGGTGAATTTCAGTATGAAACAGTTTAAAAGAATAATTAATTTCATTCAGATTAATGACATCGAGAATGAATAAAAACATAACCTTACCCTGACAATATTCATGAAAAGTGATTGATTGCAAGGTTAGTGCAGAATATTTCGAATACTTGGATGAATTAATTAGATTGACGCTAGAAGAGTGTTCAATTTCATCGAAGTACTCTGTCGATCAAATCGAAAAAAACACCTCACAGACAGCTATTATTTGAACCACTGAACAAGTAATACTACGTAGTGATGTGCCGAGTACGGCTTGACTCGAGTCAGACTCGATTCCTGCTTTGGACTCGGCTACTCGAATACCGGTTTATTTTAATTCGAGTACGCCAGACTCGATTCTGGTACTCGAGTCAGGAAGAATCGATTTTGTACTTACTGACTCGCTCGTACTCGATCTCGGTTTACTTAGGCAATGAAGTGATGCCTAATAAATTCAAGGTTGAACCTGCAACTTTTTGATTTGATTTCCTTGTTTTGTGTCAGTTAGCTGTTACTGTGAGTTAATTTAATTATTATGAAATTATTTTAATTAATTTTATTACAAAATTACAACTAATTCGAAAAAAAGCTCATCAAGATCATTTTGTAATTTCTAGACTCGAGTACTAGTCTCGAGTCAACATTCGAATACCACACATAGAACTCGAATACTGCCTCGAATCGCGGAATCGAGTCATGATTCGAATACCGTATAAACTGGCTCGAGTTGACTCGATTCACAAAAACAGCGACTCGGCACATCACTAACTACGTTTTAACGTATGTCAGATGTCAGCAGATCAGTCAGAACTCAGAATCTGTGGACTCTTTAATGACATCACAGAATGGTTATTTCGATCATCCGAACTAAACCCGTAACAGACGTTCCGATTTGGTTGGAACCAACCAACCGACTACGACGACCAGGATCCAGATTGGAACGTGTGTACCACTGATCATCAGGTAAAACTACGTCAGGTGTGTAGTGTGTACAGTGGTTCTTCCAATCCAACAGAATTTTAATGGATACTGTTTAGCCGTGGTGGAACGTGTGAAGCTTCGTTCCGACTAAATGCTTCTTAAGCTGGTGACAAACTGCGACGGAAGCGGCTCCGGACTCGTCTTGACATTGTGAGGTTAAGCACTGCCATTGGTCTATCCTTCAGACAACTTCCGCCAGCCCAAGGATCGACCAATGGCAGCGTTTGACCTCACAATGTCAAGACGAGTCCTGAGCCGCGTCCGTTTCAGTTTGTCACCAGCTTAATACTTCAAAAATACGTCACGGTTCACGGTTGGATGGCTATCCATCCATATTCCGTCGGTCGGCTGACCGTTGGAACGTCTGTAGTAATCGTACAATGTTGGAGTCTTGAGGATATGTATAGTCAAAGGTTGGAGTGGTTGGAAGGTTGGCCCTGATTTGGTCGGCTCCAACTAAATCGGCACGTTTGTTAAGGGTCTTAGCCTAGAGGCGCGCTCATAGATTTATTATTGTTAAGATAAGCATTTCCGATTCATTCACAATCTTGCTCACGATAACCGTCAATGTCAATCAATGTCTGTCACCTCACATGTTAGATTCTATTTCTCAGTGATTTTAAATAATTGATTTGTGTCAAAATAAAAAAAAACGAAATAGGTAACCTTCCTTGTTAATGTAAAAATCTGTTGTAACAATAAAAAAACTGATTGATGTTGTTCTATGTAGTGGATTACTGATTTTTCAACACGAGTTTTTGTATTTAGAACATCAAGAAATATTTATTTTGTTTTCAAGGACCAATAACTTAATCCTCAAGATGAGTGGAGACTCCTTAGAATCGGAAAATAACAGCAGCAGTCAAAACCGTAAAAAACGAAAATGTTTATCTGCAGAAGCCCTACAAAGCATGTTTATGAAGCAAATAAAACACAAACCAATAAAAATTTGCAGAGTATGTTTAAATGCAGGTGATATACCTATTTACGGCGATGACAGCATAGAAGACTTATCTGAATCCTTATCTTTGTATGGAGGTATAGAAGTTAAAGAAAGTGATAATTTACCGAAATACCTATGCCATGCTTGTCATGAACAACTTCAAAATGCTATTATGTTCAGGAAAACAGCCATTGAAACTGATCAATTTCTTAGAGAAAATGTCTTGGTTCCAAACAATCGTGAATTTACAGTGACAGTAAAACAAGAGTATTTAAATATAGAATTAGAAGAAGAGATATTTAAGGACACTCTGGCTGATGTAAACACAAGGTATCATTGTACATTGTGCAGTGAAGACTTTGTAAACATAAATGAATATGGCACCCATATGATGACCGAACAACACAGCACAGTCCGGGATAAATGCCCATTTTGCAATAGAAAGTTTAATTACATACAGAAACATTTAGCTCATCATAGAGAATACAAGACAGTAAAATGTGATGTTTGCAATCTGAAATACCTTGAATCAATGATAAAGCGTCACAAGGACACTCATTTTATATCACCTACTTTAAAATGTCCTGATTGTCCGTATGAAACACGTTACAGTGGAGACTTCAAAGTACATAAAAGAAAACATACTGGTGAGAGACCATACCAATGTCAGCATTGTTCTGCAAAATTTATAAACAAGAGTAATCTGAACCGACATGAGTATACTCACAAAAATCAATTACCGTATCCGTGTGATCAATGCCAAAGAGGATTTTATAATGAGCGTGACCTAAACATGCATACTGCAGCTGATCATCAGGGTTTAAGGGACTATCTTTGCAACATATGTGGGAAGGCATTTGGTTACCGAAGGAGCATGATAAAGCATCAAAGGCAAGTGCATAAAAGGGAGAAATTGACAAGTGGAAGAAAGAAGGTTCTCTATTTAGAAAATCAAGACGATATGACTATGAATAAAAAAATTAAAGAGGAGAAAGTTGATGTCAATACTGCTTCTGATTCTGAGTAAAAGTGTTAAGTTTTGGTTGTTACATTAAATTTGAATTTTTAAATAATACTACTTATGTTTTATTAGTGGACACAAACCCTTAAATCATCAGCCAACCATCATAGAAATTTCATTGTTACAAGGTCTCAAGAGACCGCTTGGGCGTTGGCATGTTAAGCATTTTCAGGTAGATTTACTAAAATAAAAAGTGTTTATACTATTATGCATGTTGTCCGTGTCTTAGGAAGAAAAGGAAAGAATTATAATGGAAGAGTGAAAAAACAGGCCTGCATCCTGATAGGTCTATATCAGGCCATACTCAAATGAAAATAAGTATGTATATTTGTAATTTTTGTATGGCAAATGAGGTAATTTTATATTATTGAACTTCTCAAATTTGAATCTTATCAGTTAAATTATATTTTAGTTGTTATAAGAAGACATACAGGAATAAATAAAACCATATATTATTCTCGAACACCAGCATAGTAGATTAACATAATAATCCTTACAAGACATAGGCCCAAAGAAGAGAAGTACTAAATATTATCAAACAGACCTAGGGACACACACCTTATGCCTATGTAATGAAGACTACTTCTAATTTATGGTGCTGTGAGGTATACACATCTGTTATCATTGTAAAGTTATGTGACTTAATAGATTCTAAGCATTGTTATTAAGTGTAAGTGTATTCTAAATGGGGTGGTAAAATGATGAGTGTAATTAAAATACCAAATGTAAGTAACAAAACTATTTATTATGATAAATATTAATTAAGCAACTAAAGTACCTATATTTAAATTAAACTTTGACTCTCAGCTAATTCCCTTCTTCTTTTCTCAGATTCAAGTGTTAAATATACAGGAATTCTACCACCCTTCATTTTTTCTCTCTTGTGTACTTTCAACTGATGTTTAAGTAATTGTCTTCTGTAACCAAAAGCTTTACCGCACATGTTACAGACATGATCTTTGACTCCAGTATGATCAACCTTTAAATGCAAATCAAATTCTCGTTTAGTATAAAATCCCCTATCACAGGTATCACATTTAAAATCACGTTCATCTCTATGAATGAGAACATGTCTAGTGAGGTTGCTTTTGTTGACAAACCGTGCTGGGCACTCGCTACATTGATACGGTTTCTCTCCGGTGTGTGTTCTCATATGCATTTTTAGGCATTCATTAAACCTTCCACGGTAAGGACATAAGGTACACTGGAATGGCAAATGGTCTATATGGGTGGCCCTATGACGAGTAAACTGTCCCTGCATTATAAACTTCTTGCCGCAAAAATCACACATGTAAGGCTTTTCTCTTCCATGCAATTTCATGTGATTATTAAATGATGTATATGTGAAGGATTTGTTGCAAATAGGACATGTCCTTCTTAGATTTTCGTGTTCATCAGACAATCTGTGTTCCTGGTAGTCATCAAAACCCTTAAATTCTAAGTTACATCTTTTGCACCTCCACTGTCTCTCCTTTTTCTCTTTCTTGCTTTTATATTCTATTAGGGGGACATCCATATCAGATTCTTGTTGATCATTATTGTCAATATAATTTACACCAATATCATTTTCGAAATCGAATGCCAGTGGTGCTTCTGGATTTTTTAGGACAAATTCTGTTTCCTGAGCAGTCTTCCTAAATAATATTGCCTGTTGAAGTTGCGAGTAGCAATGTTGGCATAAATATTTAGTGTATGCATCGTCTATTTCAATTTCTATGCTGCAAAAAGATTTCAAAGCTTCAGACATGTCTTCGACAACTTCATTGCCGTAAATTGGAATGTTACCTTCTTTTAAGCAAACTCGGCAGTTTGTCTCTTCTTCTTTTACTTCATCGTCAGCAGATTCATACGAAGTTCCTTCACCATTACACAAATTTGCTCGGTTTTTGCAGATTTGCTTGCAATGCATCATTTTCAATAGAAGTAATGGGCCAACCATCGTGTTGCACCTGTTGTCTAGTTATTTATATAAAGAAATTTCCTAAATAATAATAATAATATTTTGTGAAAGAAACTACCTGAAATTCACCAAATAGCTAAAGCCGCTGAAGGCAGCTTAATGAATGCTCAACAACAGCGTTATCTTTCTATCACAACAAAGATTATTAAATGACTAAATTAAATAATTATAGTTTCAGGTAGATAATATACGTATGAATACGTGAATTCACCAATAAAACTATATTTTACTCTTTGATTGAACTATACTGTGAACAAGATTATTTTTCATTCATCACACACGTCACACATCAATCAAGTTCAACTGACTGACAGTTAGACAATATTAATCTGTGTGACAGACAGATAGCAGGCCAGCCAGGCAGCATCAAATATACTCTGAGGCAGACATGACGTGTTCCATGGATTTAGCACTCTTTCTAAGGATTGAGTACTTCTAAAATGTTGCTAAAAAAAATTACACTTTAGTCCTCAGCAATAAAGTTTGTTTCTTTGATGTAACCAAATTGAGGAACTGTGTTGAGTGAGACCCAAAAGGGGAGGAATGTGTCCCGCTTGCACAGTTGCCATTTAAGCTGGTGACAAACTGCAACGGACGCGGCTCCGGACTCGTCTTGACATTGTGAGGTCAAGCGCTGCCATTAGTCTATCCTTCAGTCAACTTCCACCAGCCTTTAAAAAATACTGCAAGAAAGCTTTTAAATAAATCATTTTACATAAACACAGACTACGTTATTTATGAACTTTCATAAAAATATAACATTGTCTCTGTTCAAAGCAGGTTTAAATTAAAACCCAGCCTCCATACAAAAGTAGTACATGTCCTTTTCCTCCATTTTTTAATCTGTATCTGTACTGTTCGACGACCTCCGTAGCCGAGCGGCGAGCATACCGGACTTGGTGTCACTATCTCGAAGGTTCCGGGTTCGATTCCCGGTCGGTCAATGTAAAAAAATAACTTCTATATTGTCTCGGGTCTGGGTGTTGTGGTACCGTCGTTGTTTCTGATTTCTGTAACACAAGTGCTTAAGCTAATTATCATAGGATCAGAGCAATGTATGTGATGTTGTCCAATATTTATATATATATTTATTGTTTTGGTATGGGCGAAAGTTGACAGGACGTCATTTTATTACTAAATGTAAGTGTAAAATCACTTACTAGTTTCGGAAAAAGATGGTTCGTATAGCTGCTTTATAAGGATGTGCTCGATGACCTACACATTCAATGTTTATAAATTATTTCACTTAAGTATTTAAAATTCAGTAAAATGTCGGCCTTGATAACTAACTACCAACATTTATAAAATCATTTTTAAATACCTACCCCTACCCCTATTTTAACTATAACTGTAATAGCTGTAACTTTTATGCGAGCCTTTCAGTTAACGATCTTTAAAATGACTTATTTCAATCCCGCCTAGGCTTACAATTTGGCCACCCTATTTAGAATAGGAAACAATCCACTGGTTGGTTGTCTATGTTGGCACGTTTTTTCCGCACACTGGTCAATCCGGTTACAAAGAGTGCTAAATCCATGCGTGATTCGTACTGGCAGACTGTTGTCACAACAGATTAAGTTGGTGCCCAAAGAGAATTTAAGCACTTCATTTTCAAAGTTTGACACTTTTTAACTTGGTTATTAGTGTGGATAATATCGGAATAGAAAGAGAAATAATTACAGACAGCTGCCGTGACCCTACATTTCTGTTTATTTGATTTTCGCCATTTTGTTTTGGAACTAAATTAGTGATGTCCCCAAGTCGATATTCGTAACGTTTTTCGATGTTCATTATTTATTAGGTTTACAGTATGATTGTGAGTGGATGCCTAGAATAGAATACACGAAATTTCCTGTTACGGTAAAACTGGTGAGGCTTAAGTTTTAAGCCGGTGACAGATGGCGACTGACGTGGCTGCGGACTCGTCTTGACATTGTAAGGTCAAACGCTGCCATTGGTCGATCCTTGGGCTGGCGGAAGTTGACTGAAGGATAAACCAATGGCAGCGCTTGACCTCACAATGTCAAGACGAGTCCGCAGCCGTGTCAGTCGCAGTTTGTCACCAGTTATAACATTAAAAATACAGGGTCAAAGCAGTGTAAAGACGCGTCCGTCGCCGTGTATTACCAGTTTTTGACTCGATTATAAACCAAAACCAAAAACTTTACAGTTAAATGCAGCCAGTCGTAATCATAATTTATTTTTTATTTTATTTTTTTATTTTATTTATTGAGTATGAACAAAGTGTGTATGAACAAAAGTTTGTTCAAAAATTATTGATAAAACTTTAAGCCACGACGGGCTCAGCATTGAGCATCTCAGGTTTGCGGGTTTTCACCTACCGAGGGTGCTGTCCATGTTTTTTACTATGTGTGTTAGTCGCTCATATCTCCCACATGACCTAATGAAAACAACTGTTGTATCTATAGTGAAAAACGATATCTCGGACAGAGGGAACTACCGTCCTATCTCACTAGCGACTACTATCGCAAAAATATTGGACAGCTTGCTTTACTCCCGCCAAAATAGTCATCTAGATCTACATGACGCTCTGTTCGGTTTTCGGCCCGGACTTTCAACCGAGAGCGCAATCTGAAGGGTTTATGGAATGCAGAGAGGAGTAAATTAAACTTTTATAGTTAATAACTTGTTTTATTTTATTAAATTAAGAAATCACCGTTTCTACATTTTTAACACCAGTAATCAACAACCCTAGTAACCATAGAAACCTTCAAGTTTAGTGATGTTACATACTCTTAGAGATGTACCTACTAACACCTTCTCCTATTATTAAAATTGTTTACAATTTAAATAATACTTCCTAAGCATCATATTAGTTAAATCATGTTTCCTCAAATTATACTTACTTAACAATATTTTGGCAATGAACACTAAATTTATTATTTAACAATGGTTTTGTAAATATGTCTGCAGTTTGTTTATCAGTTGGACAATATTTAATATTTACTTTACCATTTTTATAATTTTCATGAATGAAGTAGTATCTCACATCAATATGCTTGGACCTCTTATTGAATGAACCTGTTTTGATCAGTTGAATAGAACTTTGATTATCAACATTCAATATGATTTGAATTTCAGAACCAATCAACTCTTTTAAAAATGTCTTTAAATATAAGCATTCCTTACAGCAATCAGCCGCTGCAATATACTCTGCCTCGGTTGATGATAACGCTACAATTGGTTGTCGTTTCGAACACCAAGATACCGGTCCTTCTGCTAACATTATCACATATCCCGTTGTACTGCGTCTTGTCTTAATACAATTTGCATAGTCTGCATCACAGTACGCATTTAGTTTAGAAATATCTCCTCCTTTCTTGTACATTATTCCTTTCTCTCTCGTTCCATTTAAGTATTTTAGTATTTTCTTTGCAGCTATCACGTCATCTTTTGTAGGGTTTTCTATTTTTCTGCTTGCTTCATTTACAGCTTGACTTATATCTGGCCTTGTTCTTGTAGATAAATATAGAAGTCCTCCTATCAATCAGTTCTATATAAGGAAAGTTTGTGGTATCTGAGTTTTGTGTATCTGTTTTCTTT
The DNA here is from genome assembly GCA_963576865.1 of Anania hortulata. NCBI lineage: Eukaryota > Metazoa > Arthropoda > Insecta > Lepidoptera > Crambidae > Anania > Anania hortulata. The sequence goes on along the minus strand of OY756412.1, from coordinate 5,730,019 downwards.
TCTGTATTACTGGGTGTATTAGCAGGCTTAGAATCTTCCATACTAAATTTCTTCAATAGATTTTCAATGTAAGTTTCTTGTTTTAGTATAATACCACTTTCAGTCTTCTTAACTTCAAATCCAATAAAAGTAGTAGGATCTTTGTATAATTTCATTTCAAATTCCTTTTCTAGGCAGTTTAAGATCTTTGTTAATGTTTGTTTTTCTTTCGCTACAGCAAGTCCATCATCAACATAGATTGCTATTATTGCTGTATTGTCTTCATTTGTAAACACACACTGATCTGTTTTAGTAGCTTTCAATCCAAGTTTTAGTATTGCTTTTGTAAATCTTTTATTCCATGTAACAGGAGCTTGTTTTAGCCCATATAAGGATTTCTTTAATCGACAAATTTTTCCAGGTTGTTTTTCATATCCATCTGGTATATTCATATAAACATTTTCTTCCAGCTCTCCATACAAGAATGCGGTCTTTACGTCGAATGTCATCATATTATAGTCTTTAGAAGCAGCAAGTGCAAATATAGATTTTAAAGTCGACTGACTGACAACTGGACTATAAATTTCATTGTAGTCAATACCGTTTTGTTCAAATCCTCGTACGACAAGTCTAGCTTTATAAATGCCATTGTCTTTCACACGGAACACCCATTTGTTTGTTAGTATTTTGCTATCTTTTGCCTCTTTTTTTTCTACTATTTCCCAGGTATTATTGATTTCCAGGGATTCCTTCTCCGAATTTATAGCTGTCTTCCAGTTTTCTCCCTCGTTGGATGTTACAGCCTCTCTGTAAGTAAGTAAACTGTAGTCTTTTAGGTAAGTTGGTATCTGTTTCTTTCTTTTACTTCTTCTTAGGTTACATTCTTCTTCATTATGTCTATATCTTTCCCTTTCTGTGTCTTCTGTTTCAGTTTTTGATGTTGAATCTTCAAAAAATGTCATTATTTATATTTTCTTCTGTAATTGTATTTTCTGTTGACTCTTTATGGTTTTCTGTAGTTTCTTCCTGGTTTTCTGTAATCTGGTTTTCTGTAGTCTTTTCCTGTTTTTCTGTAGACTCTTCCTGGTTTTTTATAGTTTCTTCCTGGTTTTCTGTTATCTCTTCAACCTTTTCATTAGTAAATGTTTTTATTTCTTTTAAATTTTCTTTCTGTTGTTCAGTTTCACTTTTTATGATCACTATGTCCCTTGATATCTCTATTTTTCTCTCCCTTGCATTCCACAATCTATACCCATTATTAGTGTATCCAATCATTATTAGTTTCTTGCTTCTAGGATCTAGTTTCTTTACATTTGGTTGTAGTTGTTTCGCATAGACAGTAGAGCCAAACTTTTGCATATTAGATATATTAGGCTTTTTTCCAACCCACATTTCATAAGGTGTTTTATTTTTTAGGGCATCACTTGGCAGCCTGTTTAAAATATAAGTAGCACAGTATATTGCTTCACCCCACATTTCCTTGTCTAATTTAGAGTCAAAAAGTAATGCTCTTGTCTTTTCCAGTAATGTTCTGTTTAGCCGTTCGGCTTTTCCATTCAATTGTGGTGAGTAAGGCACCGTGTAGTCTAATCTTATACCTTTTTGCTGACACCATGCTTTGAAGTCGTTACTTGTATACTCGCCACCATTGTCACATCTTATAGTTGATACTTTACTATTTTTCTCTCGCTCTGTTTCTTCAATATAATTTTTTATTTCGTCTTTTACATTACTTTTGTTATTCAGTAAATATATTTTTGTGAAATGACTGTAGTCATCCATTACTGTCAATACATATCTGTATCCATCGTAAGTTTTTGCTTCAAAAGGTCCACATACATCTGTATGTATTAATTGTAGAAGTCTTTCAGCTCGAGTTCTTGTTGAATTAAAAGGTAGTCGCGACTGTTTTGCTTCTGCGCATATTTCACACTGTTCGCGTAATGTTTTTGGTCCTTGTATAGTAATACCATCCGCCACTTTTGTTAATTTCTCTAGTACCGATTTACCTGGATGTCCCAGTTTTTCATGCCAGTCCAAAGCTGTTCCTTTTTCTAAGGTTAATAAGGATTTCTTTTTATTTGGCTGATCATGTTCTAAATTTACTATATATAAGCCATTCTCTTTTGTCCCAGTTAAAATTAAATTAGAATTTTTGTAAATCTCCACTTTATTTTTTGTGAACACCACAGAGCCACCATTATTAGTAACACAATTAACAGACAAAAGGTTTTGTGCTAGGTCTGGTATTAACAAGGTATTTTGTAAATCGCATGACATTCCATGAACTGTACCTGATCCTTTTGCTTTAATTTTATCATCATTGGCTGCATAAACCGCAGAATCCTTTTCTTCATAATTACTTAAGATTCCAGGGTCATTTGTCATATGCACCGTGCTTCCAGAGTCTACTATGAATTTTACTAAGCTCTGTTTAGATTTTTGTGTCAGAAAAGCAACATTTTTAGATTTTTTATCATCTTTTTTCTTATAGAAACAATTTTCCTCTTTATGGTTATTCTTCTTGCAAATTGAGCAACAACTGTTTTTAAATTTACAATCTTTCTCTTCATGGTTGTATCTCTTGCAAATAGTACACATCTTACAATCCTTTTTTAGATGACCTATTTTGTGACATTTAAAACATTTTATGTTTCTATTCTCTGCCTTAAAAGCAACTTGTTTGTGCTCAGTTTTCCTTTCTAAAAATCTGTTTTCTTCAGATAAAAGTCTGTTAGTCAAATTGGTAAGTGTTTTTTTATCATCTGATGTTGATTCCCATGCTGTGATGAAGAATTTATAGTGGCTTGGTATGCAGGTTAATATTTTTGATATCACCATATCATCATCAATCTTTTGGTTAAGATTATTTAATCTCATTCTCAAGTTTTCGATATCTGTGATCAACTGTGACATTGACTGGTTTTCATATTTAAAATTAAAGAATTCTCGTAGCAAAGAAGACTTATTTCTTTCTTCAGTTCCTTCAAAAACTGCACATAGCTTACTGTACATTTCATATGCAAATTTGCAATTTATTATATGACCTTTTAGCTTTCTATCTATAGAATTCAATATCAACTTCTTTACCTTTGCGTCCTTAATTTGAAATTCTAGTTTTTCTGCCTTTTCTGGGTCTGTTTCTTTCAACGCTTCTGATAGATTAGATGCCGACACATATATATTGAACTCAAATTTCCACAAGTGAAAATTCTCAGAGTTTGTAAGTTTTTCTATATTTTCTTCTTGATTGTTAGTCATTTTTTATTTTTATTTTCCATCGACATATATTACTTCAATCAATGATTTTTTTCCTTTTTTTAAGCAGTGATCTCACTCTGGGCCCAGTACCTGAAGGGTTTATGGAATGCAGAGAGGAGTAAATTAAACTTTTATAGTTAATAACTTGTTTTATTTTATTAAATTAAGAAATCACCGTTTCTACATTTTTAACACCAGTAATCAACAACCCTAGTAACCATAGAAACCTTCAAGTTTAGTGATGTTACATACTCTTAGAGATGTACCTACTAACACAATCGTGGGACTCAAGAATACTGTCAAATATTATACTGACCGTAAAACGTCTGTGTATGCCTGTTTCCTTGACCTTTCCAAGGTCTTTGACTTTGTGTCTTACGAAGTGCTTTGGAAGAAGTTCAGTGACAGGCATATACCGGCGGAGATACTGAATGTTTTTAAGTTCTCGTATGCTAACCAAACAAATTTAGTCAAGTGGACCAATGGTTACTCTGAAGCGTACAGGTTGGAGTGTGGGGTGAGACAGGGGGGGCTTGACGTCTCCCAAGCTCTTCAACCTGTATGTAAATGAGGCCCTCATAGTGGAGCTGAGCGGCATGCAAGTCGGATGTCGGGTTGCTGATATTAGTATTAATAACATCAGTTACGCTGACGATATGGTGCTGCTCGGACCGTCTGTAAGTGCCATTATGAAGATGTTGAGAGTTTGTGAGAACTATGCGGCCACACATGGGCTTATTTACAATGTTAAAAAGAGTGAATATATGGTCGTTAAGGCCGCCGGTAAATGTGCTGATAACTCTCGTTCAATTACCCTTAACGGCTTGTAACCGTAACATAAACCGCGTAAATAAGTTTAAATATCTGGGGCAGATTCTTACCGGCGACCTTAAGGACGATGTAGAGATCGAGAGGGAGCGTAGGGCACTGGCGGTCCGAGGTAACATGCTGGCTCGCAGATTTTCTCGTACGAATCAAGTCAAGATTACGTTGTTTAAAGCCTACTGCCAGTTTTTACACGGGGAGTCTGTTGGTCTGCTATAACAAAATATCTTTAAGTGTCCTACGGGTCCAATATAATAACATATTTAGGATGTTGTTGGGGCTGCCTTGCCACTGCAGTGCATCGGGGATGTTTGCGCAACATCAAACTGATGGTTTCCATGCTATCATCCGCAAGAAGACAGCATCACTGATTAACAGATTGCGCGGCAGCCACAACAACATTCTTAGGACTGTGGCTGACAGATACACATCACCTGTTTGGAGATGTATGGTGCAAAGGGTGATCTGATGTGAGCTAAGATTGAACTCTTAATTTGATTGCCCTTGACGTGACTTTCTCATTATGTTAAAACCTCATACTTATTACATAATTTTACTAACACTACATATATAAGATACTAAGTTTCTGTAGTTATACTAACCCCAATATGAACTGTATAATTGTTCGAATTACTTTTTTTTATTTTATTTATTTATTTTTTAATTGTATCTAGTTAAGATTTCACGTCCAAATTATGTTTATTGCTACTAGAAAAAATAAACTTAATCCGTTAATAAATTACGCACTTTAAAAATCTATCTTAAATAGATCTAATGTCGAATCGAAACGTCAAAGTATCACAGCAGTGTGTAGTTACGAAAAATATACAGTATTAAAAAATATATACTAATACAGTTTCAAAATTCAATATTAAATATTGATATAGTATAGTTAAAGCGATATTGCCCACCGCTACATATGAAAAATTTGTTTTGGATTTAAATACTAGTGGCGCTTCAAATGAGCATAAAAATTTAGCTGTCATTTGTACGGGATAGCCAGTCTATATTAATTTCTAAATCAATGATTCCATACAAGAAGGGGGTGAGGCAAAGAGTAAAGCTGGTGACAAATTGCGGCGGACGCAGCTCCGGACTCGTCTTGACATTGTGAGGTCAAGCACTCCATTGGTCTATCCTTCAGACAACTTCCGCCAGCCCAAGGATCGACCGACGGCAGCGTTTGACCTTACAATGTCAAGACGAGTCCGAAGCCGCGTCCGCCGCCATCTGTCACCGGTATAAAATAATACTTGGGGTGAGGTCTGTGGCAAAGTTAAGTAATGTCAAAAGGAATGCGTCCTCCGCTTAGCAAGCGCTTATGCTGATGACAAGCGGTGATGGACGCGTCCCTAGACGCGTCTTGACATTGTGAGGTCAAACGCTGTCATTGGTCGATCCTTTCGTCAACTTCGCCAGCCTGTCGGCAAGACTCCGCCCCTTTCTGTTCCGAAACTGTCGTAAGGCCCCCGTGTGTCCCCGGTTTCAGCTTTTGTTAAACGGAGGACGGACTCCTCTTGACTTTGTGGGTACAAACGCATGGTTCATCTATTTTAATGGATTTTATTCATCATATAGAGCTTTAAAGTATTTATTATCATATAGAGCTTTAGTAAGTTTGGTGTAGTTTGTGTTCTAATGTTTGGTGAAATAATAACACGGCAGCCGGACGCCAGTTTAGGAACAGGAAGAGGCGGAGTCTTGCTGAAGGGCTGGCGAAGTTGACGAAAGGATCAACCAATGGCAGCGTTTGACCTTACAATGTCAAGACGAGTCCGACGTCGCGTCCGCCGCCATCTGTCACCGGCTTATAGATCAAATTGAAATATCATTGTATTCAACGCCACATCGAGTGTCAAGTGACTTGTCTCAAGACAACTTGCTTCAGAGAGTGCGCGCACGGGAGACTTTTGTCGCTGGGACAAAAAAGTTTTTGTCTCTGTCGCGTCGCGTCTCCAAAGAGGGGTGCGCGCACGAAGGAGACAGAGACGAAACTTTTTTAAAAAAATTCGAAGCGTCATTCGCTTGTATGTAGTTTTTTTTTTTAATTTTATAATTGTGTTTTACGGCTCTGGGTTCCAGCCCTTTTAAGCCATATGTAGAATACATGGAGAACAGAGCACTGCAGCTGGCAGCAGCCAGACGTGGGATAAATAAGCTAGAATCACGATATTTTGGAATGTAATGCAATAGAAAAAATAATAATGTATCGCACGGTAAATCTACGAAAATCCGTGACATTTTGCTCAGTTAAGTAAAAGAAAATTTAATGAAATTTCAATCTGTGTATTTGAATACATTTTACCTTTATTTGGACAACTTTGACTCTGACAGCAGGATAGTAAATATAATTTCTTTGCACTACGAAAGAGATAGACTTTTAGCGTAAAAATATCTGCCATTTTTTTATCTGTATCTGCACTTTTTTATTTAGGCGATAGTTAATAGGAGTTGTCATTTCATACCAAATGTAAGTAAAAAATCACTTACTAGTTTCGGAGAAAGATGATTCGTATTTGCTCCTCTTTAGGGTATGTGCTCGATGCTTGTGCAGTAAGTACTGCAGTAATTTAGTTAACAAAAACTTGTAATTTTAAAAAGTAATCAAGTAACATGATTTAAACTTTTGAACCGTATATTCTGTTCTTTTACTAGTAAAATCTAGATTCGGTAGTTACAAATACAGTAATTTTGTTAACTGGGGATGCGATAACACGATAATTTTTCAGTAAAACTAGGACATTTCTTAACCTATGAATCTGGTAACACTGGCGGAGAGACACAATTTTGTCCAATGTTTTTCATTTAACTAAAAAACATTGGTTTTTATTTCGAAATTTCGATGGTCTTAGAAAAAGTTGTGTTTGAGCACCAAAACAAGACACGTATTTGGATTTACATGTTGTTTAATTATTTTTATTTGTGAGGTCTAAAACCCAGAGCCGTAAAACCCAGTATTTAAAAAAAAACAAAGACACAATTTTGTCACCCGTCCTGGTCAGTGAACAAAAAAGTCTCCCAGTTGTCGCGTCGCAACGTGCGCGCACCTCCATACATAACAGAGGACTTGATATGAGAGACAAAAACGTCGCAGGGACAAAAGTTTCCCGTGCGCGCACTCTCTTAGACCCGATAGCGTCTTGAAACCTGCTTCTACGGGAAGAGTAGCCTTCACTGAATCCAAGAAAAAGAAATAAAAAATAAACACCGTTATTTATTGTGAACATTTAACAAGAATCACATTGACATTGGCAGAAATCACTATAGAGCGGGATTGAGTCCAAAAATATAAAAAAACAACGGTGACAGTGACAAGACAACTTGAGTGACAGGACAGCCCATATAATATTTTATTAATAAAATCATACTCACAAACACAAACAAAAATATTACTGATTTACGGTTTTGTTTTACTTGATTCATCAGTGAGGCAGTGTTATTACTGTTTTAGTATCTGTGTGTAAACTAAAGTAGTGGTTTACTACTAGTTCACTTGATCACTAGTGTAAACTAACAGTTAAAAATTACTAAGATTTCACAATATTGTTAAAATCTGTCGAAATGGTTGGACCTTTACTGCTATTGAAATTAATGCACTGTAAGAAGAAATGCCAAACACATTCGCATACAAATGAGACTGACTCTGAAGCATTAGCCAGGGACGACCAAACTTTTAAAAAGTCATCATCAGTTAGTTTACCGACGATTTGCCGGGTCTGTCTGAAGGATGGAAATATTCCGATATTCACTAAGAATAAGCCAGAAGACATTTCCGAAGCTTTAGTCGTATTTGGGGCCATAGAAATTAAGAAAGATGATAACTACCCCAAACATTTATGTTCATCCTGTCATGCACTTCTTCAGGGAGCCATTTTATTTCGCAAAACTGCACAAGAATCGGATGAGATTCTAAAAAAGCCAGCAGAAGTACAACAAGACGACGACGGTGATGACTTCTTAGACGGCATGGAATTGGACGAAGATGCATTTGATTTTCACATTCCAGTAGAAAATAAAAATAAAATGTCCCATCAGCAGGGAATCAACTATCATTGCACACGATGTGATATAGATTTTGAAACACTCAAAGAATACCATGAGCACAGAATGTCTGTGGAGCATGAGACCAGAAGGCGGACCTGTCCTATTTGCCAAAAGTCTTTTTCTCCATTGTATTATAAAAAGCATCTACAGTTACACAGTCTTCAAACGCCACCACATATGTGTGACATCTGTGGGAAAACATTTACTGTGCAGGGTCAGTTTACACGCCATAGATTAACACATTTCTATGAACTGCCATTCAAATGTTCTCAATGTCCATATCGGGGTAGGTTCACGGAGTCATTGCGATTGCATATGAGGGTCCATACAGGAGAAAAGCCATATCAATGCTCACAATGTGCAGCTCAGTTTGTTAATAAGAGTAATTTGAACAAGCACATGCGCACACATGTTGGGGCACATAGGAAGTGTGAAATGTGTGGAAGAGGTTTCTATACTAAAAAAACTCTAGATATGCACTTGAGAGTAGACCATACTGGAATCAAAGAACATGTTTGCAACATCTGTGGCAAAGCATTTGGGTATAGAAAACAAATGATGAAGCATCAATTAAAGGTCCATAAGAGGCAAAAGTTGAAGAGTGGCAGATTGCCTCTGTATCTGCAAGTTGAGGCAATGAGAGAAAATGAAGAATCTGTAACATAACTAAGTTTAAACTGAACTACATACAATTTCAATCTTTTAAGTATGTTTTTAAAAGGGCATATTTAATTAAAAGACTGCTTTTTTGTTATATTTGTTTTTTTCCCTTGTCCTTAGATTTCAGTTAACTAGGTATTTTGTACTTTAGAATTAATTATGGTTTTTAGTGATTAAAAAATAATGCAGGCAGCCTTCTGGAAAATATGTTGCAGTTTTTGATGGAGATCTGAGAATTTTTTTTTATATGTAATCATGTTCATCTATTTTTTCAAAGACCAACATAATATAATAAAAGAAAATAAATAAATATATATCCTGCTTATTTTATAATATATTTATTCATCTAATACATAGACTTAGTAGCAAGTAGGCACCTATTATAGTAATAACAAGTTTTTGTTTACTTCCCGAGTGGTTAGTAGGCCCTTTGGTAACTTCAATACCATAAATAAAAAGTAACAAAGTAGGTTCTGAACTTTTAGTGTACAGGGTGGCCAGAAAAGTGATGTCTAAAATTATTTTTAGGTGCCTTGTGTTGAGAGGTATCTGAATCACCCCTATGTATGTTCTAAGATTTTTCATAGTCATCGAGTTATTTTTTAAGAATTTTTGCAACCGGATCAGTTTGAAAAATTTGTTAAAAAAAGTAGGTTTCTTCGTGTTTAATTTCTTGCAGCTAAATTTCTATGAACTGTGCATAAAATAAACAGCCTCATAACTTTAATGGAAGTTACTAGACAGCAAGCTCAATCAGATATTTTATTTATAGGCCTTTTTTTTTTCCTATAAATAGAATATCAGATTATGTGTAAATATCTTAGGGTATTTTAATTTTATATTTTCTTTATCTCTTTTAGGGTTAGCGTTTAAGTTATTTTCGTTTTGAGTTTGTAAATATTTTTAGAAATAAATAATACATGTTCTTCAGTTACTACAAAATTTACCTAAAGTTGTGAATGCATGTCTAAATAGTGTATATCTAAACTGATAATTTCTTAGTTTCTAAATAGCTTCAGAGAATGCGCTAGACTAAGCTTTCATAATAATAATAAAAAGTTGTACTTATCAAGTACTACTTTTTTATTCATAGGCTACTTAATAAAAAATGTAACTCAAAAACTACGAAAAATCGTAGAATACATAGGGGTGATTTAGATACCTATCAACACGAGGTACCTTTAAAAAAAATTTGGACATAACTTTTAGTTTTACTTGATCAGTGGTAACTTTTCTGGCAATCCTGCATAATAAAAGTTGTGTGAAGTAACAACCATAAAAAAAACAAATGGCTTTTTAGTTTTCACAGGAAAGACCATAGATTTAGTGACCATTTAGACCATAGAATTATTGAAAATTAAAAAATAATTACAATTTTAAAATCAGAATAATATTCTGACAGTTCAATTTCAACTGTCACAACAAGGCCGCAAGTTTTCAAACAAATTTAAAAATATTTCTTTACCATGGCAAACGAAGCAGAAGAGACTGTTCGTAAGCTTGCAGCCCACCGTGGGGTCGCAGGGGTTGTTATCGTCAACGGAGAAGGTATACCCATCAAGACGACCTTGGATAACCACATCTCTGTTCAGTACGCAGGTCTGATGTCTGCTTTAGTAGACAAAGCGAAAGCTGTGGTCAGAGACTTGGATCCTTCAAATGATCTGACGTTTCTGAGGATTCGGAGCAAGAGAAGCGAGGTAATGGTGGCTCCGGATAAAGAGTTCATATTGATAGTCGTCCAGAATCCAGTCGACTGACGAAGGCAGACGCCAATTGGCGTTTGTATGTTGGTGATTATATTTAGTTGGTTTCCATAACGCATGAGTGATTGGCATGGACATCTTATAGTACATAAACTAGTCTTATTTGGAGACGAATCATGGAAATTATTTATATTTGTGATTGATTTTTTAACTATTGTCTTGAATTTTACTGTTAGTTACATATAAAATAATGGATTTCTCGATCGATTGTCTTTTAACTTATTATTCTATGTTAGTAATATTTTAGTTAATGGTATCTGTTTATGTGATAAATAAAACTAGTCATGTCTACTTAATTCCTTTAATTTAGTCACTTTAATACATACACATAAGAACTTAAACTAAGATCACACAAAATACTATAGTCAAAGTATCAGCTAGGTCGGAATGCTCAAATTCATTGCCAGTTAGATCTGCCTCCCCTAAACCCACCCCTGCCAAATCCTCTTCCACGGTTACCAAAACCACCATTGTTACCGCCGAATCCGCCGCGGTTACCGCCGAATCCACCGCGGTTACCGCCAAAACCGCCCCGGTTCCCGCCGAAACCACCTTGATTTCCGCCGAATCCACCTTGGTTACTGCCGAAACCGCCTTGGTTCCCGCCGAATCCGCCTTGGTTACTGCCGAATCCGCCTCGGTTTCCAAAGCCGCCGCCGAAGCCCGCCCGAGGCCCGTTGGTGCCCCACCCCCGGTTGTTACCCCGCTTGGCTCCGTCGGGCCTGAAAGCCAGTGGCGTCGATTCTCGAGTGATGTTGTAATCTCCAGCATCCATGACGCAGAGAGACTTCAAGCAGTCTACGACCTGCAAAGATAATGATTATAAGTTTTTTGATTAAGAAATTTGGTTTCGTTTGGCGTAGTTTAAATGTACAGCGTAGACCATTTACTTGTAACAACAACGAGCTGCTTTTATGTATCACCCTTTAGATAAGCAAAAATACAGACAAAGGCTCAGTCTATAAAAACTATTTCATGTAATGTAACATTCCTGAGAATGCTCGTTGCTAAGTTCACGGCAAGTGAGCGTTAACCTGTAACATTTCTTCCTATCTTGAGTGTACTCTTCATTAAAATGTTATTCATACCGCGCTCATACCTTTGCTCGATAAAATTTTACACCAATGTCCAATACGCTTGTTGGTTTGTCAAATCAGGTTTTAACATAACGTGCTCGAAGTTCGGCTTGAATGTAGTTGTAACTAGTTTCGTACGTAAAACTGTTAGAGTGCGACCTCAAGCCGCCTCAGCGCCTGCCAACGGGAATTGGATTTTTGGCTGTGCTCATACCCCCCTATATGCGTGCGTGCATAGCAAATGTGGACAAGAATTAAGAATAGTATCTTTAAAAAGTTAACCGAAAATATAGCATGTAGTCAAAAGATTGGTGTATTTTTTAAATAGGTTTATATTTATATTCATATAAAGAGTGTCCCGTAACTCAAGGATAGAATTGTAACCACACATACATTATACATCAAAGTGAAAAACTATTAAAAATATGCATGTTTTTTTTTGTTTTTCTATACAATCAGCTGACTGGAATTTTTTTTACGATACATTTTTATGCAATTAAATTTTTTATGCAATTGCAAGTCATAGAACAAGAACCATTGTCACACCATGTGTGCTTTGCTTCTTACCATAGGATCAGATCAATGTATGTGGTGTAGTCCAATATTTTATTTATTTATGATGCATAGAATAAATGGTTACAAGGTTATTCTTTAGTTTAGGGACATATTTTGATTGCCTTATTACCCTATTAATTTGCGTCTATTTAGATGACCAAGTTAGTTAAATACCTTCTGTTCGTTCGGCGTGAAATGCAAGGCGGCGTCCGGTTCGGAGGCGGCCCGCTCCACCAGCCGCTCGAGGGCCGGCCGCAGCGCCACCACGAGCGCGGCCGCGCGCGGCGACATGTCCAAGTTCAGCCAGTTGTCGAGGCGGATCATGTTGTCCACCTGTAATAGGTTACATTTAATAAATATCCTATGAAAATACATATTACAAATACCTATTACATTAAAAAAAGCAGGCGGCGTGTTCACGACATCAAAGCTTAAGACAGGCCGCATATTATCCGAAGCTTCTAATATAAACATTCTAGCGCAAACCGGAAGGCACTTCGGTGCATACGTTTTGTACTAGACCCCGCATATTGTAAGAAATGTTTCTAGCCGGTCATCCGGTTCTAATGCGCGCCGGATTGAAAAGTCATCAGAATTCTTGAGAGGCCCGTCTACCATACATTTTGTACTAGACCGCATATTATCAGAAATTTGTGTCAGTTTGGCAGACGTTGCCGTATGCTGTACACGCGCTTCTTGTTGCAAAATGTCAAATATGAAAGAAGGGTTGCCAGAAGTTTACTTTCGTTAACCGACTACAAAAAAGGAAGAGGTCCAAACGGCCATACCAAGAGGGAGGGTTATGGACTCCAATTAGGGGGTGGTTTTGTCGATAGAAGGAAAAATAGGATAATTTATGCTCTTATTATTGCCAGCTCGTGACCAAACACACTCTATAGGTCGACCGCAAATAATTTCCTACAGTTCTCACAATGTATTTACACAATGTGTTTTTTAATTTATTGTATTTTTTTTGGTTGGTTTCAAATAAAAGTATTCTTTTATTATTATTCTTATTCTTAAGATTTTATTCGTGCATATAAAATATAAATAGTAAACACTTTAAAACAAAATACAGCAGGACCTAGCATAGAAGAAAATATAAACAATGATTTTCTTCTTTAATAAACTAATCAATAGTGCCAATAGCAATAACGTGTCGCCGTCCTTAACATTCCTGTGCGAACGTCAAAAGACGAAGAGGTGTGTCGTGGCGGCGCAGTCAGCAACAACTGGCGCCGGATCGCCGAACCGGATAATGTGCGGGGTTTGTGACAGTTCGCTAGAAATGTGTCTTATTAGAAGCTTCTGATAATCTTCTGGTCTTTAGCTGTCAAATTTTTAATAAAAGCAGACGTGTTTATTTACGACATCACAAGTTGGCGCGAATTGACAAATTTTTATTATATTTATTAAATAAATATATAAAAGCCATTAATAAAACTTCGTCGATAGATTTGTTGTAGACGCACTGTATGGAGTGAGAAGAATGATGTCATGTTTAATTTATTTTCGTGGGTCAATCAAATTAAAAAGCTAGGCTAAGGTCTGTCTGCAATTTATAGAAATTTGATGATTACTGTGTTAGCTCTAAGCATTATTAAAATGGGAAAAATCGTCGATAAATAATCGTCAACTTTGAGTTTGAGCCTCACATGATTAATGGACGACCCCCAATCACGCGTCGCACATATAAAACTAAACTATTTGTTCTAAATCCAAGACCGGAGGTGAATATACACATAAAATTATCATATCGGCAATATATGTTGATATATATCAAGACCAAAACTACTCAAAATTACCCATTCCACCTTCCTACAAGCGAAGAGCAGCAGATGCAGCGGCGCCACCATGGTGGTCTGCTTGCAACTAATAGCTCGAGTTCGGACTTTCTCGCCGAATACGAACAACGGAGATGGGAACTTCTGTTCCAAGTTGCTGCAGTTTACTGACGTCTTGTGGATGAGAGCTGGCTTGCCTTCCGTTGTCAGTACCTGGTAACGTTTAAAGAGTTATGCTATGACTCATTGAATATATTACAGGGAAATAAACAGCTCATTTTATGGAAATCTGGAAGCGCAGCCAGTCCAGTAATAAGAGTGAGAGATGAAACTCTGCAGAAATTTTACTAAACCCTAAACATAGTGCATCAAGAAAGTGACAGATTATACATTTTGAAACTGCCAAACATATCATAATCAAAGTGGTATAATATTTGACAGATTTCTAGTTTAACGTCTCTTAGGACGACTCTTTACTTTCTTTATAAAAATAAACTTAAAATAATATTGTCTGCAGGACACCATAACAATAATTTATTTTAGGTTTTATAACATGAGGTACATTTCAAATTGAAGCGAAATCGATTTTAGAGTTATCAAACTTTTCGAATTGTTTGAGCATTTTAAAATCGATGTTGCCTCAGTTCGGAACAAGAGATTGTAATGTTTACCTTCCTCTTCCCCTGGTGCATACAGACGTTGGGGTACAGCCCCATGCACATGAGCGCGATCACCAAGTCGAGTATGGGGTCGGGGCCGGAAGGGTTCCAGCGCTGCCCCGTGCAACACTCTTCGGGGAAGCCGATTGACGTGGTCAGGATATCTGGTTAAATAATATTATCATCAGAACTCAAAAAACTTGGTTACTTTTATTTATTAAAGCCGTTCATGTCCATGGCCGTGTAGTCGTCTGTCCTTGCGTTTGTAGTACGGCGCGCGAACTACTAGACCATGCATTTGCCATTTAAAATGACAAAGTTAATTGTGCTGAACTATAATGACATTATATTATAGGTTGTGATCTATACAATCACAACTTTTTTTTTACATTAACATATTTTATTTTCTAATAGGAAAACAAACAGCTTGTAAATTAAATAATAACTGACAACCTTTTTTTCCGAAAAAATAATATGGATATCCCTTTCTGATTTAAAATGTTGTTAATTTGATTAATCGTTCGTTTTTGGGTTTGGCTAGTTTATTTTATTATTTATTGAATTTACATAAATATTTTTTATTGCAATAATGGGATTAAAGTCATACAAGTAAATAAAAATTGTTTGGTAAGGCATGTCCACAGAACTTTTTCGTGGACGGCAAAAGGTGACAAAGCTAGTACTTACTTATGAGCTGGTACTTGGCTTCAGAGGTGACCCTCAGCGTGGTCTGCTGCACGCCCTTCCACTCGCACCACTGCATCTCCCGCTCCTCGCCCTTGTTGCGCTCGCGCTCCCACATCTATAAATAAATAAAAATATGCACATAGTACGCAGAACTGACGGTCGATGGGGCTAAAGGTTTTGGAATGTAAGTCACGTACCGGCACAGCGTAGGACGTCCACCCACAAGGTGGACAGACGACCTGGTAAAGGTTTTAGGAAGCCGCTGGGTGCAGGTCACTTCTAACCGGCCTGTCTGGAAGTCACTAGGAGAGGCCTATGACATCGCGCAGTTTGTTGGAAAAAAGATAACAGAATACAAGTTTTTCATTGACATATTCAAGGCCATTGTTCAAGACGCTTTACTGACACCAGTCCAGAAATTATTGTGTCGTCTGTGCCGCTTACGTCTTTGCAAGCGCCAAGCCATTAAGCATTTCGTAGGCATCTGTCAAGTACCGTTGGCCTAGCGGTATAAATACCAGACTATGTTCTGCAGGCCGCGAGTTCAAACCCAGCCGGCGAAGAGGATAAAAAAGTTTTGTTAGCTTTTTTGGATTCTTCTAGAAAATTTAACTTGTATTTAAATGTTTTGTTACAGGAACCGACTAAAAAATAAGATAACTAAATGACAAACGAAATGTCTATCGAAATAAAGGTCTAGAAGGTTCGATTAGAGGGGTATATAAGGGGCAATGAAAGTCATTAAGGGAGGCCTATGTTCAGCAGTAGACGTCCTATGGCTGAAATGATGATGATGATGATGATGATGATAAGGGGCTGTGAGCCGCACTACCAGTTAGTAAAAGTCTAGTGAAGAGGAAACAAGAGGAAGAAGGAATAACAAGGAAGAAAAGTGTAAGTAGTGAATGGCCTAGAAGTGATCAGTACAGTGCAGTTTATGTCCGTAAAGAGGACCGTGTCGGTGTGTGTTAATAGCCACCTTGGGGGCTACGTCAGTCAAGAGAAACACGACGATACTGTGTCCGTCTCGAGGACCGTGTCAGACAAGGAGACTTCTTCTTCATCTATACGGTCAATCCCGGTTGCGTCCAAAGCCATTGCTTTGGAGCCCAGGGTCCGCTTTGACAGAGTGATACGTCGGAACTCTATCACTCATCGGCATTGTGTCAGTGTGGCTTGTGTGAAGAGGAATAAAGCATCTTTCTGGAAGATTTGTCGTTTCCTTCCAATCCCGTACCCACTTCCGTAACATTATTTTACTAGATGACTAGTCTCGTGTAAGGTAGTGACCGTTCCCACCAGTCTACCTGGAAGGCGTTGAGCATGGCGACGTGGTCGGAGGCGCGTTCACCGGCCAACGCGCGCTGGTGCGCGGAGAGGCGGCGGCGGCCCTCCAGCAGGAAGATCTCCGGGAACGTGGTCGAGTTGGCCGCCATCGTGGTCAGCGCGTCGCCCACGCCCAGCACGAAGCCCAGCACCATCATCTTGCCCAGGCGGGGCTCTGGAAATTATCAATGAACTAAGATTTCTATATTTGTAATGTTTTCAGCGATGTGCCGACGAAAAAGCGCAGAGGTTTTTTACTTTTTGAAATGATTATTTTATACCAAAGTACTCCACTTAAATAAACTATCACAGTATTGTTTTATTTTTATTTTAAAACACCGCTCTGACCCGAGCAAAAATCAAAACAGAATGTAAAGTAAACGAAACATGTTTCGACACGCTCGCAAGCGGCTGTAGCGACTTGCGTGAGAATTGGCTGTAAGCGAAGCGTCACGGAAATTGCCGAATGCCCCCGATGCCGTGATCGGGTCGGCCGAATAGCCGGCCTTTTTACAGCCGACTAATCGGCCAAAGTCATAGTCAGCACATCTTTAGTCGTTTTTATATAGTAAAACTAATAAATTTTATAAGATATTGATGTTGTCTCTAGTGCATGCCGGCACTGCTCTGTGCTCGGTTTCGGCAGCGACACAGACGTCTCAACCTTCGCCGTGCAAAAAAGCGCCCACCCAGAGACGTGACTGACGAAAAACTGACTTTCTGGAATTCCACACAGAGGTTAGAGAGAGGAGATAAGCACTCTACGTTCAGAGTGGCAGAACCGACCGATGGGCAGCTTGGCGAGGATGGTCCCGAGCGGCGTGAGCGCGTCCTGGTTGTGCACGTCGAGGCAGCCCAGCTCGCGCAGCAGCGCCTCGGCCTCGATGACGGCGTCCAGCGGCGGCGGCTCCGGCGCCTTCGACAGGAAGTGCCCGATGCTGCCCAGCCGGAGGAGCTTGATGCTGGAGTTAACGACTCAGTTTTAACTTCTATCCGTGATCCCTTCAGATCACCTCGACTAAAATCATCCCTATAGTTGATGGATCGAATGGAATCTTAGCGTAGAAGGATAATGGGTAGTTTGGTTGAGGAGCCGTACCCAAAAACGAACTCGAATGGAGCTCTATGTCAGTCGTTATTGACGTTGTTGTCGAGAGCAGTAATTTATTCTGCGGCAGCAAGTTGAAATTCACTGGGAGAAAAAAGATACTCACACTTGATTGAGTAAGAATTATCTTTCTGTAATACGAACTAACCGATATCCTTTTGAGCTACAAGTGTAGTGTGTTTGTGAGTGCGTGCGTGCGTATTTCTGTATTTCTTCAGCTGCAGGGTTTCGGGGCAGGAGCCATCTTGCGGTCAGTGTGCATTGGAGCGACGTTTGTGGAGATGGCGGGAGAGACCGTTTTCAGCACGATCAACGAAGTGTCGTGGCGGTGGCACAGTGGATTTGTACCCTGCTAGCCGTTTTGCTGCATCTTCTTAGCTACGTACATGCAGAGTAGTTGCGTGATGAGGCAAAGTAAATGCTGTTCGCGCGTAATCACCGCAATTTGGTTCCACAGGAAAGAGATATCTTTGGTGTAGATAGCGGTAAATAAGGGCGAGAGTCATTCTTTGGGCACTCCTACAGTAATCCAGTTGAGATAACGCCATATATACCATACCATATTTCCGACGAGGGAAAACAAAAAAGGATGCCACTAGTGTAAAATACTTTCTCAATGTTGAGGAAGATCTGTACCTTAAAATGGCTTCGGTTTCTTGCGTTCGTAAGTTAGTGGAGCACGCGCACTAGCTGGAACGTGGTAGAATGGCCGCTGCGAAATTCGAGATAAACGGGCGGATTCGACGCTGCAGCAGATATTCGAAAAACTTTGCTCCATGTGAAAGTAGGCGTGGAATCAGTAGCTCTATCTGGTCTGGCTTTCCGTACCTTGATTAGAGGGGTAATATCATTTCTGTAGGAACGGGGTTGATAGCTTCGGTAATTCTTCTACGCAGATCGTCACTTGTCTATGGTGCTCAGTTGAGACGGCAGCTCAGCCTGGAGTTAGCAGCATATCGAGCCAGCATAGCAAGTGTGTGAGGTTGAGGGACGGGTGCGTGTGCATGTAATTGTATGTGCGTGTGCGTGTGTCTTTGCGTGTGCAATGTAACGTAACAAAATAAAGTTGCAAGTAAACCTTTTTTTTTCTACTTTATTTATTTCGTAGGAAAAAAAGTTATATTTTTTATATAGATATATATTATATTAGATAATATTTTTTCTCCTAATAAATTTCAACTTGTTGCCATATAATAAAATACAGTACTTGATGAGGTTAATAAACTTCAATTTTGGGGAAACTATTATTCATCCTTCTTTATACTGGTACTGCTACAAACTAGATTCACATTAAGACCACTTTATACAGAAAGAGGCAGCCATCAAGTCATGAACAAACTAGATGTGCCCGCGGTTAATACGGTTATTCAGCGGCCCTATAACCAGTACAGCTACAATATTCTGAACTTTATGCTCTTGAGATAAGATTGAAAACAAATAAAATTAAATAATGTTTATACCAATTAAAGCTTTAAGTAAAAATGTTATCCAATTATACACATAATACAGTTTTTTGTTAGCTAAACAAAGACATCTACTTTTAACTGCCTCCATATAATAATAAAATCTAGATCGCATCTCTCGGTAAATATGGATTTTTCAGGATTAACAGTTGAGACTGACGGTAATTTTTATAGTAAAAATGGGTCCCATGTGGGGACGGCCGTAAAGAATATACTCTCCCACCGCCAACAGAAGGCGTGTCGAAAGAGGCGACAAATTTCTGTAGCACACTGTAATTTCTGGGCAGCAGCGTCTGCGTGCAAAATCCTGTAAAAACTGCGTCCGCCAACCCGCCTGCTAAGCGTGGCGAGTATCGGCAATCCCCCCGATGACTTCTATCATTGGGGGAGGCCTTTGTTCAGCAGTGGACGTCCTATGGCTGTAATAATAATGAGTTTCGGTCTTGTTCTGTCATATTAATGTTAACCTATGTTTAATTTACCTGAGACCAAGTTCGTGTAGCGGCGTGCGGAACATCTCAGCTGTCTGGTGTTCTTCTAGTTTGTCGAAGCGCGCGCGCGTGCAGAGCGTGAAGCATACTCCAGGGCGAACGCGACCCGCTCGACCTTTGCGCTATAATATTATAGAAACCTAAATAAAATCGAATTGTAAGGCTGAAGTCGCATTGGGTAAGCATCACTGAATGGCGGACGATAGTTACTTATAAATTCGACTGTATTTCCTTAAATAATTATAGTGACTTAAGCTCACACACATTGACTCTATTACAAGTTACCAAACGGAAGTGGAAGATAAAACAAATCATAGACTATGAATCGCAACTAATTCTAATTTATTTGTGGCAAATAAATTAGAGTTAGTTACGATTAAGTCTATGTTAAAATTGAGATTTGGACAACTCGCAAAGGTTTTTTGAGTGGTGACCAAAAATTGGAACACGGAGCGTGGACTGGCCTTCCCACCCGGAGTACTCACGGTTCATTATCTTTCAATTTTTTTTTGTTGTGTTTTTTATTGACAGATAATGATGAAAAAAGATGTTGATGCGTGTTGCGATGACCAAGGGAAAGAGATATTTAATTTATTTGTATACAGTAAATTTTGATTTAGAATTTTATGCTGTAGGAAGCAATTGCTGGCCGCCATTTTTATTATTTAAAATCATAATCTATGGCTATACTATGTCTATGATTGGTTCGTAGTCTATGGTTTATGAAATAAACTCGTTCACTTGTTTATCCGACATTTAGAGGTTTATTAAAGTTAAAGGCCTAGTCATATGCTGTTACCAAAAAGTTATATGTAGTTTAGTTTGGTTTTAATTATTTTGTACGCGCTATGACAGTACCAAGTAAACATACCTGTTCCAAATTAGTCCTGCTGGCCCAGACGGTGGCGTAGGAGGTCATGTTGTTGTGTGAAGTAAACAGTTTCATCTTCGCCTTGCACGAGTCTATCACGTAGACTACGTCGTTGATCGTGATAGATGTCTCCGCGATGTTCGTGGATAGGATCACCTAGAACAATAACATTATTTGATACTTGCTTAAATTACTTAGAGGTGAAAACTATAGGTTTGTTGAATATCTGTTGTCGTAATTTTATATTATTTAATTTACAAGCTGTTTGTTTTCCAATAAAATAAAACGACGTTATTATTATCATTTCAGCCATATGATGAACACAGCTAAACACAGGCCTCCCCCAGTGACTTCCAGATTGGCCGGTTAGAAGCTGCCTGCATCCAGCGGCTTCCTGAAATCTTTATTAGGTCGTCTGTCCATTCATATCTTCCATATATGAATAGCGTCCATTCCAGAACCTTTCTGCCCCATCGGTCGTCAATTCTACGTACTATGTGCCCCGCCCACTGCCATTTCAGCTTGTTAATCCGTTTTAAATGTGTGTTACATTTAATAAACTTTACGGGGTTTTGTTAAGTGTTAAATATTCGTTCTTTAGATACTGAAAATTTTTAGCACATAATTCAAGGTGCATATTTACACCAATGTCGAATTTCTAAGAATAGTACAGTATAACTAGAAAATAAAACGAGGAAAGGGAGGGCCTGCTCTTTGGCACTAAGGGCTTCAATAAAACAAATATTAATCACCTTGGTAAGGCCGGGTGGCGGTGTCACAAACACCTTCTTTTGGTCCTCCCTCGGGATCTGGCTATGCAGCGGCAGAATCACGAACTTGGACTGGTCCCCGAACACCCGGTGCTGGGACAGATGCTTCATCAGCGCGAAGATCAGGTTCCAACCAGGGAGGAACACTAGCACCGCTCCTTCATGTTTCAATTGGGTGATGTAGAGCAGGATAGCTTCTATTAGTTCAAAACTTAGCTGTGGGCAAAATATACAATAGAAGTTGCACAAAACAGTTACATTACTTAGTTTGAGCATCTATGTTCTGAATACAGTAATCATTGCTGGCTTTGGCAGCAAAAAAAATCTTGCAGTTAGTAGAAATTGCTTGATGAACCAAGGTGATACCAATCAAAGAATAAAAACGTCTGTACTGTCAGTCACTTGTAGTGTTGAAAATGACCAAAGCAACTGAATTTGACTGACAGTCATTTATGGTCAAATTGTTCAAACAGTCATCAACAGTCACAGTCTCATCAGCAGTTATTCAGGTCACTTTGATTTGATTGTTTTTCGTAGTTTTATGTTATTGATATAAGTGGTAAATGAGAATGTTTGAGTCAATTTGACCGAATTTCAATGTAAATGACCGGGCATCTATCGTATTCACTTTATATCGTGACTGGTCAGATTCAGTCATTTTACATCTTTACAAACTTGTTGTCATTACGAAGTACATTAGATTGTCAGAGTAGTTTACAATGACAGATGAGGCGATCATACGACATGAATATTTGTAAATAAAAATTAAAAAAATAAAATAAAATCAATTTATTTCAGACAGAGTCCATATAAGTGACATAAGAAGCATTAATGAATTCATTCAATTTAATTTTAAATTCAAATCAATATAATATAACTAACTAGCTACTACAATTCAGATTTAAATATAAATAAAAATAGAAGGAAAGAAATAATGAAGTATAATCAAACAAACTCACATCTTTTTCCGAGAGTTGCCGTAGTGATTTCGATGTCTCCGGCGAGTAATCATCGTTCAGTTGGCAGTTCTTGTTCATATCTTCATCTTGCTCGTCTACACCGACACCTAGATAGTAGGATAGTAAAGTAAGCCGTTATACGTCCCAGTGCAGGGCACAGGCCTCGCCTCATCTGTGAGGTAGTTAGGGCAACACTCCACCACGCGGGCCCAGTGTGGTGCGATGGAGAGATAATGTAAAACTAGTGACTAAACCTTACTGTCAGATGTCACAAAACCGCCGTAAGGCCTCTGAATAGGTTTTACGACTAGTCCGAGACCGCCCTTGCTTTCCGAAAAACGGGGTTACTAGTAACTAATGCACTAAGCAAGGGCGCAAACGTAGACACTTATGTGTCTTGTGTCAGATACAAGCTATGGATGAATATTTAATTTCTATAGAACCAGTATGAAATCATCTACTCTTTGCGCATACGTAAAGATTTCTCGAGTCCAGCAGTTTTGCTTCTACTTAACACATACTCATGACGATCAAAGAGTGTTCGGTGTCGGCAAATGGAAACTAAGTGACCACGTTTGCGCAGCGCCTAAATGTAGTCGGAATGATCACCCATCCACAACTGCTGTGTGGATTGGTTTACTTCAATAGTCACTATTAAATGAAAGCACTGCCGCCATTTAGCTACAAGCACCTATTTTTATTGATAACTAGTGACCTGCTTCGGCTTCGCACAGGTAATACCAAGTACCACAACACCCAGAGCCGAGACAATTAGAAAATTTCCCGACCAGGTATCGAACTTGGGACCTTAGAGATGGCGACTTCAAATCCGGCGTGCTCGCCTCTCGTCTATTGATGTCGTCAACATTCGTTAATAGTCGATTTACATACCTTCATCCTCATCGTCTTCGTCTTCTTTAGTGGCCTTCTTGCCAGATGACTTGCGCTTCCTTGAGTCTGGGGGCGGCACGAACTTAGTCAACTCTATGCTGTCCTCTAAGAAGTACTGGCGAACAGGGTATGTGCGTCCTGGGACCTGAATAATATACAATTTATTATAATTATTCCGTAAAATTAAAATTATAAGGGAAGAAATAAGTTATTTTCATTGCTCTGCGACAACAGCTGTTATAACTAACTCAATAAAAGAGCGTTTGCCGAAGAACTAAGTAAACAGAGTGGTGTCAACAGTAGCGTCTGTAGCCGACATTAGAATGATGCGAAATTTAGGGTATGTGTGCGCTTTAAGCCCTTGCTAAACGCAGGATGGAATCCTCTTGAAATAGTGGGGACAAACGCTGCCATTGGACGATCCTTCTGTACACTTCCGTCAGCCCGCCAGTCAGATCCCGCCCCCTTCTTGTTCCGTGACTGGCCATAATCGATATTAGTGTTTTCAAACTTTGTTCTAGTTTATATTCGCCTACACCACTCGATTTTCAGTAAGCTAAAATCGAGGTATGCTCAATACGGAACAAGATGCGAAGAGTCGACGGTCAAGCAATGTCAAGAGGAGGCCAGTTTTTATTAGTCAGACCCATTATCTCTCAGCAGAGCCTAGTCTATGGTCGGTCTCTAGACGTACCTCAATGACAGGGCAGTTGCCGAAGTACGAGGTGAAGAGAGTGGTGTCAACTGTAGCTGACATAAGGATGATGCGGAGTTCAGGGTACGTGTGCGCCATGTCTCTCAGCAGGATCAGCGCGAAGTCGGTATCAGCGTCACGTTCGTGAACCTAAGAAGAGTACATTTAATTGTAATTTAAACAACTATATATTATCAGACAAATCGGAATAATACTAGAGCGAGATTCTTACAATGTTTGATTTATGAGCTTCGTCTCTGAGAAAACTTTTACCCGATATTACACAAAATATAGACAATGATAAAATCGTGATGTGTCTGTCTAATGTATCAAATTTTTTAACTATTTAGCTAAATAATAATAACTGACTTAAAGTTTAGTCACAGAATAATTTGTTGTAGTCACAGAACAGTTTACAGAATAATTTGGAAAATATTTTTATTTGTATTAGACCTTAGTATAGTATGACCAATTTAAATGCGTTGAGTAAAACAGACTCAAAGTTGGTGTATGCAATTCTTATATAAGTAGTCAACATTATTGCAAATAGCAAGAGTTCAAAAACAAGACTGACAAGCTAGTGACAAAATACAAATGAAAGAGACGACATTACAAAGCCGAAGCTAGCTGATCATTAGCATGATCTTTGTAATTAATTCGTGAAGGTACTCTATTAATGAACTTACTTCATCAACAAGGACGTGGCTAACGCCCCTCAAGCCACCTTCCAGCTTCCTCAGCAACACGCCGACAGTGCAGAACAATATTGACCCATACGGCCTTGGCAATACGGACTCGAATCGCACCGAATACCTATAGACAAAATCAATACAATTTAAAATGAAACACGGAAAAAATGGCATATTCATTAAATTATGACTACATAATTTAAATAATGTCTTCCCATACAATTAGTGTAGGACGTCCACTCACATGGTAATCGGATGACCTGGTAAAGGTTGCATGAAGCCGCTGGATGCAGGCCACTTCTAACCGGCCAATCTGGAAGACACTGGGGGAGGCCTATGTTCAGCAGTGGATGTCCTAGGGCTGGAATGATAATGATTATTACTCACCCGACACTATTGCCCAGTTCCTCGCACCGCTCGTTCGCGACCCTCTCTGCGACGCTCACGGCGGATATCCGGCGCGGCTGGGTCACGAATATGTTCGCCCAGGCGCCTTGCCCGCTCGCCACGTAGTCATCCAGAATGAATTGGCACACCTGAGTTCAAATAATTATCTTACTAATCCTATCCTACTAATATTATAAATGCGAAGGTTTGTGAGGATGTATGGATCATTGTTACTCTTTCACTCAAAACTACGGAATGGATTTAGATAAAATTTTGCATAGCAACTGATAGACCATGGCCTGGATTAAAACATAGGATACTTTTTATCCGGGTAAGGTCAACGCAGACGAAGTCGCGAGCAAAAGCTAATATTTTATAAAAGCGAAAGTTTGAATAGATGGATGTTTGTCAGTTAATCACGCCAGAGCTGCTGAACGGATTTCGATGAAATTTAGCACAGATATAGATTATAGTCTGGAATAGCACATAGGCTACTTTTATTCCGGGAAAATGTACGGTTTTCGTGGGATAGTTTGATTTTGATTTTTACAGAGCAAGTGATTGACATGATGTTTTGCATAGTGGGGCTTTTATCCCGGTACAATTGTGTCTAAGGGAACGCTCCTATTTTTAATTAACCTCCTGAGGGAGTAAAATAGAAGGTGACATCAAACCGTATTCCACACAGGCGAAGTAACGGTTACAGCTAGTATGTAATAAGTGGCTATGGTTAGTAGAAAAAGATTTAACACTTTTACATGATGCCTACAAGAATGGAAATTATACAGTTAAATTAATAAGTGATCAAGGCTTTATTTAAAGCAAAACACTATAGGGAAAAAAGGCAAATATTACTACATATTACAATAATTCATTAATATATTTGTACCGAAACAAAAATTCTACTATTAAAATAAACAAATTATAACTGTAGAATTTTCTTTCTCAAATAAGTATAAACAGAAGTTTATAAATTATGCGTAAGAATCTTCAGTATTTTTAAATCGTGGTAAAAAGATGGCCTACAGGTATGTATGTATGGTAAAAAATCGATAGATTATATCTTATGCCGTTTTACCTGTGTAGTCTTGCCACACCCAGTGTTGCCTCTGATGATGATGACCGGGTTCTCATTGATAGCTTCCATGATCTGCGATCGCATCGCGTGCACTGGCAACTGCTGTCTCTCATTAAGGCTTTCCTAAGATGAAAAATTAAATTAAGTCTGTAAATATCTTATTATTTATATATTTTATATTGTTTTTAGTAGCTTCGTTTTACCTGATATAGCTGGCTATTCTGACACAAATCTCTATGACCCTTTTCTAAGTCAGAACTTATGTCTTCCAGTGACATTGACGCTAGTGGACCTTCATCTGTAAAGAAAGAAAATGGGTAAATTCAGACGGCTTTCCTTCGTTAGCATCTTCTTAGTAAGCTCGATAACCAAACTTACTGTAGTATAGTAGGTACTTAGATAATAAATAATAATGTACAAATAGTAGGGTAAGAAAAGAATGTATGTGTTGGTCATTAGAGAATATATCCGTTAATCGTGCAGTCGTGTGTTTCCTTACTAATAACCCTAAAATACTTTACTTACTTCTTGTGAAGATTTTACCACAATTTTTGTTACCACAGTATTCACTTTGACTCACTAGTACCAGTGAGACGGCTTCGAAATAGAGGAGCTAGTTTTTCGACCCTCTCGGACGAAAACTAAAACGCCAATGTCACGAATATCGAATGATTCGTCGAGCTGCCTATGGTGGCGCTACGGTAGGCGGTATTGCGGTATTACGGGTCACGTGGGCAGACCGAAAGTCATGTCTAGTACTCGAACCGGAAACGGATGCTACTCTCTCATGTTTAAAATTTTGTCTACAGCGACCAACCTCTGTACGAAGACAGTTTAACGCATATCGGGTTGGCCGAGGCTGTTCATGCCCAGAAGGAAGGTGTTCAGACTTGACAAATTTTGTAAGGCCAGCAAGCATTCGAGCATCTGTAGCACAGTATATGTAAGTATAAGCTAGAGAAGTAAAGTAACTACGTATTAACGTTCGAAATGACGTACCCACACAGACGCACACCTTAACAAGAGCCCTAAGCTATCGTCGCAGTGCTGTCAGTCGCGGGTACCGAGTACTAGCGAGCCGAGAAGAGTTGTCAGTTGTCACGCTTTGGGATTTATATCTACAGAATGCTTAATAAAACTATTTCAATTTACAAAATTAAAAATTTAGTGTAGGTATTTATGACAACAAATAGGCCTAGCTTTGGTACTGCTTAAGCTTATTTATATAGTTTGGCTGGGTGGTGGTTTCAAAGGCTAGTGATGATGATGAAACTCACCAATGTTACAACTAGTCCACGCGTTCCAGTTCTGCTGCGGCGGCGACCACGACACGACGCCGCCCGGCGTGGGCCGCGCCTCGCGCATGGCCCGCACGCGGTCCAGCTGCAGCAGCGTCACCACCGTCTTCCCGTCCTGGCCTTCAGGCTGTTGGACACTGGCGTTGTTCACGTCTACTGCCTCAATTTCTAGCTCTGAAATGTAATGGGAGTGTTAGTGTATTTGTTAAAAAAAACCGGACAAGTGCAAGTCGGACTCGACCACATTCCGTACAAATTTGTAGGTGCCGGTGCCGACAACGGGAAGTCAACCTACCCAAAAAGTTAAAGGTCATTGACCCGATTTTCAACTTTAAGTCCGACACGTAGAGATCAATATCAATTGACAAAATTTGACGTTTTGTGATAGGTTGACGTGCTGTTGTCTGTACTTAGATAGTACTGTACCGTTTAATATTCTTGGCGACCACTCTACTGATTTGATCCTCCTCCACCTTCTCTTCTTGCTAAGTGTCTCCTATCCTCACTTAAGCTTTGCAATTCGCTTACAAATGTCTTCGACCTTCCTCTTTCGTCGTATAATTTGGTATAAGCGAAATCCCGAGTATGGTAGAAACAGTTTACGAAAATTCCAGAATATTATCGAGGTACGAAAGTCTAGAGAAATCGAGATAAGTGATTCACATCCCATAATCTTACTGCCGCACTCAGAGACGACACTTAATTTTAATGTTTACATAATAAAAATCTGTGATTCTAAAGTCGATGTATAAAAACAATTATTGATGTTAATAAATGTTTTTATTTTATTAATGTTCGACACAATGTATATTGTTATGAATAAATGGAATTGAATTGAATGAA
This sequence comes from Anania hortulata, assembly GCA_963576865.1. Taxonomy (NCBI): domain Eukaryota; kingdom Metazoa; phylum Arthropoda; class Insecta; order Lepidoptera; family Crambidae; genus Anania; species Anania hortulata. Next base: position 5,701,855 of record OY756412.1, on the reverse strand, counting down.
CAAAAATGTTAATCACCACTTTACTCTCAATTGATGTCTCTTAGGGCGGCAGTTCATTAACCTTTGATTACTGACTTACCTCGTAGAGTGTCTTCTAATTGCGCTTCAAGTTCAGGACTTATAGCCACTTGGTACGGCTTCATTAGACCTTCAGCAGTCCTGAAAGTTTTTTTTAATTCACTTATTTATTGTAGGTGTAGTAATATTTTAATTGTTTTGTCTGTTTTCGAACCTTTATTGGTTATAGAGTTACGTTTGATTTTACCTTGATCGATAATTAAATAGTTCAGATTACCTGTCTCTCTTCAAAGTCCCGCTGTACGCTTCAATAACGCCAAGATGGTAGAGCTGCCTAATTAGTGACAAAGCGCAAGACTTGCTCGCAGTCTGCTTGTTGGAAGCAGTCTCACGGCCGGTTACGTTGCGGCCAAGTTGGCGAACGTATATCGACATTTCGCAGCAGAAGCTCCTATAAATAGGCATTCGTTAGGATTTCTACAAAATGTTTTAAAAAAGGCGGCTTAAAAATGTAACATAACAATTTAACGACAACTTCTACTCATTCCATTTAAATATCAACACTATGTCATCATAATAGCCGTGATTGGCGGATGCTGGCAGTAGGCAAACGAATTATTCCGTGACCGGTAAACTGCACATTGCCTCGACTGTACATACCTACACTCATATTAGTAGAACAACTCAGACAGTCAAAGTAAAAAGTGCATACATAGACTTTAACTTTAATTGAATTTCCCAAGACGAAGAAAATACAGACGACAGACTTTTGTATCAACATCATTCGATCCAGGAAATGATGGTAGGAAGAAGCTGTTATAATATTTGTATAATCGCAGTAAGATTGTTACGTCCTGTATTAAAAACAGAATCCGAGAAAAAACTGAACTAGGTTTCGGATCTGTTCTCCCTACTTCTTATCTTCACCAGCCAACATGTAGTCCCTAAAGCGATGCTACTTTGAGACACGTACTTTAGGACATAAGTGCCCAGAAGACGGTCTTTACAATATTTAAAAAAAATATATATATTTCAGATGAGAGATTTGAACAACTGAACTTAACATAAGACATGCACTAAGATGTTGTAATACACTTACCATACCATACAGTCATTCTGGAGATGTGGCCAAATATCATGCCCGTACACCTGCATTCAGAACAAAATCCAAGACTGATCAATATGAATGAGTAATCCATAAAGCCATCTCTCTTTAAATCTTTTCTATCAATAATATTGCAACTACTGAGTAAATGTATAGGACAACACAATAGTTTTTTGGTTTCAGAACGAAAAAAAACTTCGTGCATAAAGTGTATATGTTACCGGCCAAACCCGAATTGAGGTCAAACTGGTTTCTCCTAGGCCAAACAATGTGTACTATGTACTAGTGAATAGATAACGAAATAATGTCGCGCGGAAGGGAATTCCTGCACTAACAGGTTCCAAAGTGTTTACTGTGTGTGTGTGTTACTTGCAATAATTCCATCAGTTAGGCCTAGGACAAACTAGTTTGACCTGAAATCGGGATTGGCCGGTCACATATACATACAATTCACTGGACAAACTTTTTGCCACCTAGACATTTTCATGATACACACATCAAAAGTATTTAGGGATCAAGTACATTTTAGAGAATCGCCGCAATTAAGGATTATTATTGTAACTTATTTGGATCGTTATTTTTGATTAAAAATAGAAAATTACATCGATATGGAGCGACGAAATCATTTGGCGCGAGAAGAAATGATAAAAACCATCGGAATTTTGCAAGCTGGTTCCAACAACGAACTGTGGCTGTCACTCTTGGCACTACACAGAGCGCCATAAGCCGCCTCTGGACATGCTATTATATCGTATCACGGGCGTGACCGAGCAACATGGAGGACGATCTCTCATCTCCACTCGCAGACAGGAGCGGACAGACATACAGTCAGACAGTTGACTACGAGGCTCTACAGCTCTTCAGCCAGCAGATAAGCGACCAAACCATCCGAAATTATTTACGTGAAGTGGGTCTGCGTTTCCGAAGGCCGCTGAGAGTTCCACCTATAGCACCTCGCCATCGTAAAACCCGTTTACCTTGGGCTCGAGAAGACAGAAATTGGGAGGAATGCTGGCGTTGTGATTGCTTTTCCGTAGAATCTTGTTTCGGTTCGGAATCCGGCCTTATTATTTTTACAAGACGTACTCGAGTTTTGTCAGAGGTGCTCACGTCAATAACGTTTAAAATTTTGTCAGTTAGTTCATTCATATGGAGGGGGAACAATAATGGGTTGGGCCGGTATTTGGATCGGTGAAAGAACCGATCTCATTTGAATCAGGGGCAACCTCAACGCTCTGATTTATGCGGAGAGGATTGTTTCAGACGCGATCATCCCTAAGCCGGTTGGGTGATTCGTTTCGACTAATGCACGACCACACACGGCTAGAGTCGTAGCACGCACTCTTACCAATGCTCGCATCAACGTTCTGCCGTGGCCTGCTCAATCGATATGCTCCAAAGAAGAGCTCTGCCGAGTATGGATGTCGTGCATGCCCCACGACAACTTTTTGACTTGTTAGTGATAGTAGTCAGTCTGGAAGACTAGATTTGGTAAATATTAATTGGATACTTTTTTTAGAGTTAAAATGTACTTGACCCTTAGACACTTTTGATGTGTGTACATTAGAATCTTTGAAAGATGGCGATTGGATCACTGACGTAATCATTATTTTGTCTTAGATTTTGTTCTGCTGGTGAGTTAATTTATAACTCTTTAGTATTTGTTTCTATGTCAATATTGGCCACTAAAGTTTAAGCACTCCTTAAGCCTTAATTTCTGAACCTAACATTATACTAAATAGCGCAACAAAAAATATTTTTAGGCAATAGCATATAATTATTTAATTATATAGCTACGCTTCACTTGGTGGGAGTTAACTAATGCGTAACACACACAGAAGGCGAGAGCGGAATAGCGACGGGTCACACCCCTAAACAGACAGCCGGCGTGCGCGCACACTAGCTGTCCATTTAAACGTATGTTTTTAGACCCGCCCTACTGCAGACTCGACCCGTCGCGGTCCTACGCTAGCCTACTGTGTGTGTTACGCTTAAAAATTAGATTTTGTTTTGCTTACTTCATTTTTCAGGAGACATACAAGGGTCGCAATATATCAAAATGAGATAATTACTAATTGTTTACGTAAAACGCGCACTGCGGTGTAAGTAGCGTGCATGTAACTAGCCGTGAGCTCGCGATTTACAGCAGTATCACACGAATAAAGTTGATTGTGTGTGTTCACATCGAGCAAGCGATGAAGTAAGTAAGTTCAACAAGTTTGTACAGTCAATGGCAGGTCAAGCTAGACAAAAGGTTAAAGGTCATCAAACTGATTTTCAATCCGACATGTAAAGATCAATATCAATATCAATTGAAAATATACTGGTCGCTTATATCCTTCCTAACACGTCACACACTAAAACTAACGAGCCCGCACCCGCGTGTCGTACGTAAACAAGCACTTAGTTTTACTAACTAAATGTCAAGAATCAAAACATGTTATAATAGTTCTGAAATTTGATGTTTTGTTTTTAACATTACCTAATCCTAGGAGTGCCGAAACTTTAGTCAAGGCCTATAAATTATGGCGCCGACTATATCTTTTATAGGTATAACAGATGGATGTCAGCCTCTTCTTGACTTTGCTAGACCTTGCCTCAACCCTTGCTTCCGGTATCGCATCCACACGGATGGTCATCAACTCTTCGTTTCTTGTTCCGGATGGCAGCGGGCATTTGACGAAAAGAAAGCAGAGTAGGGGCAAGGTCGAGCAATATCAAGAGGAGTCCGTCATCCGTTTAGCAAGCGCCTAAATTTAAATTGTGCCGAGTGCCGAGCTAGTAAGTGCAGATTTTAGCAGTTTTACTTACATAATAAGGGGCAAATGTTGCATAACATTTTGCAAAATTTGTCACTTCGATACTTGGCTACATTTCCAATAGATAAATAATAATTGCAGCTACAGTTTTTTCAGTAACTATGAATAATCTGTAGCTTATATCTTCAACAAGTGAATTTATAACATAAAAGATGATTTAAGAAATCAATTTATTTCATAAATTGATTTCTTAAATCTTATTTTGTCATTAATACAATTGAAAGGGTTAAAAATAAATATTTACAGTAAAAAGAAGTAATAAATAAATTACAAGTGAACTGAAGTCAAAACATAAAAGGATCAACTGACAAACAAGTGGAAAAGACTTCGAACTTTTTTGTATAAAACCAAATAAAGTTAAAAGTAACCTAAAATAACATTCTTTTGGTGTACACCAATAACACATTATGTCAATCGAAAGAAACAATTATTAGGTACAAACAACAATTATTCTTTGAAAAAATGACATAAATGATATAGTTTGTTCAGAATTTCAATTTGAAAATGCTTTAAAAAAAAATACACATTCAAACTAAAATTCTGAACGAAGTTTTGTAAAAGAGTATTTGATGTTTGTAATTATTTCTCTATCTAATGTTTGGGTGCACACCAAAATAACGTAATTTTAGGTACTTGACATTTTACCGTGTGTGGTCAGGCCCTACAGCCTTGTAAACATAATCAGCGTTTATTTTGTTCATCTGCATGAACTGATGTAGCTTCGATTTTGCATTTTCCATGGTCCAGTTACCGTGCAGACTAGCATTTACATCCAAGTCCTCGGCCTCTTCTACATTCTTCTGTTGTTGAAGACGGTCCATGTACGTAAAGTTTTGGTTTTGCCCACCATATGCATGGTATGCTTGACCCATACTATCTGGACCCATTCCATCCTAAAACCATATAATTTTTGAAAATTTAAAATTAACTTTCTTAATAATTTTTAAGTTCATCTAGTCTTAACAACTTGAAAGCTATAATAATGGGCTTCCGGAACAGCTAATCTCGAAAAGTGAAACCAAAAAGTCTTTTACATCAAAACAACACAACACATTTTATTTTAAATAAGAATACACCAATGCCGAGGCCAATGGTGTTAGTATTAAATACACTTTGCCATTTTACAGATTTATCACAATTACTTACATAAATTAAATTTTCATAACTACTAACCAAATCAAAACAAATTTTATTCTTTGAGTTTACCAATTAGAAATAACCTCTATGGTCACAATGTGTTAGAGAATATTACATTTTAAAATTTTTTCATCCTAATATTTACCTGGAAGACCGGTCTAGACCGGAACTGAGTCTCATTTGGTGTGGACGCTGGATCAGAGCCCATCTGCGACACAGCATCTTCTTGTTTTACTCGCACTTCCTCCGGCACTTCGTTGGCATCTACTTGCCCGGTTCGCTGCAGGTAGTTGATGAAATCACGAGCAGCATTGAACTGAGCGTCTTTTTTGGTTGTAGAGTTACCGACGCCAGCATAGGTTAAACCCTCGACGCGAACTTCGCATAGGAACCGTTGACGATGTTTTGGACCTAATTTGAATTGAAAAAATGAAATTAAGCATCTAATTTGACCCAGCTACGTAGATGGCAATTTTAGGTGAAAAGTTTTAAGAATAATTGTAAAAAATGGTATTACCATTTTTTTTAAATTGGGCGCTAGGTTATGTTATAACTTAAAACATAAGCAAACCGAACAAAAGTTAAAATTAAGCGAGAATTCAAAATTCATCAATGTTAAGACGTGAAAAATTACAATCATAAAACGTAAAATGCCTTTACCTGTAGCACGAACATCGAAAACAGGGTTCAAGCTTTTCTTGTTGCACCAAGAATGAAGAAACGATTTAACATCCATTTCGGATGACGGCTTTATGAATTGTGTATTAGCCGTAAATTATTGCTTAGAACTACAAATAAAGTTAAAATTATGGAAATTTTCCACAAAAACGCCACCAACCAAGTCACCGATCGAATCAGTTTGACAATTTTTTTTTAAATGTTGTTTTGCGGCTTCGGAATCCAAACTATAGCGGCCAGTGATACAGCCACTGGCCAAAAATAGTTTGTCAATTATTTGAAGTTTGTTTTTTTAAGTAGACGTTACGAGCAGGGTTGCCAACCGTATGGTAATTACCGTATTCATACGGTAATTTCATGCTCCGTACGGTAGTAATTATAGTGTGACAAATGTACGGTAATTTTAAGACTGAGCTAATAATCTACAAAAAGTACGGTAATAAGAAACAATTTTTCTTTTCTTTCCGTTCAATTCGACGCACATGATCACGGCAGGCAATTCTGCTTATCACAACGGGTTGTCATTTTCATTTAACACCAAGATCTGTGCTATGACGTAACCTCACTTGTAAACATACTTACTTACGAACTATTATTTGTTTTAGGTCTTGTAAGTATTACATTTTAATACTAATCGCACTGTGCTTACATAGTAGTTTTAACGTTCCCAAGTTCGGTTAAGCAAAAATCTGGGTCCAATGCACAGATAAGCAAACCATGTCTACTATCGCCAGGTTTGTGCTATTTGCTTTCACAAATCCGACGTCCATAATATTTAAACAATAAAAAAAATTGGTTGTTTGTAAAGTAGGTTTACGATCGAGATGTTTACGTGATAACGTCTTATTGGTGATATAAGTTTTTGGGAAGTAAGGAATTAATGAAGATAACAATTTTTTCAAATTTTAAATTACATCTATCGTTTTTAACTCAAATCAAACTTAACCGCACGAGAAAATCTCCATTCGTTTGTATGCCGCTAGAGTGAGAGAGACGGAAGATCGGTCCACTCACTCGAACGCTATGCCAGCCTCCGCTCGTGAGGATTCCGCGTGACAAGTTTCACGGAATGACTGGCAGCGCTCGAGATGAGACGGGAGATCGGTCCGTCTCTCTCTCGTTATACCTGCGATCGCGCTCGTGAGGTTTTGGTGTGACACAAGTTTCTGAACATGTCACCCGACTAAAACGATTTTAAAGACGTTATCACGTCAAAAATAAATAACAACTTTTTAATTAGATTTTGGAAGATAATAGGTAGTTTATGAAAAAGACCGCGAAAACATGCGAATGATATTTACTAGTATAAGTACTAATTGTCTAACGTCACTCGGTCGGGTCGAGATCATGGCGGATAGCGTTTTCGACCTTTCAAATTATTAAAAAAATACATTTTTAAATTTTATTACAGCCTTGGACTTTTATGTATTGAAATCAATAAAATTAGGTTCTTATAGCCAAATACTAAATGAAATAATCATCTGTTTAGTTAATTTTTATATGAGTCAACTATTCCATAAAGTCTTATTTTAAACTGATCTAATAAAAATATTTTTGAATAGTGGTTAAACAAATTGATGGTAAGCCCTAGAAATCACCCACAAAGATGTTTGCATTTACCTAAAAACTGCAAAGAAATATTCTTTTTTTTTGTTTGCAAAATTAAACTCTAATGGTGTAGTGTACGGTAATTATACGGTAATTTTAGGGTAAATTTGACGTAATTTTGGCAACAAAGGTTGGCAACGCTGGTTACGAGTCACCGAAATAAAATGATAAACAGCCACGTGTGTATTAGTTAAGTTTTTGTATATTATCTACATATCTATTTAATACAGCAGACAGCTCCAAAGCCATCATCATTCTTCATAATTGCTTTTATCGCCTCTTCGGGCTGCGACTTTTGGTTTGCCTTGAGTAGTTGAGTGCTACATCACACTGTAGTGATATAATATGTATAAAACAAACAGACTGGGGGCCTTAAAGGGCTGATCATGGCTTATAGGGTGTTTATTCTACCAAAAATGAGCAAAGTAGTTAAGCAACGCGCTAGAAAAAATTTACCAAAACGATACTTCTTATTCCTAGCTCACACAACGTAGTATTACTTGTTCAGTGGCTCACACAGCACAGCGGTCGGGAATATTTTTGTATATTTTCCCAAGCTGGTCATTTTATCCAAAATCTGAACTTTTGATGCACAAAAGGGTCATAAAATTTCTTGGTTGGTAGACTCCACTAGTTGATCCACCAGTCAGTTGTATCTGATAATGTTGGATAAATAATGGTATTCATATGTATTGACTGAGTAAACTCAATGATTTATTTGCTGCTTAAGGTAGAGAAACTCTTACAAGCTTATATTCAGTATCATTTCAGCCATAGGTCACGTACCGGCAAGCACAGCGTAGGACGTTCATCCACAAGGTACACAGAGACGACCTGGTAAAGGTTGCATGAAGCCGCTGGATGTAATTCGGTTTCAACTTCAAATCGGGCAATCTGGAACTTTAATTAGCAGTGTGGACGTCCTATGGCTTAAAGAATAGTATAAGTTTTATTTTTATTTTAATTTTTTTTATGCAGAATAGAACTTAAAAAAAACAGTGCAAAAGGAATTAAACATTTTAAGCAATGTAAATGAAAAACCATTTAAAAGTTTATAAATTTTATTAAATTAAAAACACACATTATACAACACTCGTACATAAATTCAATAAACATAAGACATGGATATGTTCTTCATAAATTTAAGCCAGTTTAATTTTATTTTCGGATGTTAATTTTTTACAAATATAAAGGGCTAAACGGAATTGAGGGGCCAGACCGTTCTATATGCCAGTGCTTGAATGCCAATAAAGCGGAACTATGTTAATAGATCTGCCGTACTCCCGACTCGTTCCGCGCCGTCGGGCTCACGCCTTCAATGTATGCTACGCTTAAAATCCAACCGGTTGCACGCAATGATCAAGTAACCACTACGCGTGGTGCGCGCGAGATAGTAGCGCTACTATTTTGTTTATATTACTTACAACCAATTGAATACAATTTAAAAAGAAAAACGTTTAGTGTGTGAGTGCCACAAAAATAGCTTCGCTTACTTTGCTCTAAAAGTAAATGTAAATAAGTATTACTTTTACGTTCGATTTATGCGAGGCTGTTGTTATGGCACACATACTTAATATAATTAAAATTAAGTCATAATAATTTTAAACTACTAGTCTACATTCCCTCTATCTAGGTGGACTGGTAGAGAATGCTGTATAGCATTAAGTCTGCTAATTGTACTTACCTGTGCAATATTTTAAATAAATAAACAAAATGGCAGCGACACTATCGCGCGTGCGTGTGTAGTTAAGGTAGTGTAAGGAAAAAACTGTCTCAGGGCCCATAAGTATTCAGAACCTATGGTACAGAATACAGTACAGAACCTATAATATATAAAAAAAGCGTAGCTTTTATACCATTTGAAACGAGTTTACTAAATTGAAGACCATAACCGTGTCCTAGCATTTATTGCAACAATAAATTATGCATTAGGTATGTCATTTCTACACTTAAGAACAAAAATAAAAAGAAAATAACGGTACCTACACTATGAAGAAAAGGTTGACTTCTGACGCGTAGGCTGCCATAAGGTGAAGTATTCGTAAATTTTCGATGAAAATACGAATGTTCCAATATTTTTAACGCACTGTTAGTTTTACAGCGAAGTATGTGTATGAAATATGTCAGTTCAAAATCTATACTCATCTGAAAGTAGGTAACTACCAATTAAAAAAAAGAGACACCTTTTGAGCAGAAATAAATGAACAAAGTTAACAAACCTAGTGACTAATGGTAATACAAACTAGACTCATACAGAATTACATTCCACCATTTCTAAAATAAGATCTTTGATTTCATATCTAACTCATCTACGTAGTATTGATAGTAAAATCAATTTTTTTAACGGAAACCTAGCGATTTAAAGGCTAAAACACACAAGGGGCACTTCAAAACTAATTTGTAATATACTTTGAAAATAGAAACGACAAATAATTATGTAAAAAAAGTAGAAACATCTCAGTTATCGAATGGGATTGAAAATGGCCTCTGATTCTGGTATGTACAGTTGTTCGTGCAAAAAAGTATAACGCTAAGAATTAGGCTTTTTAAAATGGCTTTTATATCATGGAAATTAAATTTCAATCTACAATAAATTATGTGAGCGCGAGTAGATGTTGACTGGTTTCCCAAGATACAGGCTTTTCTGAGATTTGTGTTTATCTTAAGTTTTCATATCGTATGTATATTTAAATAAATATAGTGTTTCAATTAAATTTTATTGTTTTTTTTTTATATGACAAGTGTCACGATTTCCAATCCGATTTTAACAAGTTTTGGTTTGAGGTTTGGTATGTCGCAATACATAAAATATCAAGTAAACTACTCTTTGAGAAAGTTAAGATGTATATTTTCTCAAAATAGTGATAATGATACGAACATTAATTCTATATTTAATCTAAAGATAGGTGAATGGGTAATGTCCATGCTTGATTTACACTGGTCGATTTTACTCGCCACCGCGTGTGATTGGCCTAAAGTTTTTTTTGTACATTCACGTTCAATTAGGAAAGTAATGTTCTATTCACTGAAAATTCATAGAAAAAACTTCTTTAAAATTAAATAAAACCATTTTTTTAACTTACGCAAGACTACAACAACCTATAGAAGGTGGTTCAGAGATCAGGAATAGTATCTTTTTAATGATCTCTTTCTTACAAGGCTAATTTTAAAGGTTGTTCCATGTATCACATATGATACATAACAATGTTTTTGCCTTATTTAAAAAAAGAAAAATATTTATATGTCTACAAATGGACATTCAGGACATGTCAGTCTACATTCGACCTTTTTTGTGTGCCTTTTTTACTAAGTATTAGATTTTCTGTATTACTAGTGCAACTATAATTATAATGTGAGATAAATCGACCCGTGTAAATAGTGAAATATCATATAGTGTAAAAGTGCGCAAGCAACAAGTAAATTAAGGTGAAATCCTTCTTATCTCACGCTTGTGAGTTATGACAGGCAATGGCCAAGTGCTTACATATTTTTGAACTTAAATTTGACTGAAATCTAACAATAAAAATTTAATGGTTGGAACGATTCTCAGCAGCCACTCTCTTAACCTTAGTTTAAATTCACCTACCTCTTTCTGTACATAAAAAGAGAAAGATATAAAGGATAAGATATTAGAAAGGATAAGATTCCAATACGATTTAGATATTCTGAAAAAAAAGGCAAACAAGACTGTTAGACAGTTCTAAAATGTATAGTTTGTCCCTCAGTTAATCGAGTGAGAATGAGATATCTAAACTGGAATCAAGTTAAGTGAGTAGCTACCTGAATCACACCTAGTGTATCTACATCAAACCATAAGTTAATATTGCTTTTAAAGATATTATTTATTTTAATTCCTACTTTTATAAAAATTTCGACATTTATTTACAGTAGTTTCAAATAAAACAAGAATACTTGAAACTTGGTTTTTTTTTACGAAAGTAACATGTTTTTTTTCGTTCAATATTCGTTTGGTAAACAATTTTATTTTGGTTTGAAACTGTTTTCCACATTAATATATTGGACTGAACGTATTCAATAACTATTTTTAAATTGTGATTTTTATTCGAATCATATTTAATTCGAGTTTCATATTATTTTGTCTTGATATAAAGACGGATCTTGGCTATTATCCAATCTTCCATACGAACATCGAAAGTGATAGATCTAAATCCTATCGGCGGTAACCCTGTGTCTCAGGGCATTCGCACCGTGCGGTTGACAAAATGTAGGTATGTAACTTAGGCGCTATGAACACGGAGCAAATTTTGTTGACACAACTATAAAATTAAAAAAATAATTAGAAACCATATTTTGAATCTTCTACACTTAACAAAAGGTGTAAAATAATGAAAATTTTCAAAATGCTGTGCTCTATAAAAGCAGGTGCCCGTTGCGGTAACTCAAACCAGCAATCAGGCCCAGTTTACGGTTGCTGTAATTTTAAATCAACATTCGAAATCTGTGATCAGACTGACTATGGAACACTTTTTGTACTTACTTTTTTACTGCCGACGATACATGTTGCTGGTTGCTGAAACCAGCAACTCGTCGACAACTGGTACAAGTTTGTCAGTTTCTAGTTTGAGCAATTTAAATCACCAATTGCCGCAACCGAAAACAGTTGCGATTGCCGAAAATCGCAAGAAGAGTTGCTACATCTACGCTGCTTAAAATTATCCAAAAATTGAAAAAAATGCTAGTTGCGAGTTGCCGCAACAGGAAACAGGTCTTTATTGCTTCGCTGTCAAAAAGACCGCTCAACTCCGTCGTCTGCACAGCGCCTAAATGTTGCTTTTTGTGCATAGCGCCTTACGCAGTCGTATAGAAATCAGTATTACATATTTTTAGCTTATGGTTCATTGCGTGGTTAACCAGTGTGTTGGTAGTTTGGGTACTTGGGTAGACGGTAGGATCTCGGTCTACGAACGCCAAATATTTTTATTTGTTAGATTGAATATATGCCGCTATTTTAACTAATTAGGAATGTTTAGGTTCTGGTGTCGTTCTTTACGTCATTCCTAAGGTAAGTATTAATAAAATAAATATCTTTGTTAATTTATTTGATGACGTTTTTTTATTACTCGTAATTATTACGTAATATTCAATAGTGGTTCAATAGAATATAGAGGGACCAAAGTGATTCGAAAGCCTTCAAAATGTACTAATTTATATATAAAAATATTTTTAACAAATAACTATTGGAATCACAAACAAATGTTTTCTAACCAAGACCTAATCTGGTAAATCATTGGTTACTTACATGGCGAAACATGTAAACAAATCTATGGCGTGGGACATACACAAGCATCGGCGAGGGCGAGGCGAGGCGTGGGTGCGGCGAGGGCGTGGTGCGGCCGCGACGCCGCTCATTTCGTATATCATACAAAATGTATAAAAGCGATGTGGTGCCTCGCCCTATCGCACCTCTCACGCGTCGCGTCGCTTGTGTATACCTCGCATCTCGTGGCTTCTATACATTTTGTATGAAATACGAAACGGACGTCACTCGTGCCACGCTGAAGCCTTGTGTGTATGTCGCTCGCGTTAGCATAATTTTATATTATATGTTCTTTTATATTATATCATATATTTTATATTATATAAATATTCAGACATCTTGAAAAACAATGTTGGAATAAACTCAAATAATATTTTGACAGAAAAATAAATCCATATTTTGTAAGCTGCTTTATTTTTATTTTAAACTAGCTGACCCGGCGAACTTGATACCGCCGAAAAAAAAATCTTTACTTTATTTTCTGACCATTTAAACTTTCCTTGGACTTCTACAAATATTTCAAAAACAAAATTAACCAAATTGGTTCAGCTGTTATTGGGTTTTTGTATGATTAACAAACGTCAATTCATTTTTATTTATACAGATAAGTAATTCAATTACTAGATTAATGGGTAATATTCAGTAACTATTAAGTTAGCATGTTTGTTTACATTTTACGCCAGTTTAGTAATCGTTTTAACTAATTTGGTCACCCTATAATACCACTACCAATTACCAACAGAAATCGTTTGCATCCTACACTTTTTTGGATTACCAGAGAACTACAACTTTGCCATCAGTACAACCTTTTTCTCGATTGCTCCTGCCTTTTCTGGTACCACATAATACCTAGAACAATTAGTACAATTATGACTATGGCTATGGCCATCATGTAGAGGAACGTTTTGATACCAGACATCGCTGGCTTGGAGTCTTCCACTCTATCCCGTGGCGCTTCGAATGACGCCGCCGATGGTATGATGTGCGATCTATCTTCGTCTTTGTTTTGCTGTGGGTGAGAGAAAGAGATAATAGTAGTAACGAAAGTATGTAGGTCTATGGTAAAAAGTATTTGCTAACAAAATTTCGTTAAAAAGTTTTAATAAGTAAGCTGCTTCGGGAGCTAGATGCAAGGCCAGAGCCGATCGCTGTAGCGTTCTATGGCGGAGGTCTATGCTCAGCAGTGGACTTCCATGGCTGTTGATGGCATGGTTCAGGGGCTGTTGATGGCATGGTTCAATGATAGTCAGTGATCGGATAATCAGGCGCTTGTTTACCTAATCTTCCTACCTTTCTGCATAAAAGTAAAGGGTTAATTTGGGTTACACGTTCTCGGGATAGACTAATAATCTTAATATTGATTTAATTTACATATATTATGATCATCGGAATAATGAGATTTAAGTCATACAAAGAAATACGTTAATTTCGTTAGGCATGTCCATATATTGTTTTCGTGGGTGGCAAAAATTAGGAAGTTTAAGTATAGCCCGAATAGCTGTCAAACATGTTCTTACCGTTTCTAACAGGTCCAGCTCGTACATTTTGACGGAGATGATGTCGTGGCTGTCGCTCAGGTCTCCGGTGGTGGCCGAGGCGCCGAAGAAGTAGCCAGTGGGCAGTAGCACGTTCTCCACCCTGAGGCATTCCTTCCACGCGTTCTTGCCTTCGAGGTCGGTCGATACTGGAATGTGGTAGAGATTTTTGAAATAAGTGGAAGTCTTATCTTATGAGCCAAAGCACTTTATGTCCAAGTGAGAAGTGGCTTCAATCAACGCCACTTACAATTTTTTTTTAACTAGAAAACATTACTCCTGGTGTGGGGAGGAAGGGGATATGCTATGGCATGAGCCGCCTGTACCGGGGTGATTTCGTGGGTACAGCATCACTCATGCCTTGTCTGAGGCCCGGCATAATGCCGTAGGTAGTCGTTTATACATATTTCCATCCATCGTCCAAATAAGTTGCGATTGCGAGGTATACCGTAGGTTTTTAGCGGATAAACCTTGTCGGGAGACAGTGCAAGCTGTGTTTATGCAATACAGTGCGCAGCCCAGTGCGGATTGGTGGAGGAGGAATGTTGTAAAGGTGGCTAACCTTACTCTCAGATGTAATCAAGTCGCCCTAAGGCTTATGAGTAGGCTAGAATTAAGATTTAAAATGCCTTCATGAAGGCACGGGGAAGCTTTTCATAAATGTCACTGTCACTGTCACTGTCGTATGGTCGGAATTGTCACAACCACGGCGTGAGTTGCCTTACTTTGGTAATCATTACAACTAGCGGCAAGGATCTTAAGCGCTGGGCGAAAGATGCGCGATGCGATTACGATTACATGATTGGCTAGTCGCGCGCCGCGCCCGCACCGCTGCAGGCGCTGGCCGGGATTGGTTGCTTGCTCCGCGCACAAGCGTCTTTGATACGACGATCGTCTCGTAGGATGCGCAAAGCGATCCCCCTCCCTCTTTCCTCCAGCGCTCAAGATACGTGCCGGGGATTGTACAATCAAAGCACTGCCACTACTGAACTACAAGCATCTTGAACGAAGTACATAGATCCCGAAAATCCCGTTCACTCAAGCGTCATGAGACACTTTAGTGTCTACCTAAGCTTTTACCCTCTATGTCAGGAGTCACTTGAGCAAGATAGTGGTGTCCTATTTTTTAAGGTAGCAAACAGTCTATAGTTAACGACAAAAACAAATGACAGCAAAAGCAGATGATCGCGCATTTTAATGAAACTTACCGGTGAGTGTGTCATCTTTGTAAACGATGGAGAGGTGTGTGTCGTGGTTAAAGTTGCGGAACTTGGCCTCGCAGCCAGCCAGCTGCGTGTGGGTGCCGTCGCGGTCGTGGTCGTAGTGCATGGAGCCGTTGTTGATCATCGCCGAGATGTACGGGTGTTGGTGCTGTGATGGAGAACTTCAGGTGAGACAAATATAAAGTATATGTCTATATAATATCTAGTCACCATAGTACAAACTATGCTTAGTAGTGTGATTGTTGATACAATTTAATTTGTTAATTATTTCAGCGTGTTTAAACTGGACTTCCGAATCCAGTTTAAATACGCTGAAATTTTATATTACCTAACATTACCCGAGTTTGAGGACGCTAAAATCGATTTCTGCTCAATTCGAAACAAGAAGTAAAGCGACAAGCTTTCGTGTAGATGTGATACCTGCCTGCAAAGAAAGCACGGTGGGAGAGAGGTCAAAAGGACTGCTTGCCTTAGAAATTACCTCATATAACTGCGTCGCCACACGGTCAATGTTTAGCAGTGGGCTCGGGCAAATATTTTTTAACCCTAGCATTTTGCCAATAAGGTTGACTATAATCTAATAAGAATTAAATTGAACGTAAATCAACCTTATAATACTTACTACCTTACTCTGTTTATTCCATATGTGTTTCTTATCAACACCTTAACACTGCTTTATGATAATGCCGAAGTTCAAAAGCGTACAAAACTAATTTGACATGGTGGTGGAACTTTCATTATTTCTATCGTCAGTCATGTCATGCCATCATACCTACTTTCATATGATGTAACTTTTTAATACGCCGAGGAAGAGTGCAAGAGTGAAAAACTTAATGAAAAACAGTGAGGTAAAAAAGGGAATAAACCCACACTGCCTTTTCTAACAAACATGCTACCGTTCTAGCAGCAAGAGAACGCGAGAAGAGAAAGAGAGAACTACGCATTCTTCAGCCATTGAATACACTCACACTGCCTGCTCTAACAAACATGCTACCGTTCTAGCAGCAAGAGAACGTGAGAAAAGAAAGAGAGAACTACGCATTCTTCAGCCATTGAATAAACCCACACTGCCTGGTCTAACAAATATGATACCGTTCTAGCAGCAAGAAAACGCGAAAAGAGAAAGAGAACTACGCGTTCCTCAGTCATTGGCTGGTACATAACACGGGAGTTTGTCTTCTGCACTGGCGTCTTCTCAAGGTCAGCGATACCTTTCAGCCAATGGCTGAAGAACGCGTAAAACACTTACATTATGAGCGCCATTGTGGTTGCTGTACGTGTCAAGTATGACCGCGAGCCCGTAGAAGTAATCCTTGCTGCCGAACACGGGGCCCTGCTGCATGCGGTCGCGCACGTACCACAGCGCGAGCCCGTCGCCGTACAAGTCCTTGCCGCGCCCGTGCACCTTGAAATGCACTTGGAGCTCCCAATTGCGGGTATAGCAAGGCTGGAAAGGATTATGTTAGTTGAGTCTTCATCGTCTAAGAGTAGCGACACATCCGCTGAAAGTTTGGCTAAAAAGAAATAAACTGGCAGTGTTTTTAAACACATCTGTTGAAAGAAGGGTGCCATCAGTATTTTTAACACACTAATATTAGCTTCATCATCATTTCAGCCGTAGGACGTCCACTGCTGAACATAGGCCTCCCTGAAAAAGGAGGATTGCCAATACTTGGCAGGCGGGTTGGCGCAGTTTTTTAAAAATATATTTTGCACGCAGACGCTGCTGCCCGTCTCGTGCTGTAGCACCTGTAATACCTGTAGGTATTAGTCGCGTCTTACAACACGCCTCCTGTTGGCGGTGGGGAAGTGTATACTTTACGGCCGTCTCCACACGGCACATATTAGATTCATTTGTAACTATGTAATCATATCTTGGAAGTAGTTTCAACTTTTAACTGTCAGTCGCTTCGCTTACTTCTTACTAAGATTAATACGAAACAAAATAACTTTTGTGTACCTATCTGTACAACGACACATTTGTTGTTGACTTACATTGGAACCAGACCACTAGTCATACAAAAACATAAAAGATATGTTTCTTACTACAGCAAACAAATACATATCAGAATTATCTTGTTCTTGGTACTAAAATGAACATACAGTACCTACAAAACCAACAATAAGATGGTTTATAGGTATTTTACTAAACCAATCAGGCTGTTTCACGAAAACCCTAATTGAATCTGAAAACACTAGATTAATGTCGTAAGAAATTAGGAATTAGTCAGATTGGGTTAAGCGACTGCCTTTACGAGTAGTCGATAGTAGATTTTTCACAAAACTACATCGTAGGTATTTTCGTGAAAACACGGTTTACGTAATGTACCTAAGCCATAGATGTTTATAAAAATATTTAAATATTTTTATCCGTTATCCAGTCGCCATAGTACAAGCTTTGGTTAGTTTGGAACTAGATTTGATGTGATTGTGAAAACAATCTATTAGTTATTATTATTTACACCGACACATAAACAGGATGATGATGGATGATGTATTCAAATCATCCCGAAAAACGATATTATTTAGTTTTCGTATTTAGTATTGTTTTCGTTTTTATGAGTTGTTTTGCACATAAATATGCACGGTTTCTGATAAAACTACATTTTTATTTTTAAAAGTATCCTTACATATATTTTCCTTGAAGAATATTTTTAATAATATTAAACCAAATGTTTACATATTGTAAATACGACAATATACTAACCACATTATTTCAAAGTCATGGTAACGATTTGATGGACCGTGAATCATGGTTTTTTTTGTAACAAAAAGACCACCTTTAAAAAGTCGATAGTATGTTTTTTGCCACTGCTCTCATTTATACATATAGCCTTGAGCCGTCGTTCTGCTTTGTTACACAGCAGCATCACTGGTTTAATTATCAAAATATAAGTAGCGTTTTAATGATAACAACTAAAAATATTATTTACTATTGTAGCACTCCTATATTTTAAATAATGTAAAATTACAAGTGTACCGGGCGACTTATTTGTCTATAAGGTCCGTAAGGTAAGGTAATTTTATGTGATCATTCTGATGCCCATGTAGAATAACATTCTTAAAAAAAATTTTAAAATATACAAGGTTGCCTTTTATAAACGGATGAAACTTTAACAGAGCTTCTAATTAGATTAGAGAAACCGGGCCCTATTATTTTCGTTCTTAAAAACGGGCTAGTTTTCGTTTTTATTATTCCTAACAAAAAAAGTTTTAAAAAAGTTTTAAGAGCATCCTGTTTAGTCTGAAACATCCCTACGTCATCGCCTCTGTTTCTCTCATTTCAAATGTGCCCCAGTCTTTCCTCGGGGTGCACGCACGGGGCACGGGGTGTATTATTTTACGTTGAAATCAAAATAGTTTTTGGCGTTTTTCTCGAAAACTAGCGTATAAAATTTTTTCTTTTTTTTAACAAAAATGATTCATTAATTTTTTTGTAATTGCTCTTTAAATTTCACCTTATATAAATATATGTATATTCTTTTGAATATACATATTTAAAAAAAAAACTATTTTCTAAATCAGCTGGTATGATTAGTATCGTCGCTGCACTTGCCAATGTTTTAGAAAGAAAAAAAATTTTTTTTATTAAGAAATGACATTTACTTAATCCTAACCTCTTAAGTTTTAGTAACTTTTGTTAATTATTATGGAATTCTTAATAAAAAATTGACAAAGTGATTATTTTTTAACCATACACACACACAACACAAAAAAATCCCCCTTATTTATATTGAACTTTAACAAGTTTTAACAGAATGTGCAAAAAGATTTGGGTAGAAAAAGAAGGTTTGGGTACCATGAACCGTACCATTCACCCATCTGGCTAAAAACAGTTGATTAAATAAGTTTACATTTGTGGTTTTGCAAAGCATAATATATTATATATTCTTCTTTTGGCATGAGGTATTTATAAAATTTTTACGATCCACCAATTAATTACATTAATTTAAATGCTTCAGTAACCAAAATTGTTGAATGTCCTTAGAGAGACAGATTGTATTTTAGAGAAAGAAATAATATTAAAAGTTTATTATTCCCTATTACTCAAAAGGAAATAATAAGTTAAATGAAATAGGTATAAAGAATCTTTAATACAATTCAAATTCACTAGAACTATTAGTCGGTAGGTAGTCATAATACATTGTTAATATTCCAATTTCATGGCTCAGTAATTAAAAGAAATGTTATGGCTATAGTTGGTGATAACGTTAAAAAACATTAACTTGTGTCGTTAAATTAACATTAACTTCATTATTTTTGCTGTTGTCCCAATTTGGGATCAGCTGTCTTGTGAATAGTATTGACTACTCAATTGAAGTAGTAGCGCGGTAATTGGCCTTGAACGCTAAGGATCAGGGGTTTGATTTCTAGTTCGGGTCAATTTATAAAACGAATGTATTTTTTTAATCAGGTCTGGCAAATATTCTGTTTGTCTGTTTGGTATTTTGTTTTACAAGGTTGTTGATTCTTAACCTTGAGACTATGATATTAGGTGCATACGGATTGTACATGAAAATGTTGTATTATGATAGACTAGCATGAGTGCCAACTATAACAGTAAAGTTGAATTTAGGTAAAAGCATTGGTATTGCTGAAATCAGCAAGGAATAATCATTTATTCATTTATATTGTATCTGTCAGACAATTATGTTGTGTGTTAAAGACATAATAGTGTAATGATAAGTGAACTAATTGATTGAAATGAGATAAAGAAAGCAAAGACTAGAAAAAATTGTATACTTGTGGTTATTTTCAATCTTTATAGATTTACAATTGAGAAATGGCAACTAGACAAAAACTACACTTTAACCCCAATGTTAGTAAAAAGGCATTAAACACTGGTTTCAAATTAGGCACTTATCTTTTTTCGAGCTATGTCCCAAGTCATAGTGATAACAATAATGTGTCATTGTTTCTAATAGTTTGTGCATATTTGACACATGATTAGTAGTAGTAACTTGCTTGTTTAGTCATAATGAGTTAGCACAATATTTGCGAAGTTAACTAACACATTGCATGCCTCAAAATTGTTTTCTTATTGTTTTCCAGTCTACCGTGGGTAAGTACAGTACGCAAAGGGCTAATGCAGATAAAATATATTATAAGCCTGCCTTTTTGTTCACTGTAAATGTAAATAAACAAAAATTATGCAATTATTAAAACTTTGTAACATGTAATTTAGGTAATGAGCCAAAAGTATTAATATTCACACAGGTAGATTAGTTTCTATTAGTGGAATAAGTGATGCAATTTAATTAAAACTTTGTTGCACACAAGATTTGGCATTTTAACTCGTCAACATCCAAGCAGTCTCATAAGACCGCTTAGCAATGGAATTTCTATTGTGTCTCCATTACATATGCCTGATGAGTTAAATTATTTTAAGACAATTTCTACCAGCTAACCTTTAGTTTTATTAAAAGCCTTGGAAATAACTTAAATAGACATACTAGAGGTCTCATAAAACTCTTAGTTAATGAAACATCTGTTTCATGCAGGCTTTTCATAAGTAACAAAATGATTTAGACATCATGTTATAAATATTTAACATTATGACTTAACTTGTCAACACCCAAGTGATCGCATGAGATCTCGTTACAATAATATTTCTATTGAGTGTGGGTCTCGCAGGGTTTACGAGTTCATTATTTAATGCCCAATGGAACCGTATAAAACAACTTCCAACCGCAATAGACTTTTGGCAAGATGTCTATCTACATAACGATGTTGTTAAATTTATAATAGAAATATAATATTTTCAATAAATACATAATGATAGTTATTATTAACAATACAGTAAAATAGATCAATTTATCGAATTAATTCCTAAAGACAATTTAAAATGAGAACAAGAAAAAATACATTGTGGGTGACTTATAAATAGTCTCCGCATATATAGAAATTTTATTGTTCGATAACGCACGTACAGATACTGGAGTACTTACGGCGGTGTTCCAGATAGCACCAGACTTAGACTGTAAGTCGGGCGTCAAACGAACATAATTAGAAGTAACTATCGTGCTACCCAAAAAGTCCCAGTAAGGCACCGACATTCCACTCCCTGCAAACAACCAATAAATTGTAATAAACGTGTAATTTCCGAACAATTGCTGCCAAGAGCAAAGTCAACCATGTCACAGGTCACTCACCTTGGTAAGGTTTTGTGAGGGAATGTTCCCTTCGTACATAGTCCCGTGTATTCCATTCTGCGAAAATGGGTTTACAGAATGAGAATAACAGTAATATTTGTGTCAGTAAATTGCTTTTTCCAAACATTTTCGTATTTTTCACCGATGGGACTGCTATACGCTAAATACCTGACAGAACACTGCTGGCTGACAGACACAGTGTTGCCAACTCCAGTCCAGTCCAATTCGCCAGAAATTGGGCGCCAAGTAGCCTAAAGCTGGTGAAAAATTGCGGCGGACGCAGCTCCGGACTCGTCTTGACATTGTGAGGTCAAGCACTGCCATTAGTCTATCCTTCAGACAACTTCCACTTCGACCAATCGCAGCGTTTGACCTTACAATGTCAAGACGAGTCCGCGCCGCGTCTGCCGCCATCTGTCACCGGTATTAATTCAACGTTTTCTATTTTCCTATGCAGTAGCCTAAAATCGCCTAATTTCAAGACAAATAGCCTAAAATACTACTTTTTTTCAAGTGTTTTTTTTTTCAGTTTCTTTCTTTCGAACGAAATCAACTAAAGCATTTATTTTTATTTTTAAATACTGCATCCCCCTGCAGTTAGTTCTAAATACTATAAAAATCTTTGTTATTATGTGTACATGGAAGCTTGTCATAAAAAGATCCGTTTTATTGACGAACTATTATTATTATTACTATTATTAACTATTGACATGCATTTTTAAAGCATATAAGACTCAGAGACGAAATTATGACAGTTTATCTACTCGAAATAGTGTCGCCCCTTTATTTTCTCAAAGCAGCCTAAACGGCGACCAGTCGCCAATTTCAATTTTTGGTCGCCCCGACACCCTTCGAGATAGCCTAAAAGGCGAAAATTCGCCTAAGTTGGCAGCACTGGCAGACAGCAGATGAGATGAGAAAACGCCAATATGCCACAGATTATGCAAAGTACGTTTAAAGATATGCTAAACGCCAAATCATGGCCATTTTTTGGCATTATTTTTTTATCGAAACTGGCATTGAGTCTCGAGTTAATCAGTTGAAATTCTAAAGCATTTAGCAGGATTATTTTTTAGATTGGCAGTATCAAAAATCACACTAAGCACATCTCACGTATCAACTTCCATCTGTGTAAGTTATAAGGAACGTGCAGCCCGTACAAGGACAAACCATCTAGTTCTCACAAATATTAATAGATGGCGCTTTTAGCAACCCTTGATAAAAACAGAAAACCTGATAAAAAATAATTCGTAGTTTCCCGCCACAATATATGGTATTTGCTACCTGTTGGGCTGTTGTACACACTAAACAACTTAATCCAACTTAAAAGAAAATTACTTAGATCTATGTTATTTTCTTCTCCATTACCTAATACCCATAAAATACCAAATATCTCGGTAACTAGTAAAGCCTACCAAGTTGCGACTGTGTTCCGTTTAACTTCGTTTAATAAACTACTCGTGATTTTTTTCACATTTTTTAAATCAACCGTTTCGCTGGCAGTGGGAAGGCCGACTAGAACAAAAAAATGAGCTTTAAAACTTATTATTACGCAAACGGATCCCTGAATTGAAAAATGGTATTCGCACACCCACTTTATATTAAAAACGACTCATCCAATGTCACCTACACCATGCAATAGGCGATTAAAAATTCATCCTCACTGTAAGTTTATGGAAGGTACCTAACCTAAAAAAAAAATTTTTTTAAAGATTCATTTTACCACTTTATTGTTGGCGTGATTCATATGACGTGGGGTACAAGTGACGATTGGCGTGATACCCTTGCGAAATTACGGCTTTCTAGTAGGTACTAAATCTATAAATATTTTTTGATTTTAAATTTGGTCACATTCAGTCAAAGTTGAAGTTTAAGAGCAATATAGAATCACCTCCTAGAGGGAAGTCAGCTAATAAATTAGAACCATAAGTGTATAAACTTTACTGTCTCATTTATTTCAAACTAGCTGTCCCGGCGAACTTCGTACCGCCGATTTTTTTTGGTGTATTTTTCAGATGTTTTATTATTAATCTGCTATTCGGGGCGGAGACAAATCCAACAAACTAAAAATCATAAAAATCGGTCCAGCCGTTATTGACTTATAAATGGTGTAACTTACCCGACTTTCTTTTAAATATACTTCTTCTTTATTTTCTATATAGAAGATTACTTACTAATTTACCATCGTCGTCACTATCACCATTTCAGCCATAGGACGTCCACTGCTGAACATAGGCCTTAAGACCTCCTCTAACTTACAGATTGGCCTATTGGAAGCGGCCCGCATCCAGCAGCAATTCAATTCAATTCAATATATTTATTGCATTCTATAATGTTACACAGGTGTTATAAATAGATACATAAAACAGATCATTAAAGACCCATGTAGGGCACAACAAAAAGATAGATATTGTGGGTAGAGAGGATGACGCCATGCATAATTAGATCAATTTGTTTATTTTAAGAAGTTGTAAAAAATTAAAATACATTAAGAAATCATACGATAAATATTGAATAATATTATTAAATAAATAGTATTTTTAGGCATTTAAATATTTATTTATCTTTGGATTTCATTTATGTTTTAGATTATTGTCATTTAAGTATTCGTTTATTATGTAATAACATTTATTTTAATTGTTTTATAAATTTTAAATCTATTACTTCATTTTTCAAACTCCGGTAATCTGTTATAAATTCGTATGGACTTAACGAATGGGCTGGAAGAATGAAGCTTTAGACGGATATTAGGTAGAATCAATTTATTTTTATTCTTAGTAAGTAATGTAGATTTGCGCGGTTTTGATATAAGTTTGGGTGTTTCCTAACCTAAAAGGCTTCCTGCAACCATCACCTGCAACCTCTTACCTCAGGTCGTCTGTCAACCTTGTAGGTGCTTTAGGTACTTATTTATATTATGTGACAAATTGCCAAATACTGTGAAATACCACTTGGTTCAGAAGAAAGCAAGAAGGTTCTAGAATGGGGCCACGTACTTACCAGCAAGCGCAGCGTAGGACGTCCACCCACAAGGTGGATAGACGACCTGGTAAAGGTTGCACGAAGCCGTCGGATGCAGGCCGCTTCCAACCGGGCAATCTGGAAGAGGCCTATGTTCAGCAGTGGACGTCCTGTGGCTGAAATGATGATGACGATGATCCTAGTGGTAACACTAGACTAAATTTGGCCCGACACGTCTGCCAGCACACCCAGACGTTTTTTTAACTGACCTGAAGCCCAATCCCCATAATTTAACGGATGTACAGTATGTAGTCGCAATCCAGTTTGGTTTCGGTCTCAGTAACATTATCTTTAAAAAATCAAAAACGTTACTGTAAAAAAAGACATTATAAAAGTAATAGGTACACTAAAAAGACCGAAACAAGATTGAGGATAGAATAAAAAATAAAAAAAACTCAGTAAGTATAAAGAAAATAAACTTACTTTATTATGAGCTGAAAGCCTAATTGAAATACCCGCATTATTTTATGTTCAGTAGCAAGCGGAATGCATTTTCTTTATGTTTATAATTTACGATTGGTTTTAGTAATCGCCTTTTAATTTTCATTTCTTTTATTTTGATACCCTACTCGATAGGTTTGGTTAACTGGCGTCTAAAATTAAACAAACCAAATTGGTTTTTTTAAGTACAATTTTCAGTTGCATTACAAACTTTTCTGGATTTAACTTAATATTACAACTTTACGAGGGTACCATTTTTAATAGTAATGTCACTTAGGGTTCCTGCATTGGTACCCTTTGGTACGGAACTCTAAAAAATACACTTACGACCGACAACTCCCCGACCACGTTCCCGAGTCCCTGCATTTGGCAAATACAGTGATTATGCCGTATTCCTATAATTATTTTAATGACCAATTGCTTTCAGTGATTGAGGCTTACCCAGTCGCCGACATGAATATGTTTATCTAAGGTAAAAATTACTAAGTTGCGGCAGTTCGTGGTATCTTTTAAGAAATATTGTTTAGACCGATTTTCAATGAGCTTAATGTAAATACGTAATGATTAGTTTAGTCACTTTAATGCCAATTATAATCTACTTACCTAAGCATTATATTGAAATAAATACTCAGCACGTCTAAATAATAAATGATTAACAAATCACACTAATTATTCTAGCCCCAAACTAAGCAATGCTTGTACTATAGACTAGATACGGATAGATATATTTAAATATATTTTTATAAACATACATGACTTGGTACAAATGCTCCTGCTAATCACAAAAACATTGGTCGCTAGCGGGAATCAAACTCGCGACCGCTCGGCTTTAAATCTATACAAATATATATTTTAACACTTTTCCGAAACTTTCTAGTGGCCTAACCATAATCTTTTAAAGAAGCTCCTATATAATTATGTTAATATTGTTTTGTTTTTTCGGTATTAAGTTTGAAGCAAAATAACACTGACTACGGACCATAGACTTAGAATACGCCACGCTTCATAGTTAGGTCCCAGTAACCCCTTTGTTAACCACCAAATTAATTTAAGTACTAACTGTGCTAACTTTCAAACAACGCTGCTTCATTTCGTTTAACGAAATCCGTGCGCAAACTCCGGTCGCGGGTAAAAGTTGCAATTCAAAATGTCATTGACCTTCCGGACAAGTGGCTATGACCTTAACAGAGGTCTATATGTAGCAAACAGTGGGGAAAGTAGGTGCGGTGCATCCATCACGAGTGAAAGTGAGGCACACCCTTCCGATGTCAGGAGAGACGGTCAGACGCTCGTTTTGCAATCCGTCTGCTGTGGTCAAGTGACGTGTTGTTGCGTGTTGCTATTTTAGTTTAACAATAACTATGTATTTACATATAAACAACTCTGGGTATAAGTAATGCGACCAATACAGAAGTCGCATGAATCAATCCACATTATTAAAAATGATGAATACTTAATTTTTCTTGAAGTGTAAATACTTTGATTTGGGCATTGTTATTAAACACTTTTGGTTAAAATCTCACTGATAAGTTTTAATCAAGTTTTGAACATATTATTCAGGGTGTGAGGGCCCGTCTTCAAATTGAAAAGTCAAAATTAATATGCTCTTTTTCTTATTTCGTGTTTCTAAAAGTAGTTTTTTCCTATTTCTCGCCAGATGAAGTGATGACGAAAGCTAAGGTGAAGCTAAAATGCTCAAACTGTGTTGAGGAGGTTACTGAGTAAATAATATGCCTGTCTTGCTGTTTTGCCCAGTGGACGGTGGTAGGTACTACTTGGTACCGCCTACCTCCGTCCTACCTACTAGGTAGGTTAGGTCACAGTATACAAGCGTGCTCACGCAAAGCTCTACAACCGCTATCTATATACGCTAGAGTCTCGTTCGGTGTTCGTCAGGATGCACCGCGATCAGTCAAGATTAGCTTGAATTTTTTAAATGTTGTTTAATATTATGATTTAAATAGATCTAGAGGAAGAACTTGATCATTCTAAATGATTAATGATTGACTACGTGTTACTAGCAGGCTCCTCTCCTCGCCCGCGTGGTCTAGTTTTTTTTCATGGGGAAATCATCATCATATCATTATTTCAGCCATAGGACTGCTGAACATAAGCTCCCCCATTGATTTGATTGGCCGATTGGAAGCGCCTGTATCCAGCGGCTTCCTGTAACCTTTACCAGATCGACTGTCCACCTTTGCTGGTACATGGCCTCCAATATAGAACCTTTCTGCCCCATCGGCTGTCAGTTCTACGTGCTATGTGCCCCGCCCACGGCCAAGTGCCACTTCAGCTTGCTAATCCGTTGGGCGATGTCAGCGACTTTTGTTCGTTTACGGATCTCCTCATGTCTGATTCAGTCTTCTCATTACCACTCGCCAAGTGTACCCACTCAAACCTCCGCGTGTTTCATCAGGCCACTGTTAGCGGGACGACGAAGGAGTGCTGTTTGCATGCACTTTGTCGTCTATGCGGCAGCCTGCATCCGATTTTCGTTAAAAAAGATTAAAATTATGCTGAAACCCGTCTTATCAGATCTTACAAACTCATCCGTTGCAAGTATCGAGGTGGTTTGTACTCAATCGCGAATTGAAAAATAATGTCATGAACTAACTTAAGTTGAAAGAAAAAAAATCTGAGACTTAAGTAAGCGTCGGTTCGATTCTCGTGTAAATCTTTAGTATTACCTACGTAGACATCGGGAAGTTTTAAGGACTTTACGAGTCTTAGTCAATTCTGCAAAACAAAGCCTTATTGCCGATAATTTTAACGAGAAAGCTGTAAAACCACTATGACCTAACATATGAAGTAAGTATGAGTAATGGGTATCTGTGGTAATCACCATATAAAACTTAGCTAACCTCCTAGACGGGGGATTGTATGTGGTCGTAAACTAACTCTAAACGCTTTCTAGACCTAAACGGAAATGCTTTCTTATGTTTAGTGTGCATCTAAACAAAGTTTAAGTAAGTTAAACCAATTTTTTTTATTATGTTTAAAGTAAATAAGGTCATTCACCATGTTATATTCTGTGATAGTGAGGCAGTTTATTTGCGTGTTCATGGTTATCATCACATAGAATCATAACTGCATCATCATCATCATTTTAGCCATAGGACGTCCACTGCTGAACATAGCCACATAGGCCTCCCCCATTGACTTCCAGATTGGCCGGTTGGAAGCGGTCTGCACCCAGCGTCGTCCTGCGACCTATACCAGGTCGTCTGTCCACCTCGTGGGTGGACGTCCTACGCTGCGCTTGCCGGTACGCGGCCTCCATTCTAGAACCTTTCTGCCCCATCGGCCGTCAGTTAATCTACATGCTATATATGATACGTGCATAACTGCAGATGTATTTACAATTAAATCTAAATTATTTTAGATGAAAGAGATTATAACGCATAACGTTATGTTAGGTACGGTACTTAAGACGAGGGATACATAATTTGAGTATAAAAATTATTGCTTAAAGCCAAATGTATTCTTTTAATACATATTTTGCTATTCTGATATATTGTGCTTTTGCAATTCCTAGTCTGTTTATCCAAATTTTTTTATTGATCTTTAATGATTACCCAAGTTATCACGACCAAAATCATAAAATGTAAGGGACTAGTTAGCTTACCAAATCGATAAACTACTCGCTCTCGATTTCGTTGAAGCTCATACTGACCTGATTCCTTAGCCCATTTCCCGGCTAGCTGACGTCACGACTTTCTTAACGAAAGTGATAGGAAAAAACAAAAGTGAGCCACCCTGAAGGCCACCAGCCTAACCTACCACAACATGATTTAGGTCAGAGAAAACAGTGAAAGTCTCTCTTTGACCGTGATCTACTCACAGCACTTTTCCTATTACCTTCAGTTACGTTTTGAACCAAACAATTTTGGACTTTATCCCAAAAGTTTAGGCACCTTTTTTGAGGCGGCTATTTCGGTCAATGTTAAATACCTAGAGCAATTTTGATTGTACGGAGATTTCTATTTGATTATTTCTTTTTGGTTGATAAGTGTGTCAAATGCTCATGAGATCAAACGATAGATGTTTCTTAAGTCGACTTTTGTTCTACGAATGCATGTCCATGACCATTTTTGGGACAGCAAATGGTTAGAGAGAGTTCATTCTAAATGAGTTGGCAGTTTTAATAAATTGAATTAATTTACTATGTTCTGTTATTGTTTATTGGGGTATTGGATGAAGTCAATTTTTCATATAAAAAACAGCAAAGTCCGAGTCAGACTCGCGCACCTAGGGAGAATTATTTATCGCATGAGAACTTTGCTTTTTGCCAAATTTTAAACCGTAGACCTTAGTACCTATTTAATATTAATTTAAACTCGAAAGCTCTTGGCTCTTGTTGGCTGACGGACAACAAAATGATCCTTAAGAAGAAATGGAACCCTTAGTTCCATTTAAAATACAGAACCTTAAAAACTTTGCTTTATTCTAAACCGGTTTTACAAATATTATTATTAAAAAATTATACTAAGGGCTGATTTTTTAATAGCCAGATAACTTTTATCTGCAGAATAACTTTGACAGGTTGACAGTTTTTGTATAGAAAATCTGTCAAATCGTGAATTTTATTCGTTGGATAAAAGTTATCTGGCGTTTGAAAAATCGGCCCTAAGTAGATATAAATTAAGCCTATAGCCTTAATAATTTTAAGTGTGCCAAATTAATTTCAGTCAAAGCATGAGTAAGTGACAAAACATACAACTCTCACATTTTTAATGTTAGTAAGATACTATACTCGTACTAGTTAATTTAGCAAAAGCTTTCAAAGTAAGCCATTTGCAGGTTAACTACCTCCAAATTGTATACCACACCAACGCTGACCTTCTATGAGTCAGAACCGTTTTCCTTGTGCCTCGTAAACACTGAATCAGCAGTTCCGACAAATAGCTAGAGTTGTAATCGTTTTGTCCGTCTGGCGGAAGTGAAAGTGTCGAAAGCGGGGAAACGCTAGACTGCAACGCCTTGCACTTGCCACCCGGTGTGGAGCGGCGTGGTCGTTCATTCTGATCAAATGATAGATGAAGATAGTACTAACACGTAAAACATGATGGCGGAACCTTTTATTGATCGTAAAAACCGGTAAAAGTGTGGATGCATGAAGGACATCGAGCACATTTCGAAATTGATCAGTGATTTTTCACTTAAACTTAGAACGAGTTGACTGACAAGTCTTGTAAACTCTCGCTCGTACTACAGTACGTCAATGATCAAATTTAGTAATGGCGGAATTTTTGTCAAAGAAAATAAATGCTATTTATTTATACGGGTTGGCCAGAAAAGTGAGGTCCAAAAATTTTTTTAGTTGCCTCGTGTTGAGAGGTATCTGAATCACCCCTATGTATATTCTACAATTTTTCGTAGTTTTCGAGTTACGATTTTTTTTAATAGCCTATGAAGCCTAAGAAGTTTTACTTTTTTTATTATTATGAAAGCTTAGAGTCTAGCGCATTCTCTGAAGCTACTTAGAAACTAAGAAATTATTAGTTTAGATTTTTGATTTTTGAACGTCTTTTTTCTGGTCACCCTATAAGGGACAAAAGACTAAATCTCTCTAACAATAAAATAGTATAATTATTTAAGTAGGTACTGGTACTGTATTGTTTTCAAATTCGGCTTGGGGGATGATTTAATAATAAAATGCTGGGGTTATATTTTAAGTATGTAAACTTTGAGAAGGTAGAATTTCCCTAAAACTTGATAATGAGGGGCTTTAGTGTGGACCCCATCATTATTAGGTATAGCAGTCAGTAACTACTATCTTATCTATGGTATCACTTCAACCTTGTTTTGTTTTCTCTGCAAGAAGAAGAGTTTTGAAGAGTTTCACGTTAAAAGGCCCCAAATCCCCAGGTTTAGAAAAGTTTTTATTGATAGAGCTACACTCGTGCGTGAATATTTTTTTCTAATCAAAACCATTACTTGGGTAGGCGTTTATTAATTATTTTATCTCTTCTCTCAAATTGTAGCTACTTGACTTTGTATTGGACTACTGAGGTATGATATGTAAACGTAAGGATAGGTACTTAACGTTTATTCACCATCATTATAATTGGCACACGTCAGTCCACGTTGGTCATAAGCCTTTTCCAATGCACGCAACTGAGCCCGATCCTCGGCTATTCTTTTCCATCCACTGCCAGCAGCTTGCTTTAAGTACATCGTCGCTCCACCTTGTCGGAGGGCGACACACGCTGCGTTTACCTAGTCGCGATCTCCACTCAAGAACACGTCTACCCCATCGGTTATCGGTTCTACGGCAAATGTGACCAGCCCACCGCCAACTCAAACTGCTTATGCTATTTAAGCTATATCAATTACTTCAGTTTTCTGTCGGATAACCTCATTTTAACGTTTATTATTCTATGTATTTATTAAAATTAAAAAACTTGACAATTATATTTTTTGGCATAAAACTGGTAATGCAATTATTTTTTTTGTTTTATTTATTTGCGAGGTAACAAACTAGTAGAAATGAAAGTTACGTGAAACATCACAGATGGCGCTAAGAGTCTTTCTTCTCCCACGATTTTCTCGTAATATTCGCCAACTAAATAAGCGGTTTTTTAGTGCTACGTAACTACCTGTTTATAACTTTTTGTGATTTAATAATTTTATGAGGTACATCATTGATCAGTTTAAGATTGATGTCTTTTTTATCATGACTGTTACAAGGAAAATAAGAAAATTCATTGTCTTTTTATTAAGTATATACTTTATAGTATATACTTATATGAGTATATATTTTATAGTTATATATTAAATTTTAATTACTGAAAAGTCAATCTGGATGAACTTAAAAATGTTCTTGGCTGATACAGGCGCGGTCGCAGCCTAAAATTTTGGATTAGGTGACTAATAATAATAAAATATTTCTTTGTTGCACCTAGATGTCGCATGTAGGTTCTTAAGGATATCGTCATTGGCGAAGCTAGGGATTTTACTTAAGGGGCCGGCCGAGGGGGGGGGGGGATCGCATTCTCCTATAGACTACCATTCGATTACATGATTAAAAAAAAAAAAGTTGATACATTGCAGAAACAAAGGGAATTCAAATGGAATCAGTTCGGGGGCTGCCATTCTCTGCCCACTGAGTTGAGAACAGAAGAATATTAATGAAATACTTACTAAAATGATTTTTTATCTACGTAGTAATTAGATTTGCGAGCGAGCGCGAATTTTTTTTGCGCTTATAAAATTTTAAAGATAGCTAAGTATTTAATGATTAGGTAAATAAGTATAGTGGTGAAAAGTACAATTTTAATATAACCGGAGAAAGATATTAGGCATTTTTACACTAGAATGCATGCCAACCGCGAGGGCATTGGCGACTGCGACAGCAGCAGCGGCAAGTAGAATGTATAAAAGCCATGCAGTACAATTCTATTTTCATACATTTATGCCTTCACTTTTGGCTGTAATCTAAATAAAATATAAAGAAACTGACAGGGATCACGCGTAATTTACATTAATTTTCGAAGTTTTGATATAAAGTGGAGTTAATTTTTACATATTAGTTAAGTGTCAAATATTTCGAACGAAACGATTACGACCACAATATATTTTTTAAAGCAACGCGCTGTTATCGGCAGACTATATTAATTATACACAGTTAACTTAACACGAATTTGAGAATGCTACATAATTATCTGTCCTAATTTAACGAGAGCGAAGTGACGCCTAGTAATAACTAATAATTTAGTATAGGACTCTAGGGTGGGCAGAGCATTCTAGAGAGTAGCTATGCCTAGTTCATAAAAGCACCGTTAGATGTCAGCAAAACATAAAATGCATCGCGGCTAGGGGCAGTTTTTTTTTTAAATTTTGTAAATTTGACGACCGACGAATTTTTCGGACCACGCCTGGACTGAGATAAGATGCCAAAGAAATCTAAGCTTAGTACGTACCTACTCGTTACAAAAATGCATTTACAGTCTTCTTGACGTCTTTTTTATTTTACCGCTATTTCCGGGACCTGATCCTTTAGATGTGGCAAGTCCGGTTATTACTTTACCCCAAGACTGGGAATCAGACAATCTTTGGACCATGACCATCCAGTTTATTTGATTGAGTAGGTTTCCTCACGATGTTTTCCATCGTCTTCGAGCAAGTGTTATAAAACACCGTGCATTTTTAACCGTCTTAAAGACGTTTACAGGATATTCTCCAAAGAAACATAAATATAGGTACTTTTTCATATTGCACCAAATTCGGAAGGCAAAAAAAAATTTTGCTTCCTCATACTAAACCGCCGACCAGTTAACATCAGTTTGTATAAAGAAGTTTTTTATTTGTCATTTCGATGTTGGTTCCATAGAAAAAATTGTTTATGTTCATGGGTACATTCGTTTCGTTTCAGTCGTTCTTTCTGAAAGGGTTAAAAAGCACGGAGTACCTATATCCGTAGGTACTCGTACATAGATCCTAGAGATATTTGCCGAGGTTCGAACTCACGACCCACGGGTGTAAAGTAAGACTCCGACTACTGAGCTACCACCGCTACTTCTTACTTTCATAAAGCGAATTAAAAGTTGACCTCTCAGAGGCAATGTCCTCTAGTCTACGTTGCATGTCTATGACCCCAGGAAGCAATGTAAATAAATATTAAATAACATCACGAAACTACCGCAATATTTAGCGTAGTGTACCAAACTAGCTAAAATATTAGCTAGTTCCATAAAATGTTTATTACACACAATAAAAGCAATTTATTTATCAATGGACATCACATTTGAGACTAACGACGGTCGTTGACCGACGCTTCCGATCAAGACACAAAAATCGAACGAGAAAGAAACACCCGAGAAAGTATTCGCATTTCGCAGCCATAATTTCATTAAAAGCAATCGGAATTATCATTATAAAATGTCATTAAAATCGCAAAAGGACGGAGCTTGTCAGTTTTGGTAATCTCCGGGGTAAAGTATGCGTCCACTGCCGACGAATAAATGGCATTAAATGGACTGAATCCTTTTTGACAAACTAATTGACAAAGTTGCAAAAAGCTAATATGAATTTTAACAAAACGCAACAGCTGATTTTTCATTTTGTATGGGAAAGTTCTTTTTTATTTATTTAGATGTTGGTCTCATATTAATACTTCGCTGCCAACTTATTTAGACTTATTATCAAAAACACAGTTCGTTGTTCAGCTCGTTGCATCGCGAACAGGTGAGAAAGTTGGCATTATTTTTCAGAGTTATTTAATGTTGCCAACAGTTGTTAAAATCACACTATCATCATTTCGCTACTGCTGAACATAGGCCTCCCCCAGTGATTTTCAGATTGGCTTGGAAGCGGTATCCAGCAGCATCCTGTAACCTTTACCAGGTCGTCTGTCTACTTTGTGGGTGACCGTCCTACGCTGCTCTTCCGGTACGTGGCCTCCATTCCAGAACATTCCTGCCCCTTCAGCCGTCAGTTCTACTTGCTATGCCCCGCCCATTACATCAAATACATTCGAAACTTACATAGCAAGACATGAAGGTATAGGCCTCCAAAACAGTTTTACTGTCTTTATGTGCATTGTGATAAGTTTTTCGTTCGGGCCGAAGCTAGAGATTCAGATAGTCTTCATTTTACAAGACTTTGGACTGACGACTTAGTCAAGGCCGCGGGAAGCTGCTGGATGCAAACGGCCCGGAGCCGCTCGCTGATCCGTTCTATGGGGGTGGCCCATATCCAGCAGTGGACATAGCCCTCCCTAAAGGCTGATGATGATGATGTAGTTTATAAATTTTTCGGTTTACAAATGAGAAGTTTGAAATTTGAAAAGATGAAAGAAGGGCCCTGTGGCCTCACATAAACTATTGACAGTATACAAGTAGTGTTGTAACAAACAAGCTTAAAACGTATTGCTTTAAGCCTTCAAGAGATTACCGATAATCTAGTCTGTCCCCCACTTCTCTTTGTAATTGGTTCTAAAGTCACTGTACACCACACTTAATGTTGACAAATAGCTCGTCAACCACAACATTGTTAGAAGGAGCTAGTTCACCGCGGTCATCGACAGTCCGTTGATCGATTTATAGAACTGCATCGATCGTTTCGATCATTTATCTGAAGTATAAATATTGCTAGTAAGGCGGTGTGCAGACGTACACACTGACTTAGGGGCCGGAACAAACAATATCTTTTCTTTCGATAAAACCGTAACAGCAAGATTCATAGGACACAATCACAAACAGTACAGTACAAAAAGGTTTTAGACGAGACCATATGTGATGTGATGACTCTGTCAAAAAGTTTTCAGATCTCATGTAGAGCCAAGCTTCTAATTCTACTAACCCAAACTTAACAAATTCTAAACCTTAGTCAAAATGTGAGGCTTGGTCGTTTCGCTATCGTGACATACACATGACGTACAACGCTTTGTAAAACAAAATGGCTATTGAATACGTGCGTATTTATAGAGGGTCAAGATGTACCGTAGCTGCTTTACGATATGCAGTGGCTATTTATTTAAACAATTTCAGCAACATCAGTTAAGTATAACAATGTGTGTGTTACTTTATAAGTATTGTGAGAATTTAAGACTTCATTTCTGTAGCGATTTAAATGGTGCTAATTGTACACGTGTCGTATGCAATTTTCATGTATTTTTTGTGCCATAGCCAATAAAACGTACTTCATCTATCGATAACCGGCGACTTAGATACAACGATGTTAACACTGAAGTGTAAGATTTTACGTTAAACATGGTTTTATGTATCGGAAACACGTGAATCATAAAATTGATGGCTTAGTTGTGCTACTGTAGGTTCTACATACATGAATGCTCATTTACAATATATGTATATAACAGCAGTAAACATTATTCTGTCTCTGTCAAGATTAAACAATGCATAATTCCATTAAACACTAAGATTGTGCAAGTGGGTCTAACTGTTACCTCTTGCTACTTAAACTTAAAATTTCTGGTTGATGTTGCTTACCAAAGTGTCCCCACTTGCATACCGCCTAACTGCCATTAAGATTCAATGTCCGAATAAAACATCAACAAAAGTTGTTGTAAATCAGAATTAAGCTGCGTTTGGTTTTATAGGCGATCGCCACCACGGAAACGCCTAACGTTTGATTACAGATTCGCCATTAACAGCCAGTGAATTGGCCTGTTTGATTGCTTGATTGCCCCGGGTCAATGCACTACTGTTGTCATGTGAACTGCAGGGGTGGTAATACGGACACGTATGGCAAGTGTTGTACGACATAATTGCGGTGAATATACACACTGTTAAAAGAAAAAGTGGCCAGAAAGTTAGTCTTTTAATTTTTAGACAACAAAAATAATATTATGCACTTTGATTTTTTTTTAATATCTACTACTTACCCGCAGTATTATTCATAAAACTGGATTGATTATTTATTTTAACAAATTCGTCAAATTCCCATTTTACCGATTTTGTTTGTCTAACCAAATACACTTTTCTTCCAGAAAAAAATGGAATAGAAAAATGTAGAAATAACTAGACAAGTAATATAGCCGCAGAGTGTAAAAAAAACAACATAAAAGTATGAGAAAATTGCCATTGACAATCAAATTTAACACAGAATTATTAGGTATACAGTTAGGTGGCAAACTCTGTTGATGGTAATAAGTAATTATAGACGTGAAAACACAACAGAGTAAGTACTAAAATTTACAGCACAGTAATAAATTGCCTTTTCATATTCATGAGTTAGGTACTAAACGACTATCAACTGGGGTAGAAAATTAACTTCATCTCCATTTTCATGCATGATGTTTATAGTTTCCAAGTTAAAGTCTCTTTTCCAGTTCGTATTACCGTCTCATCTCTTGCAAATAATTATTTTATAGTATACTATAGTTCATTAACAAACTAGACGGATTATTTCATCTGGCATCAGGTTCTTCTTGAATTGAATAGTGATATTAAGATGTCTATGACCCCGGTTTCAATTTTGTCGTCACTTTACGCGGTTGAAAGTAATAAAATACCAAGTTGCAATAACTTCCATTAAAATCGCAAAAAATAATTATGGAATTATATTAATTTATACACTGTGATAATTGTTTTTTTTTTCTTGTAAATATAGTGGCTGTAGACAAATAAAAGTCGCTGACATAGCCCGACGAAATAGCAAGATAAAGTGGCAGTAGGCGGGGCACATATCACGTAGAATAACTGACGGCAGATGGGGCAGAAAGGTTCTAGAATGGAATGGAATAAAAGTTATCTTGCATTTATGATACAAATATTATGTTCAGATAAATAATGTCTAAGTACTTATTGAATGTTACTTTTTTCTTAATTGCCTGTTGAAAACATCCATAGAAGCATAACGCCACAAAAATTGTTAGTTGGTTAGGTATTTTTTTGGTAAATTAAAATAGCCGGTGCGCTGTGTATTACTCATAGATGCATTTCATTTGAATTTGTATCGCCTATATCGCACCGTCCACAAAACGTCTCTGTTTAGCCTAATGGTCGACTGGTAGAGAATGCCTCATGGCATTAAGTCCACCTTTTGTATGATTTTTAATATGTGCAATAAAGTCTAAATAAATAAATTAATGCATAATATACTGTTAACAATTAGTTTATTCAATCGACCAATCTGGAAGTCAATCTGAAAGTTATCAGTGGACGTCTTGTGGATGAATTGTGTTTATTCACTTACGGTAACATCACAATTATTTCATCAATACTTTTGGGCTGTACCCATTTTTCTGAAACTAATGCCCGTCTTCTGTTGTCGATTCTATTTTTTAACTCTACACTTAATCTCTACACAATTGGAAATTCATGACATTTCTATTAATTTGATTATAATTTTACTAATTAAAGTTTTATATGTCACAAATGGCGCACTTAATGCCAAACATTCTCTACCGACTAAACAGAGAAGTAGATACTATACAGTAAATGATTCAGGCATAACAGAACGAGCATACCTTATATACTTAAATACACATTAATTTTAGATGATAAGTAGAAACTGACTTATTTACAAGATGACAGTATTATAATAAACAATGCGATATCTCACTACGCGTATGCCATTGCAAAATTTCACTAAACATTGACTCACTTTGCAGTAATTTCAATTTGCATTCTCAAAATAAGCGCGCAGACAAAATTACGAGCTCATAAAGTGTCTGCACCACATTACCATCTCACAACTCATAAAACTAAGCGTTTTTTCATTGAATGAAAGCTAACTATCGCTCTCTAGATGTCAATTATGCCGGATGGTTATTATCGCATATTTCTTACACCACTATCGCTTTATGTATATGTTACATAGTCCGCGCATAGATATAAATAACCAGGCGAGCAACAGACAGGTGGTGCTGGCTGTGTATGAACCCGCCGGCTCGGTGTGACCGCGAAATTATTTTCAAGACTACACCAACCTCGAGCAAACGCAAACACGCGAAACACCTATCCGCACACGCGTCTCACTACCGATATGCCAATGTAGTAGTAGTCGTGAGAAACTTGCTGTTCCATTCTTACATGACGTAACGACTTTACATTAGCAAAACAATTTCGACTTTATTCCTAACGAAATGTAGTTCGGAATTGAGATTCACACAAAAGGTGTTTGCAACGTTGCTTTCTTTTGCGCTGTGTGGTAAAGTTGCTATCTTGTTCGTAATGTCCGCGAACGGAGGTACATTCAACTTTTAGCCCAGTAAACTCTCGAAGTTCGTTCACCCACTGCTTGTCAACTGACGTAAACTAAGTGAGAGGACCAATGAAACAGATAGCCGTGTCCCTCTCCCGCGTTATGTTCAAGTTTAGAAGTTTTTATTGAGCGTTCGTTGTCGAAATAGTTTACTTTTCTTCGGTTTATGATCGCCTGGTACTTTTGACGGTTTACGTTCGCTGTATCGATAGATAACGTGACTCGACCGGTATGCGTGACGTTTCGGTTTTATTTTGTCGATAACTTCACGTTTCTCGATATGTTTAATGGGTTTTCCTCGATCGATGACTCGATATTATTGTATCGAAGGAAAGTGTTTGAAGTCGATATGTTTTGCATGATGAGTTTTCTATCAACCTTTCTTTAAAAATATTAACACTATAAGTTTATCGTGTTATTAAAGTCAACCAAGTTTAACAAGTGGCAATTATCTTATCCAATTAGAATCAACTTAATGAGTACAAACTCAATCTTAAATTATACCACAAAAAATTTGGTACAAAAGACACGATCCGCGTATGTAATGAGAGCCCACGTCATGTTACGAAATCCAAACGCGTTAGCCATACGAATACCGAATTTATATTCACTAGAAAAAATCGTGTGAACCATGAGCGCCCACATGGAATCATGTCTTGCTTTGCTGTCAATTTTTGGTTAAACCTTCCCCCCTCCCTCATTTGAAGAAAAGTGTCGAAAATCGGGGTCTCTGGAACAAATTGAGAGGTCTAAGTAAACTGGAGTTGTAAATACTGCATTGTCTATGTCCACTGAGTGGGTGGGGTACCGGTTTTTTATTATGGTAGGTACATTTCTATTGGACTCTACTTGTTGAATTTATAGCCTTTTAAGTACTTCTACGTCATGGTCTTTGGGGAATCTTCGTGAAGTTCGACAACCGTAAAAGATAGTGTAAAATATGCAAGTACATAGCCGGTGGCGCCAAACCAGTAAAGAAATATGCGACTGGTAGCGTAAACTTGCAAATCTTTGATTTACTGCTGTGCAGTTTGTGTGGTTAGTCTACTGGTACTGTGTATTTTATCTATTTTATCGAAAAGTATATAAATCTGAGTAATGTCGAAACCAATCGTATAGCACATCAAGCATTTAAAG
The DNA here is from genome assembly GCA_963576865.1 of Anania hortulata. Lineage (NCBI taxonomy): Eukaryota > Metazoa > Arthropoda > Insecta > Lepidoptera > Crambidae > Anania > Anania hortulata. The sequence continues at coordinate 5,662,035 of OY756412.1, read as the reverse complement.
ATAATGTAGAATTAAATAAAGACTCACCGGGGGAGGCCTATGTTCAACAGTGGATGTCCTATGGCTGAAATAATGATGACGATGATGATGATATAAGGATTCAGTATATCCTAAAACTATAATTAAGTACCTACTACATTTAGTTCCGATCGTATCATTGTGTCCTATCGTCGTATTTATTATTCACTTAGATACAATAATACTCTTTCTTGCACACCAAACAAAGTTGTTACACTTAATGTTTAGAAAAAGTTGCACAGTTCAGGCAGTCCTATCGCTAAAAGCGTAAAACTATAGGTAGAACACAACTATGGCTCTCGGTATTCCTTTATAGGACTTATTCCTTTATATCCTTTGAAGGACTTGAAAGCTTACGTTTCTTTAAGGGAAAAGTGTTGCAGGTCTAATGTAAAATTTATATTTTTAAATCATTATCATCACCGGAGCAGTCCATTACTGAAAAGCGTTCAAGAGCACGATCTTTCGCTATTTTATCCAGCCACTGCCAGCACATTCCTTAGGTCCATCAAGTTGGGGGGCGACCTGTTCTTCGTTTCCCGAGACGTGGTCTCCATTTGAAAACCCGTCTACCGGACTTTTCATCGGTTCTGCGACAGATGAGGCCGACTCATTACGACTTTAGCTCGGTACATTTTTGTTGGACTATGTCCATTACTTAGGAGTTTGGTCTTTCGCCTGATGATAATGATCTGGATTTTGTCCTTTTATGCAGGGGTTTCCAATATTTTTCAGTTCGCGGCGCACTTACAAGTTTACTATTTCGTCACGACGCCCTAATCTAGCTAGCTGTTTCAAATAGATAACTACTCATTTGTACATATGGAACTGAAACGTGGCCTCTCACTATGGGCCTTATAGGAAAGCTCAAGGTCGCATGCGTGCTATTGAAAGGGCTATGCTCGGTGTTTCCTTGCGAGATCGAATCAGAAATGAGGAGATCCGTAAACGAACAAAAGTCGCTGACATAGCCCAACGGATTAGCAAGCTGAAGTGGCAGTGGGCGGGGCACATAGCACGTAGAACTGACGGCCGATGGGGCATAAAGGTTCTACAATGGAGGCCGCGTACCGGCAAGCGCAGCGTAGAAAGTCCACTCACAAGGTGGTCCGACGACCTGGTAACGGTCGCAGGAAGACGCTGGATGCTGGCCGCTTCCAACCGGCCAATCTGGAAGTCAATGAGGGAGGCCTATGTTCAGCAGTGGACGCCCTATGGCTGAAATGATGAACTACTCAGTCATATCAATGTGACGGGTGAGCTAGGTGGTCTTCGCACAGTTTTTCTAAGCGGGCAATAAGGCTTGACACTGCTACTCTCATTTCTTCTTAGGTGTAGGTATACCCATACTTATGGTTCGGATAATAATAGAGAATCGACTCACGGCGCCCCTCTTTACTTACTACGTCGCACTAGGGCGCCGCGGCGCACACTTTGGGAACCCCTGCTTTAATGACATCCCAAGCATCTTGGCGAGCTTTCGAAAACTCGCCAAGATGTTTGGGATGTCATTAAGTGACGTGATTCGGTGGGCAAACTTTTACATAACTGGTAAAAATATACATAAATTTAAACACAACATACCTATTTACATGTACTTGTCTACATAACAAAAATACTGAAACTATTGTCTACTGAATTATTTATTAATCTGCTTAATTTTGAATGTACGCAAATGAAGTCGGGGGCAGAAACTAGTATACAGAGTGTAACGAAAAGGTGAAATAAAACTTTAAGGGGTTATTCTACGGCTAAATTACATCAACTTTTTCTATGAGACCAATATCGAATTCGCAAAAAAAAAAAAACACTTTCCAATACTAAAACGCGACCAGCTGGCGTCAGAATGTATGGAAACGTTAATTTTTTTTTTAAGATTTCTATGTTGGTCCCCTAGAAAAAGTTGATGTAATTTAGCCGTAGAATAACCCCTTAAAGTTTTATTTCACCTTTTCGTTACACCCTGTATAAGAATTATATATATATCGATGGACGCCATGGTCTCGTATCAAACTATAAAAAAAACAAGCTATACCACTGGAGTTGAAGTAATAATTTTAAAAGTGAAGAGTTGAGCGTGTAAACGAAATAGAGCATATTAGTGATATTTGATGTAAAGAAATTATGAAGACTCCGCGCCGCGGTAAGAATAGGGAATATGCATTAAAAAAATATATTGTTTTTACTATGTTTATAAGAAAAAAAAAAGAAATTATAGTGCAAATAGTAAAAACAAAATTGATTTCAGGTAAAAAATAACCGTAATACAGTACATAATTAGAAATTGAGGTATACCTGTCTCTTTTTCAAACAACTTTTCGCCACAGTACATATCGAATCTCCTTGTCTAGCATGTGTTGTAAGTCAGGTATTTATAAATATTTTTACTAACAAAACTATATTAATTATAATTAAGTATAGGTTATATTTATCTTAAGACCAAATAACAATACTTGCATATTCCCCATAAACGATTCAGCGAGCGATGCACTGCTTAACCTTGTTATCAATAAAACTTCAATTGTGCCTGGAAGACTGCGCGACTGTCTGAAATAGAACCCTAAACCAAATAATGGCATTAAATTTTAGAGCTCGAAATGCCTAACTGCGTGCTGTCCTGTGAGTCCATAAGAATTGAAGTAAATTAAACTGACTATAATTATTGTTGTTTATCTTTTATTTATTTAGTAATGAATTCTACCGCTTATTTAGCGAAAATAAACCGTAAATATTAAACTTAACTGCGTACACCAAACACAAAAATGCAATCTTTCGGAAAATTCCAAATGTTTTAACCATTTGATCGCGTCTTCAAATGTTAAAATCTTCATTGTTATTTCAAACCCACCAGGAGGCGAGCAGCTTAATAACAAACACTAAAGTAACAACATAACGTATTTTAACTTGAACCCGCATCTTTCATTTAACAAAATACGTATCCTTATTATCACAGAATGGTTTCGCCGATGCCTGAAACTACTTACATCACTTAGCGAAGTGGCCTCTTCGATTGTATAGTTTCCTAGTAACTTGCTGGCGAGTGTTGGTCTCTTCTGACTGCTTTCCTTACCAATAAAGAAACTATAGATAAACTTTCACTATAGATATTCAAACAAAAATAACTTCTAGTACTTTCTAATAAAGTCTCAGCATAAGATTTTGCTCAGTAAAGTTATTTTTGTGGTTGCAAGTGCGGCCATCGCTTGCATTTCCTGATGGAGTGACGGCAAACTGAGTTCAAAGACGCTGGCATTAGAAAGGTGCACAAGTGAATTGTAAGTTGGTGGTGTCAAAGCGTTTATGACAACTTTACACATATGGTTTTGCGGATGCTGCGGTGGGTATCCGCATAATTGTCCGTTTTTGCTAGGTAAGTGTTAAAGGGATGCGAGATGAAAATGTAATGTATACTTTGCAAATGTTATTTTGTGGATTATACACGAACATTTCTATGCTGATGGTTTTAATAAACCTATAGTGAATCTTACAGACTATCAGTTAAATGTTATTTTGGTTTTGGTATAACTGATAATAAACAACAAAATACGAAATATATTAAAGCTGTTAGGTTGACCTAACTATCTGATTAATCTAAGTGTAGGAATTTTTGTCTGATAACGGGGATCTGTAGTTTGGTTTCTGATTCAGGATCAATTTCTATGAGTTAAGCGGCATTTTTAAAGATCAGATACAAACTAATGGGCCATACAGGAAGGCACAGTAGGAGGTATTGTTACAATTGCTTGAAAATGCAAAAAACTGGAAAGATGGAAGAGATAGTATTTATCGTAAAACGTAGAGTTGATATCACATTAGACTGAGAGGTCGGAAATCGAACTACGACCACGGGTCAAGTAGGTACGTCACAGTTTGCTTTCTGTTGGAGAATTGAGGCCGTTTTCACTGATGTACTCCTGGTACCTTTGGTACGGCTCGGAACTTTTTGGATACCCTAGTATTCAAAATGTGTCTCTAATTTCTAGCAATAATTTTCACGAACGTGTTCTTTTTCCATAAGACTACTAAAATAAAACATCTAAAAGGAAATTAAATTATTCTTAGGGCCATGTTACTACTTGGAATTTTTAAACTGGAATACACTACTTGGAATTTTTAAACTGGAATCACCAAAATGTACCTTTATCGTAATTTAAACCAAAATAGGTAGGCCTGCCACAAAATATCGTTAATCAGATAAGCAAATATCTTGACGCATATTCTCATGCACATGCAGTCTTGGTAAAGGTGCTACTTAGCCAGAAAATTTTGACATCTAAATTCTGGTCCTAAAACTCTTCACGCCTATGAAACCTTGGTAGCCAATGGACGTTGAACTTTTAGCCCACTGTCGGCAGACGAGAGGAGTAGCCTGACTAGCCACTACTAGTTGCAGTAGGAAGCAACCAACCTGTTCGCAGTGATGCACTCCTGGTAGGGCCGACACTTGCCAAGATTCTCGGACGCCATAAATTAAGTAAAAATAAATTGATAAAAGAAGCAAGGCACAAGTGGATTGGCAACACTCTGGTAATTAGACTGACCCAGACTGACGAATATATTGCATTGACATCTGTTAAAAGATCACGTCACGATCTACCATAACTTCTATATCAACTCAATTCTAGCCATGTAATCTAGCCAGAAGTTGTAGGTATCTAAAACTTTATGATTCTTGCCATTGATTTAGTAATATTATATAAGTCAATGATTCTTGCACTGATTCTAGCGTAATCTGAGAATTTAGTGGTATATGCGCATTGCCATCACCATTGACTCTATTATTTCTACCGACAACAATACTCCATTTGTCCCTCACGTAAAAAGTCTTAAATTGTCTGTTTTCGGAATCTTGCAAGAAAATCTAATAAAAACTAATAAATGTTACAGGGTAGAATCGACTAACAATAATTTTGAATTTATAGTACACTCAATGTGTACTCAACCAGAATTTATAACAATGATAATTATTATTATTAATTTAGAACTGACGGCTGATGGGGCAGATAGGTTTTAGAATATGGAAGCCACGTACCGGCAAGCGCGGCGTAGTAAGCTGGATGCAGGCCGCTTCCAACTTGCCAATCTGGACTGGAAGTCACTGGAGTAGGCCTATGTTCAGCAGTGGACACAATGATGGTGATGATTAGTGTATTTTATTTTATGCATAATTTTGTATATTTTATCTATTTATTTAGCACTAATTTTATTTGTTGTTTTATAATAATCATAAACTTAACACCATTTATAGACAACACACGACTGTTATGAATTAATGAGTAACTAAAACCCTTTTAGTTTGTTGATTATTAGATTCCTCTTTGCCTCAACCCTAGATAGTAAGTATCGATTGTATCTCTTCCAGTATCATACCTGTTCAATAATACAGATATCTAATAAGTTAGGTTGCCACTTATCATCGGAACTTACTGCTTAGCTTGGTCGATGACTCATACTCTTCATGCATTATACATGGTATATTTCAGTTTGAATTTTGCACTTTGTTTTTAATTATCAATAACAATTAGCTATAAGAAACGACAAATTTGGCACAATACTATTAGTCAACTTTCTATTTGAAAATGTTAATTTTTTTGTGCCAAAAAAAAATATCTTGATTTATTTAATGACACAGTCCTCTTCTTTTTCCTTTCGAATCCAAAGAATTCTGGCAAACTAAAAGTAAAGAAGTTGACACAATATGGGGTTTCAGTAACAGTAAGACTCAAATTCCTCAGACGATAAAACGCAACTATAAGGCTCAGACTACAAGCATCTGGAATTTTTCAGAACTCCATACAAAACGGCTCCGGACAAGCCCGGATTTAATCCGATTTGTTTGAAAATTCCGGATGCTTGTTGTTTACGTGTGAAGTAAAAGTTGGTTGTTTCTACTTTCTTATACTTTATTACACAATAGATAAATTAATTAAGATATAGATGACAATTTGCTGGTTGACTTTACCGAGGGGAAAACGCGTGTATTTTGTTCAACGAGTAGAAAAAAAATGAAAAGACATTCTCTCGGATGTCCGGTTGTGGTTGCTAGTGATGCGACGCAACACTTGTAGTCCGAGCCAAAGATGCAAGCTCTGAATTTAGTGACAGAATGCTATTAAAGAAATAGAGCGTCTTGTCGCGCAACGTGGAGTGGAAGTTTCCGGGCCGCGCAGAAATCAACCATGCGATTATGCGACGGACCGACCGGATTCAGACTGCTGTAGGTAGAACCTTGCCTGTGTTAATATAATAAATAAATAAATATAAAGGGTGTCCAATAAGAGCGTGCCAAACGAAAACCGTAGTTAGAGCAATAAGGCTCTATCTTCTGTCCGAAATTACACTTCGTAAAAGTGGCACAATTTTTGCTCCGGATTTGGAGTTGTTTTCCTTAGCATTTAATTTCATATCCAAATAATATTTGTCCTGGATATTCAGTTACAGTATCGATAGCACTATAAATAGTGTCGATACTATCGATTGGGGTTCTGGGAGACGTCCCTGGCAAGATGTATTGTTTGCTAGCTCGTAATAAAAGGATTTTCTTTTCTTTCTTCGAGACTATGACAGAGTGTTGTTTGGCGCATATTACATTTATTTTGACGACCTAAGAAGCCGAGAGGCGTGGCGTCGCCATCTCTGCGGTCCCAGGTTCGAATTCCGGTCGGGTAAATGTAGAAAACGAAGTTTCTTGTTTTATCTCGGGTCTGGGTGTTGTGGTACCGTCGTTTTTTCTGACTTTTATAACACAATGCTTTAGATCAGAGCAATGTATGTGAATAAAGTATGCCGCTGCAGGGCACATGCCTCATCTCAACTACGTGGCTATGGCCATACTGCAACACGCGGGTCCAGTGCGGTAAAGGTGTATGTGATGTTGTTAATTATTTATTCCTCTGGGCAATCATCCATCCCCGTCTTAACCGGCTGGTCCTGAGAATGTGGTCAAAACTTCTATCTTACCCTCTAAAGGCATTATCCTAATTCAGACCTAAAGTTAATCGAACTTCAATTTAAGTGAAATTGAGGTACTTATCACTTTGTTTTTTGCACTTAAATGAGCTTCTTTGAAACGATAAGTAGGTACGTACTTACATGAACACTTGCCAGTGCATAAGATACTTCTTCTGACAGAGCAATTTGTAGTGCCTTTAAATTATTGTAGCACCCAAGTACCAATTATTTTTGGCGATTTACTGCTGGTGATTTGCAATTTAACGAATTGTCTTAAGAAGAATCGGTTAAATGATTAAGAAGAATTGTATGAGGAAAGAATTTATTAGTCTATTACCGGAAACATCTTCCTAATTCGAAAACAAGTGGGTGATTAACTTTAATTACCCGTTGTATTAGGATTCCATACAGTTGTTGCAAATGGCGATAAAATTGCACCTACCTATTTATAGTACTAGATTATAGTTCGAATAACCGACAAGCCATTGTCAAACAAATGGCGGGACATGGCGCGGCGCGTGGCGCGTTATGAGACTTGGCTTGATTTATTGTGGCATATATCTGCAGTATGACCATTACGCTGCACTTACGCCCCACTAAAAATTTGACACGTATAAATAAAGTATATAGCAGTTTCACAGTTATTTAATGATTATGCTGGACATAATAATTAAATAACTTTTATTGTCGGACTACTTGAATAGCCGTGTTTGAAGGTGAGGAATGTACATGTGGACTAAAACAAGAAAGTTCGTTAATAGTTTAATAGATTTGTTTAACAATAAATAATAATGGACTATGGATGTTAAAAACCCAGGTATGTACTTAGATTTAAAATAATCTGTATTATTAATTATACAACTTTTCTGGCAAATAAACTATATTATTGTTATTACTACGCAATGCCACGCCACGCCACGACGCACCCCGCAACGCGTCATTACTGCACGCGCAATACTGCCACGGTAAGCCACGCCACGCCTTTCCTGGCCATGGCGTTAGTAGGGCCCAAAAAATAAGGAGACATGTTCTGCCCCATGGCCCAATAATGTAATTATGGACGTTCATAAGTGGCAGTTTTCTATCCTAAATTGAATAAATGATTTTTGACTTTGACTTTGACATTGGGCCGTGATGGCTGATACTGAGTGAGATCATTTTAACAAAGCATTACATAAAGTGGCACTTCTAGTAATTTAATTTATCGGTGTCTTTTTTAGTATTTTTTTTTCTTGTTTTGTTAACATAGTTTTTTGAGGCACTAGTTTATGCTGTAATTATTATTTTTCTGTAACGTTTCACAATTTCTTTCATTTTCCTGTTATTTATCACTACTTCCAGGGAGATATCTGGCTGGGACCTTAATTGACGAGAGACGGGTTCCGTATTTGCATTGAGTCGTTCACCCCGCGATACCAGTTGATAGACACACAACACTAGAATAAGCTGGCTTTTTGTAATAAATAAAAATTAAGGCTTATTTATTTGTTTGGAATACATTATAGAAACTGTTTTTGATGCTTTGCCAAATAAAAATATTTTTTAATTTTGCAAAGCATCAAATTTAAAAAAAAAATACTTAAACTGGCCAAGCACGTGTCGGGTCACGCGCAATGTAGGGTTTCGTAGTTTCCTGAGAGAACATGCGTTATTACAATAGCAAATTTAATAACATAATTAAAACCATCATATAAAAGTATTTTCTGCATTTCACAAGTAAACTCGGTATCTTGTTTAGCCTATCTAGCTGTAATAAATAATAAATAAATAAATATTGGACAACATCACATACATTGCTCTGATCCTGTGATAAAGTAACTTAAGCATTTGTGTTACAGAAATCAGAAACAACGACGGTACCACAACACCCAGACCCGAGACAATATAGAAAAGTTATTTTTCTACATTGACCGACCGGGAATCGAACCCGGGACCTCAGAGATAGCGACACCAAGTCCGGTATACTCGCCTCTCGGCTACGGAGGTCGTCTAAGGTGTAATAGTTTACCTTTTAACTTCGTTATTAATATATGGTCGTAAACTTTTTTACAATAAGTATTTCCAGAAAATCATTTCGCTCGCAGAGAGGAGATACTTGAGTTAAACTAAAAAAAAATTGCACGGATCTCTGAATCGAAAAATGGTCTGTGCACATCCAAAATACTTTAGAATCTAAATAATAAATTAGAATCTTATAATATGGTAAAAAATAAATACATAAAATCAATCGGATGTTACGATATAAGTTAGTACCCGGGTACCCGGGCTAGAATGGCAATCAGATGGTACCAGTATAAAAATCTTTAAATACGGATCCAGTTTAATGTTAATGTCCCTTTTCATCCAGTTTGAACCCAAAATTAACTCAAATTAAAAATAGGTAATCATTTTGAATACGAAACACGATAAGCTGATGAAAAGTTAAAACTAAAATTATACGATATAAAATTATCCTACAAAAAAACTCAAGCATTTTTTGACAAGCTGAAAAGTGCGAAGCTTAGGTAGCCTAAGTAGTTACTACGAAGTCCATGTAGACCGGACTATGAAATTCTTTTAACACTACGTTCAAAACTATTTAATATATTATTTATTGAAGCGAGCCCTATCTATATCCCACAACTCATGCATTCTTGTGGTACACTTTACATAAAAACGATCACACGTTTAGGGTTGAGCTTTAACATAGTAATTTAATTTTATGTCTAGATGTGTTAAACATCATTAAATTAGAATTTTACGAACAAATATATAAAATATAAAATTGATTTGTATCAACGAACTACTAACGCCATCTGTTGTAAGTGTTGTAACTTTGTAAGTAATTAATTTTAGTAAATTAATTAAGTGGATCACACTGAACATTTTTAGAATAGGCCAGTAAGAAAAGCAGCCAGTTAAAAAAATTGGTATTAATATTTGTCTATCAAAGGTGTGGCGTTAGTGAGTCATCCTCCTTACAGACCCAAACTGGCACCTTGTGACTTTTATTTAGTTACAAAAATGAAAGATAAACGTAGAGGGATTAGTTTTAAAACGCTTAAAATGCCGTGGCAGCGTTTAAAACTGGCCTGGAAGACACTCTAAAGAGTGGGCCCACTGCCTCAAACAATAGTTCCATCGCAAGTGACGGTGCTTAGAAAGGAACAGAGACTACTTAGAAAAGCAAAAGATATTAGCAGGTTTCTACATCATTCAGTCTTTTATATTCTAATAACTTTCAGTGTAACCCTCAAAATGGATTGAAAACTGATTTTTCAATGGAGTCTTAGGTTATGTCGAAGATCAAATTTATGAAAAAACGTATAGTCCCTCTGATCAAACGCCATGAGCGATCGTAGACATTGGACAAAAATAAACTTTTATTGATTTGTTTATTTCCAAGCTTATATCTATTTTTACAGGAAACCCAATACAATAGAGAAGCAATATAAAAACATAGAACTGCAATTAATATACAATGAACACAATATCTATCAATAGCACAGAATATGCAGTGTTACCCTCGTGAATTGACTCAAATATGTCAATTTTTTCCGCAATCTTACTAGGCGTGTGCAGTGTGAGCGTCAGCGCCACAGCGCTGACTTTCGTTAGGTTCTCCCGCTCGGCACCGCCAGCAGCCGCGGCCGCGACGCGACGCCGCCCTAGTATTGGTTTAACTTCTATTGGTTTAACATTAGATATGCGCGTTTTCAGGAGTAAAAACATAAGCTTTAAACATAAGATTTCCCTAAGATAGATTAAGCAGTTTTAAAAACATCTGCATGTTACATTGTAGGAAACGAGAAGGAATCCGTATGAGGAATTTTGCAATATAATAAAATAAAATAAATATTAATCGTGTTAATTATTTATAGAATAATATTAATAATCCATACATTAAAAGACAATCCTATTAAAAACAAGGTCCTCAAAATTATTACTAGGTAAACAATGTTCGCGAGCCTTCGCAAAGCGGTGCTTTTTGCTATTATTGTTTAAGTAATTGTACTACTTTCCCTCGCATTAATCAAAGTCTAAACTTGTAATCTCACTGCAATTATTTATTATTTTTAATTATATTTAACACTTGTAATTCACAGAATGTTAACACCGTTTATCAAACACTATTTAAAATTCATTAATTTTGTTTCTTACATTAATAATACTTGACCAATGAATAATGAATAAATAATTTAAGTACTTGCATTATTCGTACGCGTATAATACGTGAAAAACTTAAAATTTACGACTTAATCATTGTAAATGTATTCTGGATTCCAGCGAACAAAATTTGTATTCCCAAATTAAGTTTAAACAAATTCTTAGGCGCGAATGACCTTTTTTTACTTTTCTCAACGCGGAAATGCAAAGACACTTTTAAGAAATGGCCTGGTCAAGCCGGTTGGGTATTTTAAAACTGCTTTGTAAAAAAAAACTTGTATTAAAATGTATGCGCAAACGAGATTCGAAGTACCAGGCGCACATAAGTGGTAGGAGGCCGCGCGGCCAGTCATACGAGTCGACGAGTCGCGAGTCGCGACCACACAAGCACGCGCCTACACTCACTCACACTAACGCTGATATTAATTACGGCCCTATCTCCTTCTAATGATAACTTTGATTGATTGCTAAAATACGATATCATCGCGATGGTGTGAGATAGATTTTGGGATCTTAATTAAAACGACAAGTACTGCTGAAACTGGAAAACTTTGAAGTTTTTCCGTCAGTTACTGCCTCTGCTGGTAAAATATTGAGGAAAGGTCGTTGACAGCTTATTTTAAAAAAGAAAAACACCTTAGAAGTCCTCTCCAGATAATTCGGAAAATACATACACACTCCGAAGTAACCACAACAGCTTTAGTATTGTACACACATCGTCAAAATCCTTTCCACCCAAAAACAAACAATCCACTCGTCCATCAAATTCAAAGAGCAAACAGAATTTTCGAAAAAGGAATTCGTCGTGTTGATTCTATATTCAAACTCGGAAGTGACGATTGCGCTCACTAACGCAAGTGAGTTATCAACATTTCTCACGCTCGCTCGCTTTGGTGTGTGTCTTCCATCTTTGTTTCCTTGCATCTTTTGCGTGTGTGGGTTATCTTTCACGTTTGTGTGCGAGTGCTGAGAGCAGCGAGACTCGAGCTCTTCCTAGGTTCATTCAACTTTTAGCCCAGTAAACTCGGAGGATGAGTGACTATACTCGCCTGTGCCTATGTGGCTACAAGCCAGGCTCTATAGCTCTGCTATGTTTACACTACCTCCTTTGTTAGGCCGCTTTTATTGTAATCGCTCTTCGTCCCTCATTATTTTATGACTTGATAGTTAGTTGTGTTCAGGACTGTACTTTTGTTGTTGGTCGAGATTTGTTATCACATTTGACATTTTGGGAAATTGTTTTAATTAGTTTGTTACAAAACTCTTGTGGCTGTTGACTGTCAATGCGGAAAGTTCGGTTTCCATTTGGTTTGTTTAGGTATTAGTTACAAAATTGGAAGAAAAGTAGATCCAAACGAAAGACTTGGATTATTATCATTTGATCTTTATAGTGGCTGTTTTTTAAATTATGTACTGACCATTCCAAACTAACGTCGTACTTTGAAAACCTATTACTAGTGCTCTACATCTCTCTCTCTCTCTCACAACTCAAAACAAAACTTTGCGATGTCACGAATCCTATTAGGGATTCTATCCCTTGAAATATAATTTACGAGTCATATGAATTTTCTCGACAGCTTTTAAAAACATACAAGATAAGGATAGCGTCCTGTCACGGTATTCCGCGAAGCGACGCGTGCGCAGTCACGTAAGCAATTTGGGCGCATTTTGACAGTTTTAATTAGGTTCAATGACCTCGAATAGGTCTGTTTGGGTAAACGTATACGCCATTTTTTTTATGTCATACAGTTTTTGTTTAAACACCTTAATAATTTATGTATGAGATCAAATCTTTTAATGTAAGGAACAATTAATTAAATTTACTCTTTTATCAACTCAAAAACAAAATTTTTGTAAGGTTTTTGTTCTGAGCATCAAACAACCCAATACCTGACTAAAAATGTATTTGTTATGCTTTTAGTACTAATTATGAGACACTAAATACTGTTATATAATATACTTACCTACAAACGAGTATAATCTATGTCAGGAAAGACGTAATGATCGATGTGGTAGAAGTCAGAAATAAATAAAAAAATAGGTATCGAAGAAGAAAAGTAAAGTTTTTACATTTCATCTTTAAACATGACATTAAATAATTTTGCTTAACTAATATATATATAATAGAGATATGCCAAAATTATTCCAACCACTTTTTTGATAAACATAACTCGCCGTTTATTATAGACTCCAAAACTCTGGATTTAGCATGTACCTACTTCATCATCATCATTTCAGCCATAGAAAGTCCACTGCTGAACACAGGCCTCCCCCAATGACCCAACATCGGGGGGGATTGACAATACTCGCCACGCTTGGCAGGCGGGTTGGCGAGCGCAGTTTTTATAAGATTTTGCACGCAGACGCTTAATTTACCTACCTACTTAGCTGAAAGAAAAACAAAATACACTTCATAAAAAATTGTAAATACTTATTTGGATACCAGTTTATTAGGTCTTTATCCAGTAACAATCAGAGTAATGTAAATCATTATTCTAGCGTACTTTATCGGTGTTCTAAATGAAATAAAAAACGATACCTACACGAAAAAAAACACTACTGTTTACTTTATAGTACCTATGGCTGGCAGCCCTAACCCACGTTTGACAAAATCGTCAAAGATACGCGATCAATGACACTAATGACCGAGAGCAATCCGTCAAGTGCCCTAAGTAAACACCTAAGTAATAAAGCGATTAAGTTGCGCGAGTTAAGAGGAAAGCAATAATTTATACGTTTTATTAGTTTCGCGGGGAGAGCATTATAAGTCGCGGCCGTATTCTGAAGCCTAACACTATGTGTTAGTCCTTCGTGCGAGCCGATTAGAAGTTATTGCGGAGAACTGTATGTCAGTTTAACACGGAATAACTATTTTAATTGTCCATAGTTTAACAATTTATATGTCTGATAAATAAATAGATTTTCTAATTCATTTGGATTAAATTCTGACCGAAACTTAAAAGAGCCTCCTGAAGGCGTTTTATTTTATTAGAATAGATTATTTAGAAAGAAGATGAATTTTGAGAAATTTTATTCCGTTGCGTCCAGCAATAGCTGTTTGTAGTAGAATTAAATAATTCATGAAAACCAAGTATTTGCTTAGCCTTATAAGTTATTTTTGTTGTCAACAGTTGGTAACAAGTTTCGGAAATTTGTACATTAACCTGAAGAAGGTTTTATAACAACAAGATTTTAGGATTAGATATATAGATTTCCAGCGTCTTCCTGTGACTTTCACCAGGTCATCTGTACACCTTGTGGGTGGACGTCCTACGCTGCGCTTACCGGTACGTGGCCTCCATTCTAGAACCTTTCTGCCCCATCTGGATGCAGGCCGCTTCCAACCGGCCAATCTGGAAGTCAATGGGGGAGTTAGTTCATTTTGAAATTTCTTTATTTATCATAAGTAAGTACAAATAATACTAATATTATAAAATAGCACTAAATATAACTTAACACTAAAGTCAATGGGGGAAGCCTATGTTCAGCAGTGGACGTCCTATGGCTGAAATGATGATGACGATAATATATATTTATTGTTCATTACTTCATATCAGTCGCTCAGCGCTCTGGTAGGTAAAATTAGGAAACAAGCAAGAAAGTGCCCTCTTAGTGCCTTCATAAGAAACGTAAGCGACCTCACAAATTATGTGTTGACGTTATACAGTACCAAATTAATCATGAAATATTTTTTACCTTTAAATTTTATAAAAATATAAATAACAGAACCAAACTTCTAGGGATTTATACCATTCCTTTTTTTTTTCTAATGTTATTGACCATGCAAGAAACAATATAGTTTTGTTTGCAGTTTTGCGAAATCGTCTCCAGAATAGGGCCGCGGAGTTCAACGTCCCTTCAGTTTTTGGTAGCCGTACGTCTATAGAATCGGTAAACGAACACGTCTAGACTACCTATAGACGACTCGCAGTATCGATTTATTGTGCTGTGATTATCGATTTATAGGTGTACGAGTAGTTGTGTTAATCGATTTTGCAGTTGGTGTTGATAGGGTGCGGTAAATGAAGAGTTTGCAGAGATTATTGCTGCGTTAGTAACTGATATCATGAAATACGTTTTTTATTGTATGAAACACGAGAATAGGCTGTAAAATAAAAATATAAATGTCTAGCAGAGGCATGGATTCGCCTGCGTCTAATATAGGTAATATTAGATATAGATTTTTTTCACATTTAAAAAATATAGACAACTAAACGTTTGTTAGCGCCATCTTTAATGTCATCTATCTCGCATTTGTCGTCTTCGAGAAATTAATGTGCATTTTCCGGGACAGAAAGTAACCTATAGGAATACTAGTACGAATACTATGCGGAAGATTTATTATTAATATAAATTAGTCAAATAATTCTTTAAATCGAATGAGTAGTTCCAGAGAATACCTCCTATTTAAACAAACTTTACCTCTTTTTAATATCAGTGTACCTAGTGGTCCCTAAAATTTATACATTCTAAAATGTCTTAGTTAGCGTAATATGTGGCAGGGTCGCCATGTAAGGATGGGAGCTCGGGAGCATAAAGTAAACAACCGAATCTAATGTAACTCCATGTATTAATGAACCACTTACATTATGAGTGTTTGTATTTATATAAGACTATGATAGCACTACACTACAATAATCACTTGTTTAAATATGGAGACACTCCTTTTTTTTCATTTTACCAAACTAAACCAAACCAGACTAACTCTAGGCTACTTTAGCTATTAGTAAAGTACCATCTTCTAGCAGTACCTGCTTGTATCTACCTACAAAGCTCTGAGATTAAATGAAAACTTCTATAAAATCTAATCTAATTTAATCACTAAGAAAATGCTATGATTTTTTAATTTAGGTAGTGCTTATCGTTGCAAAGGTTAAGTTTTAAAATAAATAATTCCAGGTAATAGAACTATTGTTCTAGTAATAAATTTCAGTTATCTGTAAGAAGAATGGAAACAAATCTTCAAAGCTCATATATGCAAAACGAATTAAACTTTTATTCCTTAACGATCTTCCAGACTATGGCACCAAGGAATCTTCCTCAGCTACCATTCTATAAAAGGCGTCTAAAGAAATTGCTAGCGCCTTAATCATTTCCTCAAACTGATCTCCTTCATAATTAGTGTTTTTTTAAATTGTTAATTACCAAAAGCGTCGTCGGCAGGTGTAGGGAGGGGGCTAGGACGGACATTCAACTTTGCAACCGAGACGTAACACAGGACTAAGAACAGACGTAACTCTCTTTTTTTTTAAATAGGAAAAAAGACTTTATTAGAACCAGGCAGAGTTCCATTCTCAGGGAACACGGAAGCGAGATCATTGAGCTTTGGAGCAATTTATCTTGCTAAAAATTTAACGGCGTAAATACATCTTCTGCCAGCGATCAATTTTGAAGCTTAAAATTTGTTAGTTTAGATTGATTTTTCTTTGTAAATTAAATGGATGTGGTAAGGTCGATCATAGATCTAGCTTCCTGGTACGTCGCATATCAATTAAATGGATTGGCTTGCTAATTTAGTAGGAAATCAGGGCAACTTGTTCACGCGTAACCCTAATAACTAAATTAAAGAAGAGAAATTGCTGTTTTGTTCGTTTGAAACGAATACAAAATAATTGTAGATATTTATATGGAAGTATTACTTGATTATAGCAAAATCATCAAATCAATCAAAGAAAACTTGTTGTTAAATTAAAAATTAAGATAATGGGAAAGGATGATAACGTATGACAATTTTAGAAACAAAAAAAAATGACAAAATGTGTTTACTCAATTAATGAGTTTAAAGAGACTATGTACATTAAAATAAATGTATTAATAGAATATCGACTTCGTGACGACTACAGAGATTGATAATTCATTTAGTTTTACATGATCTATTTATACTCGTACTATTAAATAGTTTATAAATCTTCTTCTTAGTCGTTTTCTTCATTTCTGAAGATCGCGTCCCTGAAAGGCCTTCGCAGATTTTCTCACAATTTCCCGCCATTTGACAGTTAATTTAAAATATACCAAAGGGCAAATAAAATTTTAAAAACTAAAAAAAACAAAAAAAAATATAAACAAAAAAAGTTACCACTTGCAACACCCTACGCTATTTGTACCACAAAAAGTCAAATTTTCTCAATTGATATTGAACTCTACGTTCGGGTTCTAGTTAAAATCGGTTTAATTACCTTTGTTTTTTGGGTAGGTTGACTGTACAAAGAATTTTCTTCTAAAAAATGTATGGATTTTTTTACAAATTTATTGTCTATTGATTAACTACAATTGTGTACAGAATATCTTATTATTGGCTAAAACGGGAACACTTAAGTGTTCCTCAGTCTTCGTTCCTATCCATTGTTATTCAATAATTCTAGTACATTGTCCTATTTTCAGTAAACATAACCCTGGCGAATAAAGATGTCCTTTACGTACAAAAGTGTGTTTAAAAATGGGGTTTATGAAATTTAGCGGTATTGTATTGTTTTCTCAAGTTGAGTAACCTGTTTGCCCGTCACGTTGCAGTACATGGGGTGTCAATGTAAAATCAATTGAATCGTCTATTTGAATGTATGAAGCCATTTAAATTGGGATTTCGCAAACAGTACCGATTCGTTATTCAGGATCCATGTGGATCTTGTTGAGAGGCGTGCTGAATACAATTAGGTTTTATTTTATTTACCTACGTATTAACCGACGCGTCGTTTAAGTTAAAGTGGTTAGGTATCTTAAAAAAACATAGGATTATTTTAATCTCATATTCTTCTTATCTTCCTAAGCTTAACTTTAGTAATCACTACCAAAGCGCTGCCGCCACTGAGCTACAAACACCTTAAGTTAAGCTACCTATGCCGCGGTTGTGATTGGATGGGTGACCATTCCAACCATATGTAGTGACATTTATCACAAGCATCTCTATGCTTTGGAAGGCACAATAAAAGTTGGTCCCTAGCTTTATGTTGCCTAGCTTGATACTAGTCGTGAAGCCTAGTCAGAGACCTTAGGGCGGCTCAATAACATCTGACAGTATGGTTAAGTCACTGGCCTTACAACACCCTTCCACCAATAGGGGCACTAGGCGCAAATGGTGGAGTATGGCACAAACTACCTCATAGTTGAGGTGAGGCCTGTGCCCTGCAGTGGGACGTATAGGCATACTTTTTTTTTTACTTATCTTACTTAAGTTAAGTTTTACTTCTAACGCTAGGGTCTTGCAGATGGCAGGAACTAATAGGGAGCTCATGTGCACGATCAAGAAAAGAAAAGTAGCCTTTTTCGGACATTTGCAGAGAGGTGCGCAATTTGAATTCCCAAGACTGATTCTGAAGGGAAAAATACCAGGAAAAAGAGCCCCAGGACGTCAAAGACGCAAATGGTTTGACGACATCAAAGATTGGACGGGCCCTTGCTACCGCGAAATCAAGGACCTAGCCAGCGTCCGCCCACGATTTCACACACTGTTCTCCAAACTTCGTTAGAAGATGGCACTCAATGATAACTAATCTTAATAATCTGATACATGTGAAACTTTGAACGGGATTAGGATCAGCCTCGGCTATTCTTTTCAATCCACTGCCAGCAGCTTTGCGTAACGCTTCACCTTGTCGAAGGGCGCCCTACGAATTCGTCAGGATTTCTCTGAAGGAAGAAATCAAAAACGTGATTATCTTATATCCTTTGTTTAAACCAATATACATCAACATCCTGCCTTGCCTGCAACCTTTACCAGGTAGTCTTTCCACCTTGTGGGTGGACGAAATCAATTTAAGCACTTATTTAACTCAATAACTTTTTTCACACTGCAATTTGAGGCTTGCAGCTGTAGTATTAACTAATTAACATAAAAAGGAACTTTCTGATATAAATTATATTAGGTCATTGTTATTGTTTATTAGGATAACTTTTTCAACCTCCTTTGGAGTCGTATTGTATAGGAAACCGACGAAAGTAAGGCACTTTTGCATAGGATATAAGGTCAGTACATGAACATAAACGTAAATATCAACATTATATAGGTACGTAGTGAGGAATGAGATGGGATTCGGAAGGCAGATTATCAAGATCACTTAAGACGACAAATAAAAAATGCATACATGCCCACATAATTATGGCACATATGGTCGTCCTTATACAATTTTATACACTAGATGCATCGATGAAATTAGTGCTGAGAAGAAGCAGCTTAAGTGGCGGAACCAAATCAGTTATCGGGTGCTTTTCACAGGTTCATAAGATATTTGTACTGGTGTAAGCTAGGCAGTAAGTTTTTACATTTTTATCGTTATAGTTTATTAAATGGAATTGTAGTTGAAATAAGCATTAAGTTAATTTATATTAGCATTTAAATTACAAAAAAATAAAATACAAATAAGCTATGCTTTTCATGCTGTAGAACGTGCGAGCAATGTTTTTGAAAGGCTGACAGCTTTATGTTTTCAGCATTTATTTTAATATATTGTACCTACTCTATGTCGTTGATTCATGATTCTATTAGTCAGCAATCATCAGATTAAGAGGTATTAATGTAGACGTTGACGATTAAGAAGATTACATTTACCTAATTGAATGAAAATTTGCAAAAAAATACAAAACATCGTTATATTCAAATAAACAGTCGACGACCTAGTAATTCATTCTAGACGTCAACATCTAAAAAGTTCAGATTTCATTGTATCGGCATGCATTATGCACACTTTGTGCTATGCATACAGCACATCGCCTAGAGGCAAGCAATGCACATTGGATAAGCCGTTATCTTGGCGATGGATATTCTAAATTGCAAGTTTAGACTGCATGGAAAAATCCTAGATTTATGTTACATCTAATTCTTGAATTAATTTATCATGTAAGTATATCGTCGTCTCAACTGTTATATCAGTTTTGTAACTCAATCTGCTAATTTGTTTATCATCTTTAAATTAAACCTGTCTATTCGTTGCAAACTTATATGGAAACTAATTCATTCATAGAAAAAAGAATTTATCCATATAATTTAATCACTCAACTTTAATCAAATAGAGAGGCGTCTCTAGCCCATGTAGCGCCCTTGTGCAAACATCGCGCCCTCTAGTAAGCGCGTGGTCAAAATGGCATGGGTACTAAGTAGTGAGCGGCGCTCGGCGCCCCCTAGGACCGCTGCGCCCGTGTGCAACGCCACCCTGCACCATAGGTAAAGACGCTTCTGATCAAATAAAACATTATTTGAACGATAAAAATGTAGAGACTTGTCTAGCTCATATCAGTAGAATATCTTATGAAAATTTGAACAGAGGCAGATCAACATTGCTCCGTTCTACAGAATGCAAAGCATAGATTGTTCCTATTTTATTTTGTAATTTAAATGCTTATATGAATTTATGTCAGATGCATTGAAAGTGCGTAAACAGTTGCTTAGAATTAAGGCAGAAACATCAAAATAGTACAACAAGATAATAAAGTTATTCCCGATTTTCACATTGATCTCAAGATTGTGTTATAATTGTCTAGTAAAGCGAGCGTAATTTATTAATCCGGTTCTTTCTTCGTTTTCGTCAATATTGAGCCCGTAGGTACAGTCAACGGCAGGTCAACCTATCCAAAAACTTAAAGGTGATTGAATCGAATCAACACGTAGTTATCAAAATTAGTGTATAATTGAGTCTTTATTTATTCACTTTCATACATTATTAATTCTATAAAATAATTATACAAATTTTTAAATAATATATACATCTATGAAATACTATATACAAATAAAAACTACAAAAATAGAGAATTATAAAAATGGTCCTCGTGGAAGGGTACCCAAGATGCTGGCAGCGTTACCTCGCTGGATTGCGATGCTTAGTCGCTGTGCGAGGTAGCTGCCAGCCCTTGAAAAATTAGTTGAGAAATTTTGTCGTTTTGTGATATTTTGACGAGCTGTTGTCTGTCCATGCAGAATCAGCATGAAATATTTAAGTTTTAAGGTTTAAATGATTAATGATCAAATATATTTATATTTAATGGTACCCTAAAATTCCTCATGTCTGTTGATAGCGTGTACATAATCAGTACCAAATATACATGATTGAATGTTAACC
This sequence comes from Anania hortulata, assembly GCA_963576865.1. Taxonomy (NCBI): domain Eukaryota; kingdom Metazoa; phylum Arthropoda; class Insecta; order Lepidoptera; family Crambidae; genus Anania; species Anania hortulata. The sequence goes on along the minus strand of OY756412.1, from coordinate 5,640,874 downwards.
ACCAACCCAACTGATTTAATAAACCAATGACGCACTAAACAAATCCGTCACTAAAAATCTAACTTTGCCTTTCGCAACAGTCAAACTCTTTAAATTCAGCCTTCCAGAAACGTATGAGAATAAATTGGTACTAAACGTGTCCATGCGCATAATCAAATTAGTATTGTATTATTAGAATAATCAAATATATGGGACGCTGAGGTGTCTGAATACATCGTTGTTAGTGGAAACTAACCTTGGGTTTAAATATGTACTCCCTTTCATTACGCGTGACATTGTAATATTGCACTCATTTTTATTTGTTTGTTTAACCTGAATTACGAGACTCTTGCAAGTGACTATGTGTTGGTGCCATTTGGTGTAGAGACGTTTGGACCGTGGGGACCGAACGCTAAATTACTTTTCGGCAAAATAGCACCAAAATTGATTTTTACTTCAGAAAATAAAAAAGCTGGTTCGTTCCTCGCACAAAGGCTTGGTTTAGCAATTCAGCGAGGAAACGCTGCCAGTATTATCGCCTCCATACCTCACGGACACGCTTTTATTTTTGAGTAGGTAGTTTTTAGTTCAGGTTAAGTTAGTTTATTTAAAGTTTTATTTTATTTTATTAATTCTATCATATAATATGTGTAGTTTAAATGAATGTAATAATGCCCTGAACATAAAGTTGAAAATATATTATTTGTTAAACCAGTGATTAGTGATTACCTGATTTAGAGCTTCTTGGTTGAGAATATTCTTGGCAGAGGTTCTGGCTATTTTGTGGAGTCACTACAAATGTCAACATCAGTTATTACTAGTTTTACCTGATGCTTGAATGCTATGTTCATAGTGAAAAGATCATGCAAAGCTACCTTAGAGCACAGTAACACGATTCTTAGTAGATTATATCACCAGAGTCTTAATTAATATCCTTTTACATCGTGATATAGTTCTTTCAGCTGACTATTCAAGACAGTGGTAGGTACCAATAAAAGCTACGGTAAACTCGCTTATAGCTCTATAATCAGCACCAAGCTTGTTAAACAGTCATTTGCTGGCAGTCAATTTTGGACTTGAAATTCCTCAGGGATCTTCGAGCGAACATTATTCATAGCATGTATATGATATGAACGACATAAATAAAGCTCTCCCTGAATATTTTTTATGCTAATGATATATGTTGGAACAAAATAAAAGATCGAAATCTAACATGGAGACGGCGATTTTTTGTAGATATGAATCGTGAGTGGTGAATAAATATATACGAGTATCAAACAAAAAACATTGACATTATAAAATTTTGTTGTCATTCATGGTTTACATTAGGCCATAGCCTAAACGCTACCTCTAGCCCATACTAAACGTTTTCTTCTCACAAAAGTAAGAAAGGGGTTTGCCTCTTTTGTGAGAACAAAAGCGTCAAAAAGAAAAAACAGAAAATATGTGTTATCAAAACATGCGCCGTAAGGCAATTTACGTACATATTTATCAAAGGATTGATTATGTAACCCGTTTATTGAACTATGTTGTTCGAAATAGGCATAACGTGAATAGGCTATGTTGTCTAAATATACCTAGGTATATTTCCGTTTGTTTTGATACAGCGTGCATATATTCATGCGATCGACTTGGTAATCGCAAGGGTGGCGCGCTTTATATGTGCATGTGTTAACAGACGTACATCGACGCGTTACATAGTCATAACACTAATTAGAATTTAACGATGGAAAAGTGATAGCTATAGAATAATTGTAATTTGAAAGTTTAGAAAACCTACTTTTGACATGAAAGGGACTCGTTAAAACGAGTCAAATGAGTCCAAACACGAAGTTTTAACTGTGTCCATTAGTTCCATTATCTACCACTTGACTCCATGATCAGTTCAGCTCGATGGTATAAAACTGTTTTATGGTCATCTTGATTACACAATAAATAATAAATTCTTTCCACAATCACACCAACTATCTAACCCCAAACTAAGTAAAGATTGTACTATGGCGACTAGATAACCCACGAATTTGTCGACAAATTTGTTTACCTACGAAGTGATCCAGTTTAGAATCCAATTTAGAGAAGCAGGTCATTTGTCTACAACCAGTGTATGTTACCAGTAATTAAATATGGAACTGAAACGTGGCCTCTCACTATGGGCCACATAAGAAAGCTCAAGGTTGCATAGCGTGTTATGGAAAGGGCTATTCTCGGTATTTCTTTGCGAGTTTGAATCAGAAATGAGGATATCGAGTAAACAAATAAAAGTCACTGATATAGCCTAACGGATTAGCCAGCTGAAGTCTAATGGCAGTGGGCGGGGCACATAGCACGTAGAACTGACGGCCGATGGGGCAGAAATGTTCTGGAATGGAGAAGGCCTCTTACCGACAAGCACACGTAAGGACGTCCACCCACAAGACAACCTGGTAAAGGTTGCAGGAAGCCGCTGGATGCAGGCCGCTTCCAAGCGGACAATCTGAAAGTCACTGAGAGAAGCCTAGCAGTGGACGTCCTGTGGCTGAAATGATGATGATGACGCTGACTAGATAACGGATAAACATACTTAAATACGTTTATGTAAAAATGTAGTCCGTAACCAAGCTTGACCACCTCCGTAGCCGAGGGGCAATTAGGCTAGACTAGGCGTCGCCATGTCTGAGGTCCCGGGTTCGATTCTCGGTCCGGTCAATGTAGAAAAGGATATTTTATATGTTGTCTCGGGTCTGGGTGTTGTGGTTTTTTCTGATTTCAATAACACAAGTGCTTTAGCTAATTAATATAGGATCAGAGCAATGTATGTGATGTTGTCTAATATTTATTTACATATTTTATTTAATCAATTGAAAATATATTTGATTGTGTTTATAGATAAATAAATAAAACAAAACGGTTTTTAAGAACCTTTATTTGCATAGAAAATTTTTTGTATGTTTGAAACTAAGTTAAGATAAGATATAAGGATAAGACTCTGACAATAAAGGCTAGCAAAGCTGCAATAAACTTTTTGACGGAAATCTAACCGCTTTTTATTTACCTAACAAGTTCAAGTATGTATAATATTTAAGCAACTACCTAATGAAGTCCTAATCAGTACATATTATTCAATCAACTTATACAGGGTGTCCTAAGAAGGGTTCACCAGCAGCGGTCGCCTGGTATTAGATGACTCTATTACCCATGTATGTTTAGCGAATTTGATATTTATTTTAGAATGGATTCTGCTTTGATTATGAATTGTTTCAGAGGAATACGTGGAACAACTTAATAACGGATAATGTGGTCAAAAATGTACCTTTCTAAGTAAAATATTATTACAATTTCAGCTTAGAACAGTGGGAAATGACATATTTTTTAAATTTCGATAATTTATTTGTAACTTAATCACGCTTTATTTAAAAATAATGCATTGAGTTTTTTTTAGTACATATCCTAAAAACTTAAACGAGAAGAAAACTTTGTTGGAGATAATCAAAAACACTACGACACGACGATTTTATGAAAACGACTAAAGAAGGAAAAAGGAAGCGTAGAAGATCGAGAATAAGCTCCATGTAGCTGATAAAAAAGAAGCCAAACGTCATGTCGTATCAGGATGCGACAAGTGAGGCAGAATACAGGGAAAGATGGAAAAGACTTCACCGACAAAAGCAAAGCTCTTAGATAGGATAATGATCCTAAAAACTTCCTTACTTGCTAAACTATACAAACTGCTCCCATATCTCGAGAATTATTTAATTTCACAGTAAATACATGGGAGTCAAACCGATATCATCAACGATCAATCTCATAAACTTTCGATGTAATAAAAGATCGATATAATGAGCCCATCGAAGTAACATGTTCGATCCTATGAACTTTGATGTGGCGGACTGGACCTCTAAAAAGAGGTCCGTGTACGTAGGTACTAATGTTACAGTTAATATTCAAGGTAGTTAAGAAATATCAAGCAACGATAACTGCGCAAAATAATCGAAGCAATCTTTCATCTAGTATTATTTATTCTATTAGTGTCAAGTTACAAAGTCAAATTAGTAGTTATGTAATTTATTATAAGTCTACATTACGATCTGAATTTAACTATATGCAATAATATGCATGCGTTGGTCGTCGGATTACAATTTTAAATCTTGCTTCGGTCACGTTTCATTTGACTTTGCTAAGACTTTTTTTGAGTTCATTGAAAAATCTGAAAAAACTGGGATGTCGACGAAGGGGTGACAAAGATCAGTATTCATCAGCATATGCCCTTGGCATTGTCAATCGTATTATTATGACGACCGTCTGTAGTGGTTTGCGCTTCGGTCTACCTATATAGCCAAGCGCTTGCGGGTTTGAATCCTGCAAGGGGCTTATTTGTGTGATAAGCACGAGCATTTGTACCTAAGTCATGGATGTTTATAAACGTATCTAAGTATGTTTGTCAGTTATGTAGTAAACTAACTTTTTTTGCTTATATTAGGGCAAGATGGTTGGGGTGTCAGAGTCACATCCACGTGCGGCGGGGTGTCACTAATTACACTTGGTTACTCGGGTGTAAGGAGTAGCATCCTGTGTGGATGCGTCTACGTGAGGGCGGTATGTGTGGGGGGTGATGACTCCCTGTTCGAGCGGAATAGACGGTGGCCCCGAGGTCCTGAACCTGCGAAGTCTCTCGCTTCCCAGTATGGTTCAAGCTATACTGGGTGGAGAGAGGGCGTGAGACGTAGGCGGCCTTGTGTAGCGGCGCCGTTTCGTCGCAAAGGGTGGCCGCGGGTCAGGCTGGGAAGGATAACCCCTTGCTGACCCGATCCGAAGTCGCAGAAGGCCGCCGCCCGCGTTACGCTCAGCTCACCTTCCCCCCCTCTAGCGGACTAATGAGTGCGGAGCGGAGGCCCAATGCTCACATTGCACAGTCTGCCAGTCTGGGGTGATCCCGAGTGTACAGATCACCCATTCCTTATGCCTGAGGCCCGGCATAGCATGCCGTACGTAGGTGATGCATATAAGTCATCCAGAACACGGGTCGCTATGCATTATTAACATACGTTGCGTGGTACACCGTAGGTTTTTTAGTTGGTGTCCTCTTCGGGAAACAGTTGCGAAAGCCACTGTTTTCTGACGAGGAAATCCCACATAACCTATCGCTGCCCCCGCGGTATACACTCACTTAGTATTCAGTACTGTATTTAGTAGGCTTATATTCAGGCTAGGGTAACTCAGAATTCAGTATTTAATTTTATTTAGTAAGCTCATTTAAGCTTTGGTCACTTACTTAGCATGCAGTACTGTATTCAGTAAGCTCATTCAAGCCAGAGTTACTAAGCATTCAGTACTGTATTCAGTAAGCTTATTCAAGCTATGATTACTTTACATTCAGTATTGTATTTAGACGCCTAGGTAGCTTGGGTCACTCAGCATTCAATAAGTTCATAAGCCATGGAGAGCTATAGCATGAGTAACCCTCGTTTTATATGTGACCGATAGTAATGCAATGGGCTTACTGAATATAGATTGATAACAGCTGCATACATTTACATTTGCTAAACTATGTCATCATTTAATTGATTGTAATTTCCAAATACATACATTAGGTATGCGAAACTTGTGATACACCTTTCTGCCACGTGAAATGAATATGAAAATACGGACAAAAATTAGAAAATCGACAACATAGGACATCTACACCACATTAGATATGGAGACGAGCTGGAACTATTAAAATTTAATTTCAGGCTTGTGTACGTCAAGGTTGGTTTTGAACTTCACACTAAGCAACAGAAGAAAAAAAAATTCATCCATTACTGTACGTGTAGGGGAGGTACTCCAAAAATGTTTTTTTTTGCAAAATTACGGCTTTTTAGTACTAAAAAAGTCTTTGAGCTAAGCTGCGGACAGACAGACACACAGATGGACGGATGGAAACGGTGAAACTATTTCCCCGTTTACTCCGTTTTGACTACGGAACTTAGTATTTAACTAATCACAACTTGAAGTACATTTTCGGGAGTAGGTTTATTGATCCTTTTATTTCGAGACTTAAATAAAGCGATATCGAATAACAATTGAACGTCGAAGCTTTTACAAAACAAATGTCATATTAGAGCAGTCTGAGTCCCTGTCGTAATGGATATGTGCATGTTTCAACCACGTGCTTGTTTTTCAGGGCGTGAAGCGCAGTATGTCAAAGCATGTGTTTATTTTACATGATGTTGAAAAATGATTGTGAAAAACTGATAACTGAATCATTATTGAAAACATTTCAAACTGAAGCTGGACACGTATTTTTCAATTGTTTACTAGTTTAGGCTTAATAATAAGGTACATATATAATAAAGTAAGCTTAACACGTTGCGGGACACAAGAGAAGTTTTATTGTTATCGCGGCTACAGGAGTTCTGTGTCCTGTTAACTGTTAACATGGTCTCTTTTAACAGTATTATAACTTGTTCATGGTAGGGTAGTTCCAAATAGGTCTCCTTTAGTTTGCGTTATTGCATTAATAATAATAATATCATTGATTTCAGGCATCACAATTATTACATGACCTTATAATAAAAGGCCCATATATATATTAATACCTTACAGACCAACATACATACAAAAATAAATTGCATGCATTGTTTTGGGTTAGACACTGCCTCGGGTATTTTTATTTTTTTAATTTAAAACTTTATTGCACTAATAGTGTACAAAAGGTGGACTTAATGCTAATAATAAATAATGGTATGCGATTTTCATACGAGTATTTCCAAATATTTCATCGTAATTCTTACATAAAAATCACTTACAACAATATTAATGATATTTTAACTAACAAAACTAACAATTTTGTCAGTTCGAGTGCCATTTGTTATCATAAAGCGGTGTCCAGCCTCTTAACACTCCTCGATGTATATTGTGTGTGTAATCCCATTGTCAACACTTAATAAAAGACCATTATGCAGCCTGCAAATTTGTAAATGTCTATTTCATTTTAAACCATATATCGAAAGCTGTAAGGCGAAGAAATCGGGCGCGTCCTGAGATGAAGGTGCAAAAAATATGGATGGACAATAATGACCGATGTATCTTTGAAGGTTTACATGGTGTTCAGAATATTAAGTGGAATTGATTAATTGAAGTTTCTCATTTTGACAGAAGATGGTTTATTGATGAATGACTTCTTCTTATATTTGTATTGTTTTTTTTAAGTTCTTATAAATACTTGTTTGCATATTTGTATTAAGGTTCACTTGCATAACCTCTTAAATGCAGTTTTAGTTTCAACTGATTAGACACATTACTATGCCTCAAATACTAAAACGAGACTTCAAGTTGTGACTTTGTCTTCATTATCGCTGTCATTGTGAGATCGAAACTTTATTTTAATTTGACCGAAATATCATAATTATATTATTAAGAAGAGACCAGTCACAATATTCTTTGGTCACATTTGTTAGTAACTCGTTTCATCGTATGCTGTATGGTTGGTAATTAATAATACGCCTCAGATATATATTAAACTTTACTTTTCAACTGACAAATATACCAGAAAAACCGAAGGCGACATTCTTTTCCACCTTATTATATTTTAATAAGGTAAAAAAGAAAAAAATACGTGTCCAATACTTTTTGATAACCTGATAGACAAAAAAATAAAGTAAGTCGTCATCCCTATTCGAAAAGCTATGTCAGTGACTTTAGTTCTTCTACGTGTTTTGAACACCCTGTGTTAATGTCCACGGTGTTGTGCGTCCGCGGCGGCGCGCGCTAAAGCTGCGTCCACGTCGTAATTCGCAAATCGGCGCAAGCGCAGCCCGCACGAGGCGACGTAAACGACTGTGAGAAAGTACTGCCCCTTAGAAAATTCAAATTTTATGAAACGTAAAAATTTCACTCAAGCACACATTTTCCCAACGTTACACAAAACTAATATTAATCTTTTTTACGTTCAAAGTTCTTTTACAATACAAGATACTCGTATACCCACCACCGCATCCTATATAACAAAAAGCTCTTTTTTGCCCATTAACCTACAGGATTTATTGTTAATTGCCTCGGGCTACTTATTAGGCCATCACTAAAATAAAATTCATCTCTACGTGTCGGAATTAAAGTTGAAAATAGTTTCAATGACCTTTAACTTTTTGGGTAGGTTGACCTGCCGTTGACTGTACCTATAAAGATGCTGTTTGGTTCCTTCGGTGGTGGGAGATATTTATTTAAATAAAAAGCAGACGAGATTATAGAAAAAAGAGTATATTTTTCGAGATTCTGCAGTAAATTACAGTGACTGCACACTTAGACTTCTGTGGTACTATGCCCGTGCGTGGACAGATATCCTATTATCCCGTACTTCGTTTCGCTCGTACCTCAACCTTCATCCGATCCGTCATATCTGAAGTATTCACAATGTGGTCAAGCGCCCGGATAGCCATTGTGCCAACTGTAATGCGGATTAGCCTTAACCCATTCGGACATTTGCGAACAAGACTTTTTTCGACAATTAGTTATGAATAAGTAGGCTTGAGGAGTAGATGATAGTGACGGGAAAGGTATTAACTTAGCAAACACGAAATGGAGACAGAGCTATCGATACTTTATTATAATTAAAATTTTGACAAGAATCAGCTCTCAAATAAAGATGTTGAAGGCATAAGCCATTAGCAGTGCTACTACTATAGCCTAAATACATACTTCTGTCTAATGCTGCTGTGGACATCGATGTCTGGTTTGACATATTCAAGTTATATTGGCGTGCATCTTGTCTCGGCTTCGCAATAAACCCTAATTAAGGAAATGTCTGAGTGTTGCTAAAATAGAATTAAAATCCATCGAGAAGTTTACAAGCTTACAAAGATGAACACGGAAACTTTGTCTATAACTATTTAAAAAAGAACAACACTAGCACAACAGAAAAACCACGGATGTGTCTCAAAATATCGGAAAGCAAGGTGCGTCGGTGACCACCGGTGGAGCAAGATGCGAAATGGACAATCGAACACGGGCGCGGACGCAGTTGCATAGCGTGATGGATCCCCAATGTGTCATGTACAAGGGTTTACGAGTACTTGAGCCATGTAAATTACACACACGACAAATGCTGATGCATTTTTTTTTGTGTAGATTGACATTAGTATACTTATTCGGTATTTATAAGTTCACTGTTGGACATAGGCCTTCTATGGAACGCCACAGCGAGCGGTTCTGGGCCATTTGCATCCAGTGGCTTCGCGCAACCTTGACTAGGTCATCCTACCGAATCATTATTTAATTAATATCTACTACGCTCTGAAACATAATATACACACACATTTTTTTTTTGCTCTTTGTTTTTCCTTTTTTGGATAACAGATAAAGGTTGTCTAACGTCTCAGCTATAGTGGAAGAATGTGATGAGTGATGACTCTTATAGAGGTTTAGGTATTATGAGAAAATCCATGTAATCATGCGTGGATTACCGGCTACCACAACTGACTTTGTAAAAAAGCTATGTTTTAGAGATTAGGGAACACAAAATGAGGATATCGGCACTGAAGTTTGCAGTTAGTTATGTCAATAACTACTGTGTAAAATGAAGATTCCAGAACTCCATTAGATTAGAATTGCCAATAAAATCCTTGAGTGTACACGACTGAAGAAGATATAACTTTTATTAAAAATTAAAAATAAATCATTATCATTTCAGCCATAGGACGTCCACTGCTGAACATTGGCCTCCCCTAGTAACTTCTAGATTGGCCGGTTGGAAGCGGCTTTCATCCAGCGGCTTCCTGCAATCTTTACCAGGTCGACTCTAAAAAATAAATCTAAATATAATAAATCTAATCTAAATAATCGCAAATAGCTAATAAGTAGTTCAGTTCAATAACTGAACTACTTATTAGCTATTTGCGAAAGTTGAGATTGTTTCGTAATGCATTTATGTCTTCTAGAGAGCTAGAAATTATCTCATCAAACATTATCATTATCTTACTTGTTTTGGTTTTTCTGCATAAGTTTGTGATAACGGCTCCAGATGAGCCTAATAATGTGGATTGTTATGTTACACCTTTATAAGTTTTCATGCACAAATTTCGTTTAAAAAAAAGCTTAATTTTTTTTAAAAAAATGTTTCAAAAAATAATCTAAATAATAAAATAATCCATATTTTACTTGCGTGCTTCACACGATTCAACAATAAGCACCTCTATCAGGAGTGCATAAAAAGCTGTTTTGATTATAATTTATCAGTTTATCAAACGCACAAAATGACTTTGTCAAACTTTAGTATGCAGTTACTATATTCCTTAACAGAAAGGAATAAAAGCTATTTCAGAGAGTATATAAGAGGCAATGGTCCTAAAATGTGAGTGTAATAAAACCAAAATGCACGTTCCCATCGGTGAAGACATTAATATCAAGTATAGCACATACACAGATTAAACATATGCAGTAGGTCACGAGTTTGCTATGTTGATCATCATCATCATAGGACGTCCACTGCTGAACATAAGACTCCCCCAATGACCTATCATCGGGGGATTGCCAATACTCGCCACCCTTGGCAGGCGGGTTGGCGAGCGCGGTTTTTTATAAGATTTCGCTCGCAGACGCTGCTGCCCGTCTTGTTTGTACTACAGAAATTAATCGCCTCTTACGACACGCCTCCTGTGCCTCCTGTTGGCGGTCGGGGAATGTATTCTTTACGGCCGGCCCCACACGGCACATGCGATTGCGATGCTTATACAGAGGCCTAATTCCCGTAATTTAACAGTAGTCACAATCCAGTGTCGATCTGCTCCTAGTACCATTATTATCTAAAACTGCATTCTCGTAAACCCAAAAAATGTAATTATAGTTCGTAATGCGATTTAAAAGGGAAAAACCAAAATGAGTTTTTTTTTGTTTTATTATCAGTCAAATTGGGATAGTTTTGATAATTTTACGTCAAATTAAATCAAATTAAAATACACCGGAATGCGACTATTGTTAAATGACTGGAATTGGGCTTCTGGACACATATAGTTATTATGGGTGTGGTGTTCAGTTTACTGTACTGACGTATGCTTTGCTTGTTTAAGTTTAAGACAGTGTTGTGTCAAAATTAAATGTCTGACGGAGATCTTCGTATAAATTGATGTTTTTTGTGTTTTGATATTAAGCTATATCAAAAAGCGTCAAGTTAGATAACATTGTAAGCGACCTCAAACACAGAAAATTAGGAAATAACACAGCAGTACGTAGGTACTAGATATGTAGATATAATTACGATTACACAGAAAATTAATTACGAAATTAAAATAATACAAAAAGTCAGAAAGATAAGTTAAAGGCCTTGCGAAGGCACTATCAAATTATAATCGTATTTAAAAACCTTTTGCTACCTTTTGCTTGTAAAAATAAGACCTTTTATAACGTAGGAACAGTTGAGAAGTCAGGCGGTGGATGAGCTTGCCGTATCCATCTCTATTGTGATTCATATCAAGTGTGCGCGTGCGCATCCTTGTCGAAATCGATTTAAAAGTCGTTATAAAGTGTGATTTTAGTTTATGTCAACGTGAATGTGAATACTATCGATTATTTATGTTTGATGTTTCGAGCCATTGGAAAGGGATGAAAGCTATCAGTTGCTACTTTTTTATTACTTATTGTGATCTTTTAAGTTATTATTAACATTTGATAATAATATAGTTTAGTGACTTTGGAGCATACAACTACCTATTCGAACGCAAAATAGGTAAATACTTAGGGCCTTTTTAAGAAAATTCTTAGCAATAGAGAAGTTGTTTAGAAAATTGTAAACGGAAGTCACCTTTTTTCGTGATAAAGATATAAATATTATGTACTAAATAATATAAATATATCAAATGATTGTTTAATTCAAACAAACAGGTTCTCAAACGTATAAATGGGGTTTCGATGCCGCCCAGTGGATACACAAACTCCTAAGCATGGACAACACTTTCAAAAAATCTTCGGAATTATTTCACGTCGTTGAAAAATTACAAGTCATGGACAAAATGTACAATAAATGCCACCCAAAATGGTTATTACACGCATTATTTGACAGAGAAATGTCGTTTAAAACCTATTCACCGAAGATTAGTGGTGCAAAATTAGACGACCATTGCGATGGTATTAAGTTCTTGGGTGGTGAGTAAAGAATAACTCTTCGAGTGGATCCTTAGCAAATTTATTTAAGGGATTACACAGATTATTGTGGCTACTTACTCGTAGTTCGCTTCTTTTGCTTTGTTAAAGTGTTTTGTTAGGCGGACAACTACTGAAGTAGTTAGGGTAATATTAACTAACAGGTCAAATTTTAAGAAAGTATGTACATTATTATTGGTCGAATAAAAAGTTATTCTTCTGTTTTTTTTTGTCATATTGTGTTAAATCTGTAAAAATATATTTGTTAGCTCCAATAAAATAGGTGTATAGCTAAGTGCAGGTTTCATTCTCTGATACTCCGTTGTACTTAAAAAGTTGAACCAAATATTTAATACAGTTGCATGAAAAAATATACCAGTGATCTTATCCAACAACTACGCTTTTTGTACGCTTTGCTTGCTATGCAAGTAAATCATAAATATTAGTTGAATACTTACAAGAATTGCGAAAACGACCACAAAGCTACAAAAACCCATACTTCTGAATACATTAGCAAATCTTATTTCTTTGCCATCACATCCGTCATATATCGCAACAATTGTATACTCCAAAAATGCAAGAGAAAAATTAAAGGAAGCGGCGCTAACTTCTAGAAAAGATAATCCCTGAGGAATCGCAACCCTTCTCATCGGAAAAAATGTCTTGGACATTTTTTCAATTTTGTCCCAAAGTTTCTTGAATAAGAACCATTGTGCATGTGTAATGTCCAGGAAGCTATTGAGCGCGATTGTCTACGGTTGAATGGTTATTCTCTATTCGTATTAACATAAGAAAGTCGTATGAAATGCAATAAAATATTTTAAAGGAGCATGTTTAACTATTTATGTTTGTTCTACCGATTAAATTTGACCAATTCTTACTTAGGTACTGAGGAATTTCCAAAATAGGATACGAGCAATGAGAATTTATTAAAGCATTATGCTTAACTTGTGTACTTTTGCTGGGTAAAAGGTAAAATTATAATGCTTTTTTTTAAATACTTAAAATTCTCTTTTTGAGTATTTTAAATACATAGACAGGTATTATAACCATATAGACAGGTAATAATGGTATAGAGAAAAACGATAGATCGTAGAACCTTTTTTTAAATTTTTTCAATCATAGTCTAAAGAACACAGCGTTTTCTTTGTATTAAGCAAGTATTACAGTATTAAATTATATACATACATACACTAAATAAAATAAATATCGGTTATGAAGTATGAATACTATTGGATGAAATAAGTGCAACTGACATAATATTGTAATATTTAAAATGAATAAAAAACAATAAGAAAGGAAAACTTTAATAAAAATTTGCGTTTTGTATTTATTTATTTATTTAGTATTTAGATAGAGATACTTATGTAGTACTAACTTTTGAGAGAGCTTTAGCTTTTACTAAGATTAAGAGTATTTTAGCAATTTATGGTAAAATTCCAAAACCTTAAAATTCTTTCTCCGACGAAAATCTAAAGCATCTTCCAAGGCACAGCTCGTACACTTCATACGTAGGTACCTACTAGTATAAAGTATCTGTATTTATCTTTTTTTGTGCAAAGAATCTGAAGAGAAATTTCTTATAAAACCAAAACACTTTATACTCACACAGACACGCATCATTACACATACCATCAAGTGACATTGAAAACAAACGCCAACTCAGTCGCAAATTAAAAAAATATATAACCCAATTCCATTCATACATTCTTTAGAGTATTGTATCGGCCATCGCTCCATATTTTCTGGTGATTCAGTGCTCGTTCAGTGTGCTAATTTGGCTTTTTATGATGCAAATTGTTCAAATCGTCTTTTTCCGCATTTATCTGTGTCAAACACAAAAGGATGTTTCTGAGTATCACTTTCGGAAAGAGGGCAGCACTGTTTGAGGAAATCATTAGTGGTGTTTCGACGTCAATTTGCAAAATCGGTCGAAACGCTATTTAGACTGTGTGGGTGTCGTGTGTAAATAGTACTTGAGCAGTCAACATTTTTGTCAGTTTTTTAAAGGTTCGGTATCACAAACTAATATGAAAGTAATAATAAGTTCGGCAAACTAAAACATCAACAAGTTAATACAAACCGATTAATACTTTCTTAAATTTCTGCGTCTTTTTAATTATCAGTCGTCCCTACCCGTAATGCTCCAACCAGTTCATAGTAGATATATTTATAGGATATCTCATATCCATGTAACCACATTTCTATACATTATGTATGGTAAACGACTTTTTCAAATTCGCATGCATGCAATCGACTTCCCATACAAAATTACCAAAAGCCGATTGAATTTGTATAAAGAAACAAAAAAAATCATATTTTTAAAAGTCATAGAACAAGTCCACCAGCTTATCCTTGAGTTACGGAACAGCCTGTATACCACTTAATAATTAAATATTATACTTAAATCGACAACAATCCAGTATTTTCCAGTATTTTCCGCATCGATCTAGCTAGAGCGCCGAGCCTGAAGTTCACGCGAGTTCAACGAGTGAAAGGGGAAAATCTGCGCACTTCCTACTGACGGCGTTCCTGTTCCGCCGGCGACGAGTTTCCAACTCGCTAACATAATTATTATAATACAATAGTTGTGGTACGGCTAATATTATTATAATTTAGTACTTACTATTGTTTGTTCGCATGAATGTTATAATAAATGCAATGTTAAAGCTAAAATAATTATTTAATTATAAACTGTAATTCTATGCTAGTTTTTATAGAGTCGCAAAAGTCATATAGGTACTCCTGCTTGAATACAAACTACTTTTACTACCGGGCAAACATCGAAAACGCAAAAAAAACACTTCCCCCCACTAAACCGCTAACCAGCTTACATCAGTTTGTACGGAGAAGTGATTGGTTTTTTAGATTTTAATGCTTGTCCCACATCAGTTAAGTATAATTAAATAGGAGGATATTTGTGGCTCCAAAGCCTACGAAAATACACCGTAAATTAACATAGCTATACAAGGTGTTGACGAATTAACGCAAAACATTGTAGAGGGTGATTATATTGTTCAAATACAGCAATTTTTTCTATAAAGTCAACATGAAAATCGCAAAAGTAATAAAGCGTTGCAGAAGTTCACCATCACCATAAAGATTTGTCAGAAATCATCTACCCACTTTATTTTTACTAATTCAGAAATTAAATTCACCTATTTAAACTAGGAACTGTCATCGTAACACCAGAACTGGTAGTGGAGTGATCTGGAAAATCGTCCAAGTCCGGGAAACGCGGTTTTCTACGGAAGTGAAAGTTTTAGGAAGCGTGAGACTGGACTGTTTCCGTTTAACATTGCATCTTGTGACATTAAGTTGACAATTCGCCTTCGCAACTGGGTTGTAAAACTGTCTGAGAGCTTATTTTGTCATTTGTATATTTATTATGACAATAGATTTAGTTAGTATTACAGCGTTTTCTAAATCTATCCACTATAAATCACCCGTAGTCCGACGAGTGTGTGGATGGTATGGACGCACATACACACTGTGTGGTGTGTTTACACCAGTTTTTTAAATTCCTATTCTTATATACATAATATATTGATTTGCTCCATTTATTCGTGAGCATTACTTACCATGTAGCGAAATTCTGTTATTGACTAATTGTCATTTGTAAGTTTTCTTGAACATGATTATTAAAAAAGGCTGTTTAGTTTCCTAACAAAAACAAATTTTTATAAAAAAAATAACCGACTTCAAAAACACAAAAGCTAAAAATAACTTTTAAACAATCATACCAAACAGTTATTTTTGGAGTCGGTGCAAACAACCACATTCAAACATTCCACGGCTGGGACCGACTCCAATAATAACTGTTTGGTATGATTGTTTAAAAGTTATTTCTAGCTTTTTAGTGTTTTTAAAGTCGGTTATTTTTTTATAAAAATTTGTTTTATTTGTCTGTTTTTTAGTGTGTTTTTACATTCTAAATGGCGATCTGTGATGTAATTATAGCTAAATTGCTTGACAATTCAAATAAGTCCAAACACGGCTGTTACGGACAAACCAATCTATTTTGATGTAATAGTTATAAGTTTAATGTTTTGTAAATAAAGCTTAATTTTCTATTAGGGCCTAGCTATAAGGCATATGTAATTAGCGCAGGGATTGTTTTATTTTAATAAAGTTTGTTTAGATATATCCCACTTGCAACTAGGTAGGCTGGTAGGGCTAATAAAGGTAACTAGGTTTGTATGGTATTTGGTAAACGGGTGTGAAAGAGACCCTGTAAGGTTGTCTCACCCTACCAGGGAATCGACGGAACTGGAGGGTGGGACCGGTAGAACCTGCAGACTATCTCTGTCGCCCATCTCGCACATTCGGAGGGTAGGTAGGACACCCACAGAGGTAGAATGTTGTGAGTGGGAAATATCACATTTTCTGTAGGTAGGTTTAGAAATGTGTAGACAGAGATAGAACATAAACAATAGGTCGTCTCTCTCAGTATCTCGATGTTAGGAGGGTGGACATAAGTGTTACACTAACGAATTTGGTAGACAGAGACAGAAGTTTGTATGTCCTTGTCTTATGAACTAACCCGCGATAGTCACTAGTAAGCATAGGCTAAGATTGTATGTATATAGGGGCCGTGGGTCGCAAAATTTGTACTGCGCTCACGGTCAAGATCATCACTCGGAATAAAGGAACAAAGGAAGAAAGAAGTGTTTCATTTCAACTATACAGTCCACACGAAGGAGCAAGATCTCTCAAGATTGTATCACGGCGGACCCAAACCCGCTGTGATTCACATCGTTGGACCTTTGCTCGCCGGATCGAAAAGAAGATAGTGTAACCAGCAACGCGGGATCTACGCCAAGCACTACCAGTGTTTGGGCCATCGCAACGTGGGATCGAGGCCGCGTACTGGGCCTATTTACTCTTGTGAAAGAGAGATCACATTACGCGGGTGTACCGCGGCTCCGGCATTCACCACCTAACGGTGCCAAACGGTGTCTGTCGCGAGTTAACGCCGTTCCCAGGCGGTGCAGTTTTCGGGCGAGCTGCCACATATCGCGCAAGCGATTGTGAACAAGTCCGACCTCGCCAGTACGGTGTGCGTAAGCGTGGGGGCCGGACTGTAGGCACTGCTGAGGGTCCTGGACATTCCAGCCAGCGACTGAGCACCCCGCGGCTACGTACATTCTCTGCTGGGTGGTTCCATCCTTTCCAATCCTGCACGACCATCCATCCTCAGACAGGCTCCCCTTGGTAGTGTACCTGTTTGAGATTGTTAGGAGTAGGGGCAGCAAGTAAGAAGATGCCGACAACACGAAGCCAAGCGGGAAAGAAAGAGATGGAAGACTCGAGACGACGTAATTTCGAAGAGCCACCCGCATCACCGTCTGTGCAAGCAACTGCAAGCATGCCACACACCGAAGCGAGTCTAGTAGCCGCAGAAAGCGGTCGTACTGAGCCTACTGTAGCGCCGCCAGAGAAGCGCCTAGATGCCGACGCGCCTAGGATAAGGCCACCGTCGTCGAGAGGTTCAAGCGTCGCCGCACGATTGAAGCAAGCCGAGTTACTAGCAGCCGAGAAGTTCGCTGAATTACAAAGACGAGAATTTTCAATAGAGAGAAATCTCATACAAAAGAGATTAGAATTTGAAGTAGCTATAATAATGGAGTCCGAGGATGAAGACCATGAGAGCGTACCCGCCGGTGAAGTCCAAGCAAGGGTAGACGATTGGTTGGGCAGATCGCATTCCCGGCGTCACGACGACAATATGCAGTTACCCACAACAGAGGTGTCTTTAGACGTTCCTACCCTGCAAGACGAGAGGAATGAAAGAGACAGACATATGTTTACGCGTCGCAAGGAAAAGGAGGCGCGCAATATAGAAATGGATAAAAACAGACATTTAAATTCGCCGAGTATACAATCAGTAAACAATAACATTGAAAATAATCCGCGCCCAGTCGATAATGTATGTGGAGCAAGGCCCCAAGATAGTATGGATGGGGTTGAACGACTTGCTAATACATTAGACAGGATTATGTCAAGACGACCGTCTACACGCCAGATCATCGAGTTACCGATTTTCAACGGAAACCCAGCTGATTGGTTGCCATTTAAGGCTGCGATACGAGAGTCTACAACGGCATACAACTTCAGCAAAGCCGAGAACCTGGCTAGATTGAGAAATTGTTTAAAGGGAGAAGCTAAGGAAGCGGTAGCGGCCCTATTAAGCAGTGCCACGGATCCAGAAAGGATAATAAAAACACTAGAACAGTGCTATGGCAGACCGGAGGCGATTATAGATCGAGCATTGAGCGATTTGAAGAGCCTACCGCGAGTTGGAACTACTGCCAGTGAGCTTAATATCTTCGCCATTAAGGTTCAGAATATTGTATGTACATTGGATTCTATGGACAACAGAAGCTACCTGAGAAATCCGATGCTAACACGAGACGTAATTGAGAAGCTTAGCCCACATCTGAAATCAAGATGGTGTGACTACGCAGCAAAGTACACAAGTTACTCGGAACCAGAAATCGTCACTCTGTCGCAATTTTTAATGGAGGAAGCCAACAAAGCGATACGATTTGCATACGTGCCGCAACCGAGCAGCTCCGCAGCCAAGAAAGAGACCGTGCTAGCTAAACAGAAGGCGAACGCACGAAATAAGAACACAGGGGTGTACGTCACAGCCGATGAGAAGGCAATGACGTCACAAGGGAAACCGTGTTTGTGCTGCGGCGGGGACCATGAAATATTTAAGTGCGGGAAGTTTACAACTATGACGGTACCGCAGCGATGGGAATGGTTGAAGCAAGAGAAAATATGCTTTCTTTGTTTGAAAAGTAAACACAGGCGATTTATATGTAAAGCACAAATGTGTAATGAGAAGGGTTGCAACCGACGTCATCACAGACTGTTACACACAGAGAGTGTCAACAGCGAGAGTCAACAAAACCATGAAGTAGTCGCCTCAGTTAACCACACTGCTGGGGCGGCCAAGGTACTGTTGAAAGTATGTCCGATCGTTATTGAGGGGCCACGGGGTAGAGTAAGCACACACGCTCTACTTGACGAAGGATCGACCGTGACATTGATAGATCAGGACTTAGCAGATTACGTCGGCGTAGCTGGGCCAGTTCGAGACTTACACATAAGTAGTGTGAATACACAGAGCGTACCACACGCAAGCAGGGAGGTAGAGATTCAAATCATCGCAAGTAACAAGGAGAAATACAGGGTGAAAGCGAGAACCATGGAGAATCTCCGCTTGAATAGTCAAACTGTGGACGAGAGATGTCTAAAATACAAGCACATGCGTAACCTGAACGAGAACCACGTGTGTTATGTGAACGCCAAACCGCGTGTCCTTATAGGCGCGGACAACTGGCAGCTAATAGTAAGCAGGAAGCTGTTGACAGGCAAACGCCACGAGCCAGCGGCGTCACTTACCAGACTGGGGTGGGTGATACATGGCTTAGCGCCGTCCCGTGTCATAAGGGAGAGAGATACGGTGCTATTCGTTGATGGCCATGGAGGCGCTCGGTCTACGCAACCTGATGAAGAACTACATGATATGGTGAAGTCGTATTTTGAGATCAATTCACTAGGTATACAGAAAAAGGAACGCGAAAATCCTGACGACGTTCGCGCCTTAGAAGCCTTTGAATCAACGGTGAGATGTGTCAATCAGCGATATGAAGTAGGATTGCCATGGCGCAAGGTTAACACAGTTATGCCGCCGAGCTACGATGCAGCGAAGCGGAGGCTCCTGACAATCGAAAGAAAGATGGACGCATCAAAGGAATTCAAAGCCAAATATACTGCCCAGATCGACAGTATGCTACAAAAGAGCTACGCTGAAGAAAGTGAAGAAGTCGATACGCAAAGCTCGCGACTCTGGTACTTGCCACATTTTGCGGTGGTAAATGTAAACAAGCCACAAAAGCTAAGACTAGTATTTGATGCCGCAGCCAAGAGCAACGGGGTATGCTTGAACGATGCATTGCTAGAAGGCCCTGATTTGCTACGAGACTTAGCTGGAATGTTGTTTCGGTTTAGAGAGAAGGCTATAGCTGTAACAGCGGACATCAGAGAGATGTTTTTACAAGTTAAGATAGCCAGAGAGGATCAGCCGGCTCAGATGTTTTTGTGGAGAGGCGATGATAGAGCAGCGCCACCGAAGAGGTATAGGATGACATCGATGATCTTCGGTGCTAAGAGCTCACCCTTCCTAGCGCATAGCGTCAGAGACCACAACGCACGGAGACACGCGATAGAGTTCCCGAGAGCGCACGAAGCCATAACCAAGAACCATTATATGGACGACTGGGTGGACTGTTTCGATACACAAGACGAAGCTAATGACGTCATCAAAGACGTCATCCATGTGCACGCGCAGGCAGGATTCACGCTCGCAGCCTTTAACTCGAACGGGCTTGAAGTTATACGTGAGCTGCCAGTAGAGAGCCGTGCGACGGCACCGAAACAGCTCTGCTCTAGTGGGGACCAACAAGGGCGTACACTAGGCCTTGTGTGGGACGCGAACTCCGACGAACTGGGCTTCAACACCGTCCTAGTTAGAGTACCGCAGGAGGTGAAGAAGTTAGAGCGGACGCCGACGAAGAGGGAAGCACTGAGCGCAGTTATGTCAATATTTGACCCACTCGGACTGCTCAGCTACTACACGATTAGAGCAAAGATTCTAATTCAAGAAGTATGGCGCCTACAAACCGGCTGGGACGAAGCTCTACCGGAAGAAATAGCAAGGGAATTCGGCATATGGCTACGCGGCGTAGATACACTTGCCAGTCTGCGTCTACCCCGTCTCTACTCACTGACGGGGGGAGTGACCGGAAAGCAGCTGCATGTGTTCTGCGACGCTAGCGAGTCAGCTTATGCAACGGCCGTTTACTGGCTGATAGAGTTTAACGACGGGTCGAGACGAGTCGTATTGACAGCAGCGAAGGCACGGGTAGCACCTATGAAGGCTCAGACGATACCGCGTTTAGAGTTGCAAGCGTGTCTTATCGGAGCAAGGCTTGCGTCGACAGTATTGAGAGAGCACAGATGGCAACCAGATAGAGTTACATACTGGACAGACTCTAGGACCGTTCTATATTGGATTGGGAACGATAGAGTGCGTTACACGCCATACGTAGCGCACAGATTGAGTGAAATAAGCGAGTTAACCAATCCCGATCAATGGCGGTGGGTGCCGACGCAAGATAATGTAGCAGACGACGCAACGAGAGTCGACAATTCAAATAAATGTCAAGATGATAGGTGGTTCACCGGACCATCGTTTCTGTATGAGATTGAAGATTTATGGCCGTCTCCGGTATGCACAGAGAGCAACGAGGAGACTATATACAGCGTCACGACAGACGAGAAATGGAGCGTGCCAGACGCCGGGCGTTTCTCTAATCACGAACGCCTAGTGAGAGCGATGGCATATGTGTTATTATTCGTAGATAGATGTCGTGAGCGCGCAACTACGATGACCAAGGATCACATAGATAGAGCAGAAAGATGGTTGATTAGGCGAGCGCAGGCTGACTCATTCAGAGAAGACATAGAGCGCCTAAGAAAAGGCCAGAACATAAAAGCAGGAAGTCGCATCAAGTCACTAGATCCCTTTGTTGATGGTGATGGCGTGTTGCGGGCGAGAGGACGTACGAGGGCAGCGGGTGTGTCTGCCCCCGATACTACGCCCGTAGTATTGGACGGCAGCCACCCGTATGCGCGGTTGTTGTGTCAACGGGAACACCGTCGCGCCCATCACTCCCACAACGAACGCGTCGTCAATGATGTGCGACAGAAATACTGGATTCTGCGATTGCGACCTACAGTACGCGCCGTGGCCAACAAGTGCGCTTTCTGTCGAATGAGAAAGGCGAAACCTGTAAGACCAGTATTAGGAGACCTGCCGCGCGCACGAGTAGAGACCTTCACCAGACCATTCTCTAACTGTGGTTTAGATTATTTTGGTCCCATGATCGTAACAGTGGGCCGTCGTCATGAGAAGAGGTGGGGAGCGCTGTTTACTTGCCTCACCACAAGAGCCGTTCACATAGAGCTAGTAGCGAGTTTGTCAACTGACTCGGCTATCATGGCATTACGGCGTATGGGAGCACGACGGGGGTGGCCACAAGTAATGTATTCGGACAACGCGACGAACTTCAAGGGAGCCGACAGCGAGCTACGAGCGGCCATGGTAGAGTGGGAGCCAGCTCTACGAGACTTCGCACTCACCCAACGAATCGATTGGCGCTACATCGCACCGGGAGCGCCACACCAGGGGGGAGCGTGGGAGCGACTCATACGCTCTGTCAAGAACGCTCTACGTGTAACACTCAACGAGAAGTCACCGAAGGAAGAGGTTCTACAGACGCTATTGGTAGAGGTCGAGCACACTATGAACGCACGACCACTTACGCACGTGCCAGTCAGCGCTGACGATCCTGAGGCGCTGACTCCGAACCACTTTCTGCTGGGTGGATCGCACGGCCTACCCATCACTGGGCCGAGCGAACCGGCATCAAGGAAGACCTGGAGGGCTGCGCAAGCATTAGCCGACGAATACTGGCGTCGTTGGCTTAAAGAATATCTACCAATCCTGGTGCCGAGAAGAGGAGCTCGTGACGTCACTGAAGTCGCTATCAAACCAGGCGACTTAGTCATCGTGGCGGACCACACACTACCACGCAATGTGTGGCCCCGTGGAGTTGTTACGCAAATACATCCTGGACCAGACGGAGCAGTGAGGAACGTCGAGGTACGCACCAAGGGCGGCGTGTTTCGTCGACCGACGTCGAGATTGGTTGTCCTGCCGATGGAGTAGAAGAGGTTCGCACTTCGCAGCGCTTCACCGGGGGGAGAACTGTTACGGACAAACCAATCTATTTTGATGTTATAGTTATAAGTTTAATGTTTTGTAAATAAAGCTTAATTTTCTATTAGGGCCTAGCTATAAGGCATATGTAATTAGCGCAGGGATTGTTTTATTTTAATAAAGTTTGTTTAGATATATCCCACTTGCAACTAGGTAGGCTGGTAGGGCTAATAAAGGTAACTAGGTTTGTATGGTATTTGGTAAACGGGTGTGAAAGAGACCCTGTAAGGTTGTCTCACCCTACCAGGGAATCGACGGAACTGGAGGGTGGGACCGGTAGAACCTGCAGACTATCTCTGTCGCCCATCTCGCACATTCGGAGGGTAGGTAGGACACCCACAGAGGTAGAATGTTGTGAGTGGGAAATATCACATTTTCTGTAGGTAGGTTTAGAAATGTGTAGACAGAGATAGAACATAAACAATAGGTCGTCTCTCTCAGTATCTCGATGTTAGGAGGGTGGACATAAGTGTTACACTAACGAATTTGGTAGACAGAGACAGAAGTTTGTATGTCCTTGTCTTATGAACTAACCCGCGATAGTCACTAGTAAGCATAGGCTAAGATTGTATGTATATAGGGGCCGTGGGTCGCAAAATTTGTACTGCGCTCACGGTCAAGATCATCACTCGGAA
Organism: Anania hortulata; assembly: GCA_963576865.1. Classification (NCBI taxonomy): domain Eukaryota; kingdom Metazoa; phylum Arthropoda; class Insecta; order Lepidoptera; family Crambidae; genus Anania; species Anania hortulata. The sequence continues at coordinate 5,617,318 of OY756412.1, read as the reverse complement.
TAAAGGAACAAAGGAAGAAAGAAGTGTTTCATTTCAACTATACAGTCCACACGAAGGAGCAAGATCTCTCAAGATTGTATCACGGCGGACCCAAACCCGCTGTGATTCACAACGGCTATGATACATTGTTTTATCATAGAGTTCCGGTGCTTACCTTCCGCCTTCTTCATCAGATCAGTTTGATGGTATCATTAGGTATCACCAGAATCATTTATTAAAATTTGATTTGTCGACTATGGCGAGGCTTAACTGTCTTAGATGAAAATATCTTATCGCGTGGGTGGGGCGGGCGTGCGTACCTTACTCGTGGAAGACTATTGTGGCCAACTATGGTCTCCTTCATCAGTTCCACCTTAGCAAATGATACTTTCTGAATGCAAATGCTTAACTCGTTGTTAAATATACTAAAATCGCTATATGTATACCTATAACATTTTAGAAGTTCCCTCAATTCCTCATGGATCCCATCATCAGAATTGATCAATCTCTTTCAGTAAAAAATTTTTTTTTTAAATCTTATTAATGGCGGAGTTCTGAGGTAACAAACATTTAAAAAAAAATACAACCGTATTGAGAACCTCCTCCTTTTTTTGAAGTCGGTTAAAAATATGTTTTAGTCCACCTTCGTCCCACTACTGCAGGAACAGGCCTCGCCTCCACTATGATGAGGTGGTTTCGGACATACTCTACCACGTAGGCCCAGTGTGGATTGGTGGAAGGGTTTTGTACAGTCGGAGACTAAAACTTAGTTTACTTTTAAAATATATTTCGACAACGCGACTCCACCGCCATCTAATGCGCAGACTGCGCCATCTCTTGATGACGCGGGAAACTGGTAGAAAATTATAGATAATTAATTACTTTTAAACTTTCGCGTTGCATGATTAATACACACTTAAACGGGAATTAACGCGATCAGCAATAGGTACATATTTAACCTTTTATTTGCCTGACGTTCGACCGGGTTACACCGAACGACAGGGTGGGTGAAGAACCCACCTCTCACGGAGTGAAGACTTCGCTGTTCCAGTCAGCCTGTGATCACGGTCGGTGTAACCCGGTCGAAACGTCAGACGTCAAAAAAACGTCAAAATAAAAGGTAAAATATGTACCTATTGCTGAATTTGCTGATCGCGTTAATTCCCGTTTTAGTGTGTATTAAATTACAGGTACAATAGGTACCCAGAATAAACAAAAATATCCATTTTAGAGACTTACAGTTTTTACTAATATTATCATTATAGATATCATATTCAATTGCAAAACTAATAGAAAAAATATTTAACTTTGTAGTTCAGTCTTTCCATAAATCAATTTAAATCTTTTTGAAAAACAATCACAGTAACCCTTTAACTACTACTTAAGTGAGCGATTACTTAACATTACAACTTAGGTTGTAAATCAAAAGGTCTTGAGATCCGTCCGAGCGCACCTAGTCAGTTTTATAGCCTGCAATTGAGCTAGGCTAGTGATGACCATTAACTCTTAGTTTTTAGATGTAACTTTTGTGCTTGTACTTACGTACTTAATATAATATACAGCTGTTTCCCACTTTCCTTCCCTGAATAAATGGTTTAGGAACTCACTCATTCGGGTCAAGCGAACAAACAAACATTTACCTACTTTTAATAATGTTTAAAACCATGACATATACCTTATATCTATTTACCACTGATCTTAAATAAAAATTAATTGTCGAACGTATGTAAGCATATCATTTGAGAACGTCCTTTTTCTATAATTTATTTATTAGAACAAACAGTACCTACAAAAACCAAAGTAGTACAACAGTCCAAACAAAGTAGTTTCGGAGATAACAGACTTCAGTCTCATTAAAAAAGGTGTTATTGAAATAACGCAAAACCTCTAGAGGCTGATTCTCGTGCTGAAATACAACTTTTTAATGGGAACAACAATGAATTCTCAAAAGACTTTGACGTTTCTATACAAACTGATGTCCGCTGGTCGCGGTTTCGTATGGAAATATGTTTTCTTTTTTGCGATTTCGATGTTAGCCTCAAAAAAGTAGCTGTTCAGCAGTAGAATCACCCCCTAAAAGTTTTTGCATATTTAATTCAACACCTTATTTAACCGTGTAAATCCCGTGTTTTTAAACAGTTGTATTTCTATACCTATGTACTACAAAAAGTACATAGGTATTAAGAAAAGTGCTTCAGACCGAGAAAAAAAGTGTCTACAGCAAAATCTAAAAAAAATATTAAGTACAAGGATAAAAATTTGTACTTTAAATTCACATTAAGCAGTTATTTTAGAATGTAAATGACAAGTCTTACTACTATTAGTTTGTACTTCATATAGTACACTGGGACTGACGAGGTTAATGCAGTGAGCCACTAACTCACTAATATTCAAGCGGTCTCATGAGACCGCATAACAATGTAATTTCTATTGTGTCTCGATTATAAATGCTTGATGAGTCAATAATAATAATAGTATTAATGTCTACCTGCATATAAACTTTATAATACGAGTAGAACTGATAAAATGATATTATCATCTTAACTATCTTATTTTATCGGAGCTCTGTAATCACCTGTTTAAAGCAAATAAACGATTTGAATTGATTTGATTTGATTTGATATGAACAGTAAATTTTTGGAAACATGTATGTTTTTTGAGTAGCTAAGTGTACACAGGTGTATTAGAAGTTAGAACAAGACATTAGGCAATTACAAACTTCTAAAATCTTATTGAGTTAATAAACACATGCTTTTAAAAAGAAAATTTTCTTTTCTTAACCTTGATGTTTTTTATATCATGACATTGACGGGCCAATCTCACTGCACTAAGAGCAAGCACCAGTAATACTCGAGCACCTATCTTTATTAGAATAATATTAGATTCTAAAACAGCATAACCTTAATTTAGACAGCGGCCCTGCTCCAGTAAGCGCTCCCGAAGATCCCAGACTAAATATAGGAAGTAGGGCAGTTGTACACTTGTACAGCTCTAGTACTAATTTTATTAATACTCGAGTAGTTAATGTTAGAATCGATGATGAGTTAGACAGCGGCGCTGCACTAGTGAACGCTCCCGGAGATCCCAGGCTAAATATAGAAAGTAGGACAGGATGTACCGCGCCGGTACTTATTTTACGAGCTGCCCTTCGTGTGCTTTTATTTGCACCTTTACAAGTGTGTTGTATTGCGGGCTACTCGCTGTTTTGTTTCGTTCATTTTGGGATTAGATTGCGGTAGTTTGCTGATAGTGTTTGAGTAGAAATGTCCTTGAAACATAGTAGTTTAAATCGATCGGATTTTGATACTAATCTGATTTTGGATTTTGATAAATGTCTTTTAAGAGCACTGGGAAATTTATCATAAAAGCTCGGTTTAATTATTTTTACGTTTCCTGCTCTTTTTTATGCTTTTATTTAATTTCACTTATCTGTCGGTCTGTAATCAAATCTTGCAAAACTTTCCAACTTTTCGGTGGCTGGAACTTTGTAATTAAACGACGCAACCCTATCAAGTTTGATTTGAAGGCTCGTTGGACTCGCCTTGTCATGGATTCTGGTGTCAGATGATTTTAGAGGTTTACTTTTCCAATGCCAGTCATCTTCTTTAAGTCGTCGGTCCATCGAGCTGGGGGTGCCCTACACTACGTTTGCCAAGAAAGTATAATCTATATTAATGCTATATATATTATTATAAATCTGAAGACTTTGTTTGTTTGTTAAGTTGAACGCGCTATTCTCAAGAACTGCTGATTCGAATTGATAAATTATTTTTGTGTTAAATAGTCCATTTACCGAGGAAGCTTAAAGGCTATATACGAGTAACATAACGCTACGACCAATAGAAGCGGAGCATCAATAAAAATTGTTGCAAAAACGGAAAAAATATTTATATTTTTTGTTCCGTTGCGCGCGTTGCGTAAATGGTTAAAGTTACGTGAAAATCATGTATGACGGAATTGTTTCCGTTTAGTAAAAAAAAAGTCCGTGACAGCACATCTATCTTTTTAGGTTGACCCATTACTAACCTTTTTATGGTAATCAAATTTGTTATAAAATATTGCATTATTTGGTTGGATAATAAAGCGAAGCGAAGCCCCGGGTCGAAGCTAGTTTCTTATAAACTAAAGACATTAACAAGCTTACCCACCAAACACATCACTTGTCCACCGCTCATTGCTGAGAATTGCGTCAAAAAAAAAAAGTGCAAGATGCTATCAAGATAACCTTTATTCTGCCTCAGAATATCACGCATTACAAACAAGAAACAAATGACATCATCACTAGTATTTTGTTTCGGCAAATTGCTTGGCTTCGATTATAATTGTTTTGATTGCCATTCCCGCGGCGCGCGCTAGCGCAGTCGGCGCACGCGCACCGCATCCGCCAGCCCAGGTATTTACTCAGTTGATTAGCAAGTGTCATTTCTGTGGGGAATGCTACCTGATTCGTGCTACTAAAGTGTGTTAAAATTAAAGAGACAATTAAAAATTTTATACAATCAAAATATAAGCATATAAAGGTTATCTCGTAACTCAAGCATTTATTGACTTCCTACACAAAATTACCACAACAGCTTACCTATTGAATTTGTATAGAAAGACCAAAAAAACAAAAAGTTTAAGTCATCAAAAGTTGTTTACTATGATTTATAGAAAATGTGGTTACAAGGATCCGTGAGTTACGGAGGATGCGCTAGACATTACACCAACTGTCATAGTCTCAAAGTCCTTGTGAAATCAAACCTGAGACCCTTTGCATGCAACGCAAATTATACACAAGCGGGTAATATATTTTTTTTATGTTAGCTGATGAATTATTGATAAATTTTATTTAAGCTAGACCCGAAGAAAATTTATATAGACGATTGTATGCAAAGTACCTAAACTTAAAAAATATTTTAGCAGCTAACTAGCAAGTGTCATTTCTGTGGTAATGCGAAATCAAATTAAATACGAGTCAGACATAAACTCAGTGTGTTTGTGGCTACACAAATTTTGTCTCTTTCCCCTTGTGTATCTGTAAGTTACACAGTTAAGTATGCTACTAATTGATGAGGCAAATTAGTTAATTCCCGACCTTCAGCCAACATACAAATTATAAAACTGCCATCAAGGATGAAAAAAATGTGTAGTATAATTGGCTAACGCAGCGCACGGCGCCCTCCGACAAGGTGGAGCGATGATATACGCAAAACTGCTGGCAGTGGATGGAAAAGCCGAAGATCGAACTCAATCGAGTACATTCATCATCATCATCATCATTTCAGCCATAGGAAGTCCACTGCTGAACATAGGCCTCCCCTAATGAATTCCAGGTTGGCCGGTTTAACTTGTGGGTGGAGGTCTGTCGCTGCGGTTGCCAGTAAGTGGCCTCCATTTTAGAACCATTCTGCCCCATCGGCCGTCAGTTCTACGTCCTATGTGCCCCGCACATTGCTACTTTAGTTTGCTAATTTGTCGGGCTATGTCAGCGCCGCCGTTTGTGCATTGGAAAAGGCCTATGTCTAGTCGACTAACGTGGGCTGATTATGATGAATCGTACGATTTATAAACATACTTTTTTTAATAGAAATATTACAAATAAACAAGATCACCTGTCGCTTGTCTGTGAAAGCTCATTAAGTCTGTCCTTATTGAACAATGCGGCCGCGTCACGTAGCCCACATCACCATAATATAGATTATGTCATGGGAGTACTGGAGCTGGCTCGTCATTGCCAATGCTGCTGTTGTCGCCGCTTGCCAAGTAGGAGCACCTCACTTTTGCATAAACTTGGAGCTATTATTAATACCTGTCGGAGACACACTAAATCCTCAAAACTTGGACGTGGACTTTCGTATACATTTCATACACATTTTAAACACATTCTACACTGAAGATGTTCTTGGTAAACCGACTCCATTCGCACTTTATTTTGAAACCGAACGTCAGGCAGTGCAGTCACAGTCCCAAAGCAGAGCCGATGAGAGTCCTGTATACTGAAGTACGTGAGATCTGAAATTAAAAACATGGTGATCGTCATCATGGTGTTCCGGAACACAGAGGTAATGCCCCTATAGACTGATAAAAATTAACTGTCTCTTCAGTAATAGTACTAATAATATACTATTATATTATAAAGTTGGCAATCTAAGTTTATGAAAATAAATAAATAATAAATAAATAAATTGTTTCCACAGTCACACCAATTAGCTAGCCCCAAACTAAGCAAAGCTTCTACTATAGCGACTAGATAACGGATAAACATACATAAATACGTTAATAAACATTTTCCCCTTGCGGGATTCGAACCCGCAACCGCTGGCTTTGTAGTCTGGAGCGCGAACCACTACACCAGACGGTCGTCATGTTAAGAGACATTTCACCTCGCCTTCACACCACACTAACACTGGCACAGAGGAAGATGAGGATATGACATTGACATACATATTGAAGCTAGCTAACACTAGCTAGCTTTAAGGATTGCGAACTATTGTTGTATAACTCCGGCCAGGTAAAATGGAATAAAATGATTGTCCTTGTAATAGTTAGATAATGAGTTACCGGACCATAGCTACCCTACGCGGCAGGTCAATGGTGCAGTGGACTACGCGTCCGGGCAGCGTGCCAACCGACAATGCATACCGCATAGATTATAGTGCAAGTGCAGAGAAAACAGAAAAAAAACCGACTTCAAAAAACTAAAACGCTAAAAATAATCTTAACACTTAAGTACCGTAAGTTTGACATGAGTAAGGCATTTGACTTTGTCAATCATAAGACTCTCCTGTCTAAGCTCGAGCGTTATGGAGTGCGAGGACCTGCGTATAATTGATTGAAAGAACACAGTTTGTGGAAATACCAATGCTGGATGATAAGCTCCAGAGTGTGACATCTAGATCAGATATTAGAGTGGATGGCTCGGGGGTCCCACAGGGTAGTATATTGGGACCATTACTCTTCATTATATATATCAATGACCTTCCCAAATGTACGCAGTATCCAGTAACAATATTAGCTGATGATATTTCAGTGACAATACACAAAAAACCTGACATTAACTATAATGATGAAATAAATAATGTAATTAAAAATATAACAAATTGGCTAGAACATAATGATTTATAAATTAATACAAGTAAAACAAAGTATATACAATTTCACAACAAAAATGGAAAAACTCAACAATTATCAGTACACAAAAATAACAATCCCATTGCCATGACTGCGTCAGGGACTTTCCTCGGTATTGTGATCGATTCCGAACTCACATGGCAAAATCAAGTTGAAATTTTATGCCAGAGAATAAATAGGTTTGTGTTCGCTCTGTATCGTCTCTCAAAGTTAGCTAACCTTAAGACATCTCTGATGGCGTACCATGGTTACGTTGGTTCTATACTTTATATTATTTTATAAATCTAACTTATTCCATCTATTTTAGTGCTAAATCCTAATCAAAACAAATTTTACGAGTGCAAACATAATTAACTTGTGGAACACCGATTTCATTTCCTATTTTTCCACCCTTAGGGGTGAATTTTTTTCCAAAAATGTTATATTATAAGGTCACACTATAAGTTTTGCGTAACTTAAAAAAACAACATGTTATAACCAAAATATTATGTTTATTGCTTTTCAAAATACTTTCCTTTACATTTTAAACATTTTTTCATGCGATCGAACCATTTTTTAAAACAGGAGGACAACAGATCTGAAGGCATGTTTTCACGTGCTGATTGAACGGGGTGTGTAATGTTCCCTATAAATATTATTAATATAACGCTGTTATAATATAATTTCATTTAATATAATCTTTCTTCATATAACAACTCACTTCATAGAATTAACATTTCATATAATCTACCATTTTATAATTTTATTTAAAATAACAATCATTAGCTCTAACACTCATTTTAAATAACAATTAAGAGTTATAATGCTTACTTAATATAATATTAGTTTTTATAATTATCATTTCACTTAACGCCTAATTGTTTGTAAATAGCTAAAACGTAAAACAGGTCACACATTATGTTTCTTTTATTTCAATTTCTTAATAACACTCTACTGCAAGCATTCATACAAGCGTGCAAGCATGCATGCATGCAAGCATGAAGCATACAATTTTACAGCATGCAAGCATGCATGCATGCTTGCAAGCACGCAAGCAAGCAAGCATGTTGCAAGCATACATGCAATTGGATTTGCTCTTCTCCGGCGCTGCGGGAAGTGCAGTCCTTTCGCCCTTGCGTACAAATCTCTGGCACCCAAGCTCGCCTGCGCAGCTTCGGCTTACTGGTCGCCTGAGATTTGTTACAGCGGGCGAGGACTGCTCTCCTTCCGCGCCTCCGGCTTTTAAATTACACTCTAGTGTAGGGCAGACTAGTACCACTGCGAGTCGGTTTTAATCTTAATTATTATAATAAATGATAATTATTCCTCGTAAAAATATCATTAAGGGATACCTAATATATGAAATGATTGTTATATTGGAAGAGCTTTATAGAAAATGTGATTATAAAATGTAAATTTTATAACAAATGAAAATAATATGAAGTGAAGTTATAGCAAGGGTATTTAGTCTAAGTAAAAAATATATTAAATGAGCGTTATAACTTTTAAAATTAGTTTATTTGTTTTTAATTCAAATGAAGCGTACCCGATTGAACGCTATCACTGTCTCTTCGGAGTTGGTAAAAGTAAAACCTCTCATCAAATCTTTGATTTTGGAGAAAATACAGCAATCACATGGTGCTAGGTCGGGGCTATGCGCAGGATGGGTGACGAGTTGTACTTTTTCGGAAGCTAAAAATGACTTTGTTTTGTTGGCCGTGTGTGAAGAAGCGTTGTCATGATGTAGGAGAACGCAGCTTTTGGGTCGTCTTTCGCGAACTTTTTGTAACACCCTGGGTAAACAAATGGTAGAATACCACTCGGCATTAACACTCTTTTGATCTTCAAGTGGAATTGTTCAGATGGGACCCGTAGCTAAGAAAAAAAACGCGATCATTTTTTTACCCACGTTTCTCGCCTGCCTCACTTTTGTTGGCATGTTCTCATTTTCAAACACCCTTTCACAAGATTGCTGTTTTTTTCCGGGTTCAAAACAATAAATCTACATTTCGTCTCCTGTGACAATGTCATAAACAGCATTAGAATGTCCGTGGTCGTACTTCAGTAGCATCTGTGAGCACCATTCCACGCGAGCCCGCTTCTGCTCCGCTGTCAGTTCATGAGGGATCCAACGACAGAAAAGTTTCTGAACTTTCAATTCTTCGTGTAAAATTTTCTGAATTTGGCTCATACCAATCCCCAATAGTCCTCGAATTGTCTCATAGGTAATCCGCGGGTTTTCTTCAATTAGCCGCTTAACAGTAGCCACATTATTTTCGTTGGCGGCAGTTGAAGGCCGCCCTTCACAAAATTCGTCATGTAAAGAAACTCGACCTCTCTCAAATTCAGCAAACCATCGCCTTACGGTGCTCAAACTAGGTGCTTCTCTCCCAAAAGCATTTTTAAGACGAGCGGCACAGTCTTGCGAAGAGAGAGAACTTTTAAAATCATAAAAAATCATCGCTCTAAAATCTTTTCGACTTAATTCCATTTTCGTTGCAACTTTGATGTGTGATAAAAACAATTGACAAATCATTTCCTGCCTATTGTTTTTTTTATTACTAAGAAAGTAGCAACGTTTAAAAAAATATAACATTCGAAATTCAAATAGTTCCGATTAGCCAGAAGTGCAAAACTTTTAGTGTGCCCCACGTAGTATCTTTGAAGTATAAGCTATTCACTAAAAAAAGAATCATCAAAATCGGTCCACATTTGGCAAAGATATTAGGTAAGATAGATACTAAAATCAGTTGGCATAGTACGGAGTTCATGCTATGTTTTCCCGTTTGTTATCCCGACGAATTGAGAACCTCCTCCTTTTTTGAAGTCGGTTAAAAAGATGATTGTAAGGGTAATCAGATATTACTTTTAAGATTAAAAAATCTCGAACAAAAAATTACGAATTTAAACATGAAACAGATTGATATTTTGATTTCTTAGATAAGTCAGAAGATACAAACGAAGAAAAAAGCATTTATTAATAAAAAAAACGTTGTTACATAATCTTATTAATTATAAAAGCGAATTGATTTTCAGCACATTGCCAAAACTTTGACGATAATAATTCAACTGTTTGGAAATTAAAATGTGGCTGAGAAGAGAAGCAAAGTAGAATTATAATACCAATAATAACTTATTCAAGACTTGATAAGGAAGTGAATTTTATTTTCTTATTTCTAACGTTTCCTTTAATGTATCTGATATGAAAATAGTAAGACACTAAAAAAAATATTGCTTGTAAATGTCGCAAACTTTCCTCGTTAAGAAAAGTAAATTTTTAAGAACGGTTATTATGTAAAAATATTATTTCATTTTTATTAACTTTTTTGTACGTTGTAGGTATGCTATTGTATTGTTAGAGACATTTAAAAAAAACACAATAAGTTGAAAGAAAAGGCAACCTGATCAGCGTAGTGGCGCAGTATTTCTACTTGAACGTAAGCCTCAGGTTGACAGTTGGGGTAAATTTAAAAATAAACTCGTTTTCTAAATTACCTTGAATCTAAGTCTGCTGGGAGACGCTCCTGGCTAAATTTATTGTCTAGTACAGACAACAGCTCGTCAACCTAACTATAAAACGTCAAATTTTCTTAATTAATATTGGTCTCTACATGTCGGACTTAACGTTGAAAATCGGTTAAATGACTTTTAACTTATTGGGTAGCTTGACCTGCTGTCTGTACCTCGTAACACAACTTTATAACCATGACGACGATTTTTGACGACCTCCGTAGCTGAGAGGCGAGTATACCGGACTTGGTGTCTCTGAGGTCCCGGGTTCGATTCCCGGTCGGTCAATGTAGAAAAATAACTTTTCTATATTGTCTCGGGTCTGGGTGTTGTGGTACCGTCGTTGTTTCTGATTTCTGTATCACAAGTGCTTAAGCTACTTATCACAGGATCAGAGCAATGTATGTGATGTTGTCCATATTTATATTTATTTATTTATTTATGACAATTGGTTTATCGTCTGCTGCGTATTTATTCATTAAAGTACAATTCGTTAAAACAATCTAGAAAAACTATTAAATAAATTATTTGTATATAATAAAATAAAAAAGTAAAGTATGCTTGTATACGTCCCACTGCAGGGCACAGACCTCACCTCAATTAAGAGGTGGTTTAGGCCATACTCCATCACGCGAGCCTAGTGCGGTGCGGTGGAGGGATGTTGTAAGGCCAGTTTCTAAACTTGTAAATTAATAATCATCAGCTTATTGCAAGAAGTCTGCAATAATGTGATTTCGAGATAATCGCACTTTTATGTTAATTTACTATTTTTGCAGTAACTTAAAAAGTATACGTTTCAGAAAAAAACTAAAAACACCTATAGTGGTTCTCTTCTTATAAATAAAACCTTTTCACAATCACACCAATCATTGAGACCCAAACTAAGCAAAGCTTGTACTGTGGCTACTAGATAACGGATATACGTACTTAAATACATTACAAACATCCTTGTCTTAGGTAAAAATGCTAGTGCTCATCACACAAATTTGCTCCTTGCGGGATTCGAACGGGACCGCGACCCACTGCATCAGACGGCAGTTAGGTTAACTAATTACGCTGAGTAGCACTCACCTATTTAAATGACAATCGATTTCAAATAAATTTAACAGAAAAATATGTTTTGTGTACTTACGTGTCTCTGTATATATTTAGTCTATCCTTCATGGGCTACCCACATCACGCGTGTGCATAGTAAAAGTACTTTCGTTCGAGGCCACATTGTCATTCATGTTGCTTATGAGCACCTTGCTTAGTGTCTACTTGTCACCGTCGACTCTGCTTAGATTCTTCTGTTTAGCCTGTTAAATCGACGTGGAATGATTTCTCAGTACCTTGTTATCTGTTTCTTTGGTCTTCGAAAGTATGGATGGCTTCCAAATACTTACAACTGGGCTTGGTATTTGACTGTTCTGAACTGTAGATTTTATTTAGTTTATTCGTAAAATTGACGGATTTGCAGAACTTCATACTTTAATTATTGATCATCAAATGATTTGCGAATTTTCGGAAGAGCTTTTGAATGTCACAAATAATGCCATTCGCGTTGCAAAAGTACTAGGCTCACCATATTTAATTTTTTTTGCCATCGATATCCTAAGAAGAAAAAGATCAAATGACGAGGTGTAGTGATAGTAGACATATATTAGTTTTTATTTTATTTTACGGGCTCAAACTGATTATGTTAATGTTTCACCAGGTGATGTCTCCCCGAATAGAATATAAATTCACGTTTACTTTATAATCGCGTTGAAAGTCAAAATAACTAGGAAGAATGCTCTGAAGTCCGAGGTTTCTGTCTTCCTTTTGAACCTGTTACACTTTTCCTTCATGTGTCTTAATCTAATCTTTTATTACTTTACTATGTTTAGGCCTGCCTACTTGAAAAACAAGAAATAATACCTACTAAATCTGAATGTTTGAAGAATTTTTGTTCAACAATATGCTAAAGTATTCCCCTCCTCCTTAACAATAATTTATAAGTAAATAAAATCAGCAGAACACTGATTTTCATTTTAGAACATTTCCATTTCTAATTTTAATACATCTATTACGCAACACTGTAGGTAATCTAAATTTCATGATGTATTATATACAAATTTTTATGATATGGTGTAAATGCTTAGTAAATACAATTGCTTTTATAATAAGAGCAAAAAGGCTTATAAGGCTTTTTTTTATCAACTAGCTTTGCCCGCGACTTTGTCCGCGTGAACGACAGAATGTTTGTCTCATAATAAGCAACGATTTGGTCTGCGGTGAAGCACTCTTATCAAGAAAGAAGCTTTTTACTTTGGATTTGAAAACTCCCAGGTTGTATTTATCAGAATACAGTAGTATAATATTTCTTATTTCTTTCTTTCTCTTAGCGGTTCGTAAAGGAACCTTGCTGAACTTCTGGATAAAAAGTATCCAGTGCCTGGAAGGCAGGGCTAAAGTTCTGTAATTTTATAAGTATGATTATGTTAGTGTATTTTTTTCCGTATACTAATACTAACTTACTGTCACGAATTAAAAATCAAGCTATCCTTTCAATATCGAAACTTGAGACGTAAGGCTCGAATTCAGAAAGGGTGGAGAGTCAGCGTCCATACAGTCTCTGTACTACAGAACGTCGTACAAACGTTGCATTAGAATAACAAATTCAAAAACTTTATTGCACACCACTTAAAAGAAACGAAGTAACACTAAAAAGAACATTAAAAATAAAAATAGCAAAATTTAGTCCAAATTTAGGGCCTAATGGTTTTTAAACTTAAAAACAGGCCAAGTGTGAGTTGGACTCGCGCACCGAGGATTTCATATAAACCTGTAGGTATGTAAATAGTTCATACAAGTTTGTACAATAAATGATTTTTTAATAATGTATCCACAAATTTACGGTTTTCGGACTCTTTAGTTTACTTGTGCTATAATGTCTTATACATAGCATAGACATAGCTTCTCGCTAATTTTTATTTATTTATTTCTAAACTACAAACTATCTTTACAGGCAGGTACAGACAACCGCACGTCAACCTACCACAAATTGTGAAATTTTCTTAATTGATATTGATCTCTAAGTGTTGGATATAACCAACCTTATTGTTACCCACATTTTCACAAATAAATGATTTGATTTGATTTTATAAAGTTGAAAATTAATTCAATGACCTTTAACTTTTTGGGTAGGTTGACCTGCCGTTGTCTGTACCTAAACCTAATGCGATAGAGGAGCACTATTAATTTTTTTTTTTTTTTTACAATCACACCAATTATCCAGCCCCAAACTAAGCAAAGCTTGTATTATGGCGACTAGATAACGGATAAACATACTAAAACACTTTTATAAAAATCAATGACTTACAAATGGTCATGCTCATTACACAACCATTTGTACCTAAGTCATGGATAACATTTTATAATTCTATGTCAATAGGTTTTGATTCCCTTGCGAGTATATTTTGATTGTTTTTTGATCGATACTTATAAGTATAATTTTTTAAAACTTGGGATTTCGGATTATGCAGTATTTGATATTAATTCGCGTTCCTGGTAAAAAGGGACAGATGGACGAACGGACGGACGGACGAACAGACGAACAGACAGACGGACGGATGGACGAACCTTTTGAAATACGGAGCATCAAATATTTGTAGATTTAAGATTTAAGAAACCCTTAAATAATATTAACACTAATAATGTTGACACCTTTGACTCTCGGGTCGTCGGATCTGGCACAATCTACCACACTCATTTGAGTTATGCAAGTGCAATTTGCGAGGTATTCGGCTTGCATTCTTGCTTCGCTTGTATTGCATCCGTCGTGGCTTCCTCTATCTCTTGACAAATAAAGTATGGTAAGTATTCAATTACTTTCGTTGTTAGGGAGAAATAATTAGGTATTATTTTTGTAGTGAGAGATTCATCTCTACATTGTTTGTGATTATAAACTCAAATAGGTTTTAATTACCTAAGACTTATAACCGTCAACCCTAAAGTAAAATGATTTGTTAGTTTTCAATTTATAATGGCGCATTATTTGATCATCAGGTTTAACTAAACAGACTCCAAGTAATCTTTGTATCCCTCAAGTGTGAAGGGTAGGTTCACAATAAACTTTTTAAAATAAGATTAGCAATCATTTTGAGGTGTAAGGAAAAAGTCATTTTGAGGTTTTATGCTAAAGTTTTTTAGTAGTAATTATATCTTGTCTGCTGCGGATGGAAAAAAGTAGCCGGTGATTGTGCTCAGCTCGGCGTAGCATGCATTGGGAGAGGTCTATGTTTTGCAATGGACTGATGTGGGCTGATGACATGGCCTTTGGTCAACGCTTTTGTTTTGTAAATGTCATTTCAACTTCAAGCACTTTTAAGCCAGATTTTAATTTAAAAAGTAAAGTGGATTTTTCTTTCTGAAGAATAGGTACATGTGGAACCCAGCCAGTTCTTGGTTCTAGATGTAATAAATAAATAGCCACAACGAATGAGAAGTATGCTTAATTGACTAGGACCGCGGCATAAGTTGCGGCATTAAGTATAAGTGGCGGATACGACGCGACACGTAATACGCAGCCTACTTTAAATGTTTACTTGTTCTTTAGTGGCTTGAACAGATTGAGAACGATCGGTAAAGTCAAGCAACAGCGGTTAGATCATCATCACCATCATTTCAGCCATAGGACGTCCACTGCTGAACATAGGCTCCCAGTGCCTTCTATATTGGCCGGTTGGAAGCGGCCTGCATCCATCGGCTGCCTGCAACCTTTACCAGGTCGTCTGTCCACCTTATGGGTAGACGTCCTGCGCTGCGCTTGCCGGTACGTGGCCTGCATCTAGCTGGTTGCCTGCATCAGTGGCTTGAACAGATTGAGAACGATCGGTAAAGTCAAGCAACAGCGGTTAGATCATCATCATCATCATTTCAGCCATAGGACGTCCACTGCTGAACATAGGCTCCCAGTGCTTTCTATATTGGCCGGTTGGAAGCGGCCTGCATCCATCGGCTTCCTGCAATCTTTACCAGGTCATCTGTCCACCTTATGGGTAGACGTCCTGCGCTGCGCTTGCCGGTACGTGGCCTGCATCTAGCTGGTTGGATAATTTCGGCTAATTTCACTCGATTTGTTAGTTCCGATATGTTTCTGGATGACTGTTACTTAGTGGTATTTGCTTTATAAGCTCTTTTAAATCATCATCAACATTTCAGCCATAGGACTTCCACTGCTGAATATAGTGTCTTCCCATAGTGATTTTCAGATTTGCCGGTTGGAAGCAGCCTGCATCCAGCGGTTTTCTGCAACCTTGCTTCTGAACCATGTCTTTTCAATAATCTTCAATGAATATGATAGTAGTAGTGCGTAGTTGTAGTGCGGTGAAATCAAAGGGTACCGGGTTCAATTACTGGTTCAGGTCAATTCAGAAAAAATAACTTTTCTCAATTGGCTTAGGTTTGGGGGTGGTGGGAAAAGCCCTAGAAAAATAAATGGTCTGGTACCTCATAACATAAGGATACCGAGACAATGACATTCCATGGTATGTTGTCTGGCACATATTTTGAGTTATATATTAACTAGCTGTATAAATAATACGGCACGCCATCCCCTAATTTACTCCCTTAGGAGGTAATGAAAAACAGTACTCTATGTACAGACATATGACCCTAGGGAAGGCCTATGGTTTAAGCTTTTTTCGTACTAAATTTCATTAAAATTTGTTTAGTTTTCGCGACACAAAAGTTGCCTTTGTCCTTCACGAAGGGCCAATCTATCTTTTTATCAAAAATCATACAAATTGGTTAAGCGGCTTAGGCGTGAAAACGAAACAAAGACAGACAGAATTACTTTCGCATTTATATATTACTAGCTTTTGCCCGCGATTTCGTCTGCGTTAACCTTACCAAAAAAGTATGCTTTTTGTTATAATCCAGGCCATGGTCTATCAGTATGCAAAATTTCATCAAAATCCATTCTGTCGTTTTTGCGTTAAAGAGTAACAAAGATCCATACATCCTCACAAACTTTCGCATTTATAATATTAGTAGGATATAGTATGGATTTAATTTACCGTGAGACCTAACATTTAGTTCTTATATTTCCACAGAATTTAATATGTATAAACCGAAATCAATAAGTTGAGCCTGATTGTTCACTTGTAAGCTACACCACAGGTCTGAGTGTGTCGGTAAACGATGTGGCGTATCACACTTGGCTTGAAAATATGCCGGAAGTATTCAAACGTGTCAGAAAATTTTGATTTTTTAAAGTCATCGGCCATTATGCCTGTTACTACGTCTGCTGCCTATTACTACTGCATTATTACGTTTGTAGCCGAGAGGCGAGCATACCGGACTTGTTGATGCTATCTCTGAGGTTCCGCGTTCGATTCCCGGTCCTGGAAAAATAACTATCTACATGGTCACGGGTCTAGGTGTAGATGTACCGTGGTTGTTTCTAATTTCTGTAACACAAGTGCTTCGGCTACTCACCATAGGATCAAAACAATGTATGTGATATTGTCAAATATTTATTTATTTACAAGGTTACCTCGTAAAAATTATCCATTCTAAGAATAGTAGACTGCATCTATCCATAGTTACAAGTTTAGGTTAATCTGAACTACTTACTAACTTAAGGAACTCTTAAGTTAGTATGTAGTTCAGATTTATTTAGACTTTCTCGACAAAAAACTGCAAACATTCGTCCAAACAATTGTCTACTATAATCTGATCTCTTATTTTGACTCTTTATAATAAATCTAAAAACCCCGCAATCAAAACGAATCGCGCGCAATTCATTACAGACGCTGATTAACTTCTGTCGGGCTGATTCACTGTGGTTCCTCGTTTTTTGCGCGCGCGCAGGGTGTTGCTCTACCACGTGCTCGGCCGGGGCGTCGAACCCTCAACATCTCCTAAAGGAAGAGTATGCGCTTGTAGTATTGTGCCTCTATAGAGCGAGAGCCGAGCATTCTATCCGCTTTTTGGAGTTCTGCAGGTAAATAGAAAAACGTAAATTCAATTTTAAATCCGATGGACATGATACAAATCGACCAAAGTCCTGTAGGAGGTGATATAAATGAAACAGAAGAACATTGATATAAAATCAGCTGTACAAGGCGAATTATGAAACGGATGAGATGTTTTTTAATTGAGATATTTAATGTTGGTCTAATAGTACTATAGTGGTTTGAAAGTTGCTTCTCTATCACCTTATGTAAAAAGTCGAAGTCACATCGTCGGCCTATCTAAGAGACACAGTGCATTTCTTTAAGTCCTATGACAACGTTTCAGTCACATCTGACATGGCAATAAAATAGTTTGACTTTTTTCTGTATCCGTATGCAACAACAAAAAAAGTATCGAACCATTGTCTAATCCGTTAGTCTAGTATTAGTAAAAGTGATATCCCAGCTGTGGTATCATCCAACAAGCTCAAAGAGAATTGAACTGTTAGTTCATTAAAGATCAAAAATAATTTTTAAATAATGTTTCTTTATCTTTACCTACGGAACTCATAAGTTCATTCCTTTGTGGTTCTTGACTATTTTTTATTTACACAGTGTGTCTTAAATGGCGTTAAGGTTGTCGAGTTCGAATTAAGTGCCATTTCGCGTTTACGTGCAGCGATTTAGAAAAGTAAAGACAGAAAAGTCTAGCTTTAAGATAGGGTTGATTTCTTTATCTTTATAAAAATATTTAATTTTTCAGTAGTAAAATACTCCGTAACAAATTACATAGTTCCTCATATATTTTTTGGACATTTTAAATTGTTGGCTGTATTTTGAAAAAAACATTTTATTTGTCTTCCTCTTGTTGTTGTACTTAAATTTCTAGGGTTTCGTACTTCAAAAACAGAACCCTTATAGGATCACGTTGTTGTCGGTCTGTCTGTCCGTCTGTCAAGACCCTTTTTCTCGGGAACGCGTGGAGGTATCAAGATGAAGTTAAAACAACATACTCAGGTCTACTGTAGATCGTACTACGTAACTGTAACTATTTTTGGAGTTGTGAAAAAACCACACTTCTAAGTTAACGTAAAATAAAGATACGATAAGATTTATACCGCAAAAAAACGTATTTTTACTACAGGAACACTCAGAAATTAAAGTTTATAATTACTTTCCGTCGATCTAAAACTATATAATTTCACAAGTAATATCATCCTGGAGTAAAAATCTAAAAACTATACATCTGTGAACTATTGATAAATCAAGTCAAATCAAATCATATATTTGCACAAAACATGGTACATAAGATACAAAAAACGTTTTAAAATTAGACCCACATGTTTTGCCAGATCGGTGGCATGCAAAAGGCATAAAAATACAATTAAAAAAACACTACATACATTCCTAAAAAAAAATTGTAAATAAAATTAAAATATGTCACTTAGATTACAATGTCATCTAGATTCATTTTATGTCATAAAATTAATTGAGATTATAAAAACAGTGATCAATGAGCCAGTTGCGTAAACTTTTAATAAATTTGGTAGTAGGTAGCTGTCTTATATTTACTGGAATATTATTATAATTTTTTATACACATTGCATAAAAATTTTTCTTGAAGAATGCACTAGAACTAGATTGAATCTTGAGAAGAGTTGTGTCTCTCGGGCGCAGCCTCGAGTCAACGACAGTTATCCGCTCAAAAAACTTCGGGTAGCTGCGGACAAAAGTTCCCGCTTCCAAGATGTAAAGTCCTGTCAATGTAAGCAACCTTAAATTTTTAAACAATGGCCGACAAGTTTCGATTATAATATGTATCTACAAATTTGCACGGAACTGTCGTTGGTGGGCGAGTCCAACTCGCACTTGTCCGGTTTTACAAAATATATTTCTCTCTATTCTCGCAGTATCGTTTCTTTTAAGTCGCTTCGGTTTTGTTACACCCTGTGCGTGGTATGTAATAACTTATTTATTGCTTATTGTGGGCATATCATTACCGCACTTTTTACTTCATAAAATCGTTCACTTTTATATTAGCATGCAAGTTTAAACGCCCTTAACACCTGTATTGTAGGCTTTGTTAGCGGTACAAATAAAATTTCAATATGTGTGAGATTTTATTGCGTGTTTTAAAGTTAAAGAGCGCTTGCGGAAGGGAAACGTATAAATAAATTGTTGTTGTTTCTTGTAATACGATAGTTTGGTTTTTAATTCAGAATTTACGAAACTACATTTATAGGGTTGTTTATTGGAGACTTTTGGTTTGGTACCATAATCATACTTACATATTTTCGGATACCAAAATCAAAACCTGCTATTAGTGTTTCAATCATTTTGAAGTAATTTCCAATCTAGATTGATAGTTATAAACTATATGGTAGGAAAAAAAATCAAGAAAAGTACAAACAATACATAATAATAAACAATGAGACGGTCTAATTGCCAAAAGCGAAAGATAATTTTTTTACCCATTACTGTGAGCAAAATTTATTTCCAACCTCTTCTCACGACTTTGTTTGTTTCCACTGTTGAAACGCTAAACCAAATAAATAAATACATTAACAAACAGGCGCCACGTGGTTGCGTGCGCGCAACCGCAGTTTTTACGCGAGGTCAACGAACTTGCGTAATTGAGAATCGATACTGGACGAGCCAACGATATAGTATCGCCTTCGTGTAATCGATGTTTCGCGATTTATAAATAAAAACAGCCTATTAATGTCTTCGTGGTGGGTAAAGGCCGAGTCTAATCGACACTAATTTACGACGGTAGGTAATTTGGCGTAGTAATTCTATATCTTTTTTATTTCTTTTATTTTAAAAGTTTAAAGATCACTTAACAGTTTGTTAGTAGTAGTTTTCTTATTTTTTTACCTAAGTAATATCTTTGCATATCTCTCTCTTACTACGACTACGGCAGGCACAGACAAGTTAAACTATCAGTGCTAGACAGCACCATTTTGATGCGGTCGCCCACCAGTATATATATGGTTATCTATTAGAAAACATCAAAGCCACCACAGAACCACTCACTGAAAATTTTAAAGGTCTTTTTCTTCCGTTTTTAGCGGCATCGATTTATCTCTGGCAATTATATTTGGTACCAGATCGGAAATAATAGCTGAGGATTCAGAGATGCCTATGTTCTGCAGTAAACTGACGTGGTCTGGTTAGGATGATGGTAACTTACCTCTCCATGCAAAATTAGTCATAGTTTAGTTAAGTTTGCCTGGGCTTTTTCCGCACTTAGCCTCTTGATTGGGCCATTGTGCGTGCTACCTGTTCTTTCGTACTACAAACCAGCCCAGGTCATACCCGAAGGTCAGCAGGCTTTTCAGACTCCTGCGGCTTCCGGGAGCGATCCTGGTGATTGGCGAATCCGTGACCGTTGATCTGCAACGCTCCTGCTGTCCATAAGCACGTGTCGTTTCTTCTGCCTCCATGCATCTTCAGCATGTGGGGCTGTCTGTCATACCTATAAAAAAAACATACTAACACAGAATGATGGTTACCATAGACGAGTCAATATTTCTTTGTTTTTTTCTAAATTGCTTTTGATACAGTAATACTGTTACACTGATACGGCATACTAATACTGATCACGGCGAATTACAGACCAAAGCCAAAAAAACTCCAGTAGTTTATCTGAAAACACCTTCAGTATGAAATCCATATAATTTATCTTTCGCTACCTATAATGACACTGAGACAGGTAAAATACTTATATGATATAATGTACAGCTTTCTTTTTAATTTATAAATAAAAAATATCGTCATACACGTTATTGGAATTATTTTGGTCGTCTTTCATGAAAAATATGATTACCTTACCTTGCCCTAACAACTCATGGTCGAAGATGCATTACATTACTACCAAGTTTACTAGCTTACTTATTTATTATTTTTCAGATTTAGAATCTGTATGATATTTTTCTTCTTCATTGTTTAAAATAGGTACCATTATTACTTTGAATGCTAAAATGGCTTCCAAGATTAATATGCTAGTTGCAGTTAATAGTTTTAAAATGGAAAATACCCTATCAAATACATACACACTCTCATTGCGTTAATAACCCATTTGTATTTTTAACGTAACCACGACGCTTGTAGAGGGTCACGAGTTTGGGTTTTGCGCTGAAGTGTTTCTTATGGGAGTACATACAGGAAACCATGGACTTCATGCTAATATTCGTAGAAAAGAAAAATATGTGAGTATGCGGGAAACAGACGAAAAGTCAAGTTGTAATGGCGTCATTAAATATAAATATGTGCTATACATGATACAACACATATTACAAATCATCTTGGTTTTAAACATCTTTGTGTTACGTTGTACCAGATCATTAATTCTGGCAAGATTCGTTTCCCAGCCCTCTTAGATCCCAGCTAATTTAGAAAAATCGTTTTCTGAATTGACCTAAACCTCGACTCTTTGCGTTCAGGCTGATTATTGCACCAACACGCCAATTGAGTCGTCTCAAGGCTGATCATTGCACCAAACCTTGTCAGTGGTCTAACCAAACTCTAAAAAGTACGTAGCAGTATATTGTTATCCCGACAAACTCTGTTACAGAAAAGCAAAACAAGGTGGAAATTTACGAGCAGTTTTCAGAGCTTAAAGTTACGCGATAAAATTAAGAAGTCTGTAATGTATATACAATAAAATAATCTTTATCGTACTATCCGATCAATAGAGTACCGAATGTCCTTGAGGTCATATCCCTCAATGGAGAGACTAGTTCATTGTCACTAATAAAATGAACTAAGTTTGACCTTCAAGGGAGCTGTGGTAGATTTTTGAGTGCTATAGCGTAGGTTAGGTATTAGGTTTAGGTAATCATCAAATACGCTGATTTAAGTCTAATTGTGATTTATGTAATATATTATGTACATTAAACTACATATTTACTATTAACCTCCACGTATTGGTTACTCACTAAGTTTCCATGCGATGTTGTCGATCTCTTAAAAGCAAATAACCTTTTGTATGCAAATATCGTATTCACGATTACGATCGAATTATCACCAGTTTAATGTATCATTCTAACAATGATCAAGTGACAGCGAAACCATGACGTCAACCTGTAGAGGCGAACGCACTCTGAATTGGAGCGATGATGATCAATGATTGAGAGTCAGTTGACATTGGACACGAGCAATAAGCAAATACAATTTTACAAATACCTAATAATGTGTACATTCACTTTTATGTTGGAAGCCTAAAAATGCGCTTAAACAGGCAAATTTCAAATGCTAAATTTTTGGAAATATTATTTATTATTATTATGTCAAGACATTGACTCCGATGCCGTCATAGTAAATAAAGTATTGTTAGAGATACCACCAAGACTTATTGATTCATATAAAGCAACTAAAATGTCCCCAGAAATAAAATAAAAATTAAGATCAATATGATGTAGTAATTCCTAAAAATGGTCATTACAACAGATTGCTCAACTATGTACCTAAAAATTTACATAAAATTGCAATTGTAGGTGTAATCCAAAGACAATGATTGAATACAACCCTAGTAAAAAAACAGTAATAAGTAAGTATCACTCTTCATCATACAGGGTTACATTGCAAAGGGTTGCCAAAATGAAAAAATAATATCTATGGAACAATATAAAGAAGCGTCTTAATCGTTATTATTTTTAATAAGCGTATGTTACGAAAATAAATTACTAAAATATCCGAAAATAAAGTCAATAGAGATATTATCAAAGCCGCGCGGTCATTCTTCAGAGGCGTAGGTACGGCGAACCTACAAGGACCTTACGCAGTACACATACAGTAATTTTTTTTCATGAATGAGTTAAATTATCCACGCGTACGATTTTTAATAGCGCATAGGAATAATTAAAAGAAAAAAAAAGAAAAAAAAAAGCCACTCCTAAAGATTGGGCACCACTTTGCAATGTAACCCTGTATATATAAAAATAAATCTCTATTTCCCTTGGTCATCGCATCACGCGTAAACGGATCGAACAATTTCGCTAATTCTTTTTATGTTGTATTAATTATTGTCAGGAGAAGGTTCTTTTGGAAGATAAAAATAATAAAGTTGCGCAGAAAATACTTTGTGAATAAACTAAAGACAACGCGAAAGAAGTCGCGGGCAAACGCTAGTTCCTTATAATGATCACGATTGTCAGAAGTGACTTTACCTTTAAAGAGAGTAAACTTAAAATAAATCCTAAAATTTCACAAATGCCTTTCAAACATATTTTCAAAAAAGAAAATTGTAATAAACATTTTTCAGCACTTGGTCTGCTTTGTGTCTAATTACTTCGTCTTTTGATTCCCACTACGTTTTACGTTCAATACAGACATATTTTGGTTGTTTCTTTAACATATTCGAAGACAACATATCGTGAGAACAAAAATTGAGACCTGGGAAATCGGATACTCTGAAACTTGTTTGCACGAGTGAGTTATAGATGCTTGTTAATTGATCCGAGGTGTTTTTTAATTCCGGAAACACATAAATATAATCCTTATAGCTGCCTAATTAAATTGTTCTACTGTTAACGATTTGAGATTTATTACTTCAGTATTTCTTCAAATTACCAACCCTAACTCCTTAGAACATTGAGCAGACACTTCTTATTTCCAGTTAAGCGGTTAAGCGAAAACCAAACTGTCATGGTAAGAGGTTTTGTAAAAGGACCCCCTTTTCTTAGAGATTCACTGAATTTCAAAATAATTTTAGACATTGAAAAACTGATGAATTGTATGTCTAAACCACATACAGTGTTACATCTTATGACCATCTATCTTCCACATGCAGTAGTGGATACCAGATCAACAAGCTAAGTGCGCGTAAATAAATGTCGTTATAGCATGTCTAATTCCAATTAATCAAACGGCAAAGCTAATGAAGCATCTCAATAAATTCTTCATCGTGCCGCCAATGTGTTTACGCCAACCCTAATCTTAGAAGTGTGTTAAACTGATCAAGAACTGGATAGAAAAAATATGTTGATCATCGACCCCGATGTCTATAAAAAAGTCATTGGTCCTTCGTTAGTATATTTATGCTTTTTTAAACAGGCGTGATTCGTAATTAGCGTGTTGGGATCATTTACCCTGGTTCGTTTACCCTGACATGTGGAACCTGGTTCGTCTACCTTAGTGCAGTCATTAAGTTTCGTCACATTTCGTCATAATAACGCGCCGGAGCCGGCCGGTGGTCAGGGTCGATTCGGCGATCCAACAGTTCATTGCCCGGTCAAATATTTGGCGACTATAAAAAAAAATCTGCAATACTCCTATTATGATGTCACCGCAACTCGTTCGGCTGGTTTCACCGAGTGTTTTATTTTTAGCTATCACTTTTTGCTGTAAGTAAATTAAACTAATACATAGTATCAAAACAAATACAATTTCAGTTCAATCCAATCAGAAATACGATTTAGTACGTTTGCGATAGATATTTCGATTGATTATGAAACCTCGTTGGTTGGCAACCGAAATTCAAAATGGCGATCGCTTTTTGCTATCTGTGGTGCATGCCAAAATAAACTGGCGGTCGTTCATTGACCGCGGCGGGCTGGACGCTGTGACGTCACGTGACGTAGGAGTTGTGACGACACAAGATGGCGGCGACGCGCGTGCTCGCTATGATTATTTAATTCAGTCATTTCAAGGTTTCTTTTTGTTGCTCATGCTTCGTAAGATAAGGTTTGTTTCAAATATGTTCGGTTGAATGATCGGCTTTTAAGATGGCAATGAAGTTTGCTTTTGGTAGTTTTATAATTTTTGGTTAACCATATGTGTGTTTCCATGTAGTTTAGGTATACAAAGCAAATCGCCGGACTTTACCTATATATCTTTTTGATACTAATGTTTTGCACTTCATATCGATGACTAGGGAATACATTTGCAGATCTAGTCAAAAAGTCAAAAATCAAAAATCATTTATTCAATTTAGGACAGAAAACTGCCACTTATGAAAGTCAATAATAACATTATTGGTCCATATGCGGCAAAACATGTCTCCTTATTTTTTGGGCCCTACTAGCGCTTCGAGACAAGACACAGACAATCTGGCAAGTGCTGAGAAGAAACGCCGGAACAAACTCAGTCACCACTAGTTGCCACAAAAAAAGCAAAGATAATAATGTATACCTGTGCGAGCAGGGCAGTATTTAATTCCAGACATTTTTGTCATTTAAATAGTCATTAACAGTATAATAACCCTTTTTCATTAAAATAATCTTAGCATGCGGTTTAAACGCAAACATGGGTAGTTCAACAATAGATCTAATAAAGTAAACATGCTTTCCATTCATGACTTTTTGCTTATATTTTATTTATTTATCATATTTTTTCGAGGAAAACAGACAGCTTAATTGTAACAACATGGGTTAATAAGCAACTATGCCTAAAGTTTTCGCTTAAACAACCTAAAAAGTATTCTAGGTAAGTAATATTTATGATTTGGAAAACAAAAATCTATGTTTTACACAATGATGTTATATTGTCTAGATTGAGCATACTGCTTGTATTGTACTAAAAAAACAGACAAACGTTGGTCGAAAATTAGGTACACAGCGATGGTATTTTACTTTGTTATTCGTCTTCTCTTTCTTTATAGTTTCTTCACACTTTATTAGGACAGATCGCCATTTCCGACACCTCGATTTTGCCTAGCGGTATGTACATCTCCAGTGATGGAACACATGCTGGGAAGACATTAAACAACCAGAGTCTGGAACAATATTTTGTTGCAGCGTTCGCTGCCTCGACTGTCTGTCTAGATATTATATACTTAGTCGAAGGCTTTACAAAACAACTACAGGTTATAATGGTAGTTATCGTTAAAATACTACATTTTAAACAGTGCCGAAAAGATAACAAGACTAAAATACCGTAACGCACTTGTGAAAAACAATAGTTAGACAACCGTAAACTAGCACAAGAAAACAATTTTGACAGACAAAAGAGGAAAAACCAAACATGACGAAGAGTCTAGAAAAAACAATTTGCGGACTTCGGCCTGGTTTAATTTTATAGTAGTCGCAAGTTAAGTTCAAGAAACTGCAAATAGGAAGAGCCATGTGACCTACTTACACCTCTATTATTATGCACATGACCAACCTGTACTTCTAAGAATGGCAAAAGTCAGACGAAACTTCTAAATGGTATTCAAATGAGACTCATTTCACGCTCAAACATAGACAGCCTGATTCTGAATGAAACATAATATCATATTTATGAATAGGTATATATTATTGTTTGCTAACATGAGTAAAATTTCTTTTTCTTTCGTTTGAGATTTCCTACCAGAACTGTAAGATTGAAAAAACATCTTCCACGTTTTTCAGATGTGGTAGTATTTTCTATTTGCTTTCTTATTTTTACGTATACTAAACATCATTTCTTATCTTTAGCTGAGAGGTTAAGAGCGGTTTGTGTGGCGGAATCTTCTTTCTAGCGCTTTGTCTTGATCTATTCGGGTCTCGCTCGACCATGATTCTAGATTCAGCAATGCTGGTTATATACATTTGAAGCGATTGCTATCAGACCTCCTTGATAAACGGGAACTAGAATTATGAAGCCTAACTATAAAGTCTCTCAGTACTTATGTGGCATTATTTAAAAGTAAAACTCTTTTAAAATATAACAAGGTTGAACTGATATGAGCTTATGGTTGGGCCTTATTGTGATAAAAAATTTACAGATTAAAATATCAATACCTAAGAAAAAAAAAGATGGTTATGGTTTGGTTGATGAACTGCCACACAGTTGTTTTAATTGTCAGTGTCTATGTAATGCACAAAGTCATTTTTTTGTTTAAAAATCGCATTCATCTTCTCAATATTGCAACAGAATATGCCTGCAAACGTACCCATTGAGGAGGCGGCACCAAACGGTTGGCCCACATTCCGGTCGCTCGGATGTGACCCCTCAAGTTTAATGTCAATACCACTGCATCCGCCATGCCGTATTAGCATCTAAACTGAACAGCATTCAGTCCAGAATACCTTGAAGATGAAGGGGAAAATGATTGATCACTCGGTAGAACGCCAAACGATTTTTAACATAGCATTAAGAGATAATTTATGTTGTACATCTTTTAGACGTTCGCGCATAATTTAAGAAGAAAGTCTTGCTACTTCTGCACGAATTTCTCTGAATTAGTTTGAGTGTGATAGAATTTTGATCTCTTCCGTTTGGAGAGCGTTTGAGGTAACTATGCAGTTTATGATATTTTAACTACACTGAAGATTTACGAGTTTAACCATAAATAGGTTGTTTGATTTGCCCGAAATTTGAAGATTGACTATAAAATGCAACATAAAAGTTTCGGATTCTGATGAATATTCTTGATAGTATCATTTGATGACTGCAGGTATTTATGCGCAATTTATACAGAGTGAAAATAATTATCTGCTAAAACAACAACTTTTTTATACATTTTGCGCCGAAATCGCAATGATTCTCTAAGAAATTGTCTTGCAATTTGTATGTTGCTTCCATAAATAACAGTTGTTGTAGGTGTATCAGCAGCTAATTTTGTTAGTGTTAGGTTAAGTGGGGGGTCTTTAGCAATTGAGGTATGTGAGTGACTAGGCGATTAGGTGGCTTTGAAAATAAAATATGTTATAGGACAAAAAAAAACTTAAATTTTTCGCCTAATGGGTACTTTTCTCTAAATTAAATAGCATGAAAGACATTTGTACGATACAGTCGATATGGTGCCATTTACGTACTAGGAAAACGAGATAGTATCAACGGTAAACGTAACTTGTAGTCACTTGTAGTGCCTTGTTGCTGTTGTTAAGGTCAATTGATAATTTCACAAAATGCCCGAACAAAATTCTTGCAGAATAATTATCGTTAAGAACACCGCAACAATTTTTGCTTTTGCAATGTCGGTATGTCATGAATTCATGATGAATCGTTTGAAAATAACAATAACGTATTATTACGCTTAAAATACTTCTTAGTTATCTATTAAGTTTGCTACGTAAAGTTCTAAATAAATGCAGAATTTTTCATACAAGACAATGCAACCTCAAGTGCAATCTTCTTAACTAATAGCAAAGCTTCTTAAGCAGTTTGATTAGGTTTGTCTAAGAAAGAACTAGCTAACTAGACATTTTCAAAAATCCAAATCTCAGAGCTATAACTGCGACAGTAACATTGTACCTATACCATGCCGGATACAGCGGGTTGGTTCAGTACACCACTAAATAAGTATGATTGGATCTCCAGCGTTATGACTAACGAGATATAATATAAAGTGCTGTGTCAGGTGGTTTTCTTGTTGTGTTTGCGAATTATACAGAATCTAGAAAGCTGGTAATATGTCAGAAAATTATTCAAGGTATTTTGGTGATGAACTATTTATCATATTGGTCACGGAATACACCTTATGTCTTATGTGTGCTTCGCCTTGAGGATATTAAATCGTAAAATCACAGGGTTTGCTGTATATTACAGCTAAGTTTCTTAAAATAGTTAATTCGAATAATAATAACTTTAGGTTGGTTTAATGCCTTTAATTTAGTCAGCTAGTTTGTCTGCTAGGTTGTCAGAAGGTTGATGGACTGGTTCTCAATTTTAAAATGGCGTCGAAACACTAGGTCCTTGGGGTCCCAACGCACTCTCTTTATATAAAGAGATTGCCAAAAGATTAGTTGACACCAGTGGGGACCCAAGGGCTGGCAGCTACCTCGCACAGCGACTAAGCATCGCAATCCAGCGAGGAAACGCTGCCAGCATCTTGGGTACCCTTCCACGAGGACCATTTTTATAATTCTATATTTTCGTAGTTTTTATTTGTATATAGTATTTCATAGTTGTATATAGTATTTCATAGATGTATATATTATTTAAAAATTAGTATAATTATTTTATAGAATTAATAATGTATGGTTTATATTATATTTTAAAAATTGGATATTATTTCTGACGATTTTTTGACAAGGTTTTTGTTGCAACTATAACCATACTTCGACTGATTTGTGTGACGTCACCGGCTTGCAACGTATGTAGTGCATGAAGGCTTCCGGCCAATACGATGCGTGGAATGCGTGCGTTGAGGCTGGTGCGGCAAAGTGAGCGACCAGCTTTAAGGTACGTAAGTAGCTACACTCACATCAGTCACGACACCGATCCGAATAAAAAAAAAATTGTTGGTAGAAATCATAATAGGACATCGGCCCCACACGTCAGCTACGGCAAGATGCTCTCTCATTCAACGTGACGTCACCGGCACGTTGAACTGTAAGACCTGCCGTGGCCTGGAAAGCCTTGAACAACAAACAACAGACGGCGTATTCATATCGGCCACAGTAAGATAACTTAAGAAAATGTGACTACACTGACTACACTGCCACCAATGGCAACATTGATTGCGGTGCTTCCCCCCAAACCATGGTCCACCTACTTTTAAGTTGTATGTGTCCGAACAGCTGCGCACGCAAAGACCTGCTAAGCACCACTGATAGTGGTTTGTGTGGCGGAATGGCTAGTATTCCGCCATCAAGAATGTGTCAGAATTATCGTCGACACGAAATAAAGAAGTATAAAGAAGTATAAATGTCTATGAAAGTTAAATTGTTAAATAACCTATTCACATATACCACATGACGTCTTTTGAGACTCTGGCAACTTGACGTAGATGTGTGTGGCTGACGTGTGTGTAAACCTTTAGAGTAAACACCCTTAGAGAAGACAGTAAACATGTCCGAACTTACCTGATTTTAAATCAAATTAGTGTAAAACAACACAATTGGTGCCATGGTCTCTAAGTAAGGAACTGAAATCCTTGGTTTAGGAATTACCTGTCTTTTGTTTTTGCTGAGGGTGTTTCCCTGCACACCCAGACGCGAGCCAATTCAGATAAGTTGGTTGTTCAAACCTGCACCATTCATAATAATCATCATCATCATCATCATTTCAGCCACAGGACGTATACTGCCCAACATAGGGCTCCGCACGTGATTTCCAGATAGGCTGGTTGGAATTGGCCTGCATCCAGCGGCTTCCTGCAGCCTTTACCATAGGTCGTCTGTCCACCTTGTGGGTGGACGTCCTACGCTGCCCTTGGCGGTACGTGGCCTCCATTTCAAAACCTTTCTGACCTATCAGCCGTCAGTTTTACGTACTAGTTATGTGCCCCGCCCACTGCTACTTCAACTTACTAATCCGTTGGGCTATGTCCAGCACCATTACCATATATCCACCACGGGTTTTGGCAATATTAAAATTTGACTAAACCCGTGTTATTTGACGAATGACGTTGACGCGACTGATAGAGATGTTGCAGATGTATTTACACATATCCTTTTAAGCATCACGCACATTTTTAAAAATAAAATAAAAATCTCAAAAATCGTCCTGACATCTCATTCGTTTTTCTGAAAAGCGAAAGAGACATAAGAGGTTTTTTGCCTGCTCTAATGTGTGCCAGTCTTTAAAGTGCAGGCGATAGGACGCATTATGTCAGCAGTATTCACGACCTGTGCGTAGACAGTTACACGGCTGTATCTGGGGCGACCGTTACGATATCAATGTAGCCTTTTGGATTTGTGGAGGAAGTACTGAGTCGAGAGGCTGTACGATGGAGAGATAATCTCTGCTAATAACTCAGGAGATGTAAAGTGCGTCCACTTTGGAATTTCTAAACGTAACTGGAATTATTGTTAGTCATTCTGAGATGAAAAAATCTAGCCTTTCTAATTCCTAATTAAGACAATTACAGACAAACTAAATTTCAGGTTTACTTATTTACTATTTACACCTGTAAATGTATGCATAAACTGCATGAATTTTAAAATTCATTATATTTTTGATCGATCCAGTCGACCGGCTGGTTAGACCAGACAAAGGAGGTAGTTGTGGGTTTGGATCCTGAAAGGGGCAAATGGGTGTGTGGTGAGCATAGCATTTGAATCTATGTCTTGAAAGTTTATAAATGATTTAAGTATGTTTGTTCGTTATCAAGTCACCATAATACCTACAAGCTTTGCTTATTTTTTGTTATTGATGTGGTTAAAAAAAAGCATATTATTATAGTTCGTCCATACTGTGTGACTGACATTTCTCGACATCACTGCGCTACACTGCGCTGCAGGATGTATTGTAAATATACCTCCGCTGAATTGGAGCTCCACAAAACAGAAGCGATCAGCGAACTCCAAATGGGATTTGGACTTATTTAATTATATCATGATTGGACGAAACATTGCTTTGAAAGTGAAATGTGAAAATATGTTTATACATCGCTGCGCACACGCAGACGCCGAAATTGGCACCTTGTTAAATTCACACTTAGCATAATTTCACTGATTTTATAATCAAGGTAAATTTACTTAAGTATTAAAACATTAATTAAGATTTTTTGATGATAATAGTTTTCCTACTTTTGCCGTTTAAAAATGAATTAATAAAAATAATACAAAAATCACAAAACAAATAAATAAGTGGATAAGAAGTAGTATCTTATTTAATTTCTATCTGCTATCTTATTTTTTTAACACAAACTCCACAGACTGCTACACGGATTTTAATTTAGAAAAATTATGACCGATTTACTGAAGTTTTATGAATGAGTAGGCACCTACAACAGACGAAGGGAAATAAATAACTATAAATAAAACTGTACAATTGCCCCACTTTGCCTTATCAACTTTCAAGTGCGTCAGAAGCCGATTCATCATACATTTATTGTTTTATTACCTATAACTTTATGAGCTCCTAGTACAATTATACATAATGCATATTTATTTAGTTAACTTTTAGTATAATTCGCCGTGATTGCTATTTTGTAACCATATACTCGTGTTTTATGGCAAGTTTATATTACGAGTACATACATGTACCTAAGTGTTTATTGTGTAGGCAAGTAAAGGAAATAAGTGATACACACATAGTTAGAAGACGCATTTAGCACTTAGATAAGATTTATAGTAATTGTTTAAAAAGCAAACGTAACTATGTGTAGACACTGATGACTGAACTGATGGAGAATTAGAATCCAAACAATATTTCGATCTCGAGGTATAAACGTTTTTAAACAGCTTGGTTCTCCAGGATTTGACCAGTAAAAGATCTTTAGTCCGATATCTCCCAGAGCTTGAAACTATAGTCGTACAGCAGTGCATGTCAGTGATGATGAAAGACAACCTACTGCACCCTGCACCCTTATGTAACCAACAGGGCAGGCCTCCAAACCGATGTGAACTGTGGACATAGTCAAGGTTGGGGGTAATCCTTGCATGAAAGCGGCCCAGAGCTTCGCTGTAGCGATTTGTGGGGTGTCTAGTTGTGAACTTCCAAAGGCTGATGATGATCATGACTTTACATTTTAGTCAACTCTACTTAAAGTATTTTTACATGAACGTATTGAAATGAAAACAACTATACCAGATACGGTCTTACCAAATACAGCTGAACTAAAAAAAATATTAATGAAATGAATTTACGCCAACCAATTCCAAAATCCTTTTTTACTTCTTTGTTTTATACTCACAGACAAATCCATCAATAATATTCAAATTTTTACCCTGCCTGATTTAAAAAAGTATAATATCCAAGAATATAACAGGTAAATACAAAATACTTTAATTAATCGAAATTTACTTAAAACCAAATACTCTCATTAATACTCATTTATTCAGTATATAGGCCCTCTTCCGGGCACTTATACACGTCCCAAAATATAGCTTTACCCTACCACCGCTGAGTAGAAACGGCGCATCAAACTCAGTCACCTTTGTCAGCCTTTTTTACAGGAAATACAGTTACAAGACATGAAGTAAGTGCGAGCTAAGCAGTTTCAGTCCATGCACTCTTGTCATTCCAATAATCGTCTACCTTATAATACCCTTTTTTCATAAGGTTTTTTTTAATGTGAATTTTGAACTCATGTACAGGTAGTTCAACAAGAGTCTGTGGAACTTTAATAAAAAATTTAATACATTTCCCCAAGAATGAATTAGCAACTTTGTGTAGTCTGAAGCTCGGAACGGCAAGTTTATTTTTATTACGAGTATTATAATGATGAAAATAACTTTTTAAGCTAAACAAACTTAGATTTTTTCGAACGTACATAATATTTTAAAAAATGTATTAAGAGGCTTCTGTTAATATATTAATATCTTTAAAAATCTCCCTCAGAATACTACCTATCTACTCAAAAATAAAAGTAAGGCTATGAGGTAACGAAGTAATGTTATTTGCTGAGGGTGTAGCCCAGCACACTTAGGCCGGATTCGACAAAGCTGATGTAAGTTTTGAGTATACCACTGCCTAATCTAGAGTAAGCTGATTTTTCATTCTACCAACCACTAATCTATGAAAAATATTAAAACGGGTGATTTTGACAGTGTTTAAATTAAACTGAGAATAAGTAAATGTCAAAGTTGTCACTTGTCAAATCCACTCTTATCACCTAGAAACTGTCAAGTTGTATAATCTACCATTGGCATTCTGTTTTTCTACAAAATTTAATTGTTGTGGCAATTGATGACAACCTAGAAGAAATAGATTACATGGATTTTAGTAGGTTTATCCATTCGTTCATCATTCACAATAAAATAAAACTGAGTATAGTGTATTCCTGAAGCAGTGCTGCCAGATTCATAGGTTAGAATTATCGCAGATTTGCTGAAAAATTATCGTGTTTTTATCGCAACCCCAGTTAACAAAATTATTGTTTTTGTAACTCTACCGAATCTAGAAAATAACAGAATATACGGCTGAAAAGTTTAAATCGTGTTACTACCCACTTCTTTACTTTTTTTTATAACAAGTTTTTGTTAACTGAACTGCAGTACTCACTACATAAGTACCTATTCAAGTAAACCGGTTTTTCTCGTCATGATGACTGACACCAAACTCACAGTGACAATTCACGCTTTTCAAAACTGTCAAATTTTACGCTGACAAGAGTCGATCTCTTTCTTAGAGTAAAGAAATTAAATTCACTATCGTGCTGTCAGAGTCAGACTGTCCAAATAAACGTAAAATGTGTTCAAATACACGGATTTAAATGATTTCCTAAAGTTATCTCCAACTGAGCAAAATATCGTGGATTATCGTAGATTTATCGTGCAATAATTAATATTTTTTTCTGTGGAATTACACTCAAAAATATCGTGGATCTAGGATAATTATCGCACGTCTGGCAACACTGTCCTGAAGTAAGGTGAAAAAACGCAAACGAAGTTATCAAAAAGTTAATTCAAGATGTAAAGTTATTCCTGTTATAGTTAAACTGGTTTAATTTTGTGTTTGGTCGAATCGGGCCTTAAAAAGCTAATTTAGAAAAGTTGCCTGCTCAAACTGTTCCGATGGGGATTCGGACTGCGCATCAGTCAAATACGAAATACCGAAACCCACAATTTCGAATATTCTTTGCAATCATCGTTTACCCAATCAACACAGCTATTAACATTTATCTTTATCGATACTTAATCGATAAATAGTGACTTTTTATCAATGATTATTCCTTTATCAGCTCCAAACCTATTCTGGTTTATGGGTTCCTGCTACAAAGAGGTTGCTTAATTAATTTTCAATCGGACGTTAATTGAAAACTAATTACATTCGATCGGAGAGATAACGAAACGTAAGTACCAGATATAAGGGGTAAGGGCATCATTTGACAGATTCTATCTAGTTATATGAACAGATGTGACTATCTATATGATAAAAAGTTTGTTTTTTAGTCTTTATTACAATACTAGACGTGCCCGTGACTATGTCCGCGTAGAATACGGCATGACATCCCCTATTTTCTTTACGGAAGGAGATTATAAAGAAACGACATTACACATTTTTCGTTTTTAAAAATTTTATCATAATCGGTTCTGTTTCCACGACAAAAAGTAGCCTTTGTTCTTCTCCAAGGTCCAATCTATCTCATTACCAAAATCATCAAAATTGGATTAGCATCTTAGGCGTGAAAACATAACAGACAGACAGACAGACTTTACATTTATAATATTATCAGTATTATGCTCGTAAGTATGGAAGTATGGATGATAAGCTTCACTTGTCATCATATTCATCAACCGACTCGAATCCCCATAGAGATGTCCTACATTAACGCAAACCTGCAAGTTTGAGCCAACCATCGCCAATGTTCGTCCAACCCGGACGTCCAAAGCATCAATTTTCATTCAACACTACATTACCAAGTACACAACACGTGTCATCGACAGTTACGCAACCTCATTTAGTATAACCTCCTTAGATTACATATTCGAATAACCAAACAACCTTGGCCTCCACCAACTGCACAGTGTTTCGGCTCTCTAGCTATTAAAGGCGTTGCGGGAGATCAGACTAAAGTGGGTAAGTCAGATACAAATGTAAGATCTCACCACATGATCAGTAACGGTATCCAAGCGATGATATTAGCGAAGCCTTGTGACCCAGTTTGCGTACCGTTACCGGACATCGAACCTGCACCCCGGCTGTGACACTTATGGCACAGCGATATTGATTGCCTGATGTTTGAATCGGCCGCATTGTAACTAAGCTTCGAGAAATGAATACAATTACTCTACACGCTACGTAATATTACTAAGACGTATCTAATTTTAGAAAAGAACTTTGAACTTCTGCTATAGTAACACAATTGATATGTTTATAAGTAACGTAATTTAGGTATAAGAAGACACTGTCATTAAAGATCAAAATGTTTATCTTTTTAATTACCTTCTAATGTCATGCATTGTTCTTTTGTCATGTCTACGGCAAATTTTAGAGACCCCAAATCTTACTAAAACTTGGCAACTTCTATGGTAGATAAGTTGTTTTGGTTCTGAGAACCTTTTGTAGGTCGAGAATGTGACTGGACTAGTGAGAGGATTGGGCAGACAAAATTTTGCGTTTCTGGATCTATCAGGTGCCGCGGGGAAGTTTTTTTATACAGCTGCTTGTCTCGGGTCTGGGTGTTGTGGTACCTTCGTTGTTTTTGATTTCTGTAACACAAGAGCTTTGGCTACTTACTATAGGATTAGAGTAATGTATGTGATGTAGACCAATATTTATTTATTTACATAAAACTCAAATTGATAT
This sequence comes from Anania hortulata, assembly GCA_963576865.1. NCBI lineage: Eukaryota > Metazoa > Arthropoda > Insecta > Lepidoptera > Crambidae > Anania > Anania hortulata. Next base: position 5,580,770 of record OY756412.1, on the reverse strand, counting down.
CACAATGATAAAAATATAACATATACGACCTAAAAAAATATTGCTTTTGTCTGTTAATATATATATAAAAATGAATCCCTATTTCCCTTGGTCATCGCATTCGTCATAAATTGATGGAATAATTCCGCAAATTCTTTTTTGTTGTGTTAACTGGCTTTATTGTCAGGAGAAGGTTTTTTTAAAAGAAAAAAATGAGAAAGTTACGCAGAAAATCCTTTATGAAGAAACTTAAGACCACGCGAACGAAGTCGCGGGCAACAGCTAACAGTTTAGAAATATTTTGGACATTTGACGGATAAAGACTGATTATTGATATAATACAATCGATTTTACTATTTATTCTTTTATTGAAGGTAATTAATGTTAATAACTGGCTTTAGAAGTATAAGAATACGGTTATAATGGTCATTATTTTGCTCTTCGTTAATAAAATGCCAACAAGAAAATGACCTCATGCAAAGTATCTAAAATTCATCCTCTTGTCGATCCTCAAGTACCGTTGAACCACGTGTGTGCATAAAAAAGAAAAACAAACATGTGTTTGATTTTTTCATCTGCCAAATATGTGGGTCACAGGATGCAGATACAATTTTGTCCCGTTATAAGCTGGTTTTGCCCAGTGGGCTTAATGAGGACAGGGACTAAGTTGTATGGGCTCCACCAGGCATTGGAGCCGGGTGATTACGCAAAGTGGTTTGAGCGTGATGGATCAGAATCACAGGCCACGAGCGAGTTTCGGGACAGCTTATGTCCTACATTTAATTCATTAAGTATTTTTTAAATACACTAACACAAACACACACTATTGGTTTAGCTCTATTTACTGCACATTGTCCGGGTCCCCAGGATCCCCATACTGGAGTTTAGAGTAGCGAAAGGTGTAGTATTCAGTTGGAAAATAAACTTTTTATTTTTTATTTAAGTATAGCTAAACTTAAATATTAATAATAATAACCTGCTTACCTATGATAGTGCATGCAAACAGCGATCCTTCGTCGTCTCACTATAATAGCGGCCTGACGGAACACGTGGAGGTTTTAGTAGGTATAATTACTTAGCAAGTAGTGAGAAGCACCGCCACTCGTCATCAAGGAGTCCCATAGAATCTGCTGTTTTTTTTACATCAATAGATTTCTTTGCGAGAAAGAAAATACACTAATAGCACAATACACAGATTAGAAAGGTCATATTTGAACTAATGTTTGCCGATTATATTCGTATACACAGTCATAACATAATTTAATTATTAAGTAAGATGTCAGTTAGTTTAGACGCTTCACTAGTATCACTAATATCATACATAGCATGATCACAGATGTGATACATCATTCAGGTATGATATCATTTCAATGACTGAGGATTTTGCCTGACATAAATTTTGGGAGAAATTTATTTAATTATTCAATGACATCATGCCTGATCACCGGTCGAATAGCCATAGTCATATTATTTTATTGCTTCGTAAATGTAAGATAAGATAATCATTTAAGTGCCTAAAATGTGGTACAAAGGATGGTACAAATTAAAATTCTTATAAGTCACTAGAACCAGAGGCCCAATTCCCGTAATTTGACAATAGTCGCAATCCGGTGTCGATCCGCTCCCAGTAACGTTACGGTATACAAACATTAAAATGATAATCCTATTAATGTACATTTAAGGTAAGGTGCTTGTAGCTCAGTGGCGGCAGCGCTTTGGTAGTGATTACCAAAGTTAAGCCACCTACGCTGCGGTTGTGATTGGATGGGTGACCATTCCGACACTATTTAGTGGCATTTATCACAAGCATATCTGTGCTTCAGAAGGCTCTTTAAAGTTGGTTCAGGCTAATAACGCTTAATACTAGTCATGAAATGAAACCTAGTCAGAGGCCTTAGGGCGGCTGAATAACATAAGTAATCAAACTGAATAATAACATAAGTAATCCAATCATAACTGGCCTTAAAACACCCCTCGCACCCCCACCAATTGACACTGCGCCCGCGTGGTAGAGTATGGCCCAAACAACCTCTTATTAGAGGCTCTGAGTCATGGAACATATACCCTATAGAGTAGAAATGTCATATGATTTATTCGGCAAAATTTTCCGCCATTTCTTAATCTGTATCTGTGTTGTTTTTGTATGGTTGATCGCTGACAGGAGTTGTCATTTCACACTAAATGTATGTGGAAAATCGTTTACTAGTTTCGGAGAAACATGGTTCGTATTGCTGTTCTATAGGGTATGTACTCGGTGCTCTGAGTAAATAAATACTAGGTTGAGGTGAGGCTTGTGCCCTGCAATGGTACGTATATAGGAATACTTAACATTAAAGGTTACACACAATTTGTGAGTAGGTTATTAATAAGTTTCAAACTCTCATGGCAAATTACATTACTAAATGTTCACCACTCTTCTTAAACTATCTTCATGGAATCAACATTATATCTTTCTATGAACCACTGACTTTAAGTCTTTTATAGAATGTTATCCCATAACATTTCTGCTTTCTTTATGACACTTACCATAACAGTTTAATAATCGCCCATACCTGTGTGATCTAATCTAGCTGTAATATTCCCTTAATCCGTTTAATCCTTGCTTTTTCCTGCATTCAAAATGGCCGGCCATCGCCTGTAATTAGCTTACAACTGAAGAAATATATCGCCGTAAGTGTAAGATCCGTGACCACTTCCAGAGAGACCGATAATAAAGCACCTGCTTTGTAAAGAAAGACTGGATGTGACTTAGTTTCAATTAAAGAAAAAAAAAGATATTATAATGAAGCTACTCAACAAAGTTTATATTTCTCTAGCTCGAGCGTTTAAATTTGCAACACAGAGCACATGAAGGTTTATCATTATTTTAAATAATCTGTGGCAATATGACACCACAAAGTCAAAATCGCTAAAATACACTTGTTTGGGTACGACGTTGGTCTTAATAGTTTAATACACAGTGAAAACAGTGGAGGAGTTAAAAGTTCATCATCAGTTTCATGATATTTCATCTTCATTCGGTGTTGCCAGCATAATTTGAACCTTGAAGAAACCAATGGAATGTTTTAACAGTACTGCCTACGAAAAGGTTTACACTTACTGTCCCTCGTATTACACGACCCTTAGATTTGTGGTCGATCATTGTGTTAAACCCGATCCGTTTTGGACGACACGATTGGTGTACTAGCGCGGTAATTTTCCTTAAACGAAAAGGGTCCCGGGTTCGATCCCCGAACCGGCTATCGATTTAAAAACGATAGTTAGATAGTTAGATACTCTTTATAATATATCACACTACACAAAACAAACAGTACAGAGAAACCATATTTAGAATGGTACAATTTAGGCTGTCTTATCGCTAGAAGCGATCTCTTTCTTCCAGACAACCGTCAGATAGAGCAGTTTTAAAAAAAGTTGATAAAATAAAGCGATGTTTTCTAATTTGGCTCGTGTCTGGGTGTAGTGGGAGATGCTCCTGGAAAAATTCATTTTCTGGTGACTCGTAACACAAGGATGTAAACTTCTTACTTCAAAACCATGACAATTGATCAAAACCAGACAAGACAGTCTGGTGCATAATTTTTGTATCTCTACTACAGAAAATATTGACTCTTCCAAATTCTCTAACTCCTTCATAAGGCTGTGCCCAGACACCCGTTACCCGGCATCCGAGTTCCGAGAGGTCCCATATCAGTCGCGTAACTGTTAGCTAACTCGCCGACCGATGTGGGTCAACCGTTACTGATACCACTGAGTTATGGCTCTGATCTCAGGAGAGCTCCGGGTGGTCACATCCGTGATGCTACAATATTCGCTAGAAGAATCGGTATCATGTACACAGAATTCTATAATTAGTTAATGGAACTAGCTACTGGAACATCAACACTTGCCACAGCCTAAGGTTTCCTCATAACTACTCAAATCTTCGGGCTTAAAAAATCATTCGATGCTAGCAAGCGCATACACCATAAATAAATAAAACTAAAAAATAAAATAAATTTTGTTTTCTAGAAAATACTTATTCTACCGACATGGTGGATTGAAGCCTTCATTTATGGAAAGAAAACCTGTGTTTGGAGGTCCCGCTCTTCTTTAACTAAGTTTAGGGTAACGAATATTCCTCTAATTATGATTAATCAATGAAACACATACGATAAATTAACACTAGTATCTTTTTTATTCCTTATTTTACCTACGTTTAGGTTATTATTTAGTTCAGCTAGCTCCAACTATCATCTGTATATTATCAGCGCGACACGAAACCTACTCTCGTGGCACCATACTCTGAACCTCTTAAGCATTTGCCTTTTTTATTATTATTTCATTTATATTTTATTGCACAGACAAAAAAGTGATACATGAGAAAAGCGGTACAAATGACTGACTTAACTCAAAAAGCATTCTCTACCAGTCCACCATTGGGCCAAACAGAGAGATTGGGCGGTGCAACACAATAAAATTAATATCAGACAAAATCTGGCAAAACGAATGCAGACTAGATTAATACACACATACTGGATACATTCTTAAATAAAAATACGGTACATACATGCATTAAATTTATATATACATGTACACAGATCTCATGCCAGCGAGATTCATTGGAAAATTAAGAAGGAAAGAGAAGAGATGAAAGATTGAAATTGAATTTAAATGACTGCGCAAAGCCTTCATGAAAGAAAACTTTGAAGTGGTTTTCGATTTTGGGGAAAAGTTTGTTCAAGAGCTGTATAGCTGTCAGGGTAAATGCGTTGAAGTGTGAACACCAGAAGTGTGACGTGAAGCGGAAGAGTATTACTTAAACAGGAGGAAGAGCAGGAGGTAATATTTTTGTGGGTTTTGGTAACGAGTGGTGGATAAAACTTAATTTATCTGCAGTTTAAAGGTTAGTATTAAATATTGTTTTACCTTGAAAAAAACCTATTACAAATTTTGTCACGGGATAACGGATGAAACAGGAATCACGAGTAAAAATTCAGCTTTTTCACACAAAATTAGCAGCCACCTCGACGAGGAATACTCGTATAGAGATTGGAGCACTTTTTTATTATGTCGATATTAATAACGTTATTTCAAGGAAATGACACGACCTCATATTATCACCGTATTATACATGCACAATCATTTACGATTGCGTGTTTTTGTTGTGGGGAATTTTGATCCACAAAATTCGAGATTTTGTTTCTTTAAATTCACGCTCTTTCTAGCTTAAAACGTCACGCCACGTCACGTCATGCCACAAACGTCATTATCTGCATTACTTCAAGGCACGGTAAAGAATGATGTATAGCTTAAGGTTCGCCAATATTATTCACCTGTACAGTGAATCATAAATAAATAAATGTGTTTTTAAGTGAAATTTTATTATTAGAGAATAACAGCGCTGTATCTGCAGTATCTGTGGCGGAATAATGATGTATTGTTGGATTGTTTATTGTTTGTATTATTTGGGAATAATATTGTTTGACTGCAATGATGGAAAGTAAAGATGTTGTTTAGGACGTTATTACTTGCTAAAGTTTTCTAGTTCGTTTTTCCATCTGAAACACAGTACAGTTTGATGGTAAATGTAAGTAAGATGTTGTAATTTTACATGATTAACAATATTGTGAACGCTACTTAACTCCTGACCAGTGTGAGTCAACATGCACATTGATGCAACAATCATTCGATGCAAAGATGGAGCTTCACCGAGTGGAGCATCACCACATCACATCATTCTTGGGAATAATTTGCGAGGAGAACAGCTTAGTCGGTAACGCACAATAGCAAATTTTTCAACAAGATGGCAATATGTTATTACTTCTCCTTCGGTACCTACAAAACTTACGAGGAAGACGTGTAGATGTTTTAAAAAGAGAAAATAGACTAGTTCATACCTTCCCACATTTTTTGGAAACTATCTTATCCTGAACGCTTAGATTGACATGAAATATAGAACAGGCAGTACCAAATATATGCTGCACTAAATATGCAGAACCTTTTGTATAGTCAACATAGATAGATACAGGAAATATATTAGGACGACAAAAATAGCAGTCATGCTTTCTATCTTGACTAATGGGAAAGCCAATTCGATTGCCATTTCTCAGGATTAATGTGTATTATAAGCCTTTTGACGATCCATAAATTGCTTTCAACACTTTTGTCTAAGAAAATTTCTACGTGTTTTATGAATGAATCACTTTACTATCTAATGGTCGTCATTTCAACTGCCACAACTTGACCCACATTTCGCACGAGTAAAAGAAATTCGACGGTCATCGACCCTCGTCGTTTCACTCTTTTTTTTAAAACTAATAGCAATGTAAACAAGCATTCACTGGGCTTTCTACCGGCCAGCGTCTTCGGGCGCGCCCACCAAAAATTTGCCTCTCACCACGATCGGCTCCTAGCAGATTTCGATCTATTTGCATCTTAATTGTGTTATAATAAGGTTCAAAAACGATTGGTAACTATTAATGCCAGTATTAAAAGACCTTTCTCTAGCTTATTTTCTCCTAGTACCTTCTATGCGATATTTTTTTTTTACACGAGCCAAAGCCAAGTTTGGCGGTCGTTGTGCCAGTTGTGAAGTTCATTGTCGGTACCGTTTGCCGACCTACCTCCACATTTCGGCATTTTGGGCAGACAGTTAGCTTTTATGCCGCATTAAAATGCTGAGCAAGAGGAGATTGCCGTTACGATATACGTTTATTGGTATCGATCGACGTGACGTATTGAACGTGTCTTTACCCTTTACGCATCTTAAGAATTTTGGCAAATATTTTTTTGTCTTCATAATGCTACTACAACGGCGCCAGGATGTGTAAATCGTTATGTAATAATATCTATTCTGACATCGTCTTCTTTCAGAAGCTTCTTAAATTAATATTAAAATAAGGGAGATTACAGGCCACTATATAAGTAGACTTTCTGTTACCGAAGGCCACGTCATTCATTCCGTGGAAGGCTCCATCAACACATAATTTCGTAGGGCGAAGTTGGTGATTTAATTTCATTTATATATATACACCAACAGCACAATGTGCACAACTAATTCTAAAGACTAGTGAGGGCTATGCTCAAACATTTGCTAATTGGACGTTGCTAAGCGAAAAGGATCCACAACACATCATACCACACACCATGGCCAAAAATGACCACTATAGCCGGAATCAGTTAAGTACATTAAGCTGCTGCTAAATATCGATACTATCGGCCCGTAAAAAACAGTAAAAACAAGAGTTGTTCTAGTTTTTACCGCCCCTAGAACCAACCCACATGAAGGGCAAGTCCACATACATTTTCACCAAAAACGATCCAACTTACTTGGAATTTGCTGAACGTACAGACTAAACAAACCAAACAAACTGTAATTTAACGGAATGGATCTGAACCTTTAAAATTTACGGTACCAGAAAAAAAAAAACATTAAAAAACGTGCTACTTTAATTATAAAACAAACACCTATGAGGAAATATCGTCAAAAAATCTAGAGTGCCTAGTGAATGGAATGTTTTTTTGTTATTACATATTTATTAAGTAATTTTTTATACTCATATTTTCTAAGCTAAAATCTCAAAGAAGTAGGATTAGGGACTGATTATCGAAGTTTTTTGAAAAATACGGATTTTATTATTAAAGGTATACACAATATTGGCCAATTACAGTTCATAGCTTGAATTAGATATTTCTTCTTTGAGCAAATTAACAATGTTACATTTTTGCTCTTTAGAAGATATATTCAGATTTTTGTAAAAAAAACAATTTAATAAAATAAAATCTCCTAACAGTCAGCAATTGTATTGTTTTCGCGAATTAAGTATTGTTTTCATGGCAAAAGTTGTTTGTAGGAAGTAGATTAGGTATGTTAGGCAGTACATGACTTTTAATTTCCTGTGTAATTAATTAACTGACACTTTTACTCGTTCTTAGGCATGTTACATTTTATAATGTAACGTACAATGATTCTCGATGATTGATTCAATTTAAATCTAAGATTTCAGAAGGATATTTTCCTCATTTCATTTCTCATAGAAAGGTGAAAGTCTATAGTAAATAGCTTTATAATTAGACCCCATACTTGTATTGTTGAAAACTGATAAATTATATCTACCTGGTACAATCCAAAAATAGACAACCTTTGCAATATGTAGATGATTCTAGAAACGAAGAAAAAGTAAACAAAAAATACGTAGGTCACACTATAGGTTTTGCGTAACTTAAAAAAACAACATGTTATAACCAAAATATTATGTTTATTGCTTACATTTTAATCATTTTTTCATGCGATTGAACCATTTTTTAAAACAGGAGGACCACAGATCTAAAAGCATGTTTTCTACGTGCTGATTGAACGCTATCACTGCCTCTTTGGAGTTGGTAAAAATAAAACCTCTCATCAAATCTTTGATTTTGGAGAAAATATATAAATCACAGGGTGCTAGGTCGGGGCTATGCGCAGGATGGGTGACAAGTTGTACTTTTTCGCAAGCTAAAAATGACTTTGTTTTGTTGGCCGTGTGTGAAGAAGCGTTGTCATGATGTAGGAGAACGCGGCTTTTGGGTCGTCTTTCGCGGACTTTTTCAACACCATGGGTAAACAAACGGTAGAATACATTATTTAATTATTTAGGCATTAACACTCTTTTGATCTTCAAGTGGAATTGTACAGATGGGACCCGTAGCTAAGAAAAATAACGCGATCATTTTTTTTCCAACGTTTCTCGCCTGCCTCACTTTTGTTGGCCTGTTCTCATTTTCAAACACCTATTCACAAGATTGCTGTATTTTTTCGGGTCCAAAACAATAAATCCACATTTCGTCTTCTGTGAAAATGTCATAAACAGCATTAGAATGTCCGTGGTCGTACTTCAGTAGCATCTGTGAGCACCATTCCACGCGAGCCCGCTTCTGCTCCGCTGTCAGTTCATGAGGGATCCAACGACAGCAAAGTTTCCGAACTTTCAATTCTTCGTGTAAAATTTTCTGAATTTGGCTCATACCAATCCTCAATAGTCCTCGAATTGTCTCATAGGTAATCCGCGGGTTTTCTTCAATTAGCCGCTTAACAGTAGCCACATTATTTTCGTTGACGGCAGTTGAAGGCCGCCCTTCACGAAATTCGTCATGTAAAGAAACTCGACCTCTCTCAAATTCAGCAAACCATCGCCTCACGGTGCTCAAACTCTCCCAAAAGCATTTTGAAGACGAGCGGCACAGTCTTGCGGAAAAAGAGAACTTTTAAAATCATAAAAAATCACCGCTCTAAAATCGTACGTAGAACTTTGATGTGTGATAAAAAACAATTGACAAATAATTTCCCGCTAATTATTTTCTTTTTATTATTAAGAAGGTTGCAACGTTTAAAAAAATATAACATTCGAAATTCAAATAGTTCCGATTAGCTAAAAGTGCAAAACTTTTAGTGTGCCCCATGTATTACTTAAGTTTGAAACAACAAAATATTTATAAGTGTACAAATTGAATAATCGGACATATTTTCGTCGACTTGAATTTGAAGGGGTTATATTTCAGTACAAACAACGCAGTAACACCTTGTTAGAAGTGACAAACATGCATATCAAACTAGGACATCGACGCTCGGTCATTGACCCGGGCGGAAAACGCTGAAAAATTTCCCGCCGAAAAACATTGACAGCACTATCAACCAGCTTAGGTGCCGTATAGACACGAGTATTAACCTGCCAAAAATAAAAACATATGACAACACCTCCGTTTTGTATCGACTGAGTGGCTACACTTCGCGGACGGGTGTATAGGCAAATTGGGTGAAAGGTGAACGAACCCCGAATCATTTCACCGGCCGTTGACTCATATGCGATTACAGTGGTAGTATCAATACTGGCCGAATTTTGAACGTTTTTTTGAGTTTGAATTTTAAATATCGTTCCATTTATTGCGTCATTGTCGATATCGTGAAAATAAAGAAAACATTTTACAAAGTGAAAAAATATTTGTATATATAGCCAATTGAAAAAAAAAAGAAACATTTTAGTGACATGGAAACAGAAACTCAATTTTATTATTATTTAGCTAAAAAATGTAGTTTCAGCCTGTTTTAGGTACTTACCTATTTAAGAATATCCGCTACGTTTCACATTAGGACTGACTAATAAATTTCGATATCCTAACGTGGTCAAATATGTAAAAAAAAACATCAAAGTATCGGTATCGGACCGCACGCAGTGTAGGGTTCCGTAGTTGCCCAACACGATTTGTATGAAATTTTCCTTTTTACTTCTCCAAGTTGATTGTCGATCAGCTGTAAACTTGTAAAGCTGTGATAGTTTTCCTTTTACCTTCGTTCTAAGTAAGTATATACTACTGTCAAGTTTTTTTACATTTCTAAAACAACTATTGACTACTGCCGGCGTGATTAATGTGTTTACGCATGCCAAATTACAGTTCTCTAGTAGGTATTATCACTATCTGATCTAAGCCGCAGACAGACAGACGGACATGGCAAAACTATAAGAATTCCTTCTTGTTGACTACGGAACTGCAAATGCACCTTCTATTTTTGTGTATTCAATATCATACTACCAGTAACTGTCACATTAAATAGTTGCACCGAACGTTCCCAAGCCATGCAAAATGGCCGCCGAACGCGTAGAAAGTTCGCGCGGTGCGGCGAAAGCGCATCGTGGTGTGTACTTATTGGGCAGTCGGTTACTGATTGGTTTACCTCATAGTTTACCTTCTTATGTATAATATTCTTGAGTAGGCTGCTATCCCGCACTGTTTAACAGATATACTTACGTCAAATGATGTAAAAGGATTTGCACTTATAGTTCACATTTATATCCGACAGAGGCGCTACACAAAGGATGTCAATTCATTTAAAATAATAACGAGAAGAAAGATAAATAAATGATGTATGTCATAACTATAACAGTAGCTCAACGGATTAGCAAACTAAAGTGGCAGTGGGTGAGGCATTTTTATTTTAAAGGTTCTAGAATGGAGGCCGCGTACCGACAAGCGCAGCGTAGGACGTCCACTCACAAGGTGGTCAGACGACCTGGTAAGGGTCGCAGGAAGACGCTGGATCCAGGCCGCTTCCAACAGAGGCCTATGTTCAGCAGTGGACGTTCTATGGCTGAAATGACGATGATGATGTAATAACTATTAGTTTTATTATTATAGTTAAAATCACATTAACTTTGTTTTGTTTTTATTTAGTAGACTCCACCTGCTGTAACAATTTAATCTATGTTTTAGGATTAAATTATTATTATTAAATTTAATTATTTAATACTAGTTTTCGTATCTTGCCAACTGAGTCGTGGAAAACATCAATTGAGCAACTGAAATGGTGGATTCTGGAGATGCGACGTATGGCATAGTTGGAACCCATGACTGTGCAACGGAACGGAGGGCAGTGTTATTGGTTTTTGAGAAACTCTACAAGGAACTTTCATATTAAATGATGATTTAAGAGGCAGTTAATTTTATTTGTGCGTATCTTGGAAAGGAACAGTATATCTAAAAGATCTCTTCTTTTCTCTAGTGTTGTCATTTATGTTTAAGGTCTTCGTATGTCTTTAATTTCACGAAGAAACAGGTTCCACAAGGTTCTTGAAGACTGTATTTTGATACACAACTGCATTCCTTTTTAAGCCTTTCTCACAAAAATATACCTCAGTTAAGCCCTAATAAGAGACTCCCAACCAAACCATGAGCGAGGATGGAAAATGACCTCGTTGGACACGCGGAATACGGTTGCTAGCTTCTTCACTGCTGTGTGCATGGTACACCTTACCATTTTGTTTGTTGTAGCTCTCTTCCACGGTGAAAACTTTTTTATCCGAAAATAGAATTTCCCGATGCTTTTTTCCCGCGTACCGCTTCAACAAAGCGCGGCATCTCTTCAGTCTCAGGTCCATTAAACGAGCGTCCAAACGATGTCCTGTTTTTCTTCGATATGCCCTAAGCCCTAAGTCTTCATTTAACACCCTTTTCACCGTGGTTTTGCTTAACCCCATCTGAAGGGCCAACAGTTTCTGCTTACGTATGGGATTTCTTTGAATTCGCGCCTTCACAGCTTTTATCACTGCTGGAGTCCTAACAGAGCGAGGGCGACCACTTCTTGACCTGTCATCTACACTAGAGTCTTCATTGTATCGTTTTATGGTACGATAAACGAATCTTTTGGTTATAATCAAGTTTTTCAGTAAGTCGAAAATCTGAATTGGCGCGTAACCGCAACGATGCAAGGCAATAACCGCGACACGGTCTTCTTTATGTGTCCACTCCATATTTAAAAATGATAAAAAATTTAAAAAGTACACATTTTTATTTTCATGAAAAATTCGAATTCAATAATTTTTTTTGTGGCCAACATTCTAAATTCAAAAGTTTTTATTGTGTGACAGAACTTATGACCTGACTATGTATAGGGTATGTGCTCCACGGCGCCACACCACACGGCCATATAACAGAAACCTAGTTCCCTTAATTTAACAGTTGTCGCATTTCAGAGTCGATCAGCTCACAGTAACATTTCTACTAAAAGTTAAAAACACAAAACCAGCCAGGACAGTTATTAACGCTGACTTTGCTGTGCTTTCTTAGTAATATAAATAAATAATAAATATATAAATAATAAATAAATATATTTCTATAAATATGTTTACGATTAAAAGGTAACGTAAATTATTTAGGTAAATTTCTTGTACGAATATTGTCAAACTCATTAAAATTGTGACCATAATTGGTAAACTTAAATAAATTATAATTACCATATTAGTTATGTCTAATATCGTAACGAAAATTATTAGGAAACCGTATGATCTAATTTTCCTCACCATTTCATGAAGAAAATTCCTTGTATTTTGACACTGTATTTTCTAGATTACTACGTTGTTTACGTCGCACCATTGCGAAAGTGGCGTGAGGTGATTCGTAAATGTTGATTTGTTAATGTTTACATCGACGTTACGAACGCTTATACGAGGGTAGCCATGAGTCATACATAGTCTTACTCTTTAGTCATTTCATTCATGCCGAATGGTGCATAATATTTATGCCAATGCGATAGCTCTAATAGTGACATTGTATCACTGTGGTTCTTTAACGAGTTCTAAGAAATTTTATGTTTGTTTAGAGACTTTTTTATCTATAGATCTTTTAAACAGGATAGACGTCAGGTCAGGTTGAAGGAGAAAATTTCCGAAGGCTTTATCCGGGTTTTCTGCCCATGAATGTGAACAACTGTTTATAAAGAGACAAAGGCACAATTTAGAAAAAAATACTGATGCTCTATTATAGTTTTTTATGGAAAAGTGAATTGTTTTCTCATGTTTTAGATTTTGGTACATTGTAAAGGTGTTTATGATAATGAGTAGAAATAAGAACATCCTGTAAATGTATATATGAGTAAGAACTAGAGTTGTAACGTGTCCGACACGTTATAAATGTCTGACCAATATGACCGAGCAAATTGGTCATTTTCTCAATGTGACCGGACATTTTGGACATTTATTGTCACTAACGTCACAATCAATTCTATTGACAAACTATGAAAAAAAAAATGGTCACAAATAAGTGCATTATTATAAGAAAGACAGGCTTTAGTAGTGATGATCTGTAACGAAATGAAATTTCTAAAATTAATTTACCTTTCTGCACGAACAAGCTAAAAAGCGTCACGCGCATGTTTTTGTTTTTGTTCAATCCAGATCAAATTACATGTTTTATTGTATGTTTTTTATTGTCAAATACATAACATTTAAGACTTACTTTAGAGGAATTCTTCTTTGTGTCCGTCGTGACAATAAATGTCCAATGTGACCGAGCATTTATCATAAATGACGGACGCTTATAGCATATGACCGTCAATTTACAACTCTAGTAAGAACTTATTGTGACGATATTTAAAGGTAGTTTTTCAATTAGGTCTTCTACACGAAGAAACAAATATAAAGTTAGAAGTGTACACACACTACACTATAATTCAATTCAAATAAGTACAACAACTATGGCTACATCAAAATCAAAAAAAAAAGTTTATTTTCCCAAACAAATCGTAACAAACACATTATCTTTTAAATCGTAGGAATCCTCATCATAGGCCTTCCTAAATGACTTCCAGATTGAACTGTTGGGAGCAGCCTGCATCCAGCTGCGACCTGCAACTTTTACGAGGTCGACAGTCCACCTTGAGGGTGGATGTCACTGTGCTTGCCGGTATAATAGGCTTTCATTCTAGAACCTTTCTGCCCCATTGTCTGTCGGCGTCATCGTAGGAATAAACAATGTAAAGACATTCTGATATCAAGGTTTTATAAGGATGACGATCGCCTCTTACAAAATCAATCAAGCAAAACTTTTTCATATTTGATGACGACACAGAACGCAATCGATTTACTATGAGTCTATGACTTAACACAAGTACATACGAGTACAACAAAGAGAAAACCGTGTCTGTGATGTCTGTGGAAAGTATCTGTGCACAAAGGTAGAAAATCTAACAGCCTTCTACTATCTAAATGGCATAAATGCCATCTTGACCAACGGCGTTTACGACATTTGATACATAAGGGTCGCGGTATGGTAAAACTATTTACAATTCGTATAGGTGGACAGCTTTCGTGGACGTCAGAAAGTTGAATATCACCAGAACAACCGATTCCGTACTTTATTTTCAGGTCGATAAGATTGGAAACTGAGAACTACACTCGTGTACGAAATCTGTAGTGTTAATGACCCCCGGACATGTGATCCGATCAGAAATCGCAGCTGTTGTCAACATTTTGATAATTGCGTGGAAAACTACGATAGAAGGAAACGTTGACCTTTGCATGATCAATTTTCCTGCGTTCTGCTAACAACCTGCTAACGACTTCGATTTTTTAGAAACAGAATGAGAAGAGGGATACATGATATTATTGATCTTTACTAATTAAAATACTTATTTTCTAAACTCATGATTTTGAGCTGAAATTTCACAACCATCTTTGACTCTTTGTTAACAGAATATAAATTGATAAATTTTTATTTTTAAGAACATAGATTGGAATAGATGTACATAATCGTTTTTTGTCGGGTGCCGCTTGACCATTTATTAACATCATCATCATCATAATATGCCCAGGGCAATATACTGCTAGACATAAACCTCTCCTAATGCACGCCACTGAGTCCGAACCTCGGCTATTCCTTTCCATCCACTGCTAGCAGCCTTGCGTACATCATCGCTCCACCTGGTCGGAGGGCGCCCCACGTGCTTGCCTAGTCAGTTTACCCAATCGGTTATCGGTTCAACGGCAAATATGCCTGCCTCTTTATTTTGCTTATTCTTTGAGCAATATCAATTACTTTAGTTTTCTTATGGATAACCTCATTTCGGATTTTATCTTTTAGAGAAATCCTGAGCGTTTAATCTATATGACCCTTTTAATTTCAATTAAACACTAGCATAGTATTCTGCGGTCGAAAGGCTTTTTCGCTTGCAATGTTGTCAGCATAATTAGATAATTCGAACCTACCCAACTTCATTAATATAAAAAATACTTCATTCAATTTGCTTGCAAATAAATTTGCTAAAAGGAATAAATAAATTTGATAGTGGAAATAGCCAAATGTTGCCGACCCGTCCGGTCATAGACTCTTCACCTATTTCTCTTTTGGCGGTTCGCGAGGCGCGCACGTCGCTTTGTGTTGATACTGATTGATGCATTTTGAACAGACTTCGATAAACATTTTATACTTGTTTTTTATGTCGTTCTTTGAAGCAATCCCTTGATTTATTGAGAAAATAACAAACATTTCCCGACTTTATTCGCTTCCGTTTTGAGTTCCCTATTTTCAGTGAAATGTCACCCCTCAAAACCTATATGCTATTACTATAAGTTTAAACTTTGACAATAATACTGTTGAGGGACAATAATATATGTTTATAATATTAATCTGATTACATAGGCCTAATATATGTCATAAGAGACACTGTCTTTCTTGAATGTGTTGGAAAAATCCACCCAAAAACGTAAAATGTTATGTAAATAGCATTCGTTTCCGGTCGGTTCCGAAATTAAATCTTTTTAAATTAGCTTGGATCTGGGTGTCTCCTGTTTTCCTGCTGTAGATACATAATTATAAAAGAAATGGCCAACATTTATTTTTCCTTCTGCAAAATAGGGCGACGCAATGTGAAAATACCCAGGTATTTTTAGAGCATCGACCTATATTCAGTATCCTGTAAAACTTAACTGGGTTTATTACAGGATATAAATGATAGATAGGACAGACAATGCATTCGAAGATAACTGGTGTACCAACTTGCACTTCAGGTCATTCACCCTTGAGCGTTTTGGCTAGCTATTTATTTATTACGTGACGGAATTTTTTAATAGTCTCTTTCTAGCCTACCGCTCTATCAACGAGTGCGAAGGAGACATTTGCAGGGGTCAACACGGGACATGTTAGAGCAAATACTGTACCGTACATACATACATACTAAAAATAAATGTGTGTGAGACTGGAAGAAAATTCGTGCTTGATGTCTGTAGTTAGCTTCTATGTAAAACCTAGCCAGATACTATATTATCTTGAACACAATCATTTTCAAAATCGAATGTTTTACTGGTTTTAAATTAACTAACAAACTATTTCGATCAACATTTTAAATATTATATTAATGCATCAAAAAAATAAACTAACCTAAAACTAAAATATACTTGCTCAAAAATAAAAGCGTTTCCATGAGGCAAGGAGGCGAAAATGCTTGCAGCATTATGAATTAAGGTATATTTAAATAAAGATAAACGTATATCTGTCGCAGAGAAATGTGGAAATCGGGGATTTCACGAAATCCCCAGGGATATCACAAAATCCCGGTAGATGTCTAATATTCTTGTTTATTACGTCTTTTTGCTAAAATTATCTAGTGATGTGACAAAATACTAATGTAAAGTCAGAGATATGCCATTTCACTAAACTAAATGTAGTGAAATGATCGTCTCTGAGTGAAATAAGGAATACTTTTGGTGAATTAATTATATTATGTATAAAATATATTAAATTTAATTGTGTGTACATTTAACAAATAAGTAATTAAATTTATAAAAAATTTAAAAATTAATACGAAAATAACTACTATAATTTATTAGATAATAAGTTTGTAGTTATTTAAGTTTACTTTATAAACTACAGTTTATTTAAAGAAACTACCTTTTTTCCGCGACTTCGTTAGCCTACAATCAGAATTAAGCCAAACAGAATTAATACAATCCACAGAATCACAAAAACGGGATAAAAAGTATGTGATAAGCTAGATCAATACATCTACGTCTGCAAAATTAATTAAAATTTTTCGTTCAGCCTTTCAGAAGTGATTGTCAAATGAGTGTATTAGACGAAAATCAAGAATACCTACACAATCATCATCATCATCATTTCAGCCATGGACGTCCTGCTGAACACAGGCCTCCCCCAATGACTTTCATCGGGGGGTTAGTTAGATTATTAGTTTGGCGAGCGCAGTTTTTTTATAACATATTGCACGCAGACGCTGCTGCCCGTCTCGTGCTACAGGAATTAGTCGCCTCTTATGACATGCCTCCTGTTGGCGGTAGGGAAGTGTATTCTTTACGGCCGTCTCCACACGGCACAATATTATTTATTATCTTACTATAGATGTGAAAATTTGTACGTTTACAGTATGTGTTGTATGTGAAAAATATTTTCGTCTAAGGCTTATTATTCAGTTTTCGTTATTTCAAAATATAAAAATGACTATAAATCTTGATAGATTTATTCGCTCATGATGACTCATGTGTTATTTACGGACTGTGCAAATTGAAATCATTAATTTAGACTCTAAAATCAAGTAGGCAAGGCATTATGATTTGTCTGAAAAACCCTGCTTTATGTTACAACAAACATTGATAATACAACACACCTTTTCGTGGAATTATAACAATGGCATATTAATTGTATAATAAGGCAACAATTATTTATATAACATAGCAATTGCATGAATAATTATGGAAGTGAGTTTAAGAGTTTATAATAATATTGGGTGATCGTGAGTTATAAAGTGCGGTTTTGAGGTTTGGTGAAAATGAAGCTATGGTGTTACATTGTCTAGATTGAGCATACTGCTTGAATCGTACTAAAAAAAACTGGCTAACAATAATTAAATTAGGAAATTAGGTACTCAGCGATGGTATTTTACTTTTTTGTTTGTCTTATCATCAAAGTTTCTTCACACTTTATTAGGACAAATCGCCATTTCCGACACCTCAATTTAGCCTAGCGGTATGTAGGTACGTCTCCAGTGATGGAACAGTAGATTTAACGACCAGGGTCGGGAACAATTTTTGTTGCAGCGTTCGCTGCCTCGACTGTCCGTCTAGATATTATATACTTGGTGGAAGGGTGAATATAAATCATGTAAATAATTCTATGGAAGCACACTATAATCACAGGGAACACCCATAACTAATATACTATATATAATAAACATATTCCATACACCAAAACTGTCCATGCATGGATGTTTTTATTGTATTACTTATTTATTTATTTTGTACTAGCTGTTGCCCGCGACTTCGTTCGCGTGGTCTTTAGTTTAATTTTTTTTTTTTTTCCTTTATAAGAACCTTCTCCTAACAATAATTAACACAACAAAAAAAGAATTAGTGAAATTGTTCCATCCGCTCACGCGTGATGCGATGACCAAGGGAAATAGAGATTTATTTTTATTTCTATAGATTATAAAATTGACAACCTCACTAGCCCAGAGCCCTGTACGTCGGATTTGGCGTAGCTATCTCTGAGGTCCCGGGTTCGATTCTCGGTCGGGTCAATGTAGAGAACTTTTCTATGTTGTATCGGGACTGGACGTTGTGGTACCACCGTTGTTTCTGATTTCTATAACACAAGATCTTTAGCTACTTACTTACTTAGTTTAAGCTCATACTTGTTTTGACGAGGCCTATACAAAACCGTGTTCTATATTGACTTATGGTCTATTCTAATAAATAAAAAGGAAATTGACTGTCTCTCAAATGGCAGGATTAATAAGCTTATCTTAAAAAAAAAAGATAATTTTGCAAATCACAAAAATATTAAGCAACTAAGTACTTTTTATCAGCCTAACAAATAGCATACTCAATACAAGATTGTTTAATTCACCAGAAAATTCAACGTACTTAGTATAATATAATTCCTATCACATTTTAATATTTAGTACGAGTAGCCATGTTTTCCATCTGCGTAACTCACATCCTGTGATGCAATACATCTCTTATTCGACTATAATTTCCTTCTATTAAACCTAAATGACCGTTTGTTGAACCCAATAATATTATTCCGTCTTCGCAGGCAACATAGAATTGCTAATAAACGAAACTGAATTATTACAAGGCAAATGTTTTCTTTGTAGCGAAGTCAAAGGAGCAAGTCACATAGAACGTAAGGACGCGAACCTAACCCATTACGTAACCATGGTGACTAGTCACCTGGTAGTTGCTATAAAACATCCAAAATCTTTGTTATAGTTAAACCACAAGCGTTTTACTGCTCCTTATTTTATAGTGCTCTTTCAAATAAGATGTTTTTCAGAAGACAGTGCGTTTGCAGCACTGATAGTATTTGTCACATTTTTTCTAATGCATTTGTCTTACATTTTCCCCTGTGCGGTCTTGCAAACGACCGAATGATGCCCTGCTTAAATGTTTTTATTAAAAAGAGATCTTATTTTTTCGATTTTTAATCTCATGTGCTTGATGACTTGACTAAAGTCATGTAGCACATACCCTATAGAGACACACCAACTCCTTGAGATGTCAGATTAGGGTACAAAAACCTTTATAAATCAAGATTTAGAATCAAGGCTTAACCTAAATCATGATTCAAAGAACGAGTCATATACCAGCTCTAGGTTTAACTTATCAAGCATTCATTATGGAGGCAAAATAGAAATTCCACTGATATGCAGTCTCATGAGACCGCTTGTATGTTGACGAGATCAAACTCTATCTAAGAAAGTTCTGTAAGATGGCTTAATTTATTGAAATACTGCAATATTCTGTTACTCATGATATGATTGTGGTTTACTATAATGCCTAGTTCTAAACCTGCCCCCTAATCCCCTAGCATGATCTTCAAAACACGATATGATACAGCGATTTATCGTTAATTCTTTAATTCTTAGTCATGGCTTAAACCCGTCAGTTGTTTTTTTGAGTAAGATGTTTGTACAAACTTGACAAAGTCAAAGTCAAAAGTCAAAAATCATTTATTCAGTTTAGGACAGAAAACTGCCACTTATGAACGTCAATAATAACATTATTGGCCCATATGGGGCAGAACATGTCTCCTTATTTTTTGGGCCCTACTAGCGCTTCGAGACAAGACACAGACAATCTGGCAAGTGCTGAGAAGAAAAGCCGGAACAAACTCAGTCACCACTAGCTGCCACAAAAAAAAATGAAAAGAAAATAATGTATACCTGTGCGAGCAGGGCAGTATTTAATTCCAGACATTTTTGTCATTTAAATAGTCATTAACAGTATAATAACCCTTTTTTATTAAAATAAACTTAACATGCGATTTAAACTCGAACATGGGTAGTTCAACAATAGACTGTGGTAATTTGTTAAAAAAGCGAATACATTTCCCCATGAACGAATTACTCACTTTATGCAGTCTGAAATTTGAAACAGCAAGTTTATCTTTATTCCGGGTATTAAAATTATGTTTGTCACTTTTCCTAGGGAAAAGATGCTTGACTTAATTACCTAAAATAATAATTTAAAAGACATTACTATAATATGTTATTCGTAAAAAAATTATTGACCCAATTAAATCCTTACTAATTCCTTACTAATATAATAATATAAATGTGAAAGTTTGTATGTAGGGATGATTGTTACTCTTTCACGCAAAAACAACTAAACAAATTTTGATGAAATTTGGCATACTAATAGACCTTGGCCTGGATTAAGACATAGGACTTTACGGGTAAGGTTAACGCAGACAAAATCGTGGGCAAAAGCTATTATAATTATAGTAAGTGTTTTACAATCGTTATCAGAGTATCCAATAGAGGACTTAATTTGGTTGTGTAAGGACACGCAGGAAATATAACAAGGACATTTCAAAAACAAGTCTGTTTATTTTTTGTGAGGTTTTGACTCTGAAAACGCAGGATTTGAATTGACGCATGAAATTTTCATGTGGTACCTTCTTTTCTTATTGGACAACAGGATGTGTAAAATATTCTTATTAGAAATAGTATTATTTAGATTTTTCTGAGATTTACATTGTTTCGTATTAGTTAGTGTTTGTAGTATTTTTTTTTGTATATCTAGATGCTATGTACAACATTTCATGCAATAAAGGCAAAATATGTATGATATTTATATATCTATACATAGTCCATATAAATATTTATATTTTATATCCTACTATATAATATTATAAATGTGAAAGTTTGTGAGGATGTATGGATCTTTGTTACTCTTACACGCAAAAACTACTGAATGGATTTTGATGAAATCTGGTATTACTGATAGGCCATGGCCTGGATAAATAATGATTTGGCCTAACGCAGACTAAGTCGCGGGTAGAAGGTAGTATAAAATAAAGTCGCTTCCCGTTATCTGCTGCACGCTTAGATCTTATAAACTACTCAATGGATTTTGATGCGGTTTTCATCAAGAGACAGAATAATTCAAGAGTATGGTTTATATGTATAATACATACATGCTTAATATGTTATGATAAATAAAGTAAAGACCACGCGAATAAAGTCGCGAGCAACAGCTAGTTTTATATTATCATACGCAACACAAAACAATTTTGTTTAGCCTGACAGTCGAGTGGTAGAGCCACGACATAAAACCTCTTTTTTTTTTTAATGTGTGCAATAAACCTAAGAAAAGTATTTCGATATTAAATTACCACAAAATATTTATCGTAACGCCTACTACTACTTTACGCCCACACTAAATTAATAAGTTTACTTTACTTTTTTTTAATAAATTAATAACGCTTAAACAATGTGTATTTTCGATACTTGATCAAACGAAATGTGCGGATACTAGACCCAAAATTATTGACAAAAAACAAAAAAAAATTGTTAGCCATCTTTAAAACCGATATATACATAATAAAAAGAAACGACGAAAAAATGACAAGAAGAAATTTAAAAAAAACTGCTCGGTTTTAAAGATGGCTGACAAAAAAAAATTTTTTTAATTTTTTTGTCGATAATTTTGGGTCTAGTATCTGCACATTTTGTTTGATCAAGTATCAAAAATACACCATGTATAATAACGCGCATCATTTGCAAAACAAACTAAAGGTTAAAATTATTGTAATGTGCAAGTAACATAATTTACTATTACATCATTTGAAGTCTAGTTTAAATCTCTTGTCGTAGTCAAATTACATAGGATAGCCATAATAGTAAAATTATTATAAGTAACAAACTTAAGTTTTCAACAATTTCCCTTTTTTCTTAATAAAAAAAAATGACAAGTCAGCTACAAGTTCTGAGATAACCGACTAGCATTTTTAGACTTATTGTTCATCAATATTGCCAGCTACTTTACATAAAAGATACATGGATATAAATTCAAAAGAATTTTAAGAAACGACCACTGTTAAATTTCACGCAATAAAAATATTCTTATGTTTTAAGAAAAAAATGACAAAGTTTTTGTTTGACGACGATTGCCGGCCGCACCACTGTTCAATAGCGGTATTTGTTTGAGTCCCGTTCGCACAGTGGGCCCGCAGCATCGTAAATTATAAACAAAATCATAATGAACGGTAACATTTGTAAAACTAGCGATTCTTTTTAACTTTATGACAGGACTGTCATGTAGATGACGTAGCAATAACATTTTGGTGACTCACAGACATGCAATTTTCAACCTTAACATTTTAAAAAGTTTTAAGGGCAATTTTCAGAGTAGCAGGTAGATATTACAGTGCTGTCTGTACCGTTATTTATTTTTATTCAGAATCGGCAATTGTTGTTACTTTACGTGACAAAGTGTGTTTTACTTACTACAATCACATTTGCCAATGCAAAATGATATATGGTGATATTAAAATAATGTACAGATTTTTAGTAAGCAAATTCAAATTGAAATTCAAATCTTTTATTGCATGTCACATCAAATAATTACTTTAGATAATAGGTTCAAAGCGTTTATTTTAATGCGCAAGGACTGCTTAATACTGCCTATTATACAATTAAACATTGCGAGTACCTAATGGCAAAAAGCCAATTGAACTTAAATAGATCAATTTTATAACTACTCCTAACAAAATCTTTTAGTTATTTTACTGTCAACAGCCTACCTAATTCCATTTGCTTCTAAAACCTATTCAAACGTCTTTACAAAGACGTTCAGTAGCACTTGTAACAGTGAAAGATAACAATTGGGACACAATTTATAAATAAAACAATGCCACGAAAGACATTTACTGACAATAAGACCATTTCTTCGGTAGCAGGACAAATAGAAATGAATATTAATTATGTCTTAGAATTGGTTCTATGAAAGGAAAGGGTTGGCTGTAAAAGTTGTAAATCTTGGGGAAAAGGGCTAACGGGACAGTGGCCAAAGTTTATACGGAGCACTAGGCATCTTTGTTTCATATATTACCGTTTTGCAGTTCCCAAGGTAGGTAGTTACTGTTCTATTAGACATTGGGGGAGTTATCATTGAGGGAACGAAGACTAAAGATATTTTAGAAGGTTAGAAATTGTATGTAAGATTTCCCCTTATTGACAGTAAAGACATACTTTGATTATCATAGTAAAATTTTGCATGAGAATTCTCTTACTTAACGCCACCTGGGGTATCCTAAAATGGGTTTTAAACTTTGTTATTGTAATTTGTTCAGTCAAATTTAACAGATATACATACGCAGATGGCACCGAAAAATCTAGGAAGACTTATTTTAAAAAATGCGCTTAGTAACAATACCTTAACCGTGAAGTTTTTAGGGTTCCGTACCCAAAGGGTAAAAAGATTACTAAGACTTGACTGTCCGTCTGTCTGTCTGTCACCAGGCTGAATCTCATAAACCGTGAAATAGTTTGAATTTTCACAGATGATATATTTCTGTTGCCGCTATAACAACAAATACAAAAAACAGAATTATATAAATATTTAAGGCGGGCTCCAATACAACAAACTTTTTTTACTCGATATTAAAAACGGCAACAGATAGACGCTTGAAATATTCACAGAATATTTAGTTATATATTCACTTTAAAAATAAATAGTTTAATTGAAATAAAATAAATATTTAAATGAATTAAATAAATATTTAATTCCCATACAACAAACGTGTTTTTTTGCCGTTTTCTTATAATATAGTGTCTAATATTGTATGTTGCACGGAACCCTCCGTGCGCAAGTCCGAATCGCATTTGGCCGGCTTTTTATGACAGACCGTATTAAAAAAAAAATTAAGTACCTAATACTGTTTTCAGAGCTATAAGTTAGGCCCTTGTACTAAATCGTACAGAACGTTGGCACTCCGTATTAAACGATACCGCATCGACAAAGTCTTACAATCACAATAAACAAAACAATATCGCCATAGCTTAAATAAAACCGTGTTAGATTTTATTTACCTTTCGAGATCATTGTTTTATAACGTTGAATAACGTAGGCTCGCCATCTTAAACTGTGATTTGCTTACGGTCCATATGTAATGTTACTTTCTTGTTTCATTCATGGGACTGCAAATATATGGAATAGTCCCCCACTTTACATAAATTTATTATGAATGAGTGTGAAAGGTATAATATTTGTATACGCGTGTAGGCTTATATTATTATTTTACGGAAAACAAAAAAAAGTTTTCTATGTTGCTGTGTTTCCATGAGGTGGCTGTTAACAAAATATCATAGTTCAGGTTTTTCATCGTAAATAGAAGCTATCCTATTACATAATATAGCTTTACGATAAATTACCATGTGCTCAAAACATTTTTAATATTTTTTCGTCAACTCAAATATTAAATTGGCTACTTGCCTATTTTTAAAAGAGATTTAAATTTAGTCTGTGAGCCAGTATGTCAAGGAACTGTTTTGTATAGATAGAAGATTGTTCTGTAAATCGGGTGGTCAATGAAAGCCGTCGCAGGGAAATAAGAGAAATCCCCCGGGTTCCCATCTTGTTGTGATGGGAGGGCTTAGTAGCCGCGGGTGGTGCCCTGGTGAAGCCGAGAGGAATCCACGTTGGGAAGCACTCCCAGTGGGCTTGGGCCGTCCGCTTGAGGATGCGTCTCCGTGAGGGCGGCACTTGTAAGGGGTAAGGGCTCTCTGCTCGTGCAGCCTAGGCGATGGTCGCGGGGAAGAGGAGTGTTGGTGATAAGGTGCGCCGTTCTCCCCGTCCTCCGGGAATTGGCGCGGCTGTGGCGCTTGACGCGGTGAAGGTGGGCCACAGGGTTGCCTGCGGTTGGTGGAAGTAAATCTCGCTTTCCAGTATGGTTCAAACTATGCTGGGCGGCTTTTTACGGCGGCGCCATGTCGTCGCAAAGGGTGGTCGCGGATCGGGCTTGGAAGGATAACCGCTAGCTGACCCGATCCGAAGTCAAAGGGTAGGGGGGGGATTGAGGAAGCGTTTTGCCGAACTCAGCCTCCCCCAGATAGCGCGCTAGATAGCGCGAAGCGGGGTCCCCCTGCTCACATTGCGCAGCCTGCCAGACTGGGGTGATCCCGTGTGTATCACCTATATTATTATCCTATGCCTGAGGCCCGGCATGAGCCGTACGAGGCGATGCATGGAACTCGCCCTTACGAGTTCCCATGTATCGTCAACATACGTTGCCGGTAGCCGGTTTTTTTGTGGGTAGACCTTGTCAGGACCTTGGGGGAAGCCCCATGGCGGTATAAGGGAAATAAGAGGAAGCTTTAACTTATGTCCAACACTGATATCATAAGCGTTCATGTGTCGCCCTGATTCTTTCCATTTCACATTATCAGAAATAATAATCCTCCATTTTACTAAACATTTTATTAAGCCACTTTCTTAAGTCGTTAGCCTTCCCCTAATGTAGGACTAGACAAATACAAAAGGTGAACGTACGGAGTGAGATAAAAAATCACGTTTGTTGATCACGTTCCTGAATAGGAATATTCGGCAGTGACGCCGGCAAATTGGGTCGCCGGACGTTTGCTGAAAAGTCTACAAAGCGAAATATAGACGTTAAGACAACGCATAACGGGTCAAGTTTCTGTAAAATTCACTAGATGAACTTACCCTACTACCCTACTTACCTTAAAACAAACAAATGACTAACGATGAATGCGTAAGTATTTCGACTGATTAACAATTCAGATATTACATATTCTATTTATTAGAACTAGCATATTAGGAGAGGTAAATACTTAAATAAAAAATATTTTCTAATAAAAAACCACACACAAATAAGCAGAGCTTGTACTAAAACGACTAGAAAATCATCAGACATTTTATAACATCCATCATTCAGAGTCAAACCTTGTAGTCTAATTTAAATGGAGTCCGAAATATATATCAAAATTAACGTGGAGATTAAAGTCTTCGTTAAAATATTAACCCATTTGTTTTAAACTTGCGTATATTTTGAGTACAAAAAGCTAAAGGGAAAAAAATGAGTGCGTTTTTTTTCTCAGCTACGGGTCCCATCTGTACAATTCCACTTGAAGATCAAAAGAGTGGTAATGCCGAGTGTAGTGTGTGAGTATTCTATCATTTGTTTACCCAGGGTGTTAGAAAAAGTTCGCGAAAGACGACCCAAAAGCCGCGTTCTCCTACATCATGACAACGCTTCTTCACACACGGCCAACAAAACAAAGTCATTTTTAGCTTCCGAAAAAGTACAACTCGTCACCCATCCTGCTGATTTCTGTATTTTCCCCAAAATCTAAGATTTGATGAGAGGTTTTACTTTTACCAACTCCGAAGAGGCAGTGATAGCGTTCAATCAGCATGTAGAAAACATGCCTTCAGATCTGTGGTCCTCCTGTTTTAAAAAATGGTTCGATCGCATGAAAAAATGTTTAAAATGTAAAGGAGAGTATTTTGAAAAGCAATATACATAATATTTTGGTTATAACATGTTGTTTTTTTAAGTTACGCAAAACTTATAGTCTGACCTACGTATTAATCTTCACTTTGGACTTGTTTGGTATTATTTCAAGATTTTCAAATTTTTATTTTACTTACTATTTATTTTATTATTGAATCGTTCTATTAGACAGCGATTCAGGTGGGTATTACGTGTATAGGTGGGTACCTATGTACCTATACCCGAAGGGTAGAAGGAAGAAAGGAAGGAAGGGTAGAAGAGAAGAAGGGTTTCTTTACTCACTTATTGATGTCATGTTAATCGAGTGTTTTCATGATTGTTGTCATATATTTGACCCTATGTATAATATTATTTAGTTTATAAAAAACTGTTATATGATGGGTACTGTGTGTAGTTTATGCCATGTTTTTTTAAGTTGTTCTGTTTTATAAAACGTTATATCGTAAAACATGTCTGTATAGCCTGCCTAATGGTTGACTGGCAGACGATGCCTGAATGGCAATAAGTCCACCTCGTGTACCTTCGATTAAAATCTGTGCAATAAAGTTTAAATCCTCAAATAAATAAAAATTTGTCAGTTACTTTGCTTCTTCCAAATATAAACAGATAACAAAATTCACAAATTATCTACCACTGACATAAACATTCAGATTTTCGTGTAGTAACCCGATAGTCATCGGTGACCGTGACATTGACCTCGATCTTATGTTTTTTTAATGTGAAATAATATAGCTATTACAATTTAAAATGGATTCAGCGGCTCACTTCCTTAGCTAACTTATGACAGAGTTCACTGAATATAACGGTTCTATTTCTGCAAATGTAAGCTAATAGAAGAAAATTTATCATTAAGTACCATTTGTCGTTTTTTTTAAATAGTAAACGTCAAACTAGCGGGTTAAAATGTGAAATTAATATTCTTAAAGTAAGGAAATTTATATGCTTGTGTTACGAGCTATCAGACAGTGAATCTTCTCCCAGTACACCCAGACCCGAAATTAGGAAAGTACGTTTTTTTATTGACCTAATCCGAGAAGCGAACCGGTTGTGTATAGGAAAATAACTTTTCTGCATTGTGTCGGATCTGGGTGTTGTGGTACCGTCGTTTTTTCTGAATTCTGTAACACAAGTGCTTAAGCTACTTATCATAGTATAGAAAATATTTTAGAATCTTTGTGATATTGTGCAACATAATGTTATCCTTTAAACTCTAAATTAAGTGATTAAAGAAAATACTTAACTAGGTCAATTTCATGTAATTAATTAAACTTGTTTTCCCTAATGGTTGTCTTCTACCTGAAGTTTGTCTGGAAGAGATCGCTATTAGCGATAAGACCGCCTAATTTGTACGTCATTCTGTGAAAATCATGTGTAATTTACTTGTATGGTGTTTAATAAAGAGTATCTATGTATCTATCTTGTTTGTCAAAACCTATCTAAGTTTACATAACATTTGCATACCGAAGATTTCACGGTTTGTACTTTAGAATGTCTACCTAAGAAAAGGCACCCAGTAAAACACTTGTAGCTAACCAAAAAGGTGCAGTTCTAACAAATATGGTCTTAAAAAATCTTTTGGAACCACAATGAAGGAAACATTAAAGATATTACCGAGTTACCGCCGACAAAGAGCTTTTTTAATAGGCGTTTTTTAGTAGACCTACAAATAGTTACTTTTTTATATGTATTTTAATCATATTTGCATAATAAATAAATAAATATTAAAATTTGTCTTTTGTAACTTAAATTTTAATTTGTTTGCTCTCATTAAACCTTCTATGAAATACTTAGTTACAGAAGGGTAACATTATTGCCATAACAAAATAAAAGGTTTTTGTCATTTTGTTAAACAAAAAACATCATATAAAAAACAATCCACAGAAAGGCGCAGGTTTTCTTACCTCTATTCGTAAATGGCTAACTAAATCTAAAATATAGGACTTAACTTCGACTACACAGGTTATGTTAGTTTATGAACCTGCCAAAATATGTGCTAACTTTATCATCATCATTTCAGCCATAGGACGTCCACTGCTGAACATGGCCTATTTTCTTCTATTATCCTCCAGTGACTTCCAGATTTACCAGGTCGTCTGTCCACCTTGTAGGTCCTACGCTGCGCTTGCCAGTACGTGGCCTCCATTCTAGAATCTTTCTGCCCCATCGGCAGTCAGTTATACGTGCTAACCTATGCATATTTAATAATTGCTACGGTTAAGTCAAAATTTGCAAACTTTATTTTTAAAAAAAACAATTAAATCGGATTCTAAGAATTAAGTTTTGTATGAAAAACATGATTTTCTGACTTCTTCAAAGCATAGCATTTGTTAACATAGTTTCGGTTTGATATACCAATTAATTACCAAACACTATGACCTCTACCAAACTCTCTACCAAAGGTTGACTATGTTAATAAAAATTGTGTATAGTATGGTATTATCTTCACAAATAGCGACAGATCATTTAATAAATCTATGAACAAGGAAATACAAAATGTGTAAATTTACATCAAGGCATAGGTTCGGATATTCGATCTTTGATTTTTTAACCCGTCTAGCTCTCCTACTAGTGCATGTCTTGTATTTCCTATAAAAAAGGCTGACAAAGGTGACAGAGTTTGTTGCGCCGTTTCTTCTTATCACCAGCGGATAAATTTGTCCCAAAGCGGTGGTAAGGTAAAGCTATATTTTATCCTCGTTTCGTTAGCGTTTTTAGAGCGTTACTTTAAAAATGTTAGTAGGTAGGTACCTATTCGAATAAAAAAAAATTAACTGTCTCTGCCTTCTCTATAAAACAACACAAAGTTACGGTAAAATTTTAAAATAAAACATTGTAATAATTCTCAGAATCCTAGAAAGTCAGCCCTTTTGCGCTTTCTAGCCGTAAAAAGCATAAAAATCGCAACATTTGGCACAATCAATGCGCTTTTTGTTTGTTAAAAAACGGCAGAATTGTTTAACCCGCTGTAAAAACATTTAAAAAGTTGTAAAACCATTTACATTACAAGTGGAGGGTTGGCAATTTGCAAGCGAATCGCGCTGGGTGAATTCACACAATACCGTACTAGAGGGCCTGCGTGAAATTTTAACGTTTAGACGACCAAAAGGTAATAAGTCATAAAATTTTGGTCCCATAATAAAATTTGTTGCACAGTCAACAAATGATCAAACAACTACAGGACGTCAAATTATCTCCAAATGGGATTTAAGTTGAAAATGGTTGAGGAAATTTTGAATTTACGAGGAAGTTGATACGCTATTGACTCAGCAAAGTTTCAAACTTGCATGGCCCACCGGATATTGTACTGACATACCGAACTCGTTTTATCCTTGATTAAACTTAACACCAGGGTTAGTCTATGGATTGATTCGATAACGATGTCATACGAGTAGATCATAAATTGGTAAGCTCATCTTTAGGCATGATATAATCATCATTTTAGCAGACCATTTAGCCATAGGACGTCCACTGCTGAACATAGGCCTCCCCTAATGACTTTGATATGATTGATAATGATTTTCCGGTTGAAAGCGGCCTGCATCCAGCGGTTTCCTGCAACCTTTATCTGGTCGTCTGTCCTCCATTCTAGAACCTTCCTGTTGCATCGGCCGTCAGTTATACGTGCCATGTACCATTTTAGGTTGCTTATTCGTCGGGATATGTTCGTGCGACCTGTACTCGTTTATGGATCTCCTTATTTCTGATTCAATATCGCAAAGCACTTTAATAGCACTCTGTGCAACCTTTAGCTTTCTTATGAGACCCACAGTGAGAGACCGCGTGTCAGTTCCATATGTCATCAATCACTGGTAACACACGCTGGTATAATTTTGTCATGGTGTAAATCTTGTCAGTATTTTTAAAACGTTCTAGTTCAGTTTAATTTAATTCTTTGTTTGCTTTGCCTCGTTGACTGCCGATGTGATTCGCAACACTGTTTTCATGAGTAAACGATTGCTTTAGAGACCATTAATGTTGGTTTTTTGAGGTATGCAAATAAGGCCGATACGTAATAAACAGCCTTTCGTACTAAATAGAATAAAAAAACAAAAAATAATAAAGCACACCTAATTGAATTATTTTATAGTTATTACCAAACCAGTATTTTAATGCAAAATATTTCGAGTACAACGCTAAACGTATTTATGCAATTAAAGGCTTATTATAATCATCATAACATTGTTTGCAAACTGCCGCTAATAGTTGGTTTAATTAGAGGATAAGCTGTTATGTCACAAATCGCGAATTGCCGATGAGTCAATCCTTTGCAAATCATATTTATGACTCATACCCATTTATAGTAGGTCATAATTTTACTTACGCATATAAACGATATAATAGTACGGATCAAGTTCATTGGCCAATATCTATTAGACCGCATATTTGATCAAACGTGTATTATGTACATTAAAAACTTGCTATAAGATTTGATAATTTATGTAGGAATTCTTTGTTATGCTAAAAGATAGAAGAAAATAAATTTGTGTTTTTTACTGTTGTGGATTTTGCCTACTATTTGTATTTTTTATAAATATCAGTATTTATTATTTTAATTTTATTGCAAACGGTACACTGACGGTCTAAATTTCCATACAAACTTCCACCCTCTGAGCAGAAAACTTTGAATTTTTTGAATGGAGCTTGGCATACCTATAGTTGCAAGTACCTAAATTACGTTTTTTTGTTGTACACCTATGAAACATATCAACAGAGTAAATAATTACAAACAACAAATATCCTTTGTTGTATGTAACTTATTACTATTACTAATCACTTTTTAAATGTCAATAAACGTTTACAATCTTAACTTTTATGTGATTAGGATTTTGATTTTCTATGAACTCTAGTAGTTTTAGGAACAATCCCATTAATGGGCTAGTTTCCTAAAAAAATCGAATTAATCCGTCAGTTGGATTAACAGAAAATATTGGACACATGTTTTTTCTTTTCTCAATCAAACAAAAAATAATAAAGATATAGCCCGTTAAAGTTCCGCGAAACGTCACGCCTTGCGACACTTTTTAGCAAGGCGTGACGTCACGTGCTCACTTTGGTGCGCTTTATCTTCTTCATTTTTTATTTGATTGACAAAAGACAAAATATGGGTCCAATATTTTTTGATAATCTAACTGACGGACTAAATAGAATAATCTTTTTTTGACCCAGGAAACTAGCCCATTATCGAAAGCTGCTTTGTGGTATTAAAATTTAATTTTGTGGAAACGGAGAAAGTGAATTATTTACCATCAGTTTCCCGTATAAGGGTTCGACAGATAGGTAGTCGTTAGATAAGATATTAGAAGATCGTTTGGTGTAGTGGTTCGCGCTTCGGACTACAAATCCAGCGGTTACGCGTTCGATTCCCGCAAGGAGCAAATATTTGTGTGATGAGAACTAGCATTTGTACCTGAGTCATGGATGTTTATAAACTCATTTAAGTATGTTTATAATTGTTTAATGGATTACCAACGTTAGATACAGTTTAGATGTCAAAACTAACAATGAAATGGCTTAAGGCTAACTGTTCCTACATTTACAGGTAACCACAGCATAAATTTTAGTGGAAGCTTAATACATACTTATATATTCAATTATAACATGTCAGAAATTAAAATAACATACTAAATTAATAAAATAAAGAAAACAATTAAATAAATTAAAACAATATTATGCAGTATTATAAATTAAATTAGTTTAAATTAAGTACACAGTTAAAAAATAAATAAATCTTAGTACGTCAATACAATGTCAAAATTCTGTCATTCAGGCTTTAGAAATTGGAATCCGTGCTAAATCGAAAGCACAGAGGCACGTCAAGTTTTGAGCTGGGATAAAAAGTTAGAGAGTCTATCGTGGTGTATGTCAAGATTCGGTATTTTCTTAGTCAGGTCGTTATAGAGTCGGGAGACACGTAAAACTCATTTAAGTATGTTTATCCGTTATCATACCGAAAATGTACACACAACGGCAAGTCGACCTTTCCAAAAAGGTAAAGGTCATTAAACCGATTTTCATCTTTAAGTCTGGCACGTAGAGATCTATATCAATTGAGAAAATTTTATAAGATAAGATAAGATATTCATACCGGTTTTACAGTCCCTGGTTAAAAAAATTAATTGAACCTAATCACGGAAGTTTTTTAATACCTAAATCCTGAGCCAGTATTTTTGCTATACCTACCACTTGTGGCGGCAAGTACGGTCGACCTTAAAGTGGAGTTGTTCACCAAAAACATTCTTGAACTGTTTGACAAACATGCACCCATCCACACAGTCCGCATAAGGCGACCACCGGCACCGTGGATAACTGAAACTATTCGCGCCGCAATGTCCAATCGCAACAAGGCCTTCCGTCGTTTTAAAAAGAATAGGACTGAGTTGAACTGGTCCATGTATAAAACAACGCGTAATCGGTGTAATCAGTTGATACGAGCGGCAAAACGTCACCATATCCACAATGAAATCCACAATTCATCCGCTCCAAATGCTTGGAAATTTCTCAAATCGCTTGGTGTTGGTAGGTCCAAATCTGATGATCTTCCGATTTCTACGAATCTGAACGATATTAATCGTCACTTCCAGAACTACCAACTCTCAATGCTTCCACCAAAACCAACACTTTAGCTTATATAGCCTCACTTCCCATGCCTGATATAAAACCTTTTTCATTCACCCCACTTTCTGAGGATTTTATCTGCAAAACCATTCTGACAATTACATCTAAAGCAACCGGAGTGGATGGTATTAGTCGTCTTATGATAGCACCTTTAATTAAGCAACTCTCGCCTGTCATCACTCACATCGTAAATTTCTGTTTAGTTTCTGGTCACTTTCCTGATCTATGGCGTAAAGCTATTGTCCGTCCACT
This sequence comes from Anania hortulata, assembly GCA_963576865.1. NCBI lineage: Eukaryota > Metazoa > Arthropoda > Insecta > Lepidoptera > Crambidae > Anania > Anania hortulata. The sequence continues at coordinate 5,546,867 of OY756412.1, read as the reverse complement.
CCCCAAGGTGTCTAATCCTTCTACACCTAGCCATTTTCGACCAATATCTATTTTACCTTTTCTCTCCAAGGTAACTGAATCTTGTGTGTTAGGACAATTATCCGCTTATCTCTCGCAGAACGATTTATTAAACCAATATCAATCGGGTTTTCGTCCTGCCCACAGCACAACTACTGCTCTGTTAAAGGTTACTGAGGACATCCGGGAGGCGATGGATTCCTCTAAAGTCACTGTTCTTGTCTTGATAGACTTCTCCAATGCATTTAACACAGTAGATCATGACCTTCTTCTCGCCGTACTTTGCCATTTAAATATTTCTGCTCCAGTACGTAAATGGTTTTCATCTTATCTACGTGGTCGGCAGCAGTCTGTCAAGACAGATCACTCCACCTCCGACTGGCAAAAAGTTTCCTCCGGGGTGCCACAGGGTGGCATTCTCTCTCCCTTGTTATTCTCCATCTTTATCAATCTCATTTCTCTTAAACTTCGCTGCTCGTATCATCTGTACGCCGATGACCTACAATTATACGCACACTCCGATATCAGCGAAATTTCAAAATCGGTTGAAATTGTCAATGAAAGCTTAAACTTCATCTCCTCATGGTCTCGTGATTTTGGTGTATCGGTAAACCCAACGAAGTGTCAGGCTATTGTCATCGGTAGTTCCAGACTGTTAGCCAGGATTAACACTGCACTACTAGATCCTGTTGCATATGAGGGAACTGTTATCCCGTATTGTTCTAGTGTAAAGAACCTAGGCCTTATAATTGACTCTACACTTAGCTGGGCTGCTCAAGTTAGCGAGGTTAGCCGAAAGGTATTCGCATGTCTAAGGAGTCTCTACCGCCTGAAATTCTTTCTCCCCTTCAAAACCAAACTTTTGCTCATGCAGACTCTTGTCATACCCATCATAGACTACGCTGATGCCTGTTGTTCTGACCTCTCTGAGGCACTTACTGATAAGGTGGATCGCCTGTTAAATTGTTGCATCAGATTTATTTTCGGCCTTAGGAAATATGACCACATATCCAATTATAGATCCAAACTTAATTGGCTTCCCATTCGTCAACGTAGGAATCTTAGAATTCTTGGCATCCTTTTCGCCGTGCTCAATAACCCATCCTCCCCCTCTTACCTTAAGAATAGGTTTACATACTTATGTAACTCCCATGACCGTTCTCTCCGCTCTTCTAGCAATCTCCAGCTACTTACACCTCTTCACCACTCTGCCCACTTCTCCAAATCGTTCACAGTGAGGGCTGCACGACTCTGGAACTTGCTTCCCTTAGATATTAAACATTCGGAATCAAAACTTTCTTTCAAAAATAAACTTAAAAAATATTTCAGTACATAGTTGCATATTTTTTCTTATTTTATTAATAGTATGTATGTTTATTTACTTATTATTTATTTATTTTGTGTATTGTATCATATTTATCCAAATATATGTGTATTTTATTAAATTGAATTTGCATTATCATTGTTTAGTACAAATTAAAATTTATTTTGGACCTTTACCGCACCCATTACCTGCTTTCTGCATGACCCAAAGGTTGGCTGGTAGAGAATGCCCTTGGCATTAAGTCCACCTGTTGTACATTTTAAGTTTGTGCAATAAAGTTTTTAAATAAAATAAATAAATAAATAAATAAATAAAGCATTTTCAGCGACATTGTCCTCCATAATTCGTATTTTACCTTAAGTAGCGATAAGACTCAAAACTGGCTATTCGTAAATTAAATTTTCTGGCTTTTGGACGTCGATTTATCGCTGAACATGACGTAAAATAACTCAATTGTATGTTACTATGCCTTTATCTGCAGGAATTTCAAACCAATTCGTCTTTTAAATTTCGATAAATTGCGTGGGTAAATCCATTTGCAACCATTTTCCTTAATTAATTAGGCCAATATTTTATATCACACTAAAATTTATTTAATCTGCCTGCACACATTTGGGGTAAAGTATACTTGGAGTTAATTATAATACTCAATACATTATTCCAACTATTAATTACCTGATTGCCGTAGTAGCATGGTAAATCGCGTAGAACGGTAAGTCTCGGATTGTATTCGCCGTTCGGGTCAATTCAGAAAAATATATTTTCTAAATTGGCTCGAGTCTGGGTGTGCTGGAAGACTCCACTGAAAAAAAAACATTATCTGGAACCTCACCTGCCACCTACCTGCTATTACAAGAATGTTCATTCCTTACTTTGAGACGATGCCAGTTGTTGTCCGGCGCATATACGGGGCTATTTTTAATACATCAACAACCCCCTAGGGGCTGATTCTGGTACTCAACTACATTTTTTTTTTTGTATGGGGCCAACATCGAAATCGCAAAAATAATTCACTTCCCCATACAAACCCGCCGACCTTGTATGAAACAGTGAATTTTTTTTGCGATTTTGTTGTTGGTCCCATACAAAATGTTGTTGTATTTGAGCATTAGAATCAGCCCCTAGGAGGTTGTTTTCCAAATAACCCTGTATAGTTTTATATTATTTTTCTTATTAACACACTATTTATCTAGCCATAAACTAAGAAAACATAAAAAAGTTCAAGGTTGCACAACTTGCTATGGAAAAGGCTATGCTCGGTGTTTTTTTACGAGATCAAATCAATAATGAGGAGATCCGTAAACAAACAAAAGTCGCTGATATAGCCCGACGGATTAGAAGCTTACAGTGGTAGTAGGCGTGGTACATAGTACATAAGCACATAGAACTGACGGCCAATGGGGCACAGAAAGGTCCTATAAAGTTGAGGACACGTACCGGCAAGTGCAGCGTGGACAAAATATGAGCTGGTAGAGGTTGCGGGAAGTTGCTGGATGCAGGCCGCTTCTAACCGGCCAATCTGGAAGTCATTAGGGGGAGAGGGTCTACGTTCAGAGGTGGACATCCTATTCCTATGGCTGAAATGATGATGATGATGATGATAATGAAACTAAGCAAAGCTTGTGCAACTAGATAAGAGAGATAGACATACCTAAATACGCCAAAACCCATGATTTAGGGGCACAAATGCTCATAGTTCCAACTTTAATCGAATCAATCTCATCCACCATTGAAAAGGGAGGATCCTCCAACCAGACGGGTGTTGTGTCTGGTGAGCTACTGACCGACGGTAGTTGTCGGGTTCTTGTATTTATGTTCAATCGCTCAGATAACTTAAATATCGCGATGTAGGATACGTCAGTTTTTAGTTCGTTTGTGGAGAGATAAATGTCGCTACAAATCTATGTATCGATTCTGTTGCAAGATTCGCATATCATTAGTAGTATTACCACATTTTCTGCTTTCAATAGTATCCACTAATATCGATTTCTTAATTAACTTTCAAGGTCAAAATAAAATGACGACTGACACTAGGCCAAAAGTAAAACTTGCATGGCCTAAGATAAAAAAATCAATAATTACAATCGTCAATGATGAATCGTCGATATTTAGTCGATATAAAGTACCATGAATGTAAGATAATACTAATAAACTGGCTACCTAAAATAGTAACACACTTCAGCACGCGCTTACTATTTTTAGTGGTATATGTAGTTAACATAGCTTAAGGTAGAAAATGCAAATGTAACTAAGCGCGAGGTTCTGTACTACAGGCATTCATTTGCTTAAGAGGGGCTTAAATACACTGTAAAAAGTATATTTTATGAATGATTTTCAGTTAACATTCCTTTGCGTATCAATGTTTTTCACAAAATTATTTCCTAAAGCCTTTACGGAGGCCTACGTGACCTGCTAGTGGTAACCACTAGTAACTTTAATCTTATACTACCTGACAACAATCCAGAAAAACCCTTTAGTACACAAATTACTATGAAAAACCCCGTATATGAAAATCCATTCTCAGATTGCGGATATTAAGTAATAAAATTTCCTAAAAATGATAACATTATACCAGGAAATTTTTTCGATTATAGGCTTGTTTAAACATAAATTATACTTTTCATTAATCTGAAATTACAAAGTATAAAAAATAAAGAATTTTATCATTATCATTTATACATTTCAAATTGGTTGGCTATTCATTAGACATCTATTACTTATAATAGTTATCATAAACATTGTAGATTAAAATTATATGACTTGTGTAGTGATTCGCGCTCCGGACTACAAAGTCAGCGGTTGCGGGTTCGAATCCCGCAAGGGGCAAATGTTTGTGATCAGCACAAGCATTTGCACCTAAGTCATGAATGTTTATAAAAGTATTCAAGTATGTTTATCCGTTATCTAGTAGCCATAGTACAAGCTTTGCTTAGTTTGGGGCTAGATGATTGGTGTGTGTGTGATGGTAAAAAAATGTTTTTTTTAAGTAGTCTGTTCTACATTTTAGTCCCTTCACATGCTCGGGGGATGACCGAAACTATGGTTGATTAGTGTCTAACGTTAGTGTCATCAACTCTACGAGGACAAAGTTAAGAGCCAACGGTATCATATCTTAAATAAACCAAAGACCACGCGAACAAAGTCGCGGGCAACAGCTAGTGGCTTAGTTTTTTGTATTCGGGCCTTGAGTTTTAATATTATTTGGTGCAGTCTTATTTTTCTACACGTAAGCTGACCTCGCGTTATAGACATTTGATACAAATATAAGCAAACAGCTTATTTGGACGTATAGTTTTATATGCTGACTGCACTAGCGAAACACTCACATAATTTACTATGATCGCCTCACTCAAAGCCTACATACTTACTGCTGGACATGCCTATTATGATGTAATTGAGCGCAATATTGTTCTTGTTTTTGATAATGGAATATACAATCCAACCGATGGTGAGTTAAATCATTCTTAGCGGGAGATAGAAACAACTTATTTTTTTTTACATTTCTCTTTACCTTTTGCTAGAACTATTTATGAACTGATTCACAGAAAAGTTATTATGGTAGTAAAAAAACACGGTTAATTTAATAAAATTTAACTGAGACCTTAGACAGGGGCGTCTATAGTTCATTGACTTTACCATTTCTAATTTAGGACCATATTAACCATCAATATCTAAAAGACACCACTTTGTACTATTCTGTTATAGAAGAAGCGACCACTGCATTTTGGAGAGAAATGTTCCGTCTGGCAACGTTCTAAGTGACACCAGGACCTTAAGCTGAAGGAATAAAAGTGATTTTTGCATAGCAATACTATCTTGCAAAAGACAGTCCATTCGGCTTTCTTTTATTTAAATTTAGCACCAGTGAAACCAATAATTGTATGTTGACCCGACTAGACGAATTATTAAGGAGAGTTTATGGGTTTACTATTAATAATTATGGAGATTCACAAATTGGTTGTTTTCTGAATGAACCTGTGGTCGAAAATGATATGATAAATTATGTTTAAGACCAGAGTAATGATTTAGAAATTTAATTTTAAGTACTTTAAGAAATAAAGCGCGCGAGTTTAAAAAATCTAACTTATGACCGGAGGAGTGTTCTCTCTAGTTTTGTAGGTATTTTTTTAGTAATCATCAGACGATGGAAAAGCAATGTGAATGCAGTAAATAATACAATTTTTAATACAACTACATTTTGTTTTCCATATAAAAGCGTTTAATCTATTTGAATTGAAAACATTTAACTTTGTCAACTGTTAAGTTCCCTTCGTTATATTGCTCAAAAGATAACGACAAACAATCTCCAAAGAGTTTGTGACGTATTTTTCCAGTGGCAACTTTGACAGTTATTCTTAGATTTACATTTCTATTATGTTTTTATCTAACGGGGTGTCTACGAAGAAGGGTTGGTAATAAAACCAGCCGTAAATCAAAAAGAAAGACGAACGGTGCAGTGGCCAAAGTTTATATTGGTGGTAGATATTTTTATATGACTTTTGAAGGGTTAAACAACTTTTACCGTTAGCTTGGTTTGTTGGTTGCCATTGATGTAGTCAAAGCCTTAATAAAATGTCGTAGTATAATAATGTTCTTTTTTCAAATATCAATGTACTAAAAATTAAAAGTACTTTCGTAAAAGAACAGCAAGTTTTATGACATTATCTATATTATTTTTATGCAATAGTTTCTTTTAGACTGCAACCCTAATAATAAGGTATCGTTAATGTTTAACCCTAAGTGGAAAATATGTAACCAATACATTTTTGGTGTATTTTATTTTTATTAAGTGTAGAGTATCCATAGCAGTCATTGTTCTCACAAATAAAATGTATAACGAAACATGAAAGCTTGAGCTTTCATATTCGAAAAAAAATGGCAGAGTAATTTTTAATGACGTCTTTCTCTTCGGGTCCATATTAAAACTTCAGACTATTGTAAGGTTAAAAAACTACAACACTAAAGAGATAACAAAACAATTACACAAACAAAACACCTACGCGCTTTCTAATCATAAAAAGCGTTCAAAAATTGCAATTTTGCACAAAAGTCGGCACCACAAAGTGAAATAAACTTTAAAAACTTAGCAAATAAAATCCTAGCCGCTAAAAAAGTTAAAAAATATAAAACTTTGTTGTGACCTTCGGAGCATTTGCACAACCGGCTGTAAAACAATTAAAACCAATATTGTCTATGGTACTGCACCTCCCGTAGTAATGGCCTTTTTATCACCTACCTAAGGGTCATAAAGTTGAACATTAAGAGTGAAAAGGTTGGGGCGAGCCATACCTCACAATGCGCCAATCAATTTGCAAATCGTTTATTGCATTTGCGTCATGGTTCTTTTGACCTTTTACAATATTAAGTTATCCAATGCACTTTTAAATTTAGGGTCTCATTGTTATAAACACTTTGTACAAACACTTTGCGAATAATAAATAAATATTAAGAAAAAAAGACATGTTGGTGGTCGCTACATTATTGTTTACGCTTAAAACGCGTAGTAATAAACCTACAGAGTACTCAGTCATTGACATAATTAAAAAAACACCTAATACTAGTCTATGAGTAGCAAGTAGAAACTATACACTCATACTTGTGTTTTTTCTTAAAAACATAAATGTCGCAGTATCAACCACTAATTCGACAAAAAGTTTACATGTGTTCTATTAGATCTAGTGCGACAATTTACAGGTTAATCGTTATCGACTTACTAATTAGTGAACCAGTAAAAACTGCAATATGTCTGTTACAAATATGTATTCAATTAAGATTTTATTGTGATAAACACAAATAAACTATAGTTAGACGTATGTGTAATATGCATACTATTATAAATATTATATTCTTTTGATAAATAAATTTAATAAATAACAACAATTTCTTAAACACCTATCGATCTAACATCAAAGAAAATATTGACACATTTAATCCTACTAATATTAAAAATGCCAGTTACTCTTTCACGCAAAACTACTAAATGGATTTTGATGAAATTTGGCATACAGATAGACCATGACCTGGATACTTTTTATCCGGGTAAGGTCAACGCAGACGAAGTCGCGGGCAAAAGCTAGTTGACTATAAAATCTTGAAAGATGTACGTAAATGCTACTATTTTTAACGCGCTTTTATAAACTTCACTTATAACGTACTAATACAATAATTTGGTATCATCAAGCTGATCTGATGATAGAGCCAGAAGGCGGATAGCGGAACTGTTCAATAACCACTGGTAAACCCTCGGTATCATCATCATCATCGTCATTTCAGCCATAGGACGTCCACTGCTAAACATAGGCCTCCCCCAATGACTTTCATTAGGGGGGATTGCCAATACTCACCACGCTTGGCAGGCGGGTTAGCGAGCGCAGTTTTTTTACAAGATTTTGCACGCAGACGATGCTGCCCGTCTAGCGCTACAGGAATTAGTCGTCTCTTACAACACGCCTCCTGTTGGCGGTCGGGATGTGTATTTTTTACGATCGTCCTCACACGACACCCTCGGTATGGTCTCATTGGATTTGTTTATACGTTTATAAGCTTGTTTTAAGATTTTTACAAAAATCACACGGTTTGATAAATGTATGTAGTAGCATATTAAATTCTGTTTGTTCCGAATTTCTCATATCGAGTGTTTTATGAAGCACGTTTTCTTAGAAAATTCTATTTAAAACCAAATATTTCAAATAACGATAACATTCAAGCTAGACCACACTTCCTTCTCTATTCTCTACAGGAACAACAGATTATACTTGCTGATTGTTTGAGATAGATTAACGAGTAATAAGGAACCCTCTTCAGACTTCAGTCCATATCAATGAAATTGAAGTGTAACGCAAAGGCTGGGTGTTAAGAAAACTTTACAAATTACTGAAACAAACTTCAAAGGCCCGGGTATAGTATATATACCTAATAGGCAATAGACACCACTACACGCCAATAGGGACCATGAAAATTGAGCCAATGCACCCAATATTTGTCATCTAGCTCTATCACTTAGCGAATGGACAGTATGTCGCTATACCATGAAAATGGAAATTGATCAAGTGCACCAATTAATTGCCATCTAACGCTATCACGATTGCGGATATACACTATGTTGCAATACCTTGAAATTAAAACTTGAGCCAGTGCACAAATAATCTCACATCTAGCGTTTTCACAGCTGAAGCTGAGGAAAGACTAAAGTAGGTCTGTCGAATTACGTTTACTTAAGGTAGCTCTGTCGAATTACGCCTACTTTGGTTCAAACTTTTGTCTTAAAGTGTCAGGAAGAAAAAGAAACTGTGTTTGTATCGAAAGGTTCGAGACTATGACGGGACTTATTATTTTAGTGCGTAAAATTAAATTGGGTGATAGCGTATCAAGGTTTCTTTGAACATTTAACAGACTTACCTTAATTATAAAAAACAACCGCTTCACGTGGAATCGAGCTCGCTTAAAAAATTTCGCCACCTCGGTCACATTGAAAAAAAAAAAAAAGTTTTCAACTATTTCGAAGACCTGTTGGTTCGATTCCCGCGTTTTATATGGTCAGTTTTCTTAAAAGTTTAATACCTATAACTTTTTAAAGTATTTTTCTTAAGTATTCTTTAAAGTGTAATCGTACATTTTTAACTATCAAAACAAACAATCTACCTAACTGCTTAAAGTAATTTTAATTACATAAACGTTATACAACCTAAATTAGACACCTTAATGACCCAATTTATAAAAGACAACTGTCGCCAAAAGAAGCGGAAATAACCGAATAATCTAAAGAAAATGTGTTGTCAGTTAGACTTAAATGTTTAATTAAAACAAGATCTTGGTCAAAGGTAATAAGTGCTATTTTAGCTTGAATATTTAAAAATACCAAGGAAAACCTAAATTATAGTATTTACGTAAGACAAATTAAGAAGAAGCGCACCATTTGACACTGAAGTGTACGAGTACGAAAAAAAATCGGGTCGATTATTGTAAACCTCTTTTAGGTCAGTATTTAGGTGGACAGACGACCTGGTAAAAGTGGCAGGAAGCCGCGGGATGCTATATGTAAATAAATATACTTTAAATGTAAGGGCACGTGAAAAACTAACCAAACGAGCTTGGGCCCAAAACAAAGATTTATTAGCTATTGAAGAACAGTTCCACTATCCACCTACTAACGCCATCATCAGATCAGCACGATCAGCATGATAAAAAAGTTGGTTTTCTACATTGACCCGACTGAGAATCGAACCCAACCCGGGTTCCATTCTCAGAGATAGCGAACACCAAATACGGCGTACTCGCTTCTCGTCTTCGGAGGTCGTCAAAATAATATTAGATATTTTTTTGTGTGTTACATTAAAAAAAACACACGCCGCGTTTTAATGTCGTTTGAAATTTTGTTCTGTAATTTAAAAAATGGCGTCTTGCTTAGGCGCCAGTTTACTCTTAATCTACTTAACACCGACGACAAACAATTATAAATCCTAATAGCTAATGAAATAATGTAGCCTGACTCCTCAATTAGTAACCGGTAAACTCTAGGTGTCTGTGTTTTAAATACTTTCGAATGTGAATCACTAAAAAATGCTAACACTTGTCCCATCGTTAACATTGTTAATCCAAATAAAAGTAAATTAATTAAAAGTTATTTAATACATAATTAGATACCTAATACATTTGTAATTATAATCCAATCAACTTATCCATAGGAGTTTATTAGTTGGTAAATGGCGTCTTGTGTTAGGACAATTTAGTCCATTGCCTGGGGTTTCCAGATTATCTCATATTTTTTAAAATTTGGTAAATAGAAAAATATCACTAGGCCCGGTGATTTCCACATTGGCCGGTTGGAAGTAGCCTGCATCCAGCGGCTTCCTGCAACCTTTACCACTGTACCTTTACCACTAGGGAGGCCTATGTTCAGCAGTGGACTTCCTATGGCTGAATTGATGATGATGAAGATGAAATAGAAAAATGCAATAAAGAATTGAATTATGTTAAGTACTATAAGGGTGACTGGACACTGGGATTTCGACATTAAGCCATCTTTTCATCTTATCAAATTTTTGTTGACATAAACCAATCACAACCAACACTACTGATAAAAACCAGTCAAAAACTAAAAAATACAAATTTTTCTATGGTTTTGGGATTTTTTATTTATTTTGTCATGCTAGAGGATGCGATCAGGTCCCTAATACATATGAGCATTTAAAGCAGGCCTGCTTTTGAACTGTTCTGCTTCTTAGGTTTCAAATTCAAAACGGAACCCTTATAGTTTCGCTGTCTGTCTGTCTGTCCGCAGCTTAGCTTTTATACAGGGTTACATTGCAAAGGGGTGCCAAATTTAAAAAATCTGATCGAGAGAACAGTATAAGGAAGCGTCTTAATATTTATTATTTTAATTATTGGTGTGTTACGGAAAAAATAATACTTAAAATATCCGAAAATAAAGTCAATACAGAGATTACGAAAGCCGCGCGGTCATTTATCAGAGGCGTAGGTACGGCGAGCCTACAAGGACCTTACGCAGTGCATATACATATTTTTCATGAATGAGCTAAATTATCCACGCGTACGGTTTTCAACAGTGGATAGGAATAATTAAACGTGAAAAAAAAACTTTCTTGGTTGCATAGTTCGATTAAGTTACTGATTCTGCCGTGTGCGTGCCGTGTGCCGTGTGGGGACGGCCGTAAAGAATACACTTCCCCACCGCCAACAGGAGGCGTGTCGTAAGAGGCGACTAATTCCTGTAGCACGAGACGGGCAGCAGCGTCTGCATGCGAAATCTTATAAAAAACTGCGCTCGCCAACCCGCCTGCCAAGCGTGGCGAGTATTGGCAATTCCCCCCGATGTTGGGTCATTGGGGGAGGCCTGTGTTCAGCAGTGGACTTTCTATAGCTGTAATGATGATGATGATGATGACTGATTCTGGGCCACTCCTAAAGATTTGGCACCCCTTTGCAATGTAACCCTGTAAAAAACTTTTACTATGGGAGCATGGATGTGATCACATGGTTTTAATGAGTGTTCTATGCTTTTGTACTCCTTATATATTAAAAAAAATTAAAGCATTATGTGTTAAAAGTTTAAATAAAATTTTACAATCAAACCACTTTCTAAACACAAATAACAAAAATGTTAACTTCATATTTTAACAAAACAACATGCCATGGACATTATACTAAACCTTCAAGGCCATTCCCAAAGAAATCGCTAATTTTCCGTCTTTATTCAATCCATTCAAGTCGAGACGCGTCCCGAAAAGCGCAAAGACAGTTTATTGCCACCCGCATGCCGGCGAAATAATCCTACTTCTTATACCATTTTACATTGATAGCGTCGCCTGCGCACCCAGCCACGACAATGTCGGGTCCCATTGTCCTGCCTTAATCCCCTTATAATCCGCCCCCGTTCGCAGGGCAGGACAAAATGTCCCATTTGTCATAAATTGTCTTAAATTAGCCACTGTTTATGAATAAACAATAATTGTATTGTTTAAAGCTTATGGCGGTCACTCTGTGGTATTAAGTCTTTCTTTAGAACAGTTTAGATGAGATTATTTTATGTTTGACATAGATAATTATTTATTGAGGATCACAAGTTTTGGGAAGACATAAAATAGGTAATAACGTCATTGTTTCAAAATAACCACGCTGTCTTGAAACAACTTCTAAAAATACTGGCTGACTGACTATGAAAATAGTTTTTTAAAACTTAGGTACTGTTTAGTTTATAGTTAGAAAGGAATAAAATATTATGACTTTTTAAGGGTACTTAGTAACATTACAAATTATCGGTGACACTTGACACTTGTATGATTACGTTATGATTACGAATCAAGGTTTTTCGATGACTTAATTCATGACTTCATGTAAAATATTAATAATGAAAGTATATTATAAACAATAGTGGAAATATGCTTTATTATGTCATGTAGATTATTCATAATCAGTCTTTAGTCTAATGACCATAAAAGGTGTGTTTTAATTGTTTATCTAGTTTTTTATCAATAGTTTAAAAAAACTATTGGCTAAGATATTACGGCAGTCTGGTGAAGTGGTTCGCGCTCGAAATCGAAATACAAAGCCAAGCGGTTAATGCAGGTTCGAATCCCGCAGGGGAAATATGTTTTATGATGAGCACGACAATTTGTACTTAAGTCATGAATATTTATAAACGTATTTAAGTATTTTTAGCCGTTATCTAGTCGCCTTAGTACAAGTTTTGCTTAATTCGGGCCTAGGTAATAGGTGCGACTTCTTCTTCTTCTTCATCTATACGGTCAATCCCGGTTGCGTCCAAAGCCATTGCTTTGGAGCCCAGGGTCCGCTTTCCTTGATTTACTCCTCCACTTAGCGCGGTCTTGAGCGTCTCTAGTTGTGAGATCATTAGCACGCATGTCAGCCCTCACGACGTCAAGCCAGCATTTCTTGGGTCTACCCCTTTTGCCAGGACCTGGCGGTGGCGGCATGGCCAGACATTTGTTACCTACGCAGCTTGCCGGTTTCCGCAAAACATCGCCGTACCAACGCAGGCGACTCTCCTGCAGTTTTTCTGCAATATCACGGACACGAAGGCTGCCGCGGATGCGCGAGTTCCTCACGCGGTCCTTCCGCGTGACTCCGCACATCCACCGCAGCATATTCATCGCCGTGACACGCAGCTCCTGCTTGTGTCGCTCAAGTAGCGGCCACGCTTCGCTGCCATATAAAAGGACAGGCCCAATGATGGTAATTGGTGCGACTATGAAAAACATTTATTTATTTATTTTTATTGTATTGAGAATCACTAGCGGAGGCCTATGTTCAGCAGTGGACGTCCTGTGGGTGAAATGATGATGATGCTGATTTAGAAATAAGTATTGACTCAAACGAGACTTAGTGTTGAGACTCCGTTATTTCTGTCATTGCGGTAAAACTTCAAGTGTAATTGAAATAGTGTAACTTGACTCTATGTCCATAAATCACAATGTTCTACGACTGTTGCGGTCTATGGTTGAGATAGGTCGTGATGATGTAAGATAACGGACTCTTAGTTTTTATCAGAATTCGGGGTAGACCCCGATGTTGCAAAGTTCTATATATGTGTTGTAATGTTCAATGGTAATAGATTACCTAATTGCTGTAATATTTCGTCGTTACCTACTACTCGTGTTCAAAGACATTTTCTATGTATTATTTAGGTTCAAATGTCTCTTTGAACTTCCGAGTAAGTAGGTATATGACAACAAAGTTGGACTTCAAAGTTTTGAAACGTAAAACATAGCACTTTTAGATTAACATGACTATTATAATAGAGAGAGTTAATTGGGCCCTTGGAATCAAACTCACTATCTGTATTGAAAGATTACGGTAACAGTGTAAATGAAGTTAGGGTGGTATCGTTTTATTAACAATTACCAATTAAATACAAAGAGTAAGTACAGACAATTATGACATCTCATTAACCTGTCACAAAACGACACATTAAAAAAAAGTTTTAGAATACTTTAAAAAATCGCCGATTTAATGTTATTTATTTTGATTAGTACTTTTCTTTACTTTTTAAAAACATTTTATTAAAAATCTGCCACAATTCTCATGATTATAAAGTCACGTCTAAAATACTTTTTTTTGCAACAAAGGTTACATTCCCGAATTAAGTTTTTTTTCCGGAATAATGATGTAAATTAAAAATTAATACAATTTTTTTATATTTCTAAAGAAAACATGCTTTACGGATCATTTGTTAGATATTTATTTTATTTACTACTTACAAATATATATAAAAACTATTACGAAATATTAAATGTGTATCGAAAACTATACGATGCATTGAAGGATTAAGTTGAACATCGTTTGGGAATTTTTGTCATTTTAGAATGAGCAGACATGCCATACCACAACATCGAAATTAGATAACTGTTATCTAACCACAAAACCTTAAATGGTCAATATAATCCACATCAGACAAGACGGATTTCGTCTAGCCGACGTATAGGCGCGACAATAATATGTGAATCATCATCATTTACATATTATTAGTATTGATATTAACGAGCGACTAGGAAAATAAAATGCAGTTGGGTTTTACCTCGGATGAGAAATAGGATATCGTTTACCCGAAGAAATGTTATCCAAAACACAAATGTAATAGTCAGATTAGATTTGGACCGGATGAGTATAAAACCGGTAAAAATTATTTGCTTGATAGGTATTCATTGTACTTTTAGCAAGCACTATTTATTATTCTGAAGAAAGGTTCTCGCGTAGCGAACTGAATGACGCAGTGGCAGACTTCCCATCCGGTGGACTGACGACCTAGCCAAGGTTAGGGGCAGCCGCTGCACTGCACTTTTACAGCGCGATCCAGCCGCGCGGCTATATCGCGCTACTGTCGTCCATGATAAAAATAACAGTCGCGCGGTCTAATCATGTAATCACATGTGGTAAGGAGATTCGTAAACGAACAAAAGTCGCTGACATAGCCGAACGGATTAGCAAGCCGAAGTGGCAGTGGGCGGGGCACATAGCACGTAGAACTGACGGCCGATGGGGCAGAAAGGTTCTAAAATGGAGGCCACGTACCGGCAAGCGCAGCGTAGAACGTCCACCTACTAGGTGCACAGAAGACCTGGTAAAGGTTGCAGGAAGCCGCTGGATGCGGGCCGCATCCAACCGGCCAATCTGGAAGTCACTGGGTAAGGCCTATGTTTAGAAGTGGACGTCCTATGACTGAAATGATGATGATGATAATGATGTGGTGCAACTTAGCGACTATAAGTAGGGCGGTGTGGTGTGGCTAAATCGCTTAGTGTGAAAGCAATTTGCTTCTTGCCAAATTTCATGATTTTTAGTAACTTTTTTTTGTAAATAGGTTTTGGTTCCCTTGCAGGTGTCAAAATATGTGACATACCGGCTATGTGAGCTATGTCTTTTGATTGGCTCTTAGCATAGATTACTTACTTCTCCAAGGGATTTTACTATTTGGACTATTTGAATAAGATGTCAACGTGATACCCCCACGCGTTCCTAATAAGGGACACACAGACAGACAACGTGGTCCTGTAAGGGTTTCTTTTTTTCTTTCGAGGTACGGCTACGAAACCCAAAATATGTTTTTATTGCTATATACATTAAACAAACAAAGCTAGCGGAAGCGCAAGAACATTCGTGCAATTGTTAATGCCTTTTCCACAAAATCATTGTAATTCTAACTAATCGTTTAATTGTTTTTCTAGCTAATCGCACCGTGACTTTAATATAAATAAATATAAATATTGGACAACATCACATACATTGCTTGGATCCTATGATAAGTAGCTTAAGCACTTGTATTACAGAAATCAAAAACAACGACAGCACCACAACACCAAGACCTCGGGTCGGTCGGTCGGTCGGGTATAGAAAAGATTTTTTTTCTACATTGATCGACCGGGAATCGAACCCGGAACCTTAGAGATAACGACACTAAGTCCGGTATGCTCGCCTCTCGGCTACGGAGGTCGTCATATGTTTTGCAGTATTCATAAATTTACATACGAGTTTACTAAAATCCGAAATAATAGGCTAGTTTACTGGGTCAAGGAAAAATTTATTTTAAACATTTAGTCCGTCAGTTAGATTATCAAAAAATATTGGACCCATATCTTGTCTTTTGTCAATCAAACAAAAAAATTACCAATATAAAGCGCATCAAAGTTTGGGAATGGGAGCATGTGACGTCACGCCTTGCTAAAAAGTGTCGCAAGGCGTGACGTGACGCGAAACTTTAACGGGCTATATATTCATTATAGGTTTTGTTTAATTGAGAAAAGAAAACGGAAACAGGTATTAATTCAACACAAAACTATTTTGAAATAGATTTTACCAACGTTTCAGTCTATTTACATGGGCCGTGGGCACACATTTTTTGCATTAATACTGTAGAGCATAGTGTGAGTTAAAGTTTAAAAAAACCGTTACAATAAAAAAATCTTGGATCCTCGATGCTTTTCGATTTTTTACTTTTTTATTAAGTCGAGGGTTTTTTTGACATTTTTATTTTAAATTTTTAAATCGAACTTTTTAAGAGTATCGAATTGAACTAGTTAATAACCTGTTTATTGGGATCCATTCAATGATTTACCCAATTTAGCTCAGGCCTCAGACTATATTACTTATTAACGGTTTGGCGTATAAATCCGTTAAAATGCATAATTATTTGTAATTATTGTCATAACCGCACGCGTCGAGACGGTTCGCGTCTAGTCGAATGGCGCAGGCGCGACTAATTAGACTAAATCGCTTTTGTTACATTAATGAACTCCAGATAATGTCTTTTTCTACTTTCTTCAGAAGCTTTACGTACTTTATGATTGAGACAAAAGTTTATGTTTTGTTATTTGTATCTTTCATTTCACACGTGATTCTTCTTAGAAAAGATCGTTTGTTATATGAACCTGATCATAATTAACATTATTACCGTTTTTGATAGTAAATTTCATTTGATGTAAAGTTATCAAAACGTTCGTATGCGATTGAAAATCGTACAAAAAATATATCTTAAGGTTTTTTATTTTATTTTCAGTCGCATTACAAACTCTAATTCTAATTCTGCATTTGTTGAGTTTACGGTTTCTGATCTTAATGTCTGATCTTAAAAGCCTCTGTCAAAGCACTGAGCTTGATCGGCTCGCCTCGGCTCAATACGCATTTTTTCCATCATCAGAACTTTAGCTCAGTCGGAGGCCACCCTACACTGCGTTTGTTAAGTCGCGATAACCCAGCTCACTTCATCATCTGTGCTTATCCTGTGAGCTAAATTGGCAAGTATTAAATGTTGCCATGTGAATAAATAATTTCGATTTCAGGTTATAATTGAAATCTTAATTTAATTATCGCAGCGTAAAATTAATTTAAATACGTTATTCCGTCAATTCCTTTATAATGTTAGTATTATAATTTGGCAAAATACATTTTCCTTATAATTATATCACCTTGCAATATTATTATTTCATACTAATTAATAAATGGCGTGTGCATTATTTATTAACGTAATTGATAATTTTAGCGTTTTGTTGCCAGCCTACTTTGTATTTTAGAACTTTTAGAACAGAAGATGCAGAAAAGTTTGATAAGATGAGCAACCCAACCATGAGCTCTCAAAACAGTTTGACTTTAACCTTGATTTACTTTTTCTATACATTGCAAGGATATTATATTTAAATTTGGACTGCCAAATTAAGAAATAAAGTCTAGAGAACAATTAAAAATCCACGACTTAATAGCAAATTTTGGTCTTCTTCAAACATTTTTTTACTTTAGACATCACGACAATATATAATTTAACCTAAAATCTATACAAAAACAATCAATAACATTTTTTTTAACTTAGCTTGAAAGTTTCCCGAGTCGATCCTGAAAATTTAGCACTATGTACTTTGCAATGTAGGTAACCCTGTACAGTGATTGGCGTTAAAATAGCCTGCTATTTTATGAGTTCATCGTTAGATGAGAATATAGGTAAGTAAAGTAAAGAGTAATGTTAAAAATACTTAATAAATCAAATAAAAATTTCCTAAAACATATTAGTTATACAATGTTACTTATATGACGGCACAGATTCACAGAAATGGTTCGTGCTACAAGCTTCGTCCTACCTCTGACCTCTTCCAAATAACTTAATGTATTTAATAAACGAATTAGCTCTCTTTTCCTTCCGTGAGTTTTGCGTATACGTGGTGGAGACGATCATACGATAATAAATGGAAATCCAGTTTAATAATATCATAAAACAGTTAAGCAATACCAAAATTGTGAAAAAATATTAGATGCTCCTTAACATTACAAATTAACTGTTTACATCGACGATTTTAAAAGCTATAAAACTTGCTTCTATTTGTATGTGTACAAGCTTTTTTAGGGTTCCGTGCCTCAAATGGTAAAAGGAGGAGGAACCCTTAAAGTTTCACTTAGTTGTCCGTTTGTCTGTCAATACCCGTTTAACTATGAACGCGTAAAGCTATCAAATTAAAATCAATTTTAAATATTCAGGTCTATATTTAAATGCAAAAGATAAGAAAACCTACAAGGTGCTTCCTGTTGACCTATAATCATTAAATTTGGCAATGTTTTATAAAATTTAGCACAAGACGTAAAAGAAAAAGTTCGAAAACCATAAAATTGTATAGGTACATCACAAAATAATAATTTTTTTCAACACAATTGGACAAAGCGGTAAAATATTCGAGATTCGATTCCTGTAATGGATCAACTATTTACAGATCTACAAGTTTGTACAGAACCCTCGGTGCGTAAGTCCGACTCGCACTTGGCCAGATTTTTTTTGTTAACCTATGATCGTTTCCACATTGTATAAGGTTTTATTTCAATAGTTAATTGCTATGAAACTAGCATTGAATTCGCAAACAAAACTCTTTCATACTGATGGACATATTAATTGATAAAAAAAAAGTTTTTCTGACTTTTACCATTAGAGTTTGGTACATTTTACCAATGACGAATAGAACCTAAAATTATGACGGTTTGAGATTAAAAATAAATTTAATTTTAATAAATAAATATTAATAGATATTGGACAACATCACATACATTGCTTTGATCCTATGATAAGTAGCTTAAGCACCTTGTGTTACAGAAATCAGAAACAACGACGGTATACGGTACACCCAGAACCGAAACAATATTGTTAAAAGTTGTTTATCTACATTGAACGACCGGGAATCGATCCCGGGACCTCAGAGATAGCGACACCAAGTCCGGTATGCTTTCGGCTACGGAAGTTGTTAAGTTATAAATTGTCTATTGAACATTACATACAAGAATACCACATAATTTTAAAATATTTAAACTAGTTTTAAAAAAGTAGAATACAGTAAAATAAACAAAAATAATTATAAAATCCCTATTTTTTTCTAATAATCTAATTATAATATCGTTATGCTTATTATTCTTTAATTATTGTTCTGGGGGACTACACACTTTCCGCAAGTAGGTGCGATAATGCGATAATTAGATATTACTTACTATTTTTCAACATTTACCGTGTTTCTAAGGTAAAACCTAAGACTTATGGAGTGATTACTAGCAAAAGTAAAATACTTACAATTATCACAGATCAGTTAATATTTTTACCATTACCTCTAGATAAATCTTAGGTTTTGCTGAAAAATCTTAGGATTTACTGTAGTCTGAGCTTCTACAGTAATTCTAGAGTTCCTATTGTGTTTTTATAAATAATAATAATAATAATAAATAATAAAATCGTTTATTTCGGACAACTTAAATCCATATGGGTTAGTAACAATGAACTTAAAAATCTATGGTTAGTATTAATTATTATAAAAATATTAATTTATTTACTGCCGGGAAAATGCTATCTAAATCAAATAAAAAGTTATATAAATCAATAAATAAGATCACCGAGAAATAATTGTATAGTTTCCTAATTTAAAAATCCACTTTAAAAAAAGAAACTTTAATGCCCTTGGTAAAAACAATGTTACTCAACACAAGAGGGCGTTAATTCCTCAATAAAAAAAAAACAATATTTATAATATTAAAATATTACTTACTTCGACACAAAAAAAAATATCCAAAAAGTGTGATAGTTACGTCACCCGGGATGACAATATGTAATACACATTCCTAAAAAAACCACATACTAAGTTATTATCGAATAAAATCGGACAACATGTACACAATACATGAACTCTATGGTCATAAATGAGTATAAAATTAAAATAAGTGTAGATGTTGTCTCTGTAAAAAGTAGTAAAAATGTTAGCATATCCAATTTAGCTTATCCACAAACTGTTCGATCTGATTAATATCTGTAGAGCATGTGCTTACTGGCAGCATGTCATTTTTTATCTTGGGTGCAAAAAGGTGAAGAAAAAAAACACAAGGGCGGGGGCGCGCAGACGCCCACCCGGCTGAAAAGCTTCCAAATTCAAATCGCAAAAAATACGCGACCGCGCACCAGAGTCCTTATAAAAGCTACGCACGTGGTTCCCAGCCATCAGTCGACAGACACCCGCTGCCTCGAACGCACGCAACTCCACGCGACGCGCGCTCCATTCGCTCATCGTAAAAAAGATCGATCACCTAAGTTCAACTCAGTTCCTATCTTCATCATGGATATCAAAGTTTTGGACCCGACCGGCATCTACTGAACTCTGCAAGTTCAAGTGCAAACTGAAATAGCTGTCATTATTTGAATTTATATCAAATTTCAAAAATGTTTGTTTTGGATCCTACCGGAGTTTATTGAAGATTGTCATTTTTTGGAAATATTGAAGAGTTTTGACAAAGTGATCAAGATGTTCGTGTTAGACCCTACCGGCGTCTACTGATTTTGGAACTGCCCAAAAATCATCATCTGCAGCAGAAATATCATCATCATCATCAAAGTTTTCATCACCTTCGGCAAAATGTTCGTGCTCGACCCCACTGGTGTTTACTGAAGACTGAAGAAGCTTTTTTCGTTTTGTGTGAAGAATTAAGTGAATCAAGATGTTTGTGCTCGATCCCACGGGAGTATATTGAAAGACTATTTTAGTGTTAAGTGTTGTTAGACCAACTTTCAAAATGTTGGTTCTAGATCCCACTAACGTTTATTAGTTCTTTTTCATTTTAGTTAAATTTTAGTTAAATTACAAAAATGGCTATAGTTTTAGATCCTACGGGAATTTATTGAAATTCCTCGAAATTTCTCTTAGCGTAAATGCATGATTTTATCTTATAGAAAATTTGTTAATTTTAGTTTCTCTTTTTTAAATGTTATTCGTTTTGGTTTAAACAATTTAAAATGTTTGTATCGTCTTGCTGTTCGTCAGTCCGTCACAAACTCATTTCGACGAGTCGTAATGAAGTGTCCTGTAATAGAAAGAAGAGGAAATCCTCTACCAATATGAAATTAACAAAACTGTAATTATGTAAATAGGGAGCCAAAGACTGTAACTGCCTGCCTGATCATTATTATGATTGTTTATAAGTCTGGTTTGAAGACTACGGAAGTTATCAATTTAATTTATTGAAGTTACCTTAGAATAAGCATTATTTATTGACTAACACTAGGTGAGTAGAATAATTTGATTGAAATGTTGGAAATTGATTTGTCAGTGATTTTCTTTTAAATGACACACCTACATTTCCGATATTTTGTTAATGTTTTCCGTATAGTTAATGTTACCTAACATTTTGGTACCCGATTGCATTTCATTATTTTTGGCAGTGATTTTATACTCTTGTAAAATAATAAGACTGTTAGATAAATACTCTAGATAATTGTTGCCAAATAAGCATTTAAAAACTAGAATAAAAAACCTAAAATTTAAACTTATTTTAATTTCTTTGAACCTTTTAGTTTTATCAGTCACAAAGTTACCCAACATAATGTTACACATAAATCGATTTGCATAAAAAATGGTGTAAATTAAATTGTCGTTAGCGCTATCAAAGTTTTACGTCCATAAATTGATACTCCAGTTTAGTAATTTACTCGTTTTATTAGCAAGCGCGTATTTTAAATTCTTCACATAAATGTCAGATGATATTTTAGATATGTAATCAAATGAAACTATCGATAAAACAAACCACCATAGCATTATAATAACACAACTTTCAGTTTAGAATTACAATAAGTCTTGTAACATTATAAACACATTGCATATACAAGATGTATGTAGTAATACTACAACTAGATAAAGCAAATTCAGTGCCATACACACATAACACATTACAACATATTTCTTACAATTTCTTCGACAAAATTGCATCAGCTGACTGCAGGTCTCGTAAGTACAAATCTAAGGTTACCATCCAAGTGAGCGGTGTTTCTAAACTGCCTTTTATATTTTTACCTTATTGATTCGAAGGTAATATTATCAAAACTTTATAAAGACAAATGTACGTTTAGAATAAATCATCTTTGAAAATACAACATGATTTTATTGAAATGAAATCAAATAAAAATAATTTCTCTCACATAAAGGTATAGGACCTATAAAACTTCTATTAAAATCCATCAGATTCCTTCTACTTTATCATCTTCTATGTGTTTAGATAGCTCATTTGCATTTAATAATTAATATTAAGTTAAAATCTACAACAAAAACTATAAATCAGCATACATAAAGTATATTCTTTTAATTGAAGCGGAGGTAATAGCTATACCCTACAAAAACAATAAAAGAGGACCGAGTATTGCACCTTGCGGGACGCCGGGGAAAAAACTTGTCGTAAGTATTTATAACTACAGTAATACATTGTGGGCTTTTAACTGCTTATACATATAATAAAATATAGCCACAATTACATTCGGAACTATTGATATTGCCATTTCGAAAAATATCATCAAAGGAATGGTAAATTATAATTGAAAAATTTAAAATATTTTTTCATTAGCAATTTATAGAGAGGAGTAATATGTCCTGCTAGACATTGGCTATTTTAATTACAACTTGGTATTATTTTTCTGTCTTAACATTAATTAAAATAACTAGAACTACAATTTGTGTGCTAATATACATTCAGAAAGTCAAAGAAGATATAAATTGAATATTTTTATGAGCTCCTACAATTTTCCTGATTAACACTGGTTTTTCATACATTAAAAAGATAGGTGAACGGAAAATCCCTTTAATGACTGTTATCACTCAAGCGCCTCTGCAACCAGCAAAGCGACGAGTTAAAATTAAAAAAATACGACGACATTCGTAGCCTAGAGGAATGTGCACAGGACTTCGCGTTTGACATCTCTGAAGTCCTGGGTTCAGTTCTCGGTCGGATCAATGTTGAAGACGAACTTTTCTAGGTATTCTTATCACTGATTTCTATAACGCAAATGGTTTAGCTACTTACCTTAGGATCAGAGCAATGTATCCGATGTGGACCAATAATTATTTAATAATAATACCTTTAAATTAGTTTAAGTAGGACAATAGTTTAACCACAACCGATGATGGAAATTAAAAATAAGTAATAATTGAGTTTATAAATTACTTTTAGCCAGGCTGATAGGCTAACAAAATTAAGTTAATTAATTTGTACGATATACTCATAATAATTAAACTTATTAGATATTGCTAACTGTCGAAAGACATACGATACTACTCACTATTGTTACGCCATTTTTGTTTCTATTAATGTTTTAGGGAATATGCTGTACACACACTTAAGTATTGTGAAATATTAAACCAGCTACGTATTATTGTTTGAAAGATACAACCCTTTATAGATAAGACAGACAGACGGAGAGCAAAGCCTAGATTGGTTTAGTAAAAGCCTCCTGTTAGCACCTTATAGGTAGCTAAAAAGTATGCTATTTCCATTGTTTACATTGTTTGTAACTTATGTATTATAATTTATCTTCACTCGTGGGTTAAGGCTACATCTGTTTGTTTTTCTATTTACGTGTACAATGCCTATGGATCTATTTTTAACTCAGAGAAGTGTGTCATTTGTTTCTGCCGATCGTTGTTCCCACTGAATAGCGTAGCGTGTCATTCTTGTTCTGTGGTTGTTCCTATACTTGGGCTCGGGTCTACATAGACGAATTGTTGCCATCGAAATACGAGTACATTTTAGTTGTTGCGCGTGATTCGCCAACATCGAGCACATACCCTATAGAGAAGCAATACGAACCATCTCTCTTCGAAACTAGTTAGTGATTTTTCACTTACATTTAGTACGAAATGACAAGTCCTGTCAACTCTCGCCTATAATAAAACAGTACGGATAGAGAATTAAATGGCGCAACAAGTCGCGCACTAAGTCATGAATGTTTTTAAAAGTATTATGTTTATCCGTTATCTAGTCGCCATAGTACAAGCTTTGCTTAGTTTGGGCACTGACTTGGTATTATGTTTGGCGCTTGATAATTGTTGTAAAAACAATTTCTTTATTATTATTTTTAACGAGTCTCGGGGTCTAAGCTTATAAGTTGCCCATACAACTCTCTTTTGTAGTATAAAGATAGATTCAATATCTGCTGCTGAGCCCCATAATAATATTCCATATGAAATAATAGTGTGAAAGTAGCTAAAATACACCATCTTGCAAATCCAACATCAGTCAATTGTCTTATCTTTCTCACGGCATAAGCAGCTGAACTAAAATTTCCTGTCAGTACTAACTTTAGCACTAAGCACCTGGCATCTTATTTTTTCTGGCATCTATACATTACACAAGGAATTTTATTCCTTACTTCTGAAGTTCCTTACTCTTGAAGTCTGAAACAATAACATAGGTAGGGACCTAATCTTTTGCATTTCAAAATGCATGAAAAAGAAATTATATGCCGTGCCGCGTGGGGACGGCCGTAAAGAATACACTTCCCCACCGCCAACAGTAGGAGTGTTGTAAAAGGCGACTAATTCCTATAGCACGAGACAGGCAGCAGCATCTGCGTGCGAAATCATAAAAAACTGCGCTCACCAACCCGTCTGCCAAGCGCGGTGAGTATTGGCAATTCCTCCAACGATAGAAGTCATTGGGGGAGGCCTATGTTCAGCAATGGACGATCGATGGCTGTTATGATGATTGGCCCAAGTATATGCAAGCTTATGAACTACTGTAATTAAATTAATTCATCATCATCATCATCATTTCAGCCTGTTGTTATATAATGTTATTATTGAAGTTCATAAGTGGCAATTTTGTCCTGAATTGAATAAATGATTTTTGACTTTTCTTCTTCTAGGTTGGCCGGTTGAAAGCGACTTGCATCCAGCGGCTTTCAGCAACTAAATTAATTATGTGCTAAGAAATTTGTTTTGGAAAACACCCTGCTGATTAAAGGTTGGTTGGGACAAATTGAATGCTATAAAGAACTGGGGAGTTGAAGAGGATAGCCTCCTCAGTAACTAGTCAGTAATAGTTTAAATTCATATAAGATACTAGCCGTGCCCGCGACTTCGTTCGCGCGGTCTTTAGTTTATTCATTAAGGATTTTCTGCGCAACTTTCTAAATTTTTTCATTTAAAAGAACCTTCTCCTGACAATAATTAACACAACAAAAAAAGAATTAGCGAAATCGTTAAATCCGTTCACGCGTGATGCGATTCATTTATATATATATAGATATATTACACAACATCACATACATTTCTCTGATCCTAAGGTAAGTAGCCAAAGCACTTGTGATATAGAAATCTGAAACAACTACGGTCCCAAAACAACAAGATCCGTGATAATATAGAAAAGTTTTTCTACATTGATCCGACCGATAATCGAACTCGGGACCTCAAAGATGGTGACGCCAAGTCCGGCGTGCTCGCCTCTCGGCTACGGAGGTGGTCTATCGTCATCGATTAAAAAAATCTCAGTAACAAATTGTTTTTGACTTAGAAGTTAATGAACCTAAAAGGCTGTCTGTGAAATGCTATGCTTAAATATACAATAAGTAAAAGGAAATATGGGCTAACAACATTTGCGTAAGTACTAGAACTTACAATATCTACTGATAAGAAGTCATCAATCATGATAATGTACGCACATATAACGCACAACGCAAAGCATAAAACTTGGCTGTTTTTACGTTCGTACCGAAACGTGTGCAAAATACACGAATACACAACGTGCTTTCTAGTGATCAAAGTTTTTTTTTCGTCATTCGTAAAACGGATGAGTTAGTTTATTTTTTAAATTGAAATATGTAGTATGTAATTTTTTTTGCTGGCAGTGCAAATAGCTCTATAACCCTTAAGCACGTATAAAGTCGCGTCTGTAATTTATAGATGTTGCTACTCGTACTTTTCGAGACACGTCAAGTGCATAGAAACAGTTTTGTAAATAAAAAAATTTAAGTGCTAATTTCGAAAAATCTTAGTCATCGTTTTAGGCAGCACGTTTTTTAAAAAAAAACAAGAGTTATTTTTTTAACAGGACGTGACAAATAGTGGCAATAAGGTTATGTGTAGGCAATCGCCAGTAGCTTGAATGTCTATTATTTCTCAGAAACTAACTTAGAGTAATACGATATTATTGCGGCATTTGCATGCGGATCTTACTTTAACGATTTGGAGAACGCACCAAGGCCCTTGAAAAGGATCTAATAATTGACTAAATGCGAATAGATCATTCGGAATTTACGCTGCACTTTTTTGTGGTTGCAACCGGTATGGTGTGGCCATACTGCAGGCAAATACAGTGGCTTCGTATAGAGATAAAGAGTATTTACCTGCCAGCGAGGTAAATATGGTCTTTACCTTTGAACAGTTTTCGCGAGGATATGTTCAATCGTTTTCGTAGTGTTAGAAATTGATGTTATATAAAACAATTATGAATTGAAATTGAAAAAATTCGGCGTAACGGCGACGGGACGGCGACGCCAGCGCGACGATAGTGTTTGTAATGCACTGAAGTCTATAGAAGACGACACACAGCACAGTCGCACTCGGCGTGACGGGACCCGTCGCCGTCCCGCCGGGCGGAAGCGAGACGGTTAGGTGTTGTGTTGTATGGTAATCGTACTTAGTAGTCACGTAGCGTTCTCTATTTGTTTATTTTTAACACTTTTTAGTGATTGAATCATGGAAAGTGGAAAAATCTAACGTTTTATTAGGGACGTCAACGAAACCGCCACGCCCGCAGTATGACGTGCACGCCGCGCTGCTGCCCCATCGCCGTTATACTCCGCCGGCTGTGTGGCCAAGGCTTAAGATACAAATGCTAGTGCTAATCACACAAACATTTGCTCATTCCGGGATCCGAACCCGAAACCGCTGACTTTGTAGTTCGGAGCGCGAACCACTATACCAGACGGTCGTTATCAGACAGACATACTTCGGTGCATCACAACTCACATAATTATACATATTATTATATCATATTCGAGAACCTACTATTTAGTACTTCACTGTGATACGACAATGACACTGGTACACGTTGGGCAAACCTAGTATTTGTATTAGTTCTATAACACAGTTACTGTATCATACCAATTAATTTAAGGGATTGGGGGAAGACCCTGAATATTACTTTTATACATGAGTAATTTAGTCATGTGAGTATTTAGGCGTGTTTCATAAGTCTATCTTATTAGAATTAGGTACTCAGTAAGATATTATTTATCTTGTGTAGTTTTTGTACACTTTCTATTAAGAGTTTTCGGCCGTTGTCCTTTTGAAGAATCCAAATCCTGTTTTTTCAGCTTCAGATATTTTTAAGGTAGATACTACACTATCTACTTACTAATAGTAAGTAGGTAGAAATTTAAACGTAATTCTACAGATTTATACCGGTCACATAATAAGACTAAAATTGCAGCAATTTCTTTTTTTTCAACAGATGCATTCTCAATTTTATTGCACATTAATGATTTGATATAGACAAATAATTGTCGTGAAAGTTTAATAATTCCGGTTTCACAAACTCGTTCAATGTCAATGTTTCAAGTTTCTTTCAATAAAAGTCACGAAATTGTACGCTTGTCATATTTATCTACGGAAACTAGATTTTCACCTTTCACTATCGGTTTTAAGAAAATTTTATGAAAGTAAGGGCCGGAATAAGGTCACATACCAATAAGAATGTAACTCTCATAAAAATGACAAATAATTTCGTCTCTCTTTCATTAGACAGGTACCTGGTATTTGCTGACGTTAGAGGTTAGGACAACCCGGTTGGTGTTCCTACATATTCGCTTCGAATGCAAACGATTCGAATACCTGTTTGAGTCAATTTAGAGTTTTCTAATTTAACTTGTAAATATATAACTAGAAGATGCTAATGGCAAAATTGTGTGCTACCTACTAAAAAAAGGACGTTTATTCCTTGATTGGAGATAATTGTTTCTTCTTCTTTCTTTTCATAATTAAATAGATAAAATAATTTCTAAATTAAAATATTGTTTCCTCTCACACTTTTTATACAAATTACGAGTAAAAGTAAAAAAATATTAAAACTTTCTACGTTATTTTGACTCCAAAAAGACGCATTTCATCTCGACACCATTTTCGACTCCCAAAAGTAAATAACCTACCATTAAATTGACAGTTCTAGGTCTTTTCCAACCCGTATGATTGCAAATGTTTAGTTTGTTATATGGGTTTTCATTCAATGTGCTATACAACCGAATCCGGCTGGTTTGTAGAGAGTGTGCTTTCATTTCTTCGAAACTCGTTCATAGTGAAACGGACCTACTTTTGGCAATTTGAGACTTTGTTTTGTGTTGTTTTTATCTTTAATGTGTTGGCACAGTAAACAGTTCCATGATAAATTCCAAAGACATGATACACTAATATTTTTGATACAGTGATGGCTATTATAGGTACCTTGCTTCAGAAGTACCGAGGCATGGTTTTGCCCGCGTGTTTAAAATCTTAAAACAATACATTACAATTTAAGAAACTGTCAAAACTAACGTTTCTTACTTGAACTGTTGATACACATTCGATTAGTAAATTTGACTCCTGTTGTTGATTGGGTGGCTCATTAGCCACTACAAATACGTCATTACAAGCGTCACCACAACGCTACGCAGACAAAATCGCAGGTAAAACCTAGAATTATTGTTAATTATAAAGTATAGGTATAGTACAGTCTTCGATTATTTATTTATTCCGGGATTATTTTGCTAAGCTTGGATAGAGGTGATCTAATGTTGCGTGCGATTACACGACAATGCGCAGGTGTCCGCGCACTGCGTTGACGCTTTCTTGGGCTAACCTACTTCGCGGACAGTGACGCTGTAGAGTCGCTCTGCATACTTTTTTTTTACAGTTTTTTTTTTTTAAATATAATTCCAAAAATAAAATTGGTGTTCGGTCTAAATAAATAAAAAAACAAGATATTTACCTAATAGGTTAGTCTTGTTCTCAGTGCTCCTACTTCTTACTTCAGAAATGCACAAAGAAAGCTTGTCTCACATAGAAAATGCGACTTCTCGCCGGTTACTGCGATTTCTTGCAAATATTTACTAGCTTTAAAATAAATAAAACTAACCGTCACTGAGAACGTATTTATGAAGCATATAAGATCATAATTAGAATCTGACTGAGTTTAGATAAGGATTTGTACCTACAAAAGGTTTTGGTGTCGTTTTTGGCCTTGTACTTTCGTAATATGTACAAAATCGTGTATAATTGAATTAAACTTAACATGCTAGTTTAACACTTGAACGTGATGAAAGCTGATGGCGTAGATCACTTTAATAAATAATAAGAGTGTTAAAACAAGCCACTTATACCTAATTGTACACTTGCCCGAATGGTTTGATCGTAAAAGATATTGTAGGCGACATGATGCAGGTTCACTTTTTAACGAACGTGAATGAACGACGTTAAACAATGCTGCTGACAGCAAATGGAAAATATTAGCCGAAGGTAGGGATTAGTGGCCTGCATTGGAAGAAGCCTATGTCCAGCTGATTATGATGACAATGATCCTCCTTAGACCGCCATGTTCCAAAGTCTTGTGCTAATAAATCCCAGTTGATTTCCTTCGTTTTTAAGATATCACCTGCCCATCTAGCAGGAGATTGCTCTCGACTACTTTTTCCAAATTACCATCAAACATTTAAAAAAAATATATATTAATATTAAAAACCACTCTATGGCTTTCACTGTGCAGAAATGCATCTAGCAAAGCTCGTGTCGCATAGCAAGTGCGCTCTCTCCTATCGCTCGCTAACATTCACTAACATTGTTACTTTTAATTCGAGAATCTCACTATTTGTTAAGCTTATTACTGTCTATTAATTTAATTTAGGAATTTATCTTATGAATATGAAAGGAAACGAAGTTTTATTTCCCACCACAGGATATTCTTTGTCTAATAAATCTGTGTCTACAACTAGATCGTCCCTTGTTGCAGTTTTTTTTTTAGTTTTGATAAAAATTTTGATTTCGCGATTCCTGTCTATCGGCACGTGTTTTGAGCGTGTTGAAGTTAGTTGCTATGTGCGGTAGTAACTCAGTCCCACCTCTCATCAGTGAGTCGTGTGTTCGAATCGCGTACTTTTACTTCTTACTTTTTCAGAATCTGTTTACGGATTTGTACTACCTGCTAGTGAGTGAAAACAGTTCGAGGCAACCTGCACATTAGGTTACCAAGGTACCATAATCTTGGTATGATAAAAGATAAAATATGTCTCCACTGGTCCCCTTAGTTTCAGAGTCTGACGGCAATCGCTCCTAATAATAATAATATCTTTGGCTGTATCTTCTTAATAGTGCATGTAGCGATAGTA
This sequence comes from Anania hortulata, assembly GCA_963576865.1. Lineage (NCBI taxonomy): Eukaryota > Metazoa > Arthropoda > Insecta > Lepidoptera > Crambidae > Anania > Anania hortulata. The sequence continues at coordinate 5,516,370 of OY756412.1, read as the reverse complement.
TCTTCTAGGTGTACATATCCCAAGTCATTATTGTATCTCAAAGGGGCCTCTTCGTGTTGGAACTGTATTCAAAAGAACTTTTGGAAGGCGTTCGTGAGGAGTTAGGATATGTTCCGTCAATTCTATCTAATAACTTGCTCATTAGCCGATGTTTTTATTTGAAAATTCTATAATTAGTTTCAGGTACATAATCATAATTCTAATGAGCAAGGCAAACCTACAAGTTCATCGATGACTTAATTTCAATAATAGTTGTGCTCATTCTTAGAATCAAGTATTCATAATACAGGGAATGGCCTAGATCGAGTGGCCGCTGCTGTTTCTATATTGCATGTATATTTTAATGTGCGAAGGGGTTTTCGATAAGGCTGCGACCACATAACAGATGCACTAGTGTTATGTCATTTCAGGCATAGGATGTCCACTTCTGAACATAAGCCACGCCTACTGCCACTGCTGAACGTAGGTCTTATTTTATTTTATTTTTTATTTTATTTAAATTCAATTGCACACTCCACTAACAGCTTATAGCCAAAGCGTGGAGTGAGCCAGTTACAGTTTTATAACATTTTTTACAAACACACATACTATAAATATTAGCCTAAAAAACTAACACAATGATTCATAAATTGTCTATGCTTATTATAAAACAAGTCAGTTTCTGGCTCCTGAGCAATCAGGGCATTGAGCATACAAATAGCCTTCGCTGTGGGAGCGTGCCGCGCCGTGAGCGTCTTAACTAGTGCTTTCCAGATTGGCCGGTTGGAAGCGGCCTGCATCCAGCGGCTTCTTGTAACCTTTGCCAGGTCGTCTGTCCACCTTCAGTACAATGGTCTGATAAAGTCATGGGAATGACACTATCTTACAAAGTTTTAAATCGGTACGAGACTTGAAAGTGGACTAAAACGACTTTAATAATTTGATGACATAGTTAGCTCAAGGATAATTTTTTCACTTGAAAAAATAAATATAATTGCCTCTGGTGGGATTCGAACCCACGACCTTTCGCTATCCGGGCGACTGCTCTTACTGTCTAAGCTACGGAGGACATAGATATGTTGGCGACTTTCTTCAAGTATTTACAGCTGTTACTTCTAATGGTAGTTGTTAAAAGCTTCCTAAAAAGTTATCATTCTTTATGTTCTAAGAAATTCTAGATCAAGGATGTTAGACGTATGCCTAACGAATGGCCGCATGGTACAATATAACCATTGTGATGCTCGCTTGTTTATTTTGAACCTGCTTTGTAACTGTACTAGAATTTGGACTTTAGCCAAGTGTTTTACTCAGCTTTTTTAACTTACAAAAGAAGCAATAATGGGCAAATCTCTTTGGTGGGTGGTATGTCTTTTTCACAGTTCATAAAAAGTATGTAGGTTATCAACGTAATATACACACACAAAGGGATACTAAAATAATTACAAAAATGAAGAATTTTTTTATTTTAGTTTATCGCGTTTACCGAAATTTACACTAATTGATAGTGTAATCATTTATATTGATCCGTTGTACCTAGACCCTAGAGTCTAGACTCTTGACACTGATCCAAGTCATTTCTGTGGCCTTACCCTTATCGCGAGCTGAACGCGTGCAGGGTTATAATGAGCCCAGTAGGTATTCCTGCTGCGTGCGAAGCCCCACGCAACAATATCATAGGTACTATGATAATGTGACCTAGACCGGAGGAATAGGTAACATCACATCGAATACAGAGAAAGGTTTTATTTAAAGCATTTACTTTCAAACGTTGTGCAGTAAAAGTAAGAATTGGTTGAGACAATACATTGTTAGATTGTAGTTGTAGCAACTATTTTGTTATCGTCGCACTATCTAATACTTTAGCATCGAAGGGAGTTATTTTATGTTACAGTATTAATAGGCCACGTACCGGCAAGCGCAGCTTAAAACGTCCACCCACAAGGTGGACAGACGACCTGGTAAAGGTTGCAGGAAGCCGCTGGATGCAGGCCGCTTCCAACAGGGCAATCTGGAAGCCACTGCTGGAAGTCACTGGTGGAGGCCTATGTTCAGCAGTGGCGTCCTATGGCTGAAATGATGATGATGATACATAGTATTAATTGTGAATTCTGTAGTATCGGTCACTCTGCTAGACTAAAATACATACTTTCATATCTTTTTAGTCTTTACTTTATTAGAACCACAGCACAGTTTAGTTGGATTTCATTCTTGAAGATCGGTCACTTTATATTAAACTTAAAAAAAACAGTAATATATTAAATTTAAAAGTGCCTAGCTAACAGTCGAATCATAACCAATGAAATCTGTACCTGGCATCAAATTTTAAGGAAGAGGTAATAAGAAAACATTTACGTTCACATTTGTGAAAACAATTTATTGTTATGACTATTTGTATGCGCTAAAAGTTCACGGGCCACAAGTATTATTATTATTATTCTAGATGAAATAGAAAGACAAAAGATGTTCAGAGTATTATAAGCACTGTCGATGTAATATCATAAAATTGACGATTTGATAAAAGTTTTAAATACAATTTATTCGCGTTTTGTTTCTGAATTTGTATCTTGTGGTATTTTATAAAATTTTTAGTCAAAAAAAGTTTTAGTACATTCTATTTTCTATTTTAGGTTTACATGACTTAGCAAAAATCACGATTTTGATTATCAAATAGAGAGAGATTAGAAGTACATTTTAACATAGTAACTCTATCTACATGTATATCGTTTCACTGTGTATTGGATATCAAGATATAGATAGATAGAAAGCGGTTTTCACCAAGACGAGGAAAAGGAAATACCGAGTCTCGACGAGAACATTAAGTAGTTATATGAAATTGAAATGGCTACTAATTAATTTAATTACATTTACAAGTACTAGACTTAAACCTTTTCTTTAATATTAGGAAGTGAAATGTTAGCAATTTAGCTATGCAGACCGCGTAGGTCTCATGCAACCGCTCAGCAATCAATAAGTTAAGGAGCTTGATTTAATCAACATCATCATTTATTCAGCCCACGTCAGCAGTTCACTGTTGGACATAGGGTCTCCCAGTGCACAATACGGAGCCTAATCCTTTGCTATTATTTTCCGTGTTTTCCGATATAGTATATTCAATAATTATTTCCGTTAAATATGTTACGTCAAAGTGAAACTTTTCCTTTATCATTCGATTAGAATACAAACGTCAAATTGAGTTTCCCACGTTTTCTAAGTCTGAGATTTCCAGTAAGTTTATTTGACACAAGTATGGGTTTTAGAGTGTAACTAATGAATGTCGCTCTTACCTTATACTAAAATTTTAATGATTTCGTTCATCAATGCTCTGCTACTAGGATGAGTATTTTTCATATTTTTATTTAATAAAGCAATGGATAACTAAAACATTAAAATCCTATTCTATGGTAAGCAACAACTTTCTTTGGTCAGACTTTCCCGGTAAGTATCATCATCATCATCATCATTTCAGCCGCAAGACGTCAACATAGGCCTCCCCTAATATTGATTTCCAGATTGGCCGGTTGGAAGCGGCCTGCATCCCGCGGCTTCCTGCAAACTTTACCAGGTCGTCTGTCCTACGCTGCGCTTGCCAGCACGTGGCCTCCATTCCAAAACCTGGCCTGGCCCATCGGCCGTCAGTTCTGCGTGCCGGTAAGTAGTTTGGTAAAACATAAAATTGGTTAAACTGAATTGTAAAAAAAAAAGATATTTGATTTTTTTTATTTTTTTTAAATACGGGGGAGGTGTAGTGTGTGACGCACCTCACCCTATTACGTAGCATAAGGCTTAGTATATAGGATAGATGTAAGGCTAATTTGGATCAATATTATACCATCGGTCGACGCAATAACATCTATTATTTGTACTCCCTGGTCCCAACATTGCAGTACCTATAAGCAGGTACTGTACTACTATAAAAGCAATGCTTGTACTATGGCGACTACATGATAGATAAACATACCTAATACGTTTATAAACGGCCATGACTTAGATAAAAATGCTCCTGCTCATCACACAAACATCTGCTCCTTGCGGGATTCGAACCCACAACCATTAGGCTTTGTAGACCGGAGCGCCACTACACCCGACGGTCGTCGTACTTGTAGTAATAAGTAGTTATACCGGGGATAGTTGGCTAATGGGGTAGGTTGAGTATCAAAAACTAGACTTGTTTAAAAGCGTTGCGTTACTTAAGTAAGAACAAGAAATGTAATGAATCTGTTATTGAACGGGTAGAGGGCGTTTAGTTTATTTATTCAGTACATAGGCCCTCCTCCGAGCCGTTATAGACGTCTCAAAATATAGCTTAGTCCTACCACTGCTTCGGGACTACATATTGGCTTGTGATGAGAAGAAACAGCGCAACAAACTCAGTCACCTTTGTCAGCCTTTTTTACTGGAAATACATTTAATAATGCAACACTTTCAAATAGGTTTAGTTTTTGATAGTTAGTCAACAGTCCCCGTTCTATCTTGTCTAGTTATACCATAGATTAGTTTCTCACAGATTTTTAATGACTTGTAAATACCCGTTATTATACAAATTCTTATATAAACTCATATTTCACTTATTATTAATGATTTGCTCTATAAATTTAATAAAAAAGTTTATGTAAAACATAATTACTTATCTTTAAATTATGTGCACACCTGCAGATGCATTTACACGTTTTGGTAATATACAGCACGCAAACTATGTTGAACTGAATAATTAACCCAATAAACATATTACTGATAACTTCAGTATGTATTAATCTCTTTTTCTTACTTTGATATCGCCTATTCTGTTAATTGAAATTAAAGCAATGATACAGTTACCTATAAACATATTTACAAGTATTTTCTACAAAAAATACAATTAAAACACACCCACAAAATATTTCTGTTTAGCCTAGTGGTCGACTGGCAGATAATGCCACATGGCATTAAGTCCACCTTTTGTATGATAAAAATTTGTGCAGAAAAGTTTAAATAAATAATCATCATGAGTCTTGCATCTAATCATCGTTATAAATTATTAATAAGTATCGATCCCAGCTCCTTAGCATAACCACCAAAACACGATATGATATGACGATTTATCGACACCCACTGTATTTTTTTAATACAGTGGCTGTCGATAAATGATGATTTCTAGTGTTAAACTAGTGACTTTTTTCCACTTATTGCTATTTTAATTTTATCTGATTTTAGTATTGATAAATCGATTAATGGACGTAGATGCAATACGCATATACCAATCAGCAGTAATGGATGTTGTAAGTATTTGTATTCTTCCGATACATTTTTCCGTTGGTTTAGGTAAACAGTGACATTTCTATTCGTATATTAAATGTTATTTATGTATGTCATTGTTAGACTATTATATTACATACCCCGAAAGATTGAAATTCCCACCAAAGAGAACAAAATTGTTTAGTAGAAACTGTTACATAATGGCCATCAAGATATTTAACAAAATACCCACATCTCTGACTGACTTGCCGATGAATCTGTTTAAGAAAAAGTTGCACCACTAGCTTGTAGAAAAATGTTTTTATACTGTCAATGATTTTTTGAATTTGTAATTATTATTTAAATCTATTATGATTATTTTTGACTTATTTTTTTTTAAATTATTAATGTAATTATACCTAAATACTTATTGTGCTTATTTTAATGTAGAAATATCAGACTTATGTATCTACCTTTTTATTTTTACAAAAATATTTGCATGTCCGACAAGGACAGAGCATGCTGAGCCTAATAACTTGCACCATCCTACCTGCACCATGCTTTATACAAATAAATAATAAATAAACTATTTAACATCATCATCATAATCATTCGCCTGCCCTGTTCCCAGGTCACCTGGGGTCGGCGCAGTATGTTTTTCTCTTCCATGCAATCCGGTCACTCGACATCGAGTCATTCACTCCCTTCTCATTCACATCACTCTTCACACAGTCCATCCATCTCTTCTAATGTCGTTGTTTACCTCCCTACCAATCAATACTAAATGATAAATTAATAACGGAGTTAGAAATCAAACATAATAAACTGAAAACTGTTAATGTCAAAGTGACATTTCGATTGGTATATCCACTGAATTGAAATGTCATTCCCTGTTCTTTGATTATATCCTAATTACTACTCAATTAACTGAGACTATAGTATTGTACAATACCTAATGAAATATATTTGAGTTAGCTAATATAACTCCTATCAAAAATGTACCTAAACAATACGTTTTTTTTAGTTTTTACTACATACACCAACTAAATAACTAGACTACATAAATACTAGCATCCAATTTCTTTTTTTAGTGACAATCTCGTTTGTTTGCATATCTTTAGTATTGTGTCACATTGTGTAAGAAGTTACATCTCAAAATTATCAAGTCCCTATAAATACGAATAAACCAATGCCTCTGCATTATCATTTACGACCGTGTTTGTCTAGTAGTTGTTATTTTATAGAAATATTGTGTAGTAATTATTTGCTGATAAATAAATAAAAGATAGATATAGATAGCACATCCAGAACGTCTTGGAAAATGTAGTGTAGGACGTCGATTCAAATTGCCTTTTATTTTTTCATGCGTAAGTAAAATCCCCGCATGTTACCTGTTATTTACACGCCGCTTCACCAGGCTGACACGATGATGATGACACCCAAAACGTAGTTAATTAAAAAACAATCGTTTTCTAAATTGACTCTCACAGGGATTCGAACTCGGGACATTTTACGTATATGATGACTCAACGCGCCATTACACCAATAGTGTCAGTTTCTCAATTGCAAGAACTATATTAAATATATTTGTATCTAGGCCACAGAACCGTCAATGCATACAGTCACATGGCAGGTGCGCGTGAGTGGGTCAGGTGGACAATGTGCCCGCTCGTTTGCTTGATATAGAACATAAGCCATCCCCTTTGAATAATAACAGATAGAATGATAGTTCGGTATCTATGGCGATTACAAAATTGAAGCAAATAAACAGTTTTGTGTGAAAACGTTTACACAGACACACGCACACCATCATTAAATATAGTAGTTTTCTCCAAAACCGGGAGAAATTCGATAAAAGCAATGCCTACATCTAGATTGTTATGCGTTCGGAGCGAATTGACATTAAACAAATTTTGGGGGAGGCTTACGTCCAGCGGTGGACTGCAATAGTCTGAAGCGATGATGATGAAATTGTGCCCGCGGATTATGTATCTATATATGTGTCATTAATCTAAGGGCATCCCCTTATTAATAACTCAGATATAGGTACTATGACCATATGTATATAAAAAGTAATTAAAATAACGCAAAACCTCTTTGGAGCTGATTATTGTACGGACATCATCAAAAGTCGATGACCACATTTAGATTTTCAATATCCCTATGTATACCAGGTGGCGGCAACGCTTTGGTAGTGATCAATGTTAAGCCAGCGGTTGTGATTAGATGGATGACTATTCTAACCATATTTTGTGACATTTATCACAAGCATTTCCGTGCCCTGGAAGGCACGTTAAGTTGGTCCCAGCTAATATCGACTACTAAAAGAATAGAATAAAGAATAAAGATTTTTATTTCGTTTACAGCTTAATACTTAACAATGGTTGTGGTTGAGACTACCTAGTAAGTATTAAGAATAACACTTGTGACAGGTAGCCCCGCTCCTTCATAACAATATTATTACACGTTTGCAACGAAATAATCTTATAATTATTATTTTTATTGGTATTGCTGTATCTTATTATTATTTACTTGTATGGTGTGCAACAAAGAGTATCTATCTATCTATCATTTTATCACTGAAACTACGGCTATTTAATAGTAATATTAATATAGTATAATATATAGTAACATAATGTATGTTAATATAGTCGTGAAGTCTAGTCAGAGGCCTCAGAGCGACTTAATAACATCTGACAGTGAGGTTAAATCACTGGCCTTACAACACCCATCCACCAATTCGCACTGGGCCCACGTGGTGGCCGAAACCACCCAGTTGAGGTGAGGCCTGTGCCCAGCAGTAAGATGTATTTAGGCATACTATACTTTTTTACATCAATCGCTAAACATGCTAAGCGCCAGAATTGGATGATTATCATTTAAGGCATACCATTGACTTTTTATGCCGACCGTATCTTTAACACAAGAACTTTTTGGATCAAACCAACAATTTAATCACAAAGAAATAAACACTTACCTATACCAAATAGCCGACAAGCTAAGACATGAGTTTGTATAGAGAAAAGAAAAAAGTTTCAAAATTTTCAGAAAATTTACCAAAGCGTTGAAGTCTTTTAAAGGGACGTAGTATTAAGAAACTTTTAAGAAAGCTCTACGCATTCACATCAAAAATCGCTGATCTAATAATTTATCTTTCATTTGCTCTGTGTACTATATTATGTACGTGTATGTTTAAGTATATAATTGATAATCATATATATTTATACCTATTTATTAAGTATGTAATGTTAGCGTGTATATTTTTTTTTTGCTGCACCGCCTGTATTTTTTTTTATCACTGGTTGACTGGTAGAGAATGCTTGTTGGCATTAAGTCCGCCATTTGTACAATATTTTTTAAATGTGCAATAAAGTATAAATAAATAAAAGAAAGTAATGTATGCCTATATACGTCCCACTGCTGGGCACAGGCCTCCCCTATGAGGTGGTATGGGCCATGCTCCACCACGCGGGCTCAGTGCGGAGTGGTGGAGGGGTGTTGTAAGGCCAGTGACTAAACCTTACTGTCAGGTGTAATCAACCCACCTTATGGCTTCTCAGTAGTATCAAGCGATATTGGCCGTGACCAACTTTTAACTTGCCTTCCGAAAGCATCATTGGTTGGAATGGTCACCCATCCATTCACACCCGCAGCAAGGATTGCTTAATGCTTTGGTTTGGTTTGCAAATTTTGAAGTAATTCGATATAAAATTGATATCAACATTTTGTCAGCCCAAATACCAATCTTTTATTCGTTTTAATTTAAACTCGAATATTTGCGTTCAGCTGTTAAAAACAAAAACCTTCCATGACATAACGACAAAAATAAATAACCTTTTAATTATAAATACTGTCTGAGGTAAACGAGCCGGCGATATTGTAGAATCGATTCCGAAATGTCATCGAAACGGAAAAACAATGCGCCTAATTGGTCGAGTAAATATACCATCAGTGTCATATAATATACCGAGTGTATGTACCACAGTATAATTACATGCAGTAGAGGCACTCGAGTAAGACGCGTTAAAGCCTGACGTTCACTATGGTAGGTACTGTCCGGCGGGTAATGTAACATGCGCAGCGAACTTGTTTGGTTATGTCATCTGCCGAAATCCGTATCCGGCTTGTTCCTCGCTTGTCACCCGTACTGATTGCATGAATTTGTGTTACATTACGCTTCATAACGCTGGTCAGTACCCATCTTAAGGTAGCCCAATCGAATTGTTTCACGTTCACACATTTTTCATATGAAGAGCCTCCACTACCAATACGAATAAACACAAGTTATACTTAATTATTGCAATATACACTATACAATAGGGATGACGACTGGGTAAAGAAAATGAAAGTATATTTAGTCAGTCAGTTAGATTATCAAAAAATAATGGACACTTTTTTTTCTTTTGTTAATCAACCATAAAATTACAAAAATAGCGCGTCAAAGTTCGGGATTGGGGGCTCGTAACGTCCTCCTAAGTAAAAATTGTACCAAAACGTGACGTCATGCGACATTTCAAATCAATATAACTGTAATATTAGCATTATGTGAAAAAAAAATTATGTGTCAAATACTTTTTGATGAAAAATAAGTTTTTCACCCTGAATTTGAAATCGCGAAACTTGGCCAGGATTCAAAGGCCAACATCATTTATTAACATTTGACCTATTGCCATAAGACCTCCATAACCCTGGCCCTCACAGGGGTATCCGACAATTTTGAATCACGGCTACACATCCAGTGTTATAAGAGGCCAAATTCCCATACGTTCGTTCGTTTAGCTTCAATGGTAATAACTTGCTACATCTATGGCATGGTCAAGCGTTGGAGGAACAATGCAAATGAGCTTGCTGCATCTAACTTTATTGTGTAATGTCGAAATGCTTAAAAATAAGAAACACAGTAATGGTTGAACGAGATACCAATTTTGATAACAGTATTGCACCATGTTATCAGAATAATAGGGAAAAGTTAATTTTATAAAACATTTAAGTATAAAAGTCATAAAGTTACTGACGCGAGGTGATTATTTTGCGAAAGTAAGTGTTCTTTGATTATAAATAATGTTGTGGGGATGAATTTTTACAATAATGTAAAAGAAGGTTAAATAAAAAAAATTGATCAGGTAATATTATGTTAAATTAATAATTAAACTATTAGTAGGAAGGAATACTTTAATCTACAAGATTAGTAAGAAGAAATGAACCTAACCAAACAATATTATTTGATACATATTTTCAAATGCCAATTACAATCAATACATTTACTGCTTAACTTAATAGGCTAGTTTCCTAAAAAAATCGAATTAGTCCGTCAGTTGTATTAACAGAAAATATTGTACACATATTTTTTCGTTTATAAATCAAACAAAAAATTATGAAGATATAGCCCGTTAAAAACACAAAATATGGATCCAATATTTTTTGATAATCTAACTGACGGACTAAATAAATTAATCTTTTTTTGACCCAAAAAACTAGCCTATATTGTAAAACGTACTAGAAAAACGTTAAACCCCTTTTTGCAAAAAAATAAGACTAGATTAACCTTGACTAAAGATTACCCAATTAATAGTTTTATTTGTTTGTATGCATGTTTGCACAATTCTGTATATTTTATATGATCGGACTAACTTACCTAGTGACGTCCGATCCTCAATTATGTGAAGTAATCTCGTCCTCATTGTGTACAATGTAGTACGCACTTTTTGCTACTGCACTGATTACAATCTTCAAAGTTAGGCGCGTGCTTGAACGCGTCAATAAAATAAAAAATAAATAACCGGAACGTGCCCGCACCGTCACCTGTCAATGTCATCTGTCACCTGTCAATGTCATTATTTCAAAGGATAAAATTGGACACAACTTTCAAAAAGAAGGGAAACTAAGTAGTAAGTAGGTATTTATAGCATATAATCTTTTTTGTACTTTAAGGATTGATAAATACATACTAACTGGGTCGGGCTGGGGATAGGATGAGGACGAGATTACTTCACATAATTGAGGATCGGACGTCACTAGGTAAGTTAGTCCGATCATATAAATTATGTTCCATAATCTCGTCCTCATTGTGTACAATGTAGATGTTCAAAGAGGAAAGTTGTGTCGACAAAGCAATATAAACATTTATTATGATCATTTATATGATTTGCTAAAGTCTTAGCACATGATAAAACTTTATTTTATTAACTATCTATTAGTAGATGCTTAATTCAAGTTTTATCTAACAAGGATATGGTTGTTTGATTAATTCATTGGAATTAATCAACCAACCCTGTATATCGATACAACCCTGTATATCGATACAACCCTGTATATCGATACAACCCTGTATATCGATACAACCCTGTATATCGATACAATCCTGTATGATGATACACCCTGTGTGATGATACACCCTGTATGATGATACACCCTGTATGATAATACAACCCTGTATGATGATATAACCCCGTATGCTAATACAACCATGTATTTTGATACAGTCCCATCCCATTTGATGACACAAACCTGCACCTATTTGATGACACAAAAATGTGTAGGAATTCTATAAAATCGAAAATAGCAAATTTTACTTTAATTGCAATACTCTTTTTTAAACTGTAAGTCTTTATGAATTTATAGATTTGCTGGGACTGAGACTGATAATCCACCTGTTGTACACTTTTAAGTTTGTACAATAAAGTTTTAAATAAATACCCCTCGCTATTAAGTAGGTATATTCTTTACGAATAAACTAGAGATCACGCAAACGAAATCGCGGGGCAACAGCTAGTTTAATAAGTTGTCATGGAATGGAGCCAATGCTTTGAACTATTAATATCCGTCTCATTTATCCAGTAGTATGTAGTACATACTTAGTACATGGTTACCTAACAAGGTAAATTTATCGATGTGCAAGTAGGTAGTTAAGCTAGTATTTCTTCTGAAAAGATTTATTTTATTTTATATAATAAGAAAATCTAGTAACCTTTTAAGTTATCATTGTCTGTAATACAATTTTTTATGCAAATAAATTAGTCTTATTCTTAATAACTCCTGTTCAAGGTGTAGTTCCAAAGTAAAGGAAACTAAAATAAATAATATGGATGTTTACTATGGCAAATCTTTCATTAATTATATGTTATAAATAAGGAAATTATATACAAATACTACCAGTATTGTTCCAGTAGGGATCCTATTTTGTTGACAATAGTTTCAACATTACTTTACTGAGAAAGATTGATTTTTACTCATCTTCTTAGAAAACTGTTATATGTGTTACACTTATATGGCTGGAAATCAGTATGAGACTCCTGCACTTTATGTGTGGATCCCTGGTAGGGTATATTAATAAGTTAATGAAACAGTCTGAATACTTATTTAGAAAAAGATTCAATGACTGGTCAATTCTTGTAAAGCTAATAAAAAATTAAATAAGTAATAATTTACCAATACATCACATCGGATAAGATAGAAAGTTTACTCCGGCTCAAAATACTTGTAGCAGCCTTACAGCCTTAGTCCAATAACAAGGTAAGGCAACATTTATTGCCTGCATTGCCTTAATTATTGCCACTGATCAATGCCTCTATCGTGTCATCCATTTTTTTTTTTTTTTTTTTTTATTATTATTATTATTATTATTTTTTTTTTTTTAATTAAGTTCATTAGAAATTTTCTGTCATTATTTATCATCTCCATTTTTGCTTTACATGGTAATTTAATATCTAATAAAATTACTTATACATAGACTTACATAGGTACTTGACAATCTTCAATTATAATTGTAAGATTCATGCCTTAATTTAAATAATAATTTTAAGTCAGTAGTATATTTTTTATGAAGTTTATAGTTTCATGGATACATGGATATATTTCTAATTATTTTTTAATAAATCATATTTTATTATAATCATCTATTTAAATATGAACCTTTGTTATCCACCTGGGATAATTCAGTTTATTTACTATCTTTAGTATCTTGATAATTTAATGATTGGATGATTATTTATCTTTGTCTTCAATTTTAGTTATCAAACATTTTCACAAATGATAAAATGTCTAGAAATATATGGTTTATAACAAAAATATATTAAAAATATATTTAGTCCAGATTTGAAAATTCAAGTTATCATTGGAACTTTGTGTCTAGTTTCGAATTTCTCTTACTTTTCCAAAGGTAGCAGGTACCTACTTTAAAATTTAAATAATTGGTTTTCGACCTTATGACAAGTACATAAGGATCAATTATGGTGCGACATTTTTGCCTGTAAATAAAGCTGCATAATTTTTTCCCTGGGTTTTTACTGACTGAAAATATTGGAATATAACATATAGTTACAGTTAAAACAGTTTTTAATTATGGTAATTTTTATCTTGTTGATAACAAGGAGAATTATTTTTCCATATCTGTAACAGTGATCTTAACTCATCTTGAGTGTGTCTTTATTTATAAATTTTCTGAGAAATTATTCACACTTGATGAAGACTAGAAATAATCTAACTAGCCATGGCGATCAGCTAGAATAATAACCATAAGTCAGTAACAGTGTTAAATTTTAATTGCTTTCATAGATTATTATAGAATCTTGAGAATTAAGCTTGATACTATGAGAATTTAAAGTTTACCCGGTTGTGACTAGATCTAATACTATAAGTTACACAAATGGGATACCATATCAGTTGTATAGGAACATACACACATGCACCAGCCAACATCAATTTGTCATGGTCTCCAAACAAGGAGTCAACTTCCCTGTACTACGAGGTACAAGACAATGTATCTTGCCAGGGTCATTCGAACAGAGTATCGAACCTGGGACCTTTTACGTTAAGGCACTTCACGAATCAGGTGGACTAATGATCTTTAAGTCACAGATATGAATTAGCAATTTCAAGTAAAAAATTTATTAATTTATTTAAGCTTTTTAGTAAAATATAAGAGAAAATTATAATAATAATAATATGGTCATAACTACATGAACTATTGGAGTAAACAGGTTGTTTTCTATGGTATGCTTTATAAAGTCTTGCCCTCTTGGGCCAACATCAAGTAGTACCTCAGTTATATACTTGTGGAAATCCACACCGAGATAAACCATAATTTGTAAAAGCGCTATTTATCATTGACTTGTATGTATATAAATGGGGCAGAATAAGACAAGCAGATCTGAGACCAACAGATTGTCTTGGTACCATTAATGGTTGCCAAAGGCCCAATTTAATAGTAAAATCTGATGAAATTATTAAAAACTTAAAATCTTTATAAACAGACTGAAATTGTCTAGGTAAGTATGTGACTTGTTTACACAAGTACTCAGAATTCCTTAAGCCTTCAATATCAGCAGGCAAAGGAGCTTCTTTCATAGCCTCCTTAGAGTCAGTGTTAAGTTGAAAAAATTACTAAGACGGAGGGCATTACCTCACGGTCTCGGTACCCATATTCTCCCTCTGGCATTCGAAGATATGTATCGCCTTGATACCTTTGTGTTCGACTATATTATCAAATTCAATTGATAGTCGGTCTCTGGTCAACCTAATAAGATGATTTGCAGACCCGCAATATTATAACAAAAATTTTAAGCCACAGGCTAATCCCTCGTGAAAGCAAGTGGAAGTGTTATAATTCTGCTGCGAGACAGACAAGAGGAATAATTGTTCTCTCCGTACATATGATGCGCTAGAATAAATTTATAATATTAATAACTTACCTTATGCTATTACAGATCCTTTGTAGTATATTTCTGGTGCAACATTATATCGGTCTCATGGTCAACTCTGCATGAAGACTAGAGCCATAATGTTACGTCTCAGGAGGAATCCCTCGAGGAGACGCTTCAGACTGAACAAAAACCCACTGGCCACTCCATCGTAAAGGCCAGTGCTTCTGTACAGAGCAGTTTCTGTGGAGTCATTCGGAGACATGACAGACAACTAGAATGAACATACTGATCACCAACGGCCAACCTCCCGTGAAGGCTCCGATGTCATTCATTCTGAGACATGAGAGACAACTAGAATGAACTTAATGATCACCACGGCCAACCTCCCGTGAAAGCTCCGATGTCATTCATTCTGTCTCGTTTGCGGGCTGAAGAATAACGCCGAGTGGCGTTATTTGTTGTTGTTAGTGACAGAGTTGTCATACACACTCCTTGTTTTCATGATTAATTTCTGGCTGATTATGTTGTTGGAGTGGAGGTCACGTCTCGGCGAACGTAGTGTAGGACGCTTCTCAACTCGATGGGCCGACGAACTCGGGAATATGGCTAGATACATTTGTATCAAAGCAGGAGATCGTACTCCTTGGCGCTCTTTGCGTCCTTCCCTTACGTCCAGCAGTAGGCTGTAATAGGCTGAGATGATGGTGATGGTGGTTTTAGTGTGCTGTGGTGGGATAGAAATCGTAATAATTGAGCCGAGGTATCAGTCCAACAATTTCACAAATTCAACTGACAAGTTTTGTTTTCCAGCCACCATACTTTTACACAAACATCACCGTATTTTCTTCTTGGTTTTTTGCATTTGTATGTAAGCTGTAAATCACTAATTAGTTAAAAAACTAATTTATTCTAAATATTTATGTCTTCAGTGCTGTGTACAAAAAAGTACAATGACATTGACAGGTGACAGATGACATTGACAGGTGACGGTGCGGGCACGTTCCGGTTATTTATTTTTTATTTTATTGACGCGTTCAAGCACGCGCCTAACTTTGAAGATTGTAATCAGTGCAGTAGCAAAAAGTGCGTACTACATTGTACACAATGAGGACGAGATTATGGAACATAATTATTATTAGCATCTATGTGTCTACCATGTTCGGGTCAATAAGTATTAAAATTTTGAATTTTATGTATTATCGAGACATGTCAAATTTGAGAACATTTCAAATTGTGTAATCCATAGATTACCTTGGTGTAAAGTTATACCAAGGATGAAACGAGTTTATTAATACGGCTAACAAATACCAGGGGAATTATTTAGATGAGATAGGTAAATAACAGTGGGCGGCATCCAGCAATTAATAATTTTCTGCACGATATTTTACACATTTATTAGTAAAGCCAATGACAGATGATGCCGTTAAATAATTTCTGCCTGGCACCTGCTTACATCATTATTGAGACAATATTAAATAACATCTACACATCCAATATAATAAATTAACAACATAATTTGACTTCATCACGTAGAAATATAAAAATAATTCTATAATTATTATATTCCTGTCATAGTGGTTATAGACATTAAGATACTACTTTATTGACGTTAAATTAGATCATCAACTAAGATTCAGTTAATGAAGAAAGTTTGTTTTTAATTTACATATGTCCATACAAAGTCGTTAATTAATATTTGCAAGAAAAAGGGTATTATTAGTATAAGGGTATAATAAGACTTTACAATATTTAGTAAAACTATAACTATACTAAACTGAATTATTCAAAATAGTAAAGATATTAATCATCTGGTAGAGCATGTAGGAGGTTTTTGACCGTGTAAGAAAAATTGCTGACATCAATTATAATGCTTTATAAGTAATGTAAAAAAATCGATAAAATGTCTCAAGCAGGATCTGATATTGTATTTGCAATGACAGAACAAAACATCGTAAATAGTCTGTCTTCGCTTACACATTATTTGAACGACACGTTAGAGTTTGTAAATCAAGTACACAGCATATAAAACAGTTCATTTTCCATTCCTCCGTGAAAAACTCTTCGTCAGAGAATCTATTGCCTAGCGATCGGAAAACTCGTATTCCATCCGTTTACCGCCAGACGGCAGCACCAGAGAGTGTTTCAATCATATAAACGTGCGCGTGCGCCGCTGGCCGCATTGCCCGTCCTGGCGTCCGCGCGGTCATACCTGTGTACTCTCGCGTCGCGCTTCCACTTACGAACATTTGTGTTAACTGTGCTCCCAAGAACGAACATGGATATTCTCACTCTGGACCCAACTGGACTTTACTAATCAAGATCACCAAAATGGACATCACCACCCTCGACCCCACTGGCCAATACTAACATGCCACTCATCAGTTTGGATCCTACTGGTCTGTACTGAACCTATTAGACTCTTATAAGAATGGCTGTCAAAGTACTCGATCCCACCGGCCAGTACTGAGACATCAACATGATCGGGCTAGACCCAACTGAAATCTACTAACTCTCCCCATCTTCGATGAGACAACAATGTGTTGCGGAAGGAGAAGAATCTCGACCGGCACCCGCCCAGAAGAAACCTCGTCCTGCAGGAAGCGGAGGCTTAGAGCGAGGTAGTCAACTGCACTCATCATTAACAAACTCATCGCGACTGTAAATACTATGAATAAAACTGAGGGGGGCGTACTCACAAGGTCATCGGATGGAAATCAGCTGACTTGCGCGCCGCGCGCTATCCGGAAATACATCAAACCTGACAACCGAAGCAAAAAGTTTCAGATCGCGTCACAGACTTAACATTTGAATGTAAGTATTATTTTTTTGTGTACCTATTTTGTTTTCAATTTCTGTTGACTGACATCGGAAAACTGCGCAAGGAATTACATTTACAAAGCCAAATGTCAAGTTTTCAGAACCAGAATGGCTGTGTAACCTTTTGTTTTGTGTTTGATTAAGATTGTCTAGATTTCGTGATATGCCGTCGACAAAGAGCGAAACGGACAGCTGTCCCGCGACGGACACGCGCCTTGCACTCTGCATATTAAAAGTTCGTTGCACAGCTGTAATCCTTCCTAGTCCGCGGCGCCATATTTGGCCGCCGAAATTACGACCGCGTGGAATTTAGAACTTTTCGGAACTGGATATTATTGTTAATTTTTTTTCTCCACACAGATTATGTAACTTGATTGCGACGATGAGTCTAAGATACACAATTTTCCGCCGGAATTTCGGCCAGTATCGCAATTTTTATGGCACCGACCGCGAGTTCGTTGACCGGACATATTTTATTTCATCGCGCGCTTCCACGTACACACACAGAGACAGCGCACACACACCATCTTGTAGCAGCACGCACACAGCTGCGTTACATCTTCGCGTGTTTGTGTACGGTTTCGCGTAAACACTTGTGCGTTCGCCTGTATTATGTATTTAATCGGTTTTTGTGTAATTAATTATCATTATTGTGCCATATAATTTGCGAGTGTTAAGGTAGGATGTAAAAAGCAAGGTTGTGGTTACATTTTTATGGGTGAATATTTGGGTGTATTGTAATTTTTTTAAAACGCGATGGGTTTGAGTGAAGAGCGGGTATATCGTAGTGGCCGCGCGGCGTATAATAAAGATTAAGGCACGTAATGTGTCTGTGTTTGCCGAATTATTCCAGTTCAACAACCGGGCGAACGCCCGATCGGGTTCAAAATAGACGCGGACACGATCCACGCCGCTCCTCAGCGACATCCACATCAAAAATGTTCGTAACACGCACACTACGATTTGGGGAAACAAACTTTTACTATAAATGTTACGAATAAAAAAATATTGTAACCATGGAAAAGTTTCAGCTCCAGATTCAGGAAAAGGTTGTCAGAAATGCAATCGCTATTCTCGGGACCTCAGAATTATAACATCAAATGTGTCTTCTCTTCAAAATCAATCTTAGGTCATTCGTTTTGCAATCTCTACCTCCAGGTACTTGAAGGTTTCCTGAAAAACAATAAGATCTACATTAAAAAAAGAACTTTATATGTATGTCACCTTTTTATTAGCTCGAACGCCATGGCCATGCAATCTTTAAAAGACAGTAGACATTCGAATTTCAAACTCTACTTTCCAAAATAAAACGATTAAAAAAAACAAACGAAACTGTCACAAAATCATAATCGGCAAAAGGCGATTAAAATACAGCTGAATCACTGGCCATCCACATGTTTGAACACATAATGTTTCGCGATGAACCGCCTTGACCCCGGTCCTGCTTGCAAGTGGCCTGTTTTCGGCATTGCGTCATCATAGGTCATACCTCCCTAGCCAGCCATATTTTTTTGCTCATATTCGTATGCTGCGCACGTTAAACTCTTCCTTTGTCAGTAAATTCAAATCCGCTGCTATTTTGGTAACTTAATATGGGCGACGGGCCATTTCATAACTTAATGTGGCGTAATTTCATTGTGATAACTTGAGCCGTTCCGCAGCTATTTTATACTCTCTTTAAGGAGCTCTAGCTATAAAAATAGCTTATATGGCGCTTGTGATATGTTCATCTTGATAAGTGGCTATACAACCACTCATGCATCAAATGTTCTACTTACAAAAAATCTATGACACGTCATGGCTATACAAAACCTTTGTCTGCAAAGTTTCTAACTGTGAACACAACTTCAATATCAGATTAAAATTAAAAAAATAAATTAATTATTAAAAAACACTGTTTTACTAATACCGATATCTTTTATTTAAAACGTAGCCATAAAAACTAAAGTCGTAATACTAAGCAGGTGGAACAAAACTAGTTTAAAAAAATCGGTTATTAACTTTTTTTGAGATGCACTTTTTTACTAACAGCTGTGTGCACCAGGCCTTAAATATTGAGTGTCTATTTTCGCATCGGTATGTAACATCCTTTATCTGTAACATCGAGACGTAAAAACTATTAATAGTTAACCAATATTATGCAAATTGGACTAATAATATCGTTTTCGTTAAAAATGTCAACAAAGAACTCGAGATCAAGTTGTCTGCTGTATTTTTTATAGCAAAAACGCACATGAATTGAAGTTGAAAATGTGAATTTTTTGCGATGCAAAGTATTGCTTGTCGCGTTACAAAGGTGCAATACAAGGTCGGGCGACAGCTGGAAGGTCTAATTACCAGTTTTATGTTTAAATAATTAAGTGCATAGGCAGAGCAGGTGGCCAGCTGTTTATGCAAGAATAAAATCATTATTTACGAACGTGCCAAATTAAGGACATTTATAATTTGGATCCGACGTCGTATTATTCGCTCGCACGACACATTAATAACACCACCTACTGAATTTGAATAACTATTTTGTATTTCGCAAGGTTTTGGTTCTTTTTGAAAACACATGTTGTAATTACTTCTCGATCTTTGAGTTAATTATATGCGTTTCGAAATATTCTTAGCGATATTTAATGTACTGAAGAAATTGCGCTACTATTTTCGTATTTAACTAATTGATGTTTCATACTTGCTCTATAATAATATCAACAAACCAATGACGACCTCCGTAGCTGAGAGGCAAATACGCCTTGGCATCCATCTCAGAGATCCCGGGTTAGATTCCCGGTCGGGAAATTCAATGTAGAAAACGAACTTTTCTATGTTGTCTCGGATCTGGGTGTTGTGGTACCGTCGTTGTTTCTGATTTCCATAACACAAGTGCTTTCGCTACATAAGTACCTTATGATCAGAGTAATGTATGTGATGTCATCAAATATATTTATTTATTTAAAAAAAAAAAAACATTATAATTGTAACAGACTTGCGTCAGACACACGTTTGACAAATTAGCAGAACCTAGGTACGTAGTGATTATTTGATAAGTGGATGAACCGCTAATTGAAAAACCAGTAGGACTACTGGGACAGGTATCAAGATAAATGTGCAGTGATTCCCCGTCCGTATAAATTTCATAAATAGAAAACAAAACACTATCAAATTTAAGATTTACATCGCTCTACATTTAAGACGACTACTCGAAACAAAACACTATCAATGAAGGACTTTAAAAGGTCATTAAAGACAAAAACAAAATTCTTCCACAAAAAAAGCAATCATCGGTATGCCAAGTTGTTTCTCCAAAATCTAATAGAGTTCCGACGATGGAAATATTTGAAGGAGTCAATAAACTTCAAGGAACGGGTTTCCATTTTGTTTAAACACAAATATTTTATATGAACACTATGATATACGTGTGTTGCTTATTTTATAGCTATGAGATTACTGAGACGCCGAAAAAACTGGCAATGATATTGTTTTGGGAATCAGTGATAGCAGAATATAATTTGTTTTATTTGTTTTTTTAAAGGTTGTGACATTTTTTTTACCCTATTTTTACCCTAATTTCAGTAAAAAACATAACATGCACTTTTAAAAACAAGTGTACAATATATTAATTAAATAAATGATAATTAATACTTGAAATTCGTTTTAATACATGGAAGTGTAGGTCGCCTTTTACATGCATATTTTAGAAGTATTTTTATTGTAATATATTTCAAACAACATCTACAGTTTAACTGTAACCGTCAGTATGCCGTAGTAAAATATTAATATTCATTAATTTGATATACACTTATAATACACTTATAATTTAATAAACATAAGTTATTATAACACCCGTTTCATTTTTTTATATTATTTTATAAATATCTCTTACTTATTGAATAAGGTTTGAATAATCTTAACCATTTGTTTTGCTGCTTTTCGTAAAAATGTTAACAATATTTAGAAACAAATTTTCATTTTAAAATAAACTTTTAAACGGGTTTACTTACCTAAAACATTGCTGACACTCTAATTAAACAACAAGCCAAGTGCGAGTTGGACTTACGCACCTAAGGGTCTAATTTTGACTACGTCGACGGCCCCGTTTCTTCCTTTAAAAATATAATTACTTAAAAGTATTCTGTAGACGAGCTAGAAATCTCTGTCGTATGGACTTACTGATTGACAGAAAGAAAGAGCAAGACTTTCTGTTTTCCTTTTCGGGTACGGAACCTTGAAAAGGCTTTTATTAAAGCGTTTCATAAAACTTAAATCAGATACTCGATAATTAAATTAAATATTAATTCCTTCTCATTTGGCTAGTATCAAAATAAAATAATTAAATACAAGCTAATAAAATGACCAGATAGATGGCAGTCATCAATCGAGGATTAAACGATTTAAATATAGAACTGCAACAAACAACTATAATATCACCCAAAAACAAGGTTTGTTACAAAAAGCCAAAGGATCCAAAAAGACTACAAATAATTCAAAAATGGAACTCTACAACTTTTAAAAAATATCAGCCAATGAGGTTAGGTCTTATTCAGTCAGTTACCAAAGAGGCTAGGTCGCAAAAAGGTTGCATTTAGTAGGTCACCGCCGGTTGACGCACGGTGCAGCCTTGCGGTATCCAAGTTTAGTTGCATCATAATAGTTGCATAAGTTCTTCTGTAATATCCGCCTCGGATTGGAATCTGGCATATTCGCATTCGTGATAGAATAAACTAATACGAACTTCTCAATAGATCTTTCATTCTGTAATTCATTTTAGTCAGTCATCCTTCAATCTTACTTATTTAATCCATCAGTCAGTTGAAACGGGTGTTTTATAAATGACAAAATCAATAGGCTATCAAAATATTTTAATTTGGCGTTCATTGCCATTGACTAACCAATTACATAATTCATGCAGAAAATCTTTGTGGCAAGAGAAAATCTATTAATTTTCTTTAAAGACTTGACTCCTTAACAACAATATGCGATTTTTCTTCAAAAACCAATTTTTTACATAAATGACAGCGGTTTCACTTGATTTTTCCACAAACACACAAAGGCGTACATAGACACTGTACACTCGTGTCACTGTCACTGTACGATGCACACATGAACAGTGCTGCACACATGGTTAGTTCTTTGTGTGCTCAGTACGAAACTTGACTTCCCCCTTTCTATAACTTACTAGTAGTTAGGGAATATCGTTCAAATTATAATAAAATGCCAGTATTCACGATTTATAATGAATTATGTGTTGTGTGTTTTGCGTCTTTACATTTTGGATGGTAACTAATCCTAAAAAACCGCATAGGGGATACTGACAGTTAAATTATTTTATCTTTGGAAAATGCATAAATCTGGCTTTAATTATTTCCACAGGTCTAAAATTTGATTAATTCCTTTTTAATAATTGTGTTTTATTAAGTATGGCTGCAACTGGAAACGTTTAAGTTATTTTAGACTAGCCCTGAAATAAACAAAGAATGAGCAATTTGCATGGCCTCTAGTATATTTTTTCCAACGCCACATTAAGCCTTACTCGTAGATAAATTAGGCAGGTGCTTAACAATCGAAGTCTTTTTATGCTGAGCTTGACATACGTAAAGGCGTAGTTAAGTTTTCCTTTTTTTATTTGAGAAACAAATGATAAAAATCGTAGAGTAATTAATGTTTTTGTTTTGTATCGTTTGTCAAATTAAAGCAAAAAATTTGTATCAAGAACTCGATTTTGATCAGGCACGTGTTAGTTAAATTCGTCATCCGTCAAGTCATTGACACCAGTGCAGCCAACGCCAATGTACCAGGAGATGATAAGCCAGCGGCGTCCAATCAACTCTCAGTGCATCCACCTTATCACACAAACCTACCGAAACGCGTCTAAAAACTTAAATAAAGCATGAGTCATTTACCGATCACACATAATTACATCCTAAATACGGAAAGAATTTTTAAATATCCAACCAGTTTTAGCGAGCTCATATCGTACCCGTATTTCTCGTATCAACTTCGTCGCTGTCGTTACGTTTTCACCGATAAACAAAGATAAAGCGAGTTAGATAACACCATAACGCACACAAACAAAAAAACACTCGTTGCTAAAAACACGTGCGCGCTCGAGGCCCTCCTCACTACTCCTGCTCCCCTAGTACCCGAAACATAGAAACGGCTCACGAACGAATCTGAAAACACAACATTAGCAGCTTTCACATGTGGAAAATTGTATACAAACGAGCCACATGCATACAGCGCATGCTCGCATTTAGAAATGTGTATTGAAACGCTTCGGTGTGGAGAAAATTTCCTAGCCCAACACTTACATACGCGGCTATGTACGTACTAAGTGGCAGTATCTCATAGCAAAGGAACGCGTGTTAATAGCAAAGTTGTGTTTCCGCATAGGCAGTTCTTAGAGGCAACGATCACGAGCGTGCGAGGCGTGCCCCCGTGTGAACACGAGAGCGTCAACCTTACGAATTAGAAAAAGTCGCTTTACGCCACTTGCCTCAACGCGTCAGCCCAGCGCGTTGCGATAAAAACTCTTTCAAATTAGGATTTTTACATGCAAGTTTTTAAAATATTGTTAGACAATAACTTTTAATTTTATTGTGAATTGTTTTAACCGGAGTAATAGATAATAATTTGCGATTTAAACTAATTTAAGAAATTACTATTGTATAGAATAACTATTGGATAAAACGAAATGCGTCAAAATGTCGTCAGTGTTTGTGGTGATTAAGACGCAACTACATGCGCTTACTAACGCACACTCGCAAACTCTGCCACCGCGTATAACAACATTGAAACTAGGTACGTCACAAGTTGGCCTCTTGCGATCTCTGCGCGCCTAGTACCTCGACTCCCCGTAATAAGCTGAAGATAACTTGCTTTTCTTGATCTTACAATAAAGGAAGACATTATTTATTAACTTCCGTGTATCTTACCTATCTTTTCGTCTTCAGACTTCTATTACTTGCTGCATCGATATTTATGGCGGATTAGATACTTAACTCAAGCAAATCATCCTTGAGGAGCTATGGTAGAGTTAATGTAAAAACTTAAATTTAATTCTAAAACGTTCTACTAAATGTATTCCTAATAAAATTTAATATGAATTAATAAAACACACACTGGAATACCCACGAGGCACATCGCGGAAACCGCAGGTCCTTTCATAACACCTACACCGACATCACCGAGTCATCATAAACTCTAAGAAGGCTTGTTGCACAGTTTAAACTCTGCTATTTTTATGTTATCCTGGTACAAAGTGTTCTAGTTGACGATCCGAGCAATATGAGATGACGATGAAATCAGGTTATTCTGAAGATTGTGTGAATCTTTACTTGAATAAATATTACTTGAATAAATTATTTTGTATCGTAATTTTTTAAAAACTTTTTTAAAAGTTTAAGTTCCAAGCATATACTAGCAGCGCCATCTGTTATCTGCTGGATTCAAACTTATATGTGCGGACGCTGAAAAATTTAATGGTGAAAAAATAGGTGGATAGGCTGGCTAGCGTTTAATTTGAGGAATTATTAAGGCAATGTGTCGCCAGGTTTATTGTACTATGACAGGTGCACGCAGGCTGCTCGGCCAAGGATGTCCAGTCAGCCGGTGCAATGGGGCAAATGGCATGGCGGTAAATATTGGCTAGTTTTTTGCCTTTAGGACATTCGAGATACAGTGTACGCTTCTATTATAATTAGCAGCTTTATCTTAATATTGTAATTGGACGTCTGGTGGAGAGACGCGTCCTTTGTTCGCTCGGATGTGACGCAACCGATAAGCCTATTAGGACTCTAACTTAACACCTGTAACGTCTATTAGCAAGTAACAAGTTTAGATTAAACGAATATAAAATAACTAGGTCGATCTATTCTTGTATGTACTAATAATAATATAAAATAGGAATATTGAAAACACAAGACTTTAATTGTGAACACAACATATCACAATGCAAAGACTCCATGGATTTCAAAAAAATCATTTTGCCTACTCAAGATAAAATTTTAATCTTTCTATCCAAAGTAACAAATTACACTATACTTCAACTTTTTCTTTCGCATAATAAGCAAGAATATATTACATCCATCTAGTCACCATAAAAATGACGGCAAAACATTCGAAGGCGATAAAATAAATCGGTCACTTAACCACCTCCAATAAATTAAAAAGTTAAATGTTTTTAACATCAACCTACTCGAAGATGGTTAGAGTTCATATATGTAAGTATTTTTTAAAGAAATAATAATTTGACTGAATATCTTGAGTGTATTTTTATCACATGTTACATCTCTATCAATACATCTTACGCGTAAAAAATAACTAGTTACCTTAGAACTTTACGCTTAAGGCGTTAAACAATTTAACCATAAAACACTGGTCACTTTTATTTAAATTTGAAGCCATCTATTATAATAAAAGACCTACGAAGTCCGTCGAACAATGATACCGTAAAAATTATCTTGCGCAATGAAAAACTATGGGAAACAAAACGGTCTTTTTTGCAAACATTACGGATGGCTAAAAAGTTTGTTTGCTTTCGCAAAAAAATTTAAACATGTGACCTTGTACTAAGCAATTTCCTTTGAAGCAGTGGTCTTGGTGGTCGCGTTTTTTGCTGGTACTTTTATGAAGCTCATTGTCAAAATCAAAAGGATCCCGACTTTTGTATTCTTTATTGTTGGTGACTGACAAAGATACGTAAATTGGTTCAGAAACGCAAGATTTCGTAGGATAAAACAGGTTTTAGTCTGTTTCCAAGATCGGAAAGCAACTAAAAACCCATCAGAAGTGTATACACTAAGGTGACAAAGCGATACACCTTTACCGCATTATCTACTAAGTTACAAGCGTCTCATTACGCATGCAATTATACAAAAAAGGAACGATTAAGACCCGACAGGAGACTGGCCAAAAGCAATTTTATAATCATTATAAAATTTTCGCCACAAAAGTAGTTTCTGTTTTAACTAGAGCATGTTAAAGCGAGTATAAATAAAAAGAAATATGTAAACTGCCAGTGACCACCTGACGGCATGTGCATTTCAGACAAGATATTGGCCATTGAAAAACCAGTCATGTTTAGACCGAGTATTATTTTACATCGTATTATTTAGCCAGTACGCTCGCCAGTCGGATCCTTCGTTCAACGTGTCATTGAAAGATAAAATTATTTGACGTAAACTGAAGTGCATAAATTTGTGGAATTGGTTCAACCAATAAAAGTAGTCGCTGAAAAGATTAATGTCGAGCAAGTACAAATGATGCATCGTCGCCTGCGGAATATTTTTCAATGCAAAATATAAGTTTATTCTGAAAACCGTGTGCAGAGTCAATGACAAACGTCACAGAATACAATTTTGTAAGGATGAGAGCATATTTTATGCAAAATTATTGGTACACGAAGAAGCCAGTCAGAACCACGGACTTTCATGAAAATCCGTCCGTACCGTATCCGTACTATCCTAATCATCATCATGAGCATCATTCAGTCATAGGACGTCCACTGCTGAAAATAGGCCTCCCCCTTTGACTTCCAAATAGGCCGGTCGGAAGCGGCCTGCATCCAGCGTCTTCCTGCGACCTTTACCTATCCTGATCGCTCGAACTCATCTTATTGACTACCAAATATGTAATTTATTATACCCTTGCAGACCAAAAAAATATAACTCTTGTTACACGTATTTTTGCGATACTGCGTCGCTATTGAACATTTAGCTTTCCATCATTCTTAGATTGCACCAAAGTTACTTATCAGATTTCCTAGAATTTTCTTCAAGTGTCGTAGTCATTAATAAACTGTTAATAACTCGTGACTTATATCTATCTTTCTTTCTTTTCAGGTGGGCCTACATCATGCTGCTGCTTCCGAAGACGTCTCTCATCAGATCATCGCCGTATCACCTATCACCCATTTCATCTCACCATAGATCAACGTAAAAATACTCACTAGATCATAAGATTACGACTGACAAAACTTCTCTGTGTAATGCACATATCCTTCATGCATTTGTTTTTTTTATAAATTATTTAAATTTAAGCAATGCCAATTTTACTGATAAACTGCCTATAACCCTAAATAGTCTATCTGTCAGTAAGAAGGCATTAGGTTAAGACTTAAAGACAAGCAAAAAGAGGCAAAGGGTTTTTGTAGTGTTCTTCGCCTTTGTACATTTTCGAGGAACCGTGAAAAAATTCCGTATATAGGAACTGTCGCTTAGTTTAAGTAATCTCGCCCCAATGTATACGTAACTTCCAACATATCCAAGTTACCATGTTACCTTCCGCTTTGTGTGTAAATATTTGCAAAGCTTTGCTTTTCAGAGTAGCCTAGATTTTAACCCCCCTGATTTTATAATTTTGTGAAAAATTATGTAGTTTTGTTTCTTTTATACAAATTCAAATTACTTATATAAAATGAAAAAGACAAAACATGTTTTATATGCATCGATTAATTAAACTTAAAACGAATAAAGATTTAATTTGGGAACATATCTAAATAAATTTGGAACATTGCATGTGCGCCAATAAATAAAAATAAATAAAGTTTTTTTACAGTTAGAAATAATAAGTATTGGAGTATTTTTTATTTTCAATTGTTTCATTGTAAAATTTTTCAATGTTACCCAAACTATACTTTTATCTTTTTTTTAATTTACTATGTAACAAATTGGACTTTTACCTTTAGATTAATAAAAATAAAAATGCTAAATTAACTCAGTGTTTGCCAATTACCTAAGACTGAATGGTATAATCAAGTCCCGCGCAAGCGAATGTTTTTCCTTTATCTTACAAAAGGCTCAGAAAGATCCCACCCTAGGACGTATAATTAAAAATTAATATTTGTAAGTAAGTAATTATGGAATAAAAGTTATGGGACAATAAAGATGTTTTATATTATTTGCAATTAGCAAGGCAGTTTTATTTCGAACCTGTATTATTTCAATGGAATTGAATTGGAACTAATTCATTCAATTATGATCTATTAGAGACGAGATAGTGATATTATAATAAAGGAACTATTCACAGCGATTTTTTATGCAAAATAACTTTAAAAAGTTTTTTTTTAAATATGATTTCAACTTAAGATACTACATTTGGTATAATTTGTAGTAGCTTACTAGTAACGTAGCTTTTTCGTCTCTAATATGTTAGTATCTAGATCCTAGTAAACTGGTCACCTTAGTACCTGCTTAACTTCTTTCTTCTAATACCTAGTTTTGTCCCGTTTTTGAACGGAGATCCAAATCCTAGATCCAACAAGTCTAGTATCACATTTGGAGTGATTTCCATCCCCAACTCATAATTTCAGCCATAGGATGTACACTGCTGAACATAGCCCCCCTCCCGCCCCTAGTGACTTCCAGACTTGCAACCTTTACCAGTTCATCTGTCCACCTAGTGAGTGGACGTCCTACGCTGCGATTGCCGTTACGTAGCCTCCATTCTAGAACCTTTCTGCCCCATCGGCCGTCAGTTCTACGGAGTAAATAATTTCATTATTGACAAAATATCTGTAAGTGTTTATCTAGACAAAATAATGCTGTTGATCTGCTCTGGATTCGTAGATGACCACGTTAAATGGCTCATCCACGTATACATGCCAGTTGACTAAAGCATAACATTGACATTATCTGTTTAATTAATTACAATTAATAAAATGGTGATCGCTCAATGCAATAATCAGACTTAGTGCATCTAGGATCATGGTCAAGTGTAGTCTTACTAAGAGGGACAAAGCGCTAGAAAGTAGACAGACGGCATAGATGTAGCCATAGAAAATATATGACAGAGCAACGTTATATACAAACCATGCAGTTAAGATAAATAATAAAGTGCGTAGTACAAACAACAGCTCAATGGTACCTACTACAAAACGTAAAATTTTCTCAATTGATATTTATCTATCGGATTTAAAGTTGAAAATCGTTTCAATGACCTTTAATTTTTTGGGTAGGTTGACCAGCCGTTGAGTGTACTACTAGAAAAGGGAGGTATAGTATTTTTTAAGATAGAATAAGCTACAAAAAGAATAAATTAAAACTTTATATTAAGTAAAATTAAGGTACTTTATATTTTATACACAATACATGATGGTTCTACCTTAAAAGAATTTAAAACTTAAAAATACCAACTTTATTATCTGTTGACAACAAAACGGCGCTATAATTAACGATATATTTACAAAATAGTCGATAACTATTTTATTGCGGCGCGTGCGCAATTCATAGCGAACTTATATGCCATGAATGGTGAAAAAACTGGACAAAGGCCAGTCATGACTCGAATGGTTTCGTAGTTACAGAAGCAATAAGATTTTATTTGCCAATAAAGTGTTAAAAATGCTAAATAGTCATCATCATCATCAACCTTGGTAAAGTCCACTGCTGGACATAGGCCTCCAGAACGCTACAGCAAGCGGCCCTAGGCCGTTAGCATCCAGCGGCTGCCTGCAATGCGTCGTCAGTCCACTGGGAGGGAGAAATAGTCGGTTATTTCTTATTTTATTTGTGTAACTGAACTTCTTTTGGATATTGATTCTGGGGTCTTACCGTGAACTCCAAACCAAACAGTGTTGTTTAAACGTCAAACTCTTGGTTAGAGCCTGGTCTTATAAATAACGAGAACGAAATTAAGCACCATACTGATTAAGGACATCACTGAATAAAGAAACTTAAGAGATCTCGTCAAACTTCTGGTTCGCTCTGAAGTTGCTTCATGCAGGTTTTAAGTCGGGAATAAAATTATTCAGACTATTTTTTTTAATGTTTAGGCTGTAATTTATTTTAACAATTACCTGACTTATATAAAACATTGTAACAATTATTATATTTTAGAATAAAATCCTCCGTGAAACAACTTCAGAGCGAGCTATAAGTTTGGCGAGACCGTATTTTTTATCCGACTAGAGAGTAGGACAAAAAGCTCTAATAGTATTACGAAACTGTAGGCCTACTACAAGGATGTTTCGTTCTTTTGAACGTATAAACCTAATAAATTAAATAACCATTCACTTGCGTTAGTCCTTTGAAAAAATATGAACATCTGAAACTAGCCGGATACAAAAAGGCGACCGTTTTTGTTTATAAATTGTCAAAGGTTAGAAGAGACTAGATGGTATTTTAATTCGTTAAGCTAAAACGTCCGAACAAAGAAACATTTTCGTAGTAGACCTTTAGGAACCCTAAAACGTAATACGTAGAAAATAAAAGACAAATATTTCTAATGCATCATCATCATTATCATTTCAGCGATAGGATGTCCACTGCTGAACATAGGCCTCCCCCAGTGACTTCCAGATTGGCCGGTTGAAAGCGGCCCGCATCCAGCGGCTTCCTGCAACCTTTACCAGGTCGTCTGTCCACCTTGTAGGTGGACGTCGTGAAGTTGGTTAAAAAACCAGACATTTGAGGTTGAAATCGTACGGAGAAGATACTTCTATAAGCTTTCCTGTAATATTATGTAAAGAGCCACATACTGTAATATTTTAAATTTTGAAGTTTGCATAGAAACACTTCGAAACGCTGTAGTGTAGATGTACCATAATAAGCAACATTCCAACGTTTGAAACCAGCTACAAATCCTGAGATCAATTTCAATAACCATTCATAGACTACTTTAGTTTGTCATTTAGATAACTATAACAAAACATAAACAAGAAACATCTAAACATAACTACCAGGGGCGCATAACAACGGAGAGCTGTCAAGGGCCCGTTAGTCCTAAATTCCACGGCGCAATCGCGACTAGATAAGACCCTCTAATAAGCTATTACCGAAGCACTAACCTTTGATGTATGGTTTAGCGGTACCTATGTAAGCTAAGCTATGTAGGGCTGGGACCCGTTAACCATCGCTAAAGAGATGTTCGATAATGTTTTTCTATCGATAGAGCTTTTGGAATTTAAAGAGTTATTATGAAATCGTATAATGTTTAATAAGTAATGTAATAGTGTCATTAATTTCTGCTACTAAATAATAGGTATCTAAAATACATTTTATTTTGGGTATAAAAGATTAAATTTTAAAACTATTAATTTTTATCAGAAGAAAAAGTAAAAAATCGCGCTTTTTTGTTGCCCGAGTAAAAAGTACCTGTATTTTTTTTGTTAATTTACGTTATTACGCAACCCTCAGGAAATGATATTCTTAATTATTATCTGATCATGGTTTATATAATACCTTGTAAAAGCACATTGTTACACCGGTCAAATTAAACAACAAAACTGATCAATAAATTTAAAAAGGTTGGTTTTAATTTTTCATTAGCCACAAAGCACAAAATCAAAAGTTACGAGTGTTACTTATTGCTAAGGTAGCAAAGGGCCATCGATATCGATATCGACATAGACATAGGCGCGTCCCTCGGCAGGATCAAGCGCAGGCGGGCACTGGCGCAGTGGGTCGCCGCGGGAATGCGGAAGGGCCGCGCTACAACGCGCTACACCATCAGATTGATCCGAAGACGTGTACTTAAGGGCTTTAACGGCGAAGACGTTACACGTGACAAAATATTTAAAAATGAATCATGTCACAGTAATTTATTTTTTCGAATCTGAATAATTTTGTCTGTAAATAGTTTTTATTTATATAAAATTGCAATCAAAATTCTGACAAAAATCATAGAGAATGTTCATGAACACAAAATTTTTATGAAGACAATAAAGTATGCTGAAGTTACAAGTTTTTAGTCTATCTATTATATATATTTGCTGACATCTTAAAATAGATGATAAAATTTTTGTAACGTAGAAAAATTTATGACAAAATTTTCTCTAACAGACAAATTAATTAATTGTATGTGCCTGATTAGTTGTTTTTGTACACTTTTAACTTAATATTTACTTACAGCAAATATAAATACGTATCTTCAAAAGTTAAGCTATCAAAATCAGTCTTCTCCTAGAAAATCTCAAGACGCGTCCTAAAGGAGCGAGCCCTTGTAAACCGTCCTAACGGTATCCATGTAACCAAAATCAAGCGCAAGGGAGCCAGATAAAAAATGGCCTCTAGCCAGCGCCTAAAAAACTATAGTCCTGTTACCACAGGGTACTGACCCGGCCAGATACGGGGTGGAATGACCCATTTAAGTTGAATGGGGTCATTATAGGAGCCGTTCGAACTTTTTTTTTATTCTACGCGTCGGCAGTCAGCAGGGATTTTATCGGTTAAATATAAATAAACAAATGAGGTTTGCTGTTATCTGTAATATTTTTTGTTTACAGCGCGTCTATTTTGAGACTAGTGTTGACTAGTACTCAATATACATTATTTATAGTGCTATTGGTGTTATGTAGTTCCTAAAATCATCTTCGGTACGAATATCGTAGATGCACTGCTGTTCCATAAAGAATATAGTCCAGAAGCAGTAGTAGGGTCAAATAAAAAGTGTCTCGTAAAATAGCTTATACTAAGCCTAAGCCCTAAGTTGTTTTTCATGGTTTTTTAATGTGGTGTAAATATCATAAATCAATACGTTTTACTAATAGGGTCATACAGCACGAATAAACATTTATAACTGTCATGAGCACTACTTAGATTCATCATGGCGACTGCACAGCCTCTCATGTTTAAATTGAACAACTTTAGCACGAGACTTATCAACTCTGATCTATCCCAAACAATGTTTATACGGGGTTACATTTCAAGGTAGTGCCAATTTTTCAGGTACCACTCAGAATCAGTAACTAAATGGATCTACGTAAAAAAACACCTTTTTTCATATATACATAAAACAAAGTCGGGTTAGTACACCATTTATAAGTCAAGAAGGGATAGGCCGACTATTAAAACATCGAAAAATCACAAAAAAAACATGGCAGTACGAAGTTCGCCGGGACAACTAGTTAGTTATTAAAGTGTAGCATAGTTAAAAAAAAGACGAAGACGCAGTTTTATATTATTCTCTAGATCTTATTTTTAAAATTTGGCACTACCTTGCAATGTATAACTACCCTGTATAACTAAGTTTCTGAGTGCTGAGAGGCAGGCCCCAAGCAAAATACATTTTCTAAAGTGTTATTTATTCACATGAAAAGTTTTTTTTTTATCGTGTTTTAGTGCTCATGCCTAGCATGAGCACTAAAAACACGATATGATATGATATAGCGAAATATCGACACCAACTGTAAAAATATGATAGATATAGCCGCAATGTTGAATCGCCGTCACATATTAAGATCGCTGTTTCGATAAAAATTTAAAATGGCGGCTAAATCTATCATATTTTTACAATTGGTTTTATTTCGCTGTATCATATCATATCGTGTTTTTAGTGCTTATGCTAGGCAGGCAGATCAAGTTAAGCTCGGGGGGAGGCCTATGTTCAGCATTAGACGTCCTATGGCTGAAATGATGATAATGAAGTTAAGCTCAAGAAAAAGATCACATAGCCTAAATTGTGCTATTCATTATGTATTTACTTTCCTGTGTTTTTTTGTTTTGTGTGGGGTACAATAAAGAGTATCTATCTATCTATACGTAGGGTATAGATAGATAGATACTCTTTATTAGCAATACAGACCATCTTTCTCCGAAGCACGTTAGTGATTGGATCACGCTGCCGCGCTGGTTCGCGATGACTGATGACAGCTCATCTTGGAGTCAGGGGCACTATTCTCAACCTCAAGTGAGAGTCCCTACGTTTATGACTTAAAATCTTGAAATAACCCTCAATTTTATAGCAGCGTGTATTAAAAGTTCAACGTCGAAAGGTAACGTTACATTATTCAGTAACAATCTGTTTTGAAACTTTGACACCAAGTAAGTACTTAAGCTGCAGGTACAACAGGCACTTACAATAATCATAATATTAAAATAGTTCGTTTTTCACGCCTCGTCTCTAGGAGAAAATTATTTTAATTACACAATGACATACATACAGGGTCTACAAACAAATCGGGCGCTCCATCAACACACGTAATTTGATAGTGCAAGATATGGGTACAATCACTTTAAAATTACTGTTTTACTGTCACATCGATATTGCACAAAAATGATGCTAATGGGATGTACAATAACTTCTTTAAGTGACAACCAAAAGTCCCCGACAATCGCTAAAGATATTACAAAAAATACCTTAAATTTTACTGAAAAAACATAATTCAAACTCTTTTTGTGTCTGACTGTACAACGAATCCCCTTGACGTATTAAAACAATAACATGCATTATGGTAATATATTACAAAACATACGACTTAGCTAATGATATGCTCTTCCATTTTACATTAAATATTTTAGTGTCAGCTAAAGGGTACCTCACTGAATTCAGCTGTGACAATTTTTTTGTTTTCTAAAATTTGCCTCACGCATTGACAATGAGAATTTGAAATCCAAACGCACTATCAATAACGTCATCTTATACATGATTAGACTTGGTCACTCGCGGTGCGATGAGTACACCAATCAGCAATCTATGGAAAGAGCTATGCTCGGAATCTCGCTGAAGGATAAAATATGAGGTTATCCGACGGATAACTAATGTCATCGATATAGCTATAAGAATAAGCAACCTGTAGTGGCATTGGGCTGGTCACATTTTCCGTAGAACCGATAACCGATAAATAAATGAGTGGAGACCGCGACTAGGCAAGCGCAGCGTGGGGCGCCCTCTGACAAGGTGGAGCGACAATATACGCAAGGCTGTTAGCAGTGGATGGAAAAGAATATCCGAGGATCGCGCTCAGTGACGTGCATTGGGAAATGCCTATATCTAGCAGTGGATTGACGTGGGGTGATTATGATGATGATGACATGATCAGAAGTAAATTATTTATTTTGAAATGTGATTTTCAAATCTCTACGGACGTGAAAATATCATGTGAACTGAAAATTATGACACCAAACTAGAGCTATGCATATCAATTGCTCTCAGGGGACCGGGGGGCCTAAATGATCTCATGCAGTTTTACCTTGTTTTGTTTTTCAGTCGACTTCAAAAAGGAATAGGTTTTCTGTTCGCCAGTATGATTTTTTGTATGTATGTAACGCCATATCGTCGAACTATGAGAACAGATTTTGCTGATTCTTTTTTTATCGAACAAAATTTGGATTAAGGGTGGATCCATAAATAAAATAAGAAAAAATTGGTTGTCGTTTAGAGTGTGTCTCTTAAAAAATTACTGATTAAAAATAAATTTTATTTAAGTTGGTTTTATAATATTTAAAATATTTTAGTTAGAGTTAGTTAGTTAGAGTTTTACTTTAAAACTATACTCCTTACTAACTGTTAATAGTTGATATTTAGGCTCTTACCATTAAAGCGAAGAACTCAATACAGAAAAACGAAACAAATGCATAGTACATAATATTTCTTGAGATTATGGTAAGCCCCCAGGCACTAAGAAAAAACTGCACATCTGGGTATAAGTCCCAGATGGACTGTTGTTACAAGGACTACATTCAAACGTCATGAACTGGCAGAGATTTTATATTTTATTTAAATGAAGTTGAT
Organism: Anania hortulata; assembly: GCA_963576865.1. Lineage (NCBI taxonomy): Eukaryota > Metazoa > Arthropoda > Insecta > Lepidoptera > Crambidae > Anania > Anania hortulata. The sequence goes on along the minus strand of OY756412.1, from coordinate 5,480,290 downwards.
ACGTTTATTCGTAGCAATTTAAAAAATCTTTTGAAACTTATGCGATATTAGGTTAGTTAGTTTGTCTGGGCTATTTCCGCACTTAGCCTCACGATTGTACCATTGTGCGTGCTCTGTTCTTTCTTACTTCAATCAGCCCAGGTCATCCCAGAAGATCAGAAGCCTTTTCAGGCTCCTGCATACTACCGGGAGCGATCCTGGTGATTGAAGAATCGCCTGTTGATCTGCCACGCTCCTGCATTCCATAAGCACGTACTGTGGCGTCTTTTTGCCTCCATGCATTCTTTGCATGTGAGGCTGTGTGCTTCTTTAGAGGACAGTGACTGGTTAAATCCTCACGGATTTTGGTATTTAGGTATTTACGTCATTACTCAGGAACTAAAAATTAGATTATCTAATAGAGAACAAAAGTTATCGATATAACAGAAAACATGCAAACAGCGGGTTTGAACAGGCAGGCTTGTAATTTTGCTGTCACGTATAATTATACAGAACCTTTTGGAAGTATGTTTTCCACTGTTTGCCTAAACAGCGTAGAAGATTCAGTCAGCAGCAATGTTGTATGTCCTGAAATGAAGAGTTTTCTTCTAATTGTCTATGGGAGTTTATTTTTTCTGCATCGTGCCGTTTTTTCTAGACACAAAATATTAGGTGTAATGAAAAGAATATGGTAATATATATTTATTTAGTAAGCTAAGAATATTTACAATAATAATAATAAAAACTAACCCTAAAAATTAAAAAAAATATAAATATGTACAAAAATATTTACAAGTAAAAAATGTGTCCCAAATCGCTGTCCAATGATCGGGGCATGGTGCCAAGAAGGCTGGCCGCATTTCCACGCTGAATGGCCAAACTGATACGTTGACCAAGAAATGCGCCAGCCCTCCGGTCGCCCGTACAGTCAATCAGCCGCTTGGCTAACTGACTGTACAGTCGATGTGCGCTAGGTCCCCACGGCCCGAGCGTCTCGACCCCAAACGGCTCAAACATGTAGGAACTACTGAGACCTACATACTTGCGACGCTTAAGGTCCTCCGCTGATGCAGAATATGGTAGATGGTTCTCATTTACAATTAAAGCAACTTCAAAATTGCAAGTTATTTTTTATCTTTTAAATATAAATAAATAATATTGGACAACATCACATACATTGATCCTAAGCTAAGTAGCTTAAGCACTTGTATTACAGAAATCAGAAATAACGACGGTACCACAAAACCAAGACCCGAGAAAAAATTGAAAAGTTTTTTTTCTATATTGACCGACAGGGAATCGAACCCGGCACCTCAGAGATAGCGACACCAAGTCCGATATGCTCGCTTCTCGGCTACAGAGATTGTCTATCATTTTCATACTAACTTATGATAAGTTAGTTAGTTTGAAGTTTGATCTAAGTAACTTATATATTTTTTCGAGATTTAAAAGTTTTAAAAAGCTGTATTAATGTTACACTCTGTATATTTTTAATAATTAACCTCTTACTAAGGACTACGCCTATCTTATTAATTCAGGCTTACTTCAAAGCGTGCCATTACATTTGCATTTAGTAAGCTCCATATTTGAGCATATTGTATGTACAGCGTGTGTTAAAAATGGCGGGAACGCACCTGCGTATCGCGTCGAAATTACAAGAGTTTGGCTTTTGTATTTCGATACTAAAAGTATAAGGCATGTGTCTTAGATCATATTTATATATTTCTCTTTATTATGAAAACAGCTATTAATGTTACATTAAGTCTGCAAAAAAGGTATAGCACAAACCATTACAATTTTTCACAGGTAGTTTTTACAGTAATAATTTAGAAAAGATAAAAAGTGCCAATTTTTTTTTTAAAAAGTCATAGTCAAAGTCAAAAGTCATTTATTTACTTTAGGACAGAAAATTGCCTCATATGAACGTCAACAATAACATTTATTGGCCCATATGGGGCAGCTACTAGCGCTTCGAGACAAGACACAGACAATCTGGCAAGTGCTGAGAAGAAAAACCGGAACAAACTCAGTCACCACAAAAAAAGCTGCCACAAAAAAATATAAAATAAAAATGAACAGGTAAGTAGGTACATAAGTTTAGTGCAGGCTGGACTGACCATACATTCTTGTCATCAAGATAGTCTTGAATTTTATAATACCCTTTAGACATTAGGGTAGTTTTGACTTGTGATTTAAATTTATGAATAGGACAAAACAATAATGCAAGCCCTAAACTTATAGTAAGTACTCGTACTGCCGATTAACTACAACGAGTTGCCCTTTTAACAAATAACGAAAGCCCACCAGTATTTCGTGAAACATGTCGATTGATTAAGTACTGTTACACTTTTTGCAGGCTCCATTGGTACCATTCCATCACAACTTCAACATAATGATGTATCATACTATTGCTCATCTCCTCCGTACCCGAGAGGCGAGCATACCGGACTTGGTGTCGCTATCTCTGAGGTCCCGGGTTCGATTCCCGGTCGTTCAATGTAGGAAAAACTTCTCTATATTGTCTCGGGTCTGGGTGTTGTGGTACCGTCGTTGTTTCTGATTTCTGTAACACAATTGCTTAAGCTACTTACCATAGGATCAGAGCAATGTATGTAATGTTGTCCAATATCTAAGTTACTACAATATTGAGATTTCAGCCTTTATTTCAGCCTAACTAAACGACGAACGATTATTGTACCTATCAATTCGTACTTTTATGACACATCACATTTTGTTTTGGATGTATTGTGATAAAGGTAACTGCCTATATTATGCAGTTGTTGTTTTAAACATTAAAAAGCATATAAAGTACCCGAAAATATTTTCTTTAGTCTTTCGTATTTGTCTTTACTCTAATTTTGACATGCGTTTCGATTGCGTTCGCGAAAACTATTTAGTACCTATTCCGTATTTATCATTACTAACGCTAGAGTTCTGAATTAAAAAAGAAAAGTTTGCCGTGTTTTAAAACATTAATATTGAGGCAAATTATCCATCATGGTACTAATTATTACGTTCCCAACTATCCTCTATTTTAGACGTGTCAATCCTATTGTACCGAACCCACGAAATGAAGCTAAAGACTTCCTTCGCGCCGCATTTATTGTGTGTGCCTTGGTCTCCTAATTTTCCCACTAAACGTGGTTCAACAACCACCAGGAGAAGGTCACTACGAACATAAAACCTCGTCTCCTTGAATTGAACGCACCCGGTGTATCTCTCGCATTCCCAAAATAACAACCTCGCTCCGCCCGTCTCTAGTTCAATCAAGCGCTTTTAGTCCTTTACCGGCCCAATAAAAACTCCTATTAATTGCATAAGCGTACGTAATAAACTTTTGGATCGGTTAAAAATAACCGAGAAGCACCACCGAGTCGGTGTAAATTCTTAAAAAACATAAACTTCTCATTTGCCACAAATCAAAAAGAATACTAGTCAACAATTTCAAATTTTTAATTTCGAACCATCCGCATTCCAATAAGAATCATATTGGAATTGCCGCCAAAACTGACGTATGACGTTTACGTTCGGAAACCAAAAATGAAACTCTATGATTAGAAGTAGATTCTAATGCACGAAAAATAGAGTTTACTATGCGTGTACAGTTCAAGTGTTGTTAATACATTTTTTCCGGTTGTGAATAGCGGCTAGGATATAGGTCATTGCTCCCCTAAACCTGCGGAGTAGTCAGGGCAGTTCACAAGTACTTCCATGTTTAAATTGCCCAACGTGTATGTACTCTCGGTACAGGATACGCGTCGTACTTACGTAGAGGCGCTCGGCCGAATCATCCTGATACAATCACGTTTCGGAACGATCCCTTTCAAAATGAGATGCACAACTTTTGATTTCGATTTGTATAACTAAGGAAGATTTGTTATTTAACGAGATTTATACAGATCACACATTCATCCAATCCAAAAATTGTAAGCTATGGCCTATCCATGCACTCTGAACACTACCTAATTAGTTTCGTTTTACATCAAACTCTATACAGAAAAAACAAAACAAGCTTGATGTAATACTGTTTTTGTTGTTCAGTAAATTCTAGAAGGTAACCAAGAATGCATTGTGGATTTTTGAATCTAAGATCATTCTCGGTTTTAGTTCTGTTATACAGGTGCCACTTTATCTCAATGGCTGTAATCACATAAGATATCTGCATGAATCCTAGTGTTAGCAAAAGGGTCCTGTCCTGCTTAACTAAGGTCCTGCCTAACCATGTTCCGAGATCGGTGGTAAAAAATCATCACCACATAAGTATGGACATGTGATGAGAAGGGAAGAGGGGCACGTAACGACGAGAGTGATGGGTATGAGAATTGATGGGTGGGGAGGTAGAGGACGACCTAGGAAGAGATAGATGGATTGTGTGAGGATCCGACGATATGACTGAGAAAGGAGTAAATGACTCAATGACGAGTGACCGATGACCTGATTGCATGGAAGAGAAAGACATACTGCGCCGACCCAGATGACCTGGGAACAGGGCAGGCGAATGATGACTTAAGTACGACATAACTTTGTAAGGTGCCTCTTTTTTCTGTCATATCTTATTTACTTGCTGTAATAAATAATAACATAGCACGTAGGACTGACGGCCGATAGGGGAGAAAGGTTCTAGAATGGAGGCCACGTAACGGCAAGCGCAGCATAGGACGCCCACCAGCAAGGTGGACGGACGACCTGGTAAAGTAGAAGTAAAACCAATAAAACCAATTTATTTCTGTAAATAGGCCTAAATTAAGCTCTTTTACACTTCCCAATATATTTTTTTACCCTACCACTGCTTCAGGACAATATTGTGAGCTAGTGCCGAGAAGAAGCAGCGCAAGAAACTCGGTCACTATTGTCAGCCTCTTTTTAAATAGTGTGTTTACATTACAAGATAAAATGAGCCTGTGCGAGCACGGCAGTATTTAATTCCATACATTTTTATCATTTAAATAGTCATTCACAGTGTAATAACCTTTTTTCATTAAAATCATCTTGACATGCGATTTAAATTCATACATAGGCAGTTCAGCAATCGACTGTGGTAATTTGTTAAAAAAGCGAATACATTTTCCCATAAACGAATTACCCACTTTATGCAGTCTGAAATTTAGAACGGTAAGTTTATCTTTATTCCGGGAATTAATATTATGCATGTCATTGGGAAGGCCTATGTTTAGCAGTGGACATCCTATGGCTGAAATGATGATGAAAAGATAATTCGGTCGGTAAGGAAGAGAACCTAGTTATAATAACGGTTAAGCGGTTAAATGAACTTAATCTTAGATCTATCAATATAATTTTATATAATATGACAAACTTATTACTAGTAGGTAAGCCTAATTAATGTTCACCACCTCCTTCAAATTTCCTGTGTCTTACGAAAAAAAGGATCCTGACTATGATAATAAACTCGTATTATGGTATCTCATCGAATTCGGACGATGATTTCTATCAAATGAAAAACTTCTTTTGTCACACACACAGTTAAATCTTCAAAAGCATTTTACTATCTTCCGCTTTCAATAAACGTATTTTGCTCTACCTTGCTTTCATATTAATTCATACGCCTTGGCTATAAAACCTCTAATTTTAACAAGTGAGCTCCCAGAAGAGCTACAAAAAAAGTTTAGATGCGTTTCCGGGTGTGAAACGCGGACGGCCCATTTGGTTTTTGAACGCATTTGGCGATTAAAAAAAATGGGCCAAGTGCGAGTTGCATTAAATAAAATTAATCATCACATACATTGCTCTGATCCCATGGTAAGTAGCTAAAGCACTTGTGTTACCAGAATTCAGAAACCACGACGGTACCACAATACCGAGACAATATAGAAAAGTTATTTTTCTACATTGACCGATCGGGAATCGAACCCGGGATCTCAGAGATAGCGACATCAAGTTCGACATGCTTGCCTCTCGGCTACTCGGGATCGAATATTTTCTTTGCTAAAAGTCAAAACATGCCAAATTTTAACTGCCCATTTTTTTAAAGATCTGCCTTTATTTATGCCTGCCTGCCTGTGCAAATTTTTAGTTCGATCTTCCTTAAAATTATTTATCTTCTTTTAAATGTCTTCAAGTAAGTACCTAACCTAAGTACCATCTAAATGACAACCGGCCTCTACGGCACAAGTTAATTGTATCGTATAAAACACACGTTTACCCCTAAGATTAGATGAAAAAGTTTTAAACTTGTCCAAAGAAGAGCCCAAAAATGAATAATATTTAAAGAACCTAGTATAAGTTCTTATAGTGTCAATTTTACTGTAATTTCTTTATCTAAATGGCACTACCTACTTGCTTTGTGTATCAATAATTACTGCTTCGTAATACAATAACAAATTATGCATAATGCCACACACTGAGTTCGGCTTACGGCATAAGAAACCTGAGAGTCTGCAAATGTTTCTAATGAATTATTACATGATCCCAATTGACTGCTGGCACAGCAAAATAGAGATTGGTAGACAAAACAAACCTACACGTTAGCAACGGATATAATCATACAACTTAATATTCTAATAATTAGACTTTCTTTTCAATAATAGAAATATTGTAAGTTTCCACCAGTTTGGTTTCATTGTAAAATAACCTGTCAAAGTGTTAATGATGGTGACCGTCTGGTCTTAGCTCGCGCTCTAAAAAGCCAGAAGGTTGCGAGTTCGATTCCCGTGAGTGGCAAAAGTTTGTAATAAGCACGGGCATTTATACCTAAGTCATGATGGGTCATGGTCATTTAAGTATGTTTTTCTATAATTGGTAAGATTGTAGCAGCGACAAGCAAAATCATCCTGAGAGACATTTACTAATAAATTCAAATACATTTTCTAATATACATTTCGGTGTAGTTATCGATTTCCGTTGTTGCCTGCAGATGCTGCCGGAATCGGCCTCTCCCAAATACCAACCATCTCTATCTACAGCCAAATTCTCCCGAATGTGAGAGTACTTGTCATCATCTCGGCACCTTTTCCGTTGTTTATCCCCTCACAAGCTTCTGCCCATAGTAGCCACTGAGCCATTGCGTATCGATCCGTGACCGATTCTCCTGGAAAAGCTGAGCTGAAAGGGAGTGGGCTGGTCATCCACTACCTTTTAGCTCAGCTGTTCTCTTAACCAATATCGGTGATACCGGTTTGGGAGCGAATAATCGTATTCGTGACCCTGATGACCTGAGCCCTTATCTGCTTTTGAACTGTCCTGCTGTTGATGTTGAACTATCATAATATTAAAAAGCAGAGAGTTCAAAAGCAGGCCTGCTTTAAGAGCTCATAGTAAAGGCCCTGAAGCAAGCACGGATTACCAAGCTGAAGTGACGGCCGATGAGGCAGAAAGGTGCTAGAATGGAGGCCATGTACCGGTAAGCGCAGTGTAGGACGACCCACAAGGTGGACAGACGACCTGGTAAAGGTCGCAGGAAGACCCTGGATGCAGGCCGCTCCAACCGACCAATCTGGAAGTTAATGGCCTTCGTTCGGCATGTGGATGTCCGATGGCTGAAATGATGATGATGATGATAAGGGCCCTGTTAGACAATAACATTAAATAAATTAAATTTAAATTGTTTTCACAATCACACCAATTATCTAGCCCCAAACTAAGCAAAGCTTGTATTATGGGGACTAGCTAACGGATAAACATACTTAAATAATTTTATATACATCCATGACTTAGGTACAAATGCTCGTGCTTATCACACAAACATTTGCCCCTTGCGGGATTCGAACCCGCAACCGTTGGCTTTGTAGTCCGGAGCGCGAACATTACACCAGACGGTCGTCATTATTATCTAAATCTTGACAATCCTAAGCGAAACCTTTAACTTCTCAGACTCTAGTGGCACTTGGTTTTCTCTAACAACATGGGCTCTTTACTAGACATGGTCAAATATTTAGAGGGTTTGTTTATCTCCAACACGGAACTCTGAAAAGTTTCAACTTTTTGCTCGTCTCCATCACGTGTGTTTATGGTTCGGCTCGTGAGAAATCGAAGGCATCTTGTATTCTAATAACGTTGTTTCCCTATGGCATAAACAATGTAGTCTTTGTTGCGCCGAACAATATAGTTTATGCACGAGGGATGGGACGTATCGCCTAGATCGAGTACTAAATATTTTAGTACTAATAATTGAGAACTAAATCGAGAACTTACGAGTTACTTTACTATTTGATTGTAAATTTTGTAAAGACAGATTTTATTGTTTTACAATTACACAAATAGAATATAAAACACTTTTTAAAACTATGCTCTAAAATTTTGTTACCGCAAACACATTATCCATTTTTTTTTTTAATTAAACTTGTTTATCTCAATAACTGTCATTGATATCACACTACCCATTAAAATAACGGTAAAATCTTTAGGATTTTACAAACAAGCAATAATAGTATTACTGTCAAGTGTATATCTCTAGAAATCGAATTAGTATTTTATTATTTATTTCCGATTCTTTTCCCCAAATGGAAACTCGATTCTCAAAATCTCATCACATCCCTATTTCGTCCCCCTCACTGTGGGACGATCGTTAATGATCTTGGAATATGTGCAGTAGTTTTTCAAGGAATAGTTTACGTTGACATCGCAAAACACCCATTCACGCCTCCAAGGTAATACAGAAGTTTTCCACGACTAAGGTTTCTATGGAAAATTTGCCAAGACCGCCCGTAGTTTGCATTTTCTTGGGCCTGTTCTACTGTGTTTGTTGGTAGTACCTTAAGTTTGCGGAACAACCTACGAGTAATGCATTGCTCATGGGTCCTCCGTTGCTCAGTTGGAAGCGCAGTCTGAATAGCAAAAGTTCGTGGGTTCTCCATATATCTCCCATAAATGAGATCATCATCATCATCATCATTTCAGCCATAAAAATTAAAAATGAAAATTAAAATGTTTTATTAAGTATCTTTTACAAAGGTACACGACAAGTGGCTGGAGTCTCCATTTAGGTGTGATACCTGTGTTTGGAGACCCCGCTCTTTCCTCTAAATTAACAAAAGATACATTACAATTAAGTTATGAGTAAACAGAAAAAAAAAGGTTCTCTATCTCATTGTAATTTTTGTCTCAGGCCAATTTTTTAGTGTGTACTCGTACTTGCATGTATGTGTCGTTGTGAGGTAAATGTTAAGAATTTTATTTATTTTGTTGTAGATATGTGCTGATTGTCCTGTAAATTGTCTCCTGGCATAGGCAGTTTTAAATAGGGTTACAGGTGCAACATTTTGTATTTTTCTTTTTTAAATTTGTTTAGTAGGGTTGTTAGGCCATAGTCATAGCATCGTCCACTGCTAAACATAGGCCTCCCCCAATGACTTTCATTGCGGAGATTGCCAATACTCGCTTGGCAGGCGGGTTGGCGAGCGCAGTCTTTTATAAGATTTCGCACGCAGACGCTGCTACCCGTCTCGTGCCACAGGAATTAATCGCCTCTTACGACACGCCTCCTGTTGGCGGTAGGGAAGTGTATTCTTTACGGCCGTCCCCACACGGCACAAAATAAAAAAGACACTAGTAACAATTTATCTAACCAGCATTTTGATAGGCGTAAACTAAGTTACATTATAATTATATCGAATGAAACATCCGAATTAAATTAAAATAATTCAGTTTAATTCAATGTCATAAGAATTTAATCATAATTTTTAGTCATTGTTATACCACTCGAGTCTTATAATTTGTTAATAAATCTATCACTCTAGTGAATGTTCATTTATTTCCACCTTTTCTAAATTGATTAATATGTATTTCTAAAACATATATCAAACACAATGAATCATCTATAACGGTTGCATCACGTCTTATTGTTAATTATACTTGCTGATTGTTTGAGATATATTTACGAGTAGTACCGATGTTCTACAACAGCGTCGGGTCACAATGTTTTAAAGCTGGAAAAGAAAAAACATTTATCCCTGCAAATGGCAACATTTGTTGGTAATGTCATTACGATTGTTTGTGACAGCGCGGGCACGTAGTCCTTGCAATAAAATGTGTAAAATAACTATTATTTACTCTATTTGTAGCTTATAAGTTAGTGTTTAGAATGCTATTATACAGTTCTCTATGTGGATTGTGTTTACAATAAGGTTTATAGTGAATTTCAGCCAAAAATCAACAAGGGATGAGCGCCATAATCAGGCGCGGTTATGGTTTGTTTTTTAACGCTATATTAATGGAATCAACATAAATATTCATTAGTTCCAGTTACAGGTATGTACAATCAAATACTTTACTTCCTTTTGTGAATTATAGATATTCTCCTATGGAGGAATTACTTAGGTACCTAACGTTTAATTGATTGATAGAATCTAACCTAAAAGTCATTTTTAAATTATAATCTTGTTACTTTTTCTTATAAAAGACTTAATAGAAGTTGAGAATGAAATACAGAGTTATCAAGTTTAAGCTCCAGTTCGCCCCAAAACTGAAGATACCTAGTAAATATACAATTTATGAAAATAAGGAAAAATAAGAAATTTAGAAAACAGCAAGATGAAGAAACCATGACACAAGTATGGAGACTCAAATATTGAAGCAGCCTCCTCAGGCTTCAGTCTATATCAATGAAATTGAAGTGGAAACGCAATGGCTGGGTGTTGAGAAAACTTTACAAATTACCTACTGAAATAAACTTCAAACGCCTGGGTAGTATATACATAATGGGCAATAGACAATACCATGAAAATTGAGCCAATGCACCCATTATTTGACATCTAGCTCTATCACTTATCGGATAGACAGTATGTTGCTATACCATGAAAATGGAAATTGATCCAGTGCACCAATTAATTGCCATCTAGCGCTATCACAGTGCGGATAGACAGTATGTTGCAATACCAGGAAAACTAAAAATTGAGCCGGTGCACTAATGACCTGACATTAAGCGCTTTCACCAAGCGGGAAGACAGTATGACAGTATATGTTGCAATACCATGAAAATTAAATTTGAACAAGTACACAAAAATATTAGATGTCTAACGCTACCACCAAGTGGATAGAATAGTATGGACAGACAAGCATACTCACTCAATTTCAATCAACTAGCGCTACTATCATGAGACAACAAAGTATGGACAAATGAGCAGGATCACTCATTTTTAAACACCAAGTCCTACTGTTACTAAGCAAATAGACAGTATATAGAAATGGGCAGGCTCACTCATTATTAAACAAGCGCTAATATACTAAGAGAATAAAAAGAAATTATGGACAAACAAGCAGGCTCACTTGTTATATTAACTAACCTATTGCTATGCAATTAGTGTTATATTACATATATAACAAATGAAAAATCAAACAAATTATTCTTGCACAGTAAGCTGATGTGATGACAGTATAAAACAATACTATATAAAATTGTAAAACCAATTGTACAAAATCAACACAACACTATAATATTATTATTGTCAGACAAAAGTGCTAATATCTGATAAATACTATTACAAATAAACAAAGATGGTTTTAACTACTTCCTAAGGAATTGGATCATCATCATCATCATCATCATTTCAGCCATAGGACGTCCACTGCTGAACATAGGCCTCCCCCATTGACTTCCAGATTGGCCGGTTGGAAGCGGAAGGAATTGGATGGAGATAGAAAATTCAAACCGGAATTATTGTGAAAAGCCCTTTACCTCAAGAAAGAAGGTTACAATAGAGATACAGATACTTACTTATCAAAGCTATGGATTACTTTACTGGCCATCTTATTAATCACAAATCTCTATTATAAAGTCTTAGCCATTGCGCTAATGAATCCATTGTTTGGTTCAAAACTCCAAAATAACCCTTTCTTGGTTTTTACCATAGTCAGATAATGAAGTTGCACTACTGAATAATTTATCAAGAAATTATATAACTAACCCAATCTTTTACTAATTAATTAGTATTTAAAGGTATTATTGCACTTATGCAATTCTTGGAAGAAATAAATAGTCCTGCAAAATTGCAGTGAAACAAGGATTTTGACAAGACAACGTTTATAAAATCCAGCTTATCCAGCTTGTGACAAATCAGATGCCATCTTATCAGCGTATACTTCATGTCAAAGAATTTTTGCATAGAAATCCTTAAGGTTAAAATTTATTAACCCTAATCCAAAGTTAATGCCACAAACAAATTCAAAAGTAAAGGTGTTATGGAAGTACCATAAAAACCCTTAAAATATTGGGCTTACATTATTTAATTAAATAATAACCTAGATATTCCAGATTCCTTTTCTTTACTTCATTGTGGTAAACAATGTAATGTACTAAGAATACCTATTTATAAATATGTACTTACATAAGTACCATTATTCAAAATAAGATACATTTTAAAACTATTGGGAACGCTTGATTTGTTCAGTCCTCCATCATAACGATATGAAATAAGTATAAGATGGACAAAAGTCTGTAAGATTAGTAATATGTATGTAACTATTTATTTATTATTTATTAAGCCTTTTGTGCTGAGTCTTTTTCCAGTCGAGCCCAAGCTATATGTGTGGGACCATCTTTTCTTTGGCTGACCTTCTTCTGAATATCTTGTTATGATTAATTGAGGACTATAAAAAAAAAAAAAATGTAATAAAACCTTATTAAGGTAGACTTCTGTAACCGCTGAATTAACATAAAGGCTATGTGATGATCATTTACCTAATACTAATTTAGTAATTTCAATAGATCTTTTGTTTTTTATATATTTATGATAATAAAATAAAATAACGCTGTGACCCCTATCACATGCTAAGGAACTGCTTCTAATCACTTAAAAGTTCTGATCATAATCTAACAAAATCATTATACCTATTCAATTTCTTAAAATTGAAATATCCCTTTTAAATTACCATTAAGACAGACATTTCTCAAAATTAAGAATAGATAAATTCACAATAAGAACATAGTAGGTACCCCTACATATGTACTTATTGGTATATCACCTTAAATATAATCTTAGAGATTACTTTTATTTCATTTGAGTCACTAAAACAGGAACAGTCTTACCTGTTGTCCTGATAAAAATTACATAATGCCAGGGCTTGAATTTCCTTAAATATGACATATTGAAACTAAATTTCTGAACAAAGTATTCTTGTAATTACAAATTACTAAAGATGACAATCTTGACAATAATGTGTGATGGAAAATAATACATTAAGAATAATTGTACTTCAAATAATTAATTCATGTAGAAAACTTAATTTAAATCAATTAGGTATAAATAAAAAATATGGAAGTAAATTCCAAAAACAAAGCCTAGTAACCAGACATTTTAGTAGATACCATAATTAACCTGTACATGTAGAAACATGTCTCAGATAGAACCATTCCCTGTTGGTAAACACTTAACCCGTTGACTGCCCAATAACTGTCAATAAAAATAAAAGATGGGCAATATAGAGTTATAACTTATAACAGATAAGTCGAACTGATAAATACATTTATCGTATTCAATAATATTTTCTACCATAGCAAAAAAAAAAAAAAAAAAAAAATTATAATAATAAAAAAAAAAAAAAAAAAAAAAAATTAACACATTCTTTCACATTATAACTTAATGTTACATTTATGAAAATTATGCCTACATTGCTGCATTCAAATAAAGCTATAACTGAATCTGTTAAAGAACATTTTTTTCTGTTAGTTTACAATATTATCAACTGATAAAATATTTGGTTTTATGATCCGATTATACGCTCTATCTTGCTAAATATAAAGCATAAGCTACCGTATTGAATTCAATCGATATTTTCAACCAAATAATGCAATATTATTTCCATAATATTAACATTCGGTAGCAATAAGGATGTATCTTAACTATGGTCATCCGTACATTTGTGACCAAAATTGAGGTTTCTAGAACCCCGGTCACCCATCCATTTAGTGACCAAACCTGAGGTTGATCCAATAAGTGACTAAAGTGATTAAATTTGAAGTTGTTTGACCACGGTCACCCATTCATTAAGTGACTAGATTAAAAGTTGCACAATGCATAACGATTGATGTTTTTAACCAATAAAAAAAAAAAAAAAAAAAAAAACTTTACAGAATGAACCCTCAACAATAACAAATATGCCAACTTAATTACATAGGTCAGTTACTTGGAATTTCCCGTACTGATTCTATAGATTACCGGCCTTAGCTGAGATAAAAAATAAAAGAATATAATAATTGATTGTTAACACGTTGAGCGCTACGCGGAGCCGCAAACAATAGATTTTCTATTGTGTCTAGTTTGTGGCAGTCAAAGACTTTTATCATTTAAAGTATAAATATTTTTAATCATTATTGCCACCTTTAGGAAAAATATTAATTGTAATCATACGCTAAGATATTATGATTGCGCACCTGCATTTTTAAAAAAAATAAGATACTCTCCTTTCGTTATATTCATTTTAATCTTTTTATTTGTTTTTTTTTTTTTTGTTAGAACACTTTATTGAAATAAGTATTTACAGTACTTATAACAACATATTTGTCTTACAACCGGTCTTCAGAAACAATTGTTTTCGATGTTTTATCACTCAATTATGGAATTGGCTAACAATGGACATTGTTGTTATAATCAGATAATAAAATAAAAATATATTTACAAAAAAAAAAAAAAAAAAAGTGTGATGTAACACTATCGTAATAGACTAGTTATTATTTTGTGGCCTGGCTTGTGCAGTATATTATGTGAGACCTAAATGGAACGTAATTTTACTCTTGACGCATTCAGAATTTCAGACATTCTACGTGAATTCATTAGTTACTCAGCCTTAGCACTAAACATAAAAGATATGATTAAATATAAGTACCTTTTTTGTTTTGATTTGCCATCAAACGTCTCCGGATTGTACTTAGTTTTCAAAATGTTTTTTGCATTTTCTAAACTAATAAGCAACTTATTCGCAACCGAACTTCAAACATCTACTCGTAAATATATCTCAAACAATCAGCAAGTATAATTATAAGATTAAACGAACTTACCTTAAGTGAAGTTCAATCTTAATTATACGCAGCTGATTGTTTGAGATATGACAGTCCCAAAAACCCACCCACTAATACTTTGTATTATCCCAGTATATTACAGGGTTGCTCATAAGGCTGTCTTTAAACGTAATGACATTACCAACAAATGTTGCCATTTGCAGGGATAAATGTTTTTTCTTTTCCAGCTTTAAAACATTGTGACCCGACGCTGTTGTAGAACATCGGTACTACTCGTAAATATATCTCAAACAATCAGCTGCGTATAATTAAGATTGAACTTCACTTAAGGTAAGTTCGTTTAATCTTATAATTTTTCGCGTTAACTATCAAAGATGTTTATCAGCATCCATGATTAACGACCTATGGCAGATGATGGTTTTTAAAAAAATGTTTCCGAAACACACGTGACAACGTTGCTATCGTAAAAAGTGATATCTAACGCCATCTTTCATTTCACAATAAGGTGCAACAAGTGATAGCTGTGCACGTAGAATATTTATTAAATTACGAAAAAGGTTTGCTTTTGTGGTGTATTTGTTTATGTCTAGCTGTTACCGAAGACATCTATCGCGTGATCTTCAGTTTATTTCATCATCAACATTATCATTTAAATAAATTAATAGTTTGCACAATCACTCCAATTATCTAGCCCCAAACTAAGCAAAGCTTGTACTTTCAGCTGTAGGACGTCCACTGCTGAACATAGGCCTTCCCGAAAAGAGGAACGGGGGTATTTCCAATACTCGCTACGTTTGGCAGGCGGGTTGGCGAGTGCAGTTTCTTTATAATACTTCGCATGCAGACTCTGCTGCCCGTCTCGTGGTACAGGAATTAGTCGCCTCTTACGACACGCCTCCTGTTGGCGGTGGGGAAGTGCGTTCACTTCAGTTTATTTATGAAAGGGTAAGTTATACCGCCCCATCTCAACCAGGGAAGATGCTTCAGTACAGTTATTCTCAAAGTAAGCCCCGCAGAATTCTAAGAAAGACAGAGGAAAGTACATCAAAACTTGTCACAAAATAGACAGAACACTCGACGAAATATTATATCAACAAAAGTAAAAAAATTAAATGACTAACTAAGTAGCTTGCCATTATTTATTTCTATATACAGGGTTTTTGTAAAACATCAACAAAGTCCTAGGGGCTGATTCTCGTTTTTTTAAGATTAAAATTTTGGTCCCAAAAAAAAAGTTGTTGTAAATGAACACAAGAATCAGCCCCTAGGAGGTTGTTGATGTGTTACAAAATACCCTATATTATAATAATATTATGAGAATTTTTAAAATCATTTCAGTAGATCCGAATCACCTATTTTACTTAGACAAACAAAAAACGTTGATATTAATGTTACAGTGTGAGCCATACTACCTTTCAACAGCGCTCCCGATTTCAGGAATCCAGCTGAATTAAGGTTACATTATTTCTAGCTCTCCGAAGTGTATAAAAAGAGATATATTTTTAAATATTATTCTGTAAAACTAAATTCGGTGAATTGACTTGTGTTTTTGAAATATTTTTACACTGATAGATGTATATTCTGACTAGAACAGTCAATTTTCGATATCCAGCTGTTAAGTCTGATAGCTGCATTAGTTTATTATTTAAAAATATTTGTAAATCTATGTGTAACAAAATGTTTCATAGCTTTTTTGTTTTTAATAGGATTTGACGATAACGACATCGCTTAGATACTATTTGATATTCATGTAAGTACGGTGTTAGAACTAGTATGATTGTATTTATGGACGAAACATTATCAAGTGCTATTAGTAATAAATTGGCTGTATAGCAGCTTGAATAGAGCCCGCTGACAGCCGATGCCTGATCTAGATCATATTTAGATAGCTACGTAATATCTCGCTACACCTTGGCTGTTGACGGACTGGTTTTTATTCCATTTATTCATATATTTTTCTATTCGTTTTTTTTTTAATCAGACCGTATTTTTTTTTTTTCAAAATTCAAATCTTTATTTGCTTATTAAGTGATGTACATTGGTGGTAGGTACATATGCAACAGGACTTAAAAACTTAGTTACCTATAAGGTATCGCAAATGAAGAGAGCAGCCTATATTATAGCAAGATAATAAAATTAGTGTATATTGAATGGGTAACAATTAACAATAATTAGAACTAAGTTAACAATTTTGAACAATTTTCAGAGCCGATTAGGTATTATGGTTTGATGGGTATATTTTTGAGGTAAACTTTAATCATTTATTTATTTATTATATATTCATTTACTGAGTAATAGCACCTTGATATTAGGTAAGATCTAAGTGATTTTGAAAAAGTTTTAATATTTGGTTCGTTTTTAATATGAAGTGGTAATTTATTAAAGATTTTTACAGCCATATAGTATGGACTAGTATTTAGCATTTTGATTCTAGAGGGGGGTAAGTAGAGCCTATCTTTGTGTCTTGTATTTATGTTATGAGTTTCTTTAACTTTAGTAAATTTTGAAATGTTTTTAAATGTAAATATGCATAAATCGTAAATGTACAATGAAGGCCTTACCTTCATTGTACATTAAGTAAGTAAGTAAATTAAATTTTGAGAAGTAGGGTTTGCATGATTGGGTGTTATCTATTTTGGCTATTATTCTCACTCATTTTTTTTGTATTAGAAAAAGTTCACTAATATTTGTGCTATTTCCCCAGAGTAACATTCCATATTTTAGTTGGGAGTATGCGTAGGCGTAATAGGCAGCTAATGCTGCTTCTGTGTTTGTGCTGTGTACTAATTCGAAAAGTGCGTAGGTAAATTTTGAAAGTTTTGATTTAGTATGTTCTATGTGTTTCTTCCAGTTTAAGTGCGAGTCTATTACAATGCCTAGGAGGTTAAATGAATCGACTAATTCTATTTGCTTATTTTCAAAGATGTTGTTAATGTTTAAGGGGGGTTTATTGTATGGTCTAAATTGTATTATTTTTGTTTTTGAAAAGTTTATTTGAAGATTATGTTTTTGGAGCCAACTGGTTATTGTATCAATATTTTCATTTAGTCTAGTATTAGCATTTTTAGTATTTTTATAATATAATCGTAACAATCGAAAGTTTGGTTCAGTATCGGTCGGAACCGAACATTCGAATGTAACATTGCATGCTATAATATATAACAGATCTAAATTTGACATTCTTCTTCGAAATCTTTCGATTCAGTTAAATTACCAAAGTACCAAATAAATTACTAAAGGATTCAAAATCGAAGCACTGGTATTGAAAGATCTCAGTGCTTCAATTGTATGTAACTATTTGTTTAATGGTTTTTGTTATTTTTCTGGTAACCCAAATAGCTCTATAGTTATCTCTAGAAATTAGTTTAGCACGCCATCTACAAAAATCCCCTGAAACTACTCATACTGACGTGCTTTCTCAGTAGAGCGATAGCCTAGCCGGCTCCGTCACTATTCTATAATCATGGCTTCTAACCACATTCAACTATCTACGTTCAATAATATACCCTGTACACATAGCATAAGCTTTCATTTTCTTTGTAAACGTTCTACGAGTCTCTACATTTACACGCATACGAAAATATATCTTATTCGATACGATGTAACGCGTATCTTGGCTTAAATGTGGTCTGCTAAGATATCTCTAGGAATTTATGCGAGCCTGGTACTTCGAGGCACAGATTTCTGTTAACTGTTGAGGGCGACAACTCTGTCCACCCATATAAATAAAACTTCAAATTGCAATATAAAAAAAATATTTTTTGATTTGTTGGATTTGTATCCGCCACGAATAGCAGCATAATATTGGACATCATAAATTCCAAATTGATTGCTCTAATGACCTATTATTAGTGTAATAGTTTAAGGAAGTAGCAAAAGAATAAGGCAGTAGTTAATACATGTAGATCAGCAAACTAATACATTTTTAGAAAGATTCCTAGAAATGTATTTGTTTGATGATCCAGCCAATATTTTAGACTTACCTACTATGAAAAGTTTTCGAACTACGAGTTATAATCATAGATCACGTTTTTTTTAAAATTCCAAATTAGTTTATACATTAAAATTTTATACGAACATTAAAATTGTATACGAACTATACATATTATATGATAGAGATACATTTTGTGATCTTACTTTTAGTAAGTAATTTGACTTTTTAACACAATTTTTCGCAACAAAGGAAGTGGTAAACACTAAGCGGAATAGGATGCGAGTAATTATAATGTTCTAATAGCAAATGATTAGCTCGATTATGCGCACACGCACTCACGCAGTGGGCGCGAAGCGACACTACAGGTGCAGCAAATCAACGGGCAATAGACTGATTTTGAGACAAGTGACTTTAAAGAACAGGGGAAGGTGTGGAGTTGCTAGAACAATTAACTGGTTTCCGCCACAAATTTCTACACTTAATTTCATCATCATCATCATCATTTCAGCCATAGGACGTCCACTGCTGAACATAGGCCTCCCCCAGTGACTTCCAGATTGGCCGGTTGAAAGCTATTATAGCTATAGACAACATTTTCAACAACTTGTCCACACAGAATAAATTACGTAAGTAATGTTAAAAAGAAGAAAAGGGTACAATTTGGAGTACCACATTGAACAACACAGACACCAGTCATGCAAATACAACGGGATACTTTTATCTACTTACAATTTTTCTAACTTAAACTTATTTAACTTGTTTATCTAACTTAAACTTATTTAAAAATATTTATTTAAATAGACGTTTCGAAAAAAACGCTCGCCCAACAGCCACCTAACCGCTTATATACGCTAGTCGGTACAGAAGAAATTTACTTAATTTGTAAAATTTGTCGCATTCACGTCATTAATAATGGTCCTATCTATAGTTTGTTGTATTAGTTAAATTTATTGGTTTAGGTAGTAACTTACTACTGCTCATAAACAACAACTTTTCATATGGGACTATCATGGAAACCGTGGTTTAGTATTACTAATGCCAAACAATGTCATCATACAATACAATACGTTTTAGTTGGGGTTAATATAAAGGTGGGTACTGACCAGCGTTAAGGAGCGTAATGTAAAATGTTACAAAGCGAGCATTCGGCAGTCCGTACAGTCAAACAAGCTAGCAACGAGCCGAATTTACACGGCGCAACGTAAAATGCGCGCTGCGAATGTATTATAAAGGTACAAGTCCGAGATGGGCTGCAGACTACAACCGCAGGCGACACTGCAGCTAGAGGCTGCGGTTGACCGCAGTGCGGCCTGCGGTCGTGGTTGCTTCTATTCCAAGTGGATGCACAATCCTTTCCTATTGCTTTCCACACCATTATCTTTTACCAAATTATTGCGGTAATTTGGATTAGATGTATCGTAAAGGACTGAATGAACAGCAACAAAATTTATTAATTTCTCTTCATCATCTTCCGAAAAAGTCGTCATTTTTGTACGTGTGAACTATCTGCGGTTCGCGACACTACTTACTGGCGCTGCAGTTTGCGGTTGCATTTTGCGGTCTGCAGTCCATGTTGGACTTGTACCTTTAAGTTCAGTAACAGGCCAGACCAACCACAATAAAAATAAAGATTTATTTTGATGTGATGATGAATGAAAAAAGATTTATTTGATTGATATTTAGCATTTATGAAAACATTTGGTACCACCAACAAATTAACAATGATATAATAGTTGCTTGATTTGCCTAAAGGTCAGATTCTACCTAATTCATGCAAAGCAAAGACATAGATTAATGTGCAACGACAACTCTTGCACTGTTTAGTTTTAAGTTGTACTAATTAAAAAATATCTGCTTTTCTTGTACATAATAAACGATTTATTTATTTAATGATATTTTAATATAGTACGGCATTTCCAACAAAGTACACAGTATGGTTTTTTATATTTTTATGGATATGTCATAATCTAAATTAAGTGTTAAAAATATACTAATATTATATTAAAACCGACTCTATGCACGTCATTGTCCTTACAGGCCACAGCACGTGCCTTGGAGCATGTGCTAAACCATAATTGTAACTACGACAACATATGCCAATTCTAAATTGTAACTATTTCTGAACACGCTCTGCGGTCTTATCCACCTTCACGCTGTTACAATAGAAGCTATTTTCGACTGACGAATGTTATGATAATTTTGTAAGACATCACCTGTGCCAATTAATTCTCCGTTTTGTGTCATATGATGATGTATTGGGACTGAACAGTGGCGCTACAATTGCAGCTAATAAATAAACGTGCGTGTCTAAAATCAGTATGTGCGTTATGCTATGTACAAGTTACAGTTAGTAAATAAAATGCATTTTTACTAATACTATAACATAGCATTAGTAATTTCCATAAAATTGAAGAAAATAATTATGCATTTAATATTTTTAGAATGTTATTTTCTCATAAACATTAAAATCGTCCATAAAACTAATAAAATATAACGTAATACAGGGTGTTTGTTAAAAAGGAAAAAAAGGCTGTTTTATTCATTTTGGTAGTGTAACAAATTGACTTTAGTATGGAGCAGCAGTTTTTCATAAAAAAGAGTAGTTTATACAAAGTGAATTGTCGGTTATGTGTTTTAATTTTTAGATGTTATTTCTATAATTATTATATTTGAGCATGTCAATGTAATATTTGCGACTCAGAAACCAAAGTAAATTCACTGTATATTCAAGAGAAGGATAACTTATATATGCCTCTCGTTCAGCCTAACACCCTGTTTAGTTACATACAGCTTATGTTTCTTTTGTATATTACTAAGTAATATATTTAATTTAATTGTGAAAAACGAAAATTCTAAATAAGCTCGAGTCTGGGTGTGCCGGGAGACGCCCTAGGTAAAATACATTGTCTGGTACCTCATAACACGTGTGTTCGTTCCTTACTTCAAGATCTTGACAATTTATGTGTTATCTGACGCACACTAATTTATTTTTATGATCATAGTCAACCTACGTCTCTTCACTGCTAGACATAGGGCTGTCCTAATGCACGCCACTGAGCTCGATCCTCAGATATTCTGGTCCATAGGCTGCCAACCGCTTTGCGTTTACCACTTCACTTCGTCGAAGGACGCCCAACGCTAGGTTTGCCAAGTCGCGGTCGCCACTCAAGAACACGTCAACCCCACTGGTGATCGATTTTACAGCAAGCGTGAACTGCCAGTTCGGTTTGCTTATTATGTGACACTAATTAAGTAGTATTTTATTATTTGAATTGTTAAAATATAATGTTAGTAACCTATTTCGTTGTATTAAATAATGTTGCATGCCTATAAGGTAAGATGTAGCTGACCCAAAACTATTTTTAAGATCTCTGTATGTACCTACATTCTGCAATAAAAATATTTGAATTTGAATTTGAATTTATTCTTTGAACTGTATTGTTACTTTAGTAGGTAAGTTTTGCGTAGGACGTCCAGCCACAAGATGGACAGACGAAACGGTACAGGTTGCAGGCAGCCACTGAATGTAAGCCACTTCCAATCGGCCAATCTGAAAGTCTGGGGAGGCCTATGTTAAGCATTCGACGTCTTAAGGCTAAAATGATGGTTATGATGATGATGATGATACTTCATTTTTCTGTCCGATGACTTTGTCCTTCAGAGAAATCCTGTAAATACTTTTTTCACTCGCTAATCAACATTAAATAGGTGTTTAAGACGTCCACGTCCAAAAAAATTCCCATCACTACAGACTACTCTAGTGATGTATCCCATCCAATTTGTTAAAACTTAATTATAAGAAGCGATAAACAGTGACAGGTCAATAAACTGTAAGTACCCTTTTTGAGTGACTTATTTATCTTGCAGTTTACCCTCGGTGTATCAATTAAGTTTTATGGCTCTGATTAATTTATAGCAGGCTTGATATAATATGTCAATATCTTGAAGTTCACGTCTGAATTCTGTAATTTGACATTGAAAAGGTTTTAAGTTCCGCGTACAATCGGGGAAAAAAGTGATATACACCCTATCGTAAGTATTTGTATAAAAACTGTTTTATCATCTTTAAATAGAGTAATATAAAACTACTTATTTGTTTATTACTGCAAACTTTTCTAATAATATCAAAAATTGGATTAGATTATGGTGTCGTCCTAATTTAATGCAATCTTTTTTTTTGGGTGCACAGTGAAACAGGATCAACTTTGAACGAAGATGGTTCCAGTTTGATACCTGTTTTTGATTAATTCTGATCGCTTTGAATGTGCTGGGTCCTGGGGAACTGTAAAGAAGATAAAGATAAAGATTATGTTTATTTACAAAAACATGTGTGCAAAATATAAACATGTGTGTGAATGAGATGAAATATATTCTTGATGTTAGTATTATTAGTAGGTATCAACATGTCATACCGATATTCGGCGTGCAAATAATTATTTAAAATGTTAGATGGTTAGAATTAAAACATAATGAGGTCAAATATTAAATAATTGTAACGATATAGAAATATTGTCTAATCCTTCGTTTTCTATGGCATGTTTATTTCTTATTTGACCATTCTTCTTCTTCTTCTTCTTCCTAGCATATTACCCGTTTTGTGACAGGGTCCGCTTTACTACTCCTTTGCCTCCACTTCGCTCTATCCCTGGCCTCTTCTTCTGTGAGATCGCAGCTCACCATGTCTTTATTGACAACACTCAATCATCGCAATTTTGGCAGCCATTAATTAAAATTTAATAAATGTATCGAAATAATATCATACTAACTACTTTAGCCCAAAGAATATGACAAAGTTCATCATCACACCATTTTACTGCATTATCGCACCTAGCCTGTGTTTTTTTTCATAGTATATCTATTTCTAAGATTGCAAGTCCAATCAATATGTTGTTATACCAAATGATTATTCTGTTATGTATGTTGGATAATCCTATACTATCCACACATAGACACCGTTGTTAAACCATGAATGATTATAGAAACCTTGTTCAAGGGCTGTCTAATAATAGGCCAAGAAAGTATTTAAAGGAGGTCACAGAGGCAATCTCTCCGCGCCAATTGCGAGACGGATGCATATTATAACTGCGGCGCGCATGCGTAACGCATACGATATGCGCGGGCGGCTATGGCGGACGCCGTGACATTACGCTGCTCTGGTGGCCAGGGATGTGGAGTATGTAAATAGTACGGCTTTAACACTTCTTTTCTTGTTATGTCTTAGGTTTGTTCATGCTTCGAGGTATTTAAGGATAAGTAACGATAAACGGTAGACGTGTTCTTAGGTGGAGACCACGACTTGGTAAGCGCAGCGTAGGGCGCCCTCAAACAAGGTGGAGTGATGATATACACTAGGCTGCTGGCAGTGGATGAAAACGAATAGCCAAGGATCGGGTTCAGTGGCGTGAAGGGACGAACTGACGTGGGCTGATTATAATGAGGAAGTTTTTCACCTCATGAAAGTCACCAGGGCAGAATTTCACATCATTTAATCTTTCTTTGTCGCTTTGTCCTGTTCAAAGTCGAGGTTAACTTGATCCTAGATGTGCCAACTCTGTATATTACAATTGGACCTCTAACCTTCGTAACCCTTGGATTGGAGTATCAGACCATTTTGGGTTATGGCTTAACATCTAATGTTGTCTAAATGTGCAGGTTTCCTCAGAACATTTTCCTTTACCGTCAAGCAAGTGGGAAATAAGCCATAGATTCCGAAAACTACGGGTACACACTGGGGATTGAACTCACAAACTACGCATGTAATGCCAGATGCCGACCACTGAACTAGCACTCTGTCATTCTCCCAATAATTACCATATACTAATTAATTAGTATTTATGGTTATAAAGCTATTAAATAATAAAATCGCGTAGATAGGTACAGTAACGAGCAATGAAATGTAAATACTTTGTAATTTATTCCGTTGGAATATGATGACTGTAAATGACATGAGTATTTTGGTTTTATACATATGAATATGAATACGTACTGCAACAACCAAAAGCATTGAGGTATATGTTGTTGTGTTAGTGTCAATGACGCTGTCAGTGTCATCAAGTAAATCACCATTTAGATAATTTTAAAATTATTGTTTTAAAAACTGTATTTTATACGAAAGGAATCATATGAGCCTAAACTCAAATGTTAACTAGTAATTATTAAAGAGTCCCTCGATCTACCTGGCTTCATCATCGAATCAGCTCGATGGTATTCATTTTTGTTTTACCATCTGAAGTCAACACAAAGTTAGAAGTTAGGTCAAAATCGAATTTTAAGATTTGATTACAAAACTTACAAGTGAAGATAATTAAGCGTGTTAAAAATGCGGTACTGTCGTGCACTTATCATTAAAACGAACAAACGTTGTTAATAACCGTTTAAATCCCAATTCGATAATACCTTTGTGGTGCTTTCAGATAAACCCCCTCATCAAAATTCAATCTATTTACACATCAGTCGAACCTAACCCTCGGCAGCGAGCGACGTTAACCACCGGCTCGTCTGGCCTACCGGCGCAAGCGCACGCGGCTAACGCTAAATAAGGCTTTGGCGGGGATTCCGGGCCTTGGACAGTCGGCAAGAACGCTCAGTATCATGAAGAATTGTTGAATTCCGTTTGTATTTATGTGGACAATTCAGAAGCAAAGCATTATTTTCAGCTGCAGTTACAAATTGTCTTATAACTTACTTACCTACATGTTTAACTTAAAGTCACACGACACGGACTTGCCTAGTTTTCCAAAGCTATATCTTTTATTACTAGCACTCTTAGGTTAAACAACAAACTTGATGATATTTTATTTTTGTTCACTATACAAATTTAATCATGTGTAAGAATAATATAATGTAGGGTTCTATAATGTTGCTTCAGATGTGAACTACTACTTACTACAGGATCAGAGCGATGTATGTGATGTTGTCCAATACATATTTTTTTATATTTTTGGCTGCAAAAACAAATAAACCTCAGAATGTCGAAAATTGTCTAGAACTAAGTTTAATTTTAACTTAAACTTTAACTTTACTTTAACTGTAAAATGTTTATTAAATCTTATTGTTGACTTAGTATTATCATCAATAATGTCGTGATCTGCACTGTAAATTCTTTTTGTATTCACAAGGACTACCTTTAAGCTTTGTATGATTTGTTCACTAGTTCAAGGTTTTATAAAATAACACTCAACATTGTCTCATTGTTAGTCTTGTAAAGGGAATATTATGAAACAGTTTTGCGTGTGACTGTACCGCTTCACATTTTTGGCCCATCAATCGGCAGATCGGGTCGGATTATTCGGAAATTTTCCAACTCGATAATGATTTACAATACAATAGCGCTGAAAACGTTCTTTTGTTTGCGTTTTACTCGAAACCTAAAAGACTAAAACTCTTTTTATTTGAAAGTGTAAAATTTTGAGTCACTATAACCCTACTGTGAGTGATCGTTGTATAGTCAAGCTCGCATCTCGCATCGACTCAACCACTCAACGGATTAGAAAAAAGACACACAGAAATTACTTAGGTAAAAAATACATACACATAAAAATAAGTACATAACATTAAACATATTATTTATCATGAAATCAATACGATTTAAACAGCATCGAGATTATTAACATAAGAATAATAAATAAATATCTGCCGGACAGTTGTGTTACGAGGTCGCAGTCCACCCACAGTAAGTAGTTTAGTATCTATTCAAGCAAAAATGTGTCCTGAAAAGCCTTTTTCTTTTCCAGCACACAGAGTTAAATAAATGTTTAAATGATGTTTACACTCTAATATCTTGAGAGATAGTGTGAAAATCGACCTTCGTAGCCGAGTGGCAAGTACACCAGACTTCTCTAAGGTCCCGAGTTCAATTTTCGGTCAAGTCAATGTAGTAAACTAACATTTCTATGTTTGGTCGGGTCTGGGTGTTGTAGTACCGTAGTTGTTTCTGATTTTTAACCGACTTCAAAAAAGGAGGAGGTTCTCAATTCGTCGAAATCTTTATTTTTATTTTTTGTGTATGTTTAGCGATCATTCGTTACTACGTTGACCAATTGCGACAATTATTTTTTTGTTTGAATGGTAATAATACTTTCAGAATGGTCCTATATAAATTTGGTTAAATTCTGATGACGGGATCTACAAGAAAATCATCAAACATTGCATGAACTCCGTATCACGCCAACTGATTTTAGTATCTATCTTACCTAATATCTTTGCCAAAAGGGGACCGATTTTGATGATTATTTTTGAATGAATAGCTTATACTTCAAAGATACTATAATAAAACATTTTTGGAAAAAAAATTACCCCTAAGGGTGGAAAAATAGTAATGAAATCGGTGTTCAGCAGTTAAATTATGTTTGCACTCGTAAGATTTGTTTTGATTAGGATTTATCACTAAAATGGATGAAATAAGTTAATTTTAATAAAAAAATAAAAACCGCATTAGCATTTTAGTTTTTTGAAATCGGTTTTTATTTTTTTAATAAAATTAACTTATTATAACACAACACAGCTTTAGTAACTAACATAAGTTCCAGAGCAATGTAGTTATATGATATAGTCTAAAAATTATTATTATTTATTACATCCCTCACCACGAATATCGGAGAACCTTCGGAGTCAGAGCCATCACAATAATTTATGCAAATGCATCAAAACTGGCAGTATTTATGTCTACACCTGCACGAGAGATGACCTAAACAGAGCGACACAAAAGGCCGTAGAAATTTCGGTCCAGTTTCGGTGCCAAGTTTCGGTCGAAGTCCATCTAGAATCAACATTGACACGACATAATTTAAAGAAAAATCGGCTGTTTTCTGTAAACAACACAACCAATTACAATCTGGACTACATACAATCTCGATAATTTGATAAACGCTGCCTTCAATTCGTCCTTCAAGAACTTCGTGCTGCAAAAACCGATTGCAATGGCTAACGCTCATCCAGATTTCGAACAACATCTTGATCTCTACTTTAAAGAATCCAAATTACTTTAGAACTTGCGGCCTTACAATAAGGTTGATAATTTTATTGCTGGTTAATGTGTTACGGTTCAACTGGTCAAGATATCTGGTCGTTTCTTACTACGGTATGTAACGTAAATTCTCTTAGGTTCCTTGTAAGGTATAAAAGGGAAAGCCTCTTGTGAATTCCGAATGAGACTTTCGGTATCGCGGTTTAATTTGTGATTAATTGTTTTTGGTACATTCGGTCGTTTGTCTGTGGTTTTATAAGGGCCGACTGAAGAATCGATAGTCGGCTGAACGCATTAGAATGTGATTAACATAAGAACTGCGGTCAAACTAATTATACCAAAGATACGCCACAAATAACGCCGACAGTCGGTATTGCTTTATGTTCACTACTCAGTATTTTAACTAATACATTTTTAATTGATCAATACTGTTTAACTCTTTTAATGATTAGACTTCGATGAAGTGTTATCTCGAAGCTAGGTAGTAAGTATGAGTAGGTGGAACTAAGTATCGTTTGAGAAAGACATGTCCACAACAGACGACAGAGGCTGAATTTCAGGGTTACCTACTCTACTACTACTACCTCAAAAGAAATAGGATAATAGCAAAGAGCGCGATTCAATTGTCACCTAAGACCGTCCATTTTATTTACAATATAATATGATCTTATTTACAGATTCATAACAAGTTTGTTTTTTTATATAGATCATGAAATAAAATTAAAACGTACTATTTATCATTATTTTCGACAGCCCTGTAATACCCATAAATTCATAAATGAAAACATATAAATTTGAAGTTTGTTCCTATTTTTAGGCGTCTGGTTCTTCATTCTACAACTCGACTTACTGAAGGACCCTACTCGACTCAACTATAAGATGATTGCGCGGGCCAAGTGCGGATTAGTGGAGAGGTGTTGTAAGTCCAATGACTAACCTTACTGTCAGATGTAATCAAGCCGCATTAAGGCTTCTGACTAGGCTTCACGACTAGTATCAGCTTATATATTATAGCTTATATAACTTTTAACATGCCTCCCAAAGCACGGTGACGCTTTTAATAAATGTCAATATACATGGTTGGAAAGATCACCTATCCATTCACAACCACGGTGTGTGTTGCTTAACTTTGTATATTTTATTTTTAAATTTAAATAGTAAGCTAACGTAGTTTCGAAGGGTATAATACCCTCACTGAATCATTTCGCGGAATCGCGTGATTGGGCAACACTATATTCGCGTGATGGCAACACATTTCTATCACCTCGCGATTATCCGCGATTATAATCAGTAATTACATAATTACCGGCTCCAATCTTCTACACAGAGCTTTGTAGCTTTGTCTGTGTGTATGTAAGTTACTTGGAATACTTTTAAACATTTTGGATTTTATTTCAGTCAGAAAAAATACTGATTCTATGAAACATATTAATATATTAATTTAGATTCTCTGCATCAAGGAATAATTATAACAAGTAACTTTATCTTATTGATTTTGACGACCTCCGTAGCCGAGAGGCGAGTATACTGGACTTGGTGTCGCTATCTCTGAGGTCCCGGGTTCGATTCCCGGTCGGTCAATGTAGAAAAATAATTTTTCTATATTGTCTCGGGTCTGGGTGTTGTGGTACCGTCGTTGTTTCTGATTTCTGTAACACAAGTGCTTAAGCTACTTATCACAGGATCAGAGCAATGTATGTGATGTTGTCCAATATTTATATTTATATTTATTTATATTTATCTAAAAACTAACATCGACATCTCAAAAAAAAAATTCAGTTTCCAATACTAAACGGCCGACCAGCTGACGACAGTTTGTATGGACAAAGAAAATATAAAAATATCTTTGGTATGGAGAAGTATTTTTTTTGAGATTTCGGTGTTGGTCCCATAGAAAACGTGGTTGTATTTGTGCAGAATAATCCGATCCTAGAAGCAGTTGACTAATTAGTTAAGACCATTTGTATGATCAACATTATAATAATTACTATAGCAATAGCTAATTACGATACATATTCTACATATTTGGTATTAAAATGCACGCGAAAACACCTCGAAGAGTTTTTCAATTTCATGACCTTTTCAACGAAGCTTAAAATGATTTTTCTGATTCTGATAGATAGGTTAGGTAGGCCTGTGAATGTAACATTTTAAATAAAAAACCTACAAGATTGAAAAGTGATGAGGTCTTTTTCTGACTCGATCAATTCACATGGACCCGCGGAGCAAGGCGAGTGCAACCCGAACGGATTTAAGTAGTCACCCACAGACGGATTTCTTAGAAAAATTAGATATTTGGCTCATGCGAGACTGTGCTTAATAAAATAAAATATAATTGCCATCCAAAACAAATAACTCGAGCCACGGGCACAATCAAAGCATTTCGATTTGAATAAATCAATCCCTTATAGAAATGCATCCATATACAGGAGATTTGATGTTTTCGACACTAGCTTTTGACCGCTGTTTCGCTTGCTTGAATTATTTTCCATCTTTATGTTACCTAGGTAGTACTCATTTTAATTAAATTAAGTAAACGTAGCAAATTATTATTGTTTTTGTAAAAAAAATGTCGCGCAAAAAGAGGTAAAAAATTTAAAAACTCGTTGTTTTATTTATTTGTTTAAAATGCCTACAATACATGATTCGAATTTCGCAGTTTAACAAAATTAAGCCATACAAATTTGTTTAGAGAAATAGCTATTAGTTTTCAAGATAAATATGTAGCTATGTTTGCACAAAAACATTTTCGCGAAACCTCAACAAGGGCGGAAGCTGAAAATCAGTGTTCTGCTCTTAGAGCAGTCCCTATACTGAGCTCCTGCCTTTTTCGTTTCGTTGCGGCACACAAACAAATTAACTACTGTAATTTAATCACTCTTTTGTATTTTATCATGTATTGTGCCAAAATGTTTAGCAAATAAATGATTTATCTATCTATCTTTTAGATAAAATAGTTAAAAAAATGTACCATTGTTTGTCAAGGTCAAGAAAATCGTTTTGTTTTGTACGCCAAAACTACTCCCAACTACTTCTCTAATTAAAGAGGTTACTCGTTGATGTGATCGACCTCTGACGTTCGTTTAATTAATAAAACATATAGTTTCGGGTCGGCGTATGCATTAGAAATATTTCTAATTTCGCCGGCATAGGCGTACGCGCACACAATGACTGATTTGCATTGCCTCAGTATAGATTGACCAAAGGTCGCACGCATAATAATTACGGATATGTTTGATATAAACAGTTTATTGCTGTTAAAATTTGTTTGTTAAATTAAAAATGCTGAGTTGTGAGACATGGATAAGAATTATATTAAAGGTAAAGACATCAATTGGATTGTTTGTGAATATTTCATCATCATCATTTCAGCCATAGGACGTCCACTGCCGAACATAGGCCTCCCCCAGTGACTTTCAGATAGGCAGGTTAGAAGCGGCCTGCATCCAGTGGCTTCCTGCAACCTTTACCGTCTTTCTGTGTTTGTAAATATTTAAGTAAATTAAACTCTTCCTACAAGTCATTATTTATCTTCAAACGGTTAGCGACTAGATAACGGATAAACATACTCAAATATATTACTTCGGTATGGGCTGGTAAGAAGGACTTTTAAATTCGCTCCTTGCGGGATTCGAACCTGTCCATCAAACTTTTTAGCCCGGAGCGCAAACCACTAGATTGGACAGTCGACGCGAGCAATGGCTCGCTGAAGCTCCTCAATATTTTTCCGTTCTGATTTCACGAATGCTCGCTTTGTTACATGTTACATTACTTACGCCGTACCCAATATTAACGCTTATCGCCCGGTATTTTTCTGAATCATCCGTCATAATCCTTCGTCTCGCGGACACCCTGTATGCGTGTACTTTTTCAAGACATTTAGAGGTTGTGTTTTTGAAGAGTTTTTTCTTGAGTTCTCCGCCAATTATGTACATTTTTGCAGGACCGGCCCTTTGAGCCCTTGCCCCGATGCTTTTGCACTGGATTCCATCAAATAAAAATCAAGAACGCCCGTTTTTGCCCAGCTTTTTGCGGGATATTGATGTGAGGAGCTGAGGATTCCTCCGAGGACGCGGAGGTCGCATTGTGTATTCCGAACCCCGATATTATATTTTAATGCCGACGAAACCGAAAGTCGACAAAAAATACATTCCAGAAATTTTACGCTGCAAATATTTCAAGGTTCCATGTCATAATTAAAGTTTGGACTTCGGAGATATGTGGATTTTGGTAACAGTAACGTACAATGATCCTTTAAGTACATATAATTTAAATATTTACAGATTATAAACATCTTCAATCATAAGTAAAAAATCTAATTCCGAAGCCATTTATTGACATAATTAAACCTAATATACTTTTTAAACCCATTTTGTCGTGTAGTTTACATCATCAAGAAGACTTTAGGCATTAATGACTACCATAGCTTATACAGAAAATGGAGCAGAAAATCAATTAGCAACCCCGTAAGACCCTTTTTCGTCCAAAAAAACCATTAAACTTCCTCAGGAAATTACAAACTAACTCTTTATCGCATCAAATTAATTGCGTAAAATAATAACCCTTTATCTGACAATGGCGAATTTTGACAGTCGATCCTTAACGGTTTAGCTCTATTGTTTACAGATGCGCCACGTTTTTTTATTATTAAAAAAGTAAACTCCATCAAACCCTTTCTATTTGTGGACATCTGCCGAAATCGATTTTGCATTTTTTCTTACAAAAAAATCGGGTGCAAAAAGGTTTTGATGGTTTTTGCTCTTTGCAAACGGCAACCCTTTGATCAAACAGGCAGTAATCGCATTCAAAAAAAAGCCAACAAGTAATCAGATTTCGACATGTGCTGTCTTTTTTTCAAGAAACTCGATAGTTCTTGAGTGTGGAGTGTGCCTTTTGTGGCTGACTAAATGTGTATGCCTTGGCGTCTTCCGTGTTAAAAAAATGGCACGCGCCTTTCTTGGTACATCTGTATTATAAAACACATTGCAATGGAGGGTTATCACTTTTACTGAGCTACAATAATTCAGGTTTTCTATTCAAAATTGTTGTTATCCGTTCACCTTTCTAATTACCTGCAGTAAAACTTTTTTTCTTGAGTTGAAAGTATTTTTTCTTTCTGTATTGCTAATAGTGAGAGTTTTATAGTTCCCTATATATAATTTGCCTGCTTGATTTGCATGTTTAAAAAGCAACACCAACACTTTAGGGACATTTATAAGAGTTATTTTCTTTTGTTATTATATTATTGCAGTACTTGCACTTAAATCATGGAAACGATTAATATTAAAACTATGACTGTTTAGAAAAAACCTGAAAAAGGTAAAAACTAAAGATCTTAAGCACTTACAAAACTTTTACTTATTCCGTATTTAAACGGCAGTAAGTTACCCAGCGACAATGGACACCTGCCCAAATAAACAACTTGTCAAAGCAAGACTACCACCAGTACCACCTGTTCGTGATGGTCACTTTACACGGTCACCGAAATCTTTAGGTAGGCAGGCCCGAGCCGCATATCTAGGAGGAGCAACATACCAGTTTCTCTTGATGAGTAGCATAACTCGAACCTTGTGACAATTAACTTTTAAGGCGAGTAGGTAGTGCCCCTTTTGCGACCAGGCGCGTATTGGTACGAATATCGCACGGAAACGCGACTGTTACGACAATCGTGTTATATTTAAGTGTCTATCCATTTACAAAAAAGTTGCGTTTTGGCGTTTAGGTGTCCCAGACTCTTGTTCTGATTTTTTGTCTATTTGTTTGCATTACATTTTGTGATTAAAACTACTTAAATGCATGTGTCTTAACAAAAAACAAAGATCTCAAACAAATGAATGCTGATGCCTATTTAGAATAACAAAAACAGCTCGGCAGTCAAGTTTGTTTAAAATTAACTCAAGTTTAAGCAGTGCTCCTGACAAGTGACAATGGCACCTGTCAAAGCAAGCCTGCACAGGTGGCGCCACACCTGAGTGGACATCTGACCGGTGTCTATGCGATTATTAAATAGTTACAAGTAATTCGATGAATTGACTCGATTATTAAAACACACGCAATGACGATATGGTTTTTACGATACTAAGGACACACGGTAGGTACCAACTTAATGAGGCTTTATCTTATGTTTTGGAAGTCCAGAAACACAAAATTATCTGTTTGACATTCTAAAATCCCGCCTCACAAACTGACTGGCAGAGAAACTGTTAACTAAGAGTTAACAAACATAACTGGACTGTTGTGTGTGTGTTTCTGGACATAAAACATAAGATAAAACTAAAAAATAATTGGATAAGTAAGAGAGGATTGTCGAATGCCAAACAGATTTTTTGGCGTTTAAAACATCAGGTAAGCCTTAAAAAAAATTGTTTTAATAATGTGAAGAAAAAAAGATGATGTATCTTTAGATGTATCTGAGATTATGTACTTATCTTTATAAAAAAAATTTTTTGTCGTAATTGTTACATTTATTTATATCGCCGCTAAACTAGACTGGCTGTTTCGTGAAAACGCGAAAATCAACTAACGTTTTCGCGATAAAAATTAAATCGCTTTTTTGCGTAAATATTACATTCGTGTCGTCTGCTACTGCAAGCGACTGCTTTAGGTACATAATAAAAATTACTATCCGTTTTTTCGCGAAACTACACTTAGGTTCAGATTTTGATCACTATATGTAAATAAATATGCTGTGACAACACACCTATTTTCAAAAAAAATCTAATAAGTCCGTCAGTTGGATTAACAGAAAATATTGGACACCAATTTTTTTTTTTTCTCAATCAAACAAAAAATTATGAACATAATATAGCCCGTTAAAGTTCCACGTAACGTCACGCCTTGCGACACTTTTGAGCAAGGCGTAACCGTCACTCTCAAACATTGATACGCTTTATCTTCGTCATTTTTTGTTTGATTGTTAAAAGGCAAAATACGGGTCCTATATTTTTTGATAATCTAACTGGCGGACTAAATAGAATAATCTTTTTTGACCCAGGAAACTAGCCTATTGTCATGGCCTCGAAGTAACGATATAATACAAAGAACATTTGCCAAAGGTTTCGCCCAGAACACCCAGACCCAAGCCAATTCAGAAATGTTTGTTTTTCTAAATTGCCCTGAACGAGAATCGAAACACTTAAGCAGCTCATCTTACATGTAAAAAACCAATTTTGGTTAGTGGGTTCATTTGTACGTTGTTTGATTTCGCAACTTTTGAAGAGACTTGGATTAAAATAAAAAGAAGAAAAGCATAAACGTTTACTAACAATTAGACATACACACACAAATGGTGCAGACAAAATGACACATTTGCTTAGGTACATAAAATAAAAGTGATTTATTATAAACAAGAAATTATGAGGAGAAAAAAAAACAAAGTTAGAATACTTACAGTTACAGTTCAATCTGATTAAACCTAAAACTGGACTATAAATAGCACTTAACTAAACACTACTATTAATAGCACTTAACTAAGCAAAGCTTGTATAACGACGACTAGATAAAAACATACTTATACATATAAACATCCATGATAAAGGTACGAAAGCACTAACAATATTTAGACAATCTCAGAAACTATCTACTACGGGTAACTACAAATACTATCTAGAAGTTGCTAATTCTGCTATCCAATCCATCAAAAACCAAACAATTAAAGCAAAAAAGTCATCCAACATTTGGAAAGCAAAAGTCCCGGCAGCTGCGTAGCACGAGCCATGCGTTCTTTGCTCTTAATTGTGATAAAAAAGATAAAAAAATAAGGAAAAAGTGCAATTTGGCGCGGAAGGCCAAAAGACAGGAAGAGGCGGCATGTTGCGGCCACTTCCGCGGTTTGAGCTAGCGATAGGAATAGAGTGGAATAGACTCTCATAGATACAAAGAATTGAGCAAAAGCAATCTACCTTAGATTGCTATAGCTTTGTTCTTATTACTGGTACTAATACTTACAAAACCTAGTGCTCGATAAGCACTAGTTTTTTTAGGGCAATATGTTTTTATTGCAGTGCCGTGTGGGGACGGCCGTAAAGAATACACTTCCCCACCGCCAACAGGAGGTGTGTCGTAAGAGTCGACTAATTCCTGTAGCACGAGACGTAGAGAAATCTTATAGAAATACTGCGCTCGCCAACCCGCCTGCCAAGCGTGGCGAGTATTGGCAATCCCCCCCCCCCGATGATCAGTCATTGGGGGAGGCCTTTGTTTAGCAGTGGACCTCCTATGGCTGTAATGATGATGATGATGATGATGATGTTTTTATTTATTAAATAAGATACACCATCAACATATCATAAACAAGCTTAAAAGATATGCCTCTGCAGGTGCATACAACACTTTTACATAACTAATTTATTACTAAATTATTAGTTTTTTCTTATTATATAAAAATGAATCTCTATTTCCCTTGGTCATCGCATCACGCGGGAACGGATGGAACAATTTCGCTAATTCTTTTTTTGTTGTGTTAATTATTGTCAAGAGAACTTTCTTATGAAAGAAAAAAAATTAGGCAAGTACCTACCAAAGTATTTTAACGAATAAACTAAAGACTACGCGAACGAAGTCGATAGTATTATATAATTTTGAATAATTCACAGTTTTAAGAGTGGTAATTTTTATTTAATGTCTAGGCTATTATGTCGTTTGCATGTGGTTATTTATTTATTTATTTAAACTTTATTGCACAGGTAAGTACAATTGGCAGACTTAATGGTATACAACATTATCTACCAGTCAACCTTGAGGTAATGCAGATAATTTAGTCAGTGGCGGAGTATAAAGTATCCAACATATTTTTTAAGACGAGTAAAATACATACACATACATACCAATTCAGACAATAATAAATACATACTATATAATATATTAGGGAAGTCGATGATTATTAATCGAAAGTGTGAAAATAATGCTAAACTGCACTTCTTTTTTTTTCAATTAGGTGTATTCAAAATTAATTTGTATCCAAAATATGTCTGTGATCGATTTTTATAATAATGTACAAAAAATTTACAATAGGTGTTTAAATGTTTAAAACTACAAAACCTAATTTAACCCTTCAGCCCAGCAAAATAAGCCAAAAAATAAAACTTGTTGTTACGCGGTTTCAAGCGACCGCTCGGGTGTTCACGAGTTAATAAATATTTGCATACTATTGGCGATAGGTGATAGCAAGATAAGTAAGACAATTAATAAAACCGCGTTCTTCAATCATTGCTCTATGGGAAATAAATGATTATTTTCTATTCTAAGTGATTATAAACATTACTGGTGATCTTAAAAAACTACATCCTAGTCAGTTAATATATATATATATATATATATTCCTGTTAAAATACATTTGCCATTGACATGAGAATTAACATGTACCTACGCTTTAAGTTATTTTTGTCATATACAATTATTTTCCTGTCAAGTCAATATCGTTGAATGAACCCCGAATAAAACAGAATAAATCTGTAACCGGATGAGTTAAAGGATGTAGGTATGGTTTCAATCGCATTTTGCGTGGCCTCGAACTAGCAAAATTAAATAGTTTACCTTGTTTAGCGCTGAATTTATCAAAATTTAATTCATTAATTTTGTATTATTTCATTACTTTGACAACAACAGCTGCGTCACAATATTTACAAGAGTCATTATTTATATCAAATTCGTACTCATTTGTTAAATATTATACCGTTATAAACTTAATGTATTTTTATGTTAGTTAAATACAGATTTTACTAAGACTGCTTATCTATTACAAGTGGTGTCCATATTAGTCTAGCATCAGCCTCAAACTTTTTTCTTAATCAACAATTGAGTCTACAATATATCCTTTTCAGCCGTGCGATGCGAGAAAAAACGAAAAAACTATGGCTCGTGCCTACTCTCGTTTTTTAAGGAAACATGTGCGATCTTTTGTGCTTTGCAAATGTAGTGAAATTAATTTCGATCTCATGCAGCATGTGGTTAATATTTATAGCTAATTCGCAGGTTTAGCTAAAAAAACATTAGTTTACTAATTTTTCGTAAAAAAAAATTAAATCCTTATACAATAGTAGATGCAGTAACTTGAAAAAGTTTGCTAGTTACGAGTACAGTCCACACAAAGTGCTAAATATCTATTTTCAACCGACTTCAAAAAAGGAGGAGGTTCTCAATTCGACTGTATGTTTTTTTTTGTATGTATGTTACGCGATTACTCCGCCAATTATGAATCGATTTTAATTATTCTTTTTTTGTTTGGTAGATCATACTTCAGAGGTGGTCCCATATAAATTTTATCGAAATTGATTTAGAAATTTTTGAGAAAATCAACAAATATATACCCAGATAATATTTTGGTTGTGGTTCTTGTTACCTATGTTCGACAAATATGAGCCGATTTTGATGATTTTTGTTTTATTTAATAGCTTATACTTTAAAGATGCTATGATAAAAGTTTGCAAAATAAAAATCACCCCTAAGGGTAGGAAAATAGGGGATGAAATCGGTGTTCAGCAGTTAGATTAGGATTTATCACTAAAAATAGATCAAATAAGTAAATTTTATTAAAAAAATAAAACCGACTTCAAAACACTAAAATGCTAAAAATAATCCTAACACTTAGGTACCTAATCAGTTAATTTTGGAGTCGGTGCAAACAAAAACATTGAATCTCTCATCGGCTGGCATTTTAGTGTTTTGAAGTCGGTTTTATTTTTTTTAATAAAATTTATTCAGTTTGTTTACACAAAATCATTAAATGTTATTCTAGTAGCAAATAGGATTTCAATCGCTTTTTCAACATACATGCGCCATACCTACAGTCGTTTCACTATCTTAAAATGAATATGAAATACCTACGAAGCAACACTCATAATCTTATATTTATCTATATCTATCTATATATATAAAACTAAGTCGGGTTAGTTACACCATTTATAAATCAAGAACGGCTGGCCCGATATTTATGATTTTTAATTTGATAGATTTGTCTCCGCCACGAATAGCAGAATAACATAAAAAATCGGAAAAAATCACGAATGAAGAGGCGGTACGAAGTTCGCCGGGACAGCTAGTATAGGTATATAGTATAAAACTAAAAGTCGGGTTAGTTACACCATTTATAAGTTAAGAACGGATGGACCGATTTTTATGATTTATGAAGTTTTGGATTTGTCTCCGTCCCGAATAGCAGAATAACTATTTAACTATAAAAAACTCACAAAAAATAACGAAGCAGTACGAAGTTTGCCGGGACAGCTAGTTGTAATATATATTAGTAAGCTGAAACACTTAAACAATGAAAGACTGCTATTAAAAAAACTCTCCACCCCTTCTCATCGCACTGGTTTCGTGTCCAACTCTTTTCTCATTCAATCCACTCGGCTCTGGAATTCTCTTCCCGAATATATCAAAGCAGCTCCCAATAGATACGCCTTTAAGATACGTGCTCGCACTTATTATCTTGGTAAAATAAAATCGTCATCGTGAACCCTTGACTCTACTTTCCAGTTAACGTCATCATATTTATGTATGTATGTATTTTATCTATGTAGTCTATGTATTATATTATTTAGTTTATAATATTTGACATAGATACTGTGTGTAGTTTATGCTGTGATTATATAATAATGTTCATTTTTGTAACGTCATATGCACCGCCCACAAAACATTTCTGTTTAGCCTAATGGTCGACTGGTAGAGAATGCTACATGGCATTAAGTCCACCTTTTGTACGATTTTATTTTGTGCAATAAAGTTTAAATAAATAAATAAAAAAAGACCGTTTACTGATATCAAAACATGAAAATTACAGTTTCTAATGTAATTTTTTTATTATTCTAGAAGCCCCGTAATAGCGGAAATGTGGCACATGCCGCGATTTAAAAAAAAGCATTAGGGCTGCCAACAGATAAAAAACGTATGGTCTTATTGAAACTTTTTTGTTTGCACGCGCTTTTAGCAAGTATTTTTTATCGGCAGTGACCAGATGTCGTATGCAGATGACATTTTTTTAGCGTATTGCGATTTTTATTTGTCTTTTTAGATGTTTTTTGAGGGCAGATGGTTTGCATATTTTATCGTTTGCAGCTAAATGGCTGAAACATTTGTTGTATCAAACACCTTTGTGTTGGAGACTTAAAGCCTTGGCTATGATAGTTAATCGGAGCACCTCGATTAGAGCCATGCAATCGGATAGTAGGATATCATAATTACCTAAGTGAAAATATTTGACAAATAATATTTTGATTGAGCACCATTTTAATATTTTAAAATTTAAATCATGTTTATTAATTATTTGGATAGAATACAATACCGTTATACGGCACATAACTTCAATTACTTTTTTGAAAATTAATAGCATTTTTTAAAAGAAATGTTTGTTATACATACTTACGTAGTTTTTTAGCATTTCATTAATTTAAACAATCTTATCATAAAATCTTTTATTTCAGACAACTTACATCCATACAGGTGGTTTTATAATATTCTTATATTTAATTTTGTCTACTAACGTTTAAGGTTTGAAAAATAATATTGTTTTTTTATTATCATTGCAAAATTATTTATGATGTTCTAATATCTGTATCAGCTGCACTACATTATGTTATGAAGTCCATTTCGGAAACTCCAATTAGCTAAGCGTTTTGGGGATCGAAACTGTAGCCAAATGTTGTGGAAAGGAATTGGTAAAAAACTGCGATCTGGAGCCTGATAATTAAGGGAGTGAGGAATCATTTCATTGGAAAAAAAGATTCGCCTTACCTGAGCTATCAAATTTGGTGTGTGTACAGGTGGGTCCGAGTTTGGGTAAAATATTCCCTGTTTATTTTAAGATAGGTCAATAATATGTTGATTTTGGTATTATACGTGCATCATACATACAATACGTAGATAGTTAATGTGGCTTTTACAGTATTTAAAAGACAGTATATACTACATACGTATACTTATTACCTATCTTTTTATATTTTACGCGGAAGACCAATAGTAAAATTTTTAAAACAAGGTTTTCGGAACTACATAAATAGCCGTCAATTTTAATACATGTTTATTATAAAGAATGTTTGCTGCGAGGCTTTACCGTCAGTGCCAGAATCATTGTTGTTAATGATTTATGTAATGACAAGCATATATTTTTTAGGTCCAGTTAAGTTATATCTTTTACGTTAGTAGCTCTAGTAATTGTATAATCTACTACTAACTCACTATGAATCTATGATATACAAGCTGGCCAGAAAAGTGACGTCCAAAAAATTTTTTTAGGTGCCTCATGTTGAGAGGTATCTAAATCACCCTCTATGTATGTTCTACGATTTTTCGTAGTTTTCGAGTTAAGATTTTTTTTAATGAATTTTTGCAACCATATCTGATTGAAAATTTTCAAAAAAAAAAATAGTAGGTATTTTCGCAGCTAAATTTCTATAAACTGCGCATTTATGCATATATATATACATATACATTTATAAAAAAGTAGTAGGACGTCACTTTTCTGGCCACCCCGTATTAGGTGAAAAAGATACGTGCGAAATAAAGATATAATTAACTTAATTTCCTATGATTAAATATCATCCACAATCGCAGTCAAGTCTGTTAATCAATAGAAATACCTAGTTAGTATATATGTCTGAGTAAACTAATATTTAATTTTTATAAACACTCTGTAGAGTGCCTTAACTACGTCGCATACGTGGACCGAATATATTTGATATTGTGATCCGTAAAAAATGGACCCCCAGCTATTCCACCACTCGAAAGAAATTCTTGTAAAAAATCCGATTTTGCAGATGTTGGTTTTATAAATTTCTTGCACGTGTTTTGTGTTTTTTCTGAGTTATGCCTTTTTTCCCTCGTGCCGTGCGGTCTCATATTCCATAAAGACTTAAAATGCTTAATTAGGAATAAATTGTGGTATGAAATTGCAGCTGTCAAACTTTGCCAAATTTCATCGTTCCGCTTAAAATTAACTACTTGGAGACTATCTGTAGCTATTAGCTTACAACACTCGTGATGATTCGATGTCAATTATGCCATTATAAGAAAACTGTAAACTGTAGAACTTTTGTAATATAGAAAATGCTCAGAATTAGGTGGAGAAAAGAGAAGATGGTGTAGTAAAAAAATACGAAAAACCAACTAAGTGCGTGTCGGGCTTACGCACCCAGGGTTTCGTTCAAACTTGTAGGTAGTATTACTAAGGTTCCGACTATAAGCATCCGGAATTTTTTAGAACCCGATACAAAACGGATTGAATCCGGGCCTGTCCGGAGCCGTTTTGTATTAGAGTTCTGAAAAATTCCGGGTCCTTGTAGTCCGAACCTAAGTGTATCCACACGGGAATCGGAAATAGTTTTTTTTGTGATATAACTTTAAATTTACGGTTTTCGGATTTTTCTCATTATTTGTGCTGTAAGACATTGTTCCTTGCGAAATTTTATGACTCTAGGTCAATTGAAAGTACCAACAATCAATCAAAATCAACACAGGTTTTGATTAATTTACATGTGACAGAATATGCTGAATAATATCTTTTAATTGCGTTGACTTAGAAGTTTGATTTTTGCACAGATCCATGGGATTGCATGCATTGAGTATTTGATATTAATTTCAAGTAGATACCTCCACGCGTTTCTGTCAAAAGAGTCTTTACAGGCAGGCAGGCAACAGAGTGATCCTTTAAGGTTTTCCTTTTTCTTTTTAATGTACGGACTACGGAACCATATAAATTAAAATAACATGACACCAACACAGACACGGAGAAGAAAAAGTTGAAAAAGTAAATGACATAAATATTTGCGAATCTAAAGACACTGTCGAGACTATTATAATAGACTGCATCTCAAATCACCGGCGCAAGCACATTATTAAATTCAAACACCACTATAACGCCATCTAGTGAATATGGCGTTGCCTAACCACAAAGACGATATATCACAATCAATCGAACATTGTCGTATGTGATGAATTTGAAGTAGATGGCGCTAAATGTGTATAATTCATATAATTTTGACTTCAGATGCTAGGTAATTCTTTTGGGTAAAATTTTGGCTAAATAGAGTTAAATTTATGAAAAGAATTATGTACCAGTATATACTCGATAATGTTCTTAATAAATTAAACTTTACCATTTGTTTCAAGGAAATTAGCATCTTCTCGAAATGTCATCGGTAACACTGACAAGAATATATTATTAAATTGATTGATTATTAATATTGATTAACATACAAACAAGAACATTATAATATTTCAAACAACATTAAAGATGAACGTGGTCAAAGGTGGAAAAAATTATATAGTGACTAAATGCGTATTAAAGTAGCGCCCCTTCCAAAATTTGAAAGATTTATGCCTTTTTCTTCAAGTAAAATTTTATTACTTGTACAAATCAATGTATTGGATAAAAAATCATCATTTCAGCCATAGGACATCCACTGCTGAACAAAGGCCTCCCCCAATGAATTATCATAACATATTGCCAATACTCGCCACGCTTGGCAGGCCGATTGGCGAGCGCAGTTTTTTATAAGATTTCGCACCAAGACGCCGTCTCAGAAATTAGTCGCCTTTTACGACACACCTCGTTTTGGCGGAGGGGAAGTATATTCTTTACGGCCGTCCCCACACGGCTCAGGATAAAAAATCATCATTTCAGCCATAGGACGTCCACTGCTGAACATTGGCATTGGATAAAAAATATAGTTCTATTATTAGATACTAATAACTAATAAAAAATATATAGTTTTGTTTTAATGATATCAGGCAATAAGTATATCAGTAAAAAAATAAAGTCACTCTTTTTTTGCAAGAATCAAATCGGAATACAAATTTACATGGTTGATATTAGCATCCGATTGTCTTTGACAATTATTATTTTGATTTGCTGTTACACATACAGGGTTTTTGCCGTCGTACCAATATGTGTTATAATTTATTCCAAACTTTTTAACTTCATCAAGAATATCTCTGAGACAGGCACATTGCCAAGGATTTTGGTTGAAATAAAATTTCGTCATACTTCCTCCTGAATTTTTTAACTCCAAGCAGAAGTTATCAGTCAAGTATGAAAATTTGTTACCAGCCAAGTTCAAGTTTTTAACAAGAGATCCTCTAAAAGCATTAACTGGCACAAATTCTATCAAATTTTGCGATAAATCTATGTTCCCTAATTTGGGTAAATGCT
Source organism: Anania hortulata (assembly GCA_963576865.1). Taxonomy (NCBI): domain Eukaryota; kingdom Metazoa; phylum Arthropoda; class Insecta; order Lepidoptera; family Crambidae; genus Anania; species Anania hortulata. The sequence goes on along the minus strand of OY756412.1, from coordinate 5,436,360 downwards.
GGAACAATGTATCTGGGATCTGTTTTAGTTTATTACCTCTTAACAGAACTGACTTTAATTTCTTTAAAGGCATAAAAACGTTTTCAGCAATGTGTTTTATATTATTATTGATTAAATTTAATATTTCTAAATTGTCCAAATTAACAAAAAGAGTAGAATCGTCAAGTATTGTTATTTTGTTTGTTGAAAGCATTAAATGTTTCATTGTCTTCAAATTAGATCCTGTAGCGAATTTTGGGACTTGTGTCAAGAAACATCGGTCTAAATTTAGGAATTCTAACGTCTCAAAGGCATCGAGCATAATGTTTTTAGAACCAGACATGTCGTTTCTAGAGAAATCCATGTATTGTATTCTCGGACTCTGATCAAATATGTACGGATTCATATCTTTACCCAGTAAAGCATTACTAGATAAGTCCACGTGTCTTAATTTTGTCATGGGATCCAATATCCCCAGTTCTAATTCAGCAATTCTGTTTCCTTTTAAATGTAGTACTTCTACATTAGGTTTTTGGTCAAAAAGTCCTAGTGGAAATCCAGTTAGCTGATTGAACGAAAGATTCAAGAACTTGAGTTGTTTAAACCCATCTAGAACTCCGAGTTTGAGTGCTTGAATTTTGTTACTTGATAAGTCAAGGTATTCTAAAGCTGGTAGATTCTCGAACGATTCATAATCTATATCGATGATTCTGCATTCCCTAAGTGTTATTCCTGTCGTTCTATTATTATCTGAGACGAGACCTCTTTGTAGGGAAAAGTCACTTTTTCCTGGACTGCACACTATGTCTCTTTGTTGGTCTCCGCTGACTTTGCATGAGGGACGCGCTGCAACCGGCAGTAATCCAGACATCAGACCAGTCAACAACGACCACAGCAAAATTGGGAGTAGCATAATTTTGTCTGAAAATAATGCATTTTATAATTTATTTAGAAATGCTTGTTTTGTCTTCCAAGAGTCACCTACGCGCCATATTAAATGCCAATAGGCTAGTTTCCTGGGTCAAAATAATATTGTTATTGTTAGAGTGAGCACTTGACGTCACGCCTTGCTAAAAAGCGTCGCAAGGCATGACGTTACGCGGAACTTTAACGGAACGCGGAATTTTATTCTTCATAATTTTTTATGTGATTGAGAAAAGAAAAAAATACGTGTCCAATATTTTCTGTTAATCCAACTAACGGACTAATTAGATTTTTTTAGGAAACTAGCCCATTGATCAAATGTCAAATGACTGTCAAAGATTCATTCAGACGTCATTAATCGAATTGTTTTTATTTCGAACGTTTTCTAATTTACAAATGATCAAACGTTTATGAGATTTGGTAGTAAGTTACAATTCGATTATTATGTATAATGACCTGAATGAATGTAGAATACTAATAATGTAGAACCTTTCGATGAATTATTGTAGATTATTTGTTATTAGATAAATTGGCATTTGATATAGCGCCTGTAATCCCAATTCCAAATCTAATTTATCGTCTATTGTTTTTTTAACAAATCACTTATTAAATATTTGAACAACAACAATTTGCATTCTAAAATACTTACAATTAACTAATGAATACACTACTTCAAATGGTTACTTTTATTCGTTTAATTAGGTTTCTGTATTCCGCGTATTTACGAGTGTTACTTAAAATAGGGTTTAATGACAGTTAATATAATAACTTATCAGTTTATAAACATGTTCTCTTAAATGCGTTATTATAACATCTAGTATGCTGTCTAGTACATGTACTATTTAAACAAATAACAATCACTAAATTTCATTATAATTTTAAATTTAGCAACTATAGCATCCTAATTGCCTAAGTTCAAAATATAGATATTTTTATAAATAAGTTTACTGACCTCTGAAAAGCCTTGACGACTGACTTACCTAAATTGTAGAAAACTAAACAAGTATCTCTCGTTTTAATAAAATGCAGCACTTTTCCACTACACATCAAATATTGACGAATATTTACTTGTTTTTCTGTAAATTGTTATTGTTTTATCAAGTTTAAACAAAAGATGGCGACATGACGGGTCGCTAAGAGGTGACGTACCGTACATGCGCAGAAGCCGGTTCTTACCACTTTAATGAGATACTCGTACCTACTACACAAAAGACGCTATTCGACGTATAGCGATAAAAACATAGACACTTTCAAATTAAGAATCAAAACAAACGATAAACGGTTACACATACGGATAAATTGACTCATTTACTTTTTATTATATTGTTTCATTCCCATCTACTCGTATATCTATATATATATAAAACAAGGTCGGGTTAGTTACATCACTTATAAGTCAAGAACGGCTGGGCCGATTTTTATAATTTATGCTTTTTTGGATTTGTTTCCGTACCGAATAGCAGAAATACTATTAATACATCGAAAAATTCTCGAAAAAAAAAACGAGGCGGTACGAAGTTCGCCGGGACAGCTAGTCTAACGATACAAATAAGAATATGAATTAGATACTAATAAATATTTACTACATTGCTAATATTAATTAAGGAAATCTAATGAATTAGTTCGTGTCTCTTATCACATAGTAATAAACATTTCAATTTCTCACACAACTAAACTGCGACCCACTTACACAGACAGCATTATGTCCGTTGTATTTATCTCTATTATACACCAGCCCCAAGGCCTTTACCTCTTCAATAATGTCCCTCAAACACCCACATTGCCAAGGGTTATGGCTGAACAGAAACTTGGTAAGTCTACCACCCTCGTTCCTCAACTGATGGCAAAAGTTCTCTGGCAAATAAGATAGCCTGTTTCCAGATAAATTTAAATTCTTCATCGGGGAATTCCGAAATGTGGCTGCCTGAATCTTTTCTATGGCATTAAATGCCAAATCCACGTTCACTAATTTGGGGAGATTCTGGAATAACTTTTCCGAAACATTTATCAACCTGTTACGCCTCAAATAAATAGTTTTTATTTTCTTCAGCGGAGCGAACACATTCTCATGAATACTTTCTATGGAATTCCCGTTCAAATCCAGTATTTCCAAATCATCTAGATTTACAAAAGTGGTAGGGTTGTCCAGGTTACTTATTAAGTTCTTAGTAAGCGATAAATGCTTTAATGTCTTTAAGTTGTCTCTAGTTGCAAATGAAGGTACTTCTGTTAAGAAACATACATCAAGAGACAAAATCTGCAACGATGTAAGACCACTCAATAAACTTTCGGAAGCCCCAGATAGGTCATTTTTGGTCAAATTTAAAGATCTCAATTGTTTTGTAAGATCAAATATATGAGAGTTTAGATCCACACCTCGTAATTCATTATTGGCTAAGTTCAATTCAATCAATTTTGATAGTTTATCAAAAGCTCCTGGTTGGATTGTTTTTAATTTGTTTCCTTGTAAATACAAAAATTCAGTAGCTTTCACAGCATCGAAAAATCCAGTAGAAATTTCTTCTATTCTATTGTATGACATATCCAGATGTTTCAATTGGTCTAAGCCATTTAGCATACAAGACTCTAATTTCTGTATTCGGTTTATAGCCAAAACTAGAGAATTTAAAGAAGGTAATCCATGGAACGCTTCACATGTCACTTTAGTTATCCCACAGGAGATTAAGTTAACTGATTTCGTAAGACTGACATTAGAAAGAACACCATTTATTAACTCATAATCAGCATCATCATCAGATACGCACACTATATGACCATCATTGTTTAAGCAACTTGGAATTGCTTGAACATTGTAGAATATACTGGCTAAAGCCAGATACTTAACACTCCACATTTTGGACTTTCAGGTACCCTGAAAATTAAGACATTACATATTTTCTTTAGAAATTGTACGATTAATTATAAAATCTAATGAATGTCGAAACTGGATCATAATAGTCTTCAAAACAATATTAACAAACAAAAGTTTTGATTATTGTCATCATCATCATCATTTCTTGCATCCGGCGGCTACCTGCAACCATTACCAGGTCGTTTGTCCGGCAAGCGCAGCGTAGGCCGTCCACTTACGAAGTTTTTAATGCAAAATGTGATTAAATGGCACTGTTCACTCACCTTGAAATTAATTTGTATATTAAGCGTCTCAAATACAACTGCAGATGGACAATATTTTACAAACAATGTGTTTACTTTTAGCTTTAAGCCGTCTCCCTCAGTCCCTCCACTGATAACGATGTTACTCACCAAGCACGTAGGTAACGCAATCTTTGATTCAATCGAGATCTGCGTACAAAAATTTCTAAAAATACTAGATTACTATCACGGAAAATAGCATTGTAATAATATACTCGTATCTAAATTTTAAAAAAGCTGGGAATTATTTTAATTTAATCCAGTCATAAAGGAGATTCTGATACCTAAACAGAATAACACAATAACCATTTAAAACACTGATATAATATTATATTTAAAACCTTACTTAAATATTATTATTTATTTCAAAGAGTTTAACTGTATTTCATCAATTGTTTTGGATATTATTTGTATTTAGTGGGCAGGGTTAGAGTGTTGCAATCAGATTTGATGTCAACTGTTAAAATCACTCAAGGTCAATTGGTATTGACTTACTGAGTGTCACCCCAGTTAATGAATTACCAACATTTAAAAAGTCAATTTTCCATTTTGTCCACAATCAAAAACGAACGTTATAGTCTACTGTTGCTGTAATAAGCAATTAGTTAAGGATAAAACATTGGTTTTCCTTGATTATTGCAAACTGTTGTTGTAAGTCCTAATTTAAACATAAATACTCGTAATTCCTTCGATGTGATTTTCTTTATTTCTTATAACCCTTACGGGATTCGAACACATTCGATCCTACAATGGCCTTGCTGTGTAGTCCGGAGTGTCCGGTCCAGTCCGGAGACCTGGCGCTCTTTTTCTTTAGAAAAACGATTTTTCTAATTTGACTTGTGTCTGTGTGAGCTTAAAGCCTCTAACATATTCATTGCGGTATCTCATAACTCTAGGGATGTTACAATGCCACATAAAATTAACTATTTTTTCTAAATTTTTCCTTTGTTAAGCTAAAATACATTTTAAAGAAACATATGAATTCCTTACTTTGAAACCATGGCAATTTATTTATTATATTTAATTCAACAACTATAATATTATAAAATCCTTTTTAGACAGTGGCGTAACTTTGATAAAACTAAGCATAGTAATCCGAATATAAAGAAACCTAGACGTGACCTTGTATGCACTCTAAAGTGGCTTGCTAATGACATCATTTGTTTTTAGATTAAAACAAATATTTGAGCCCGTATTAAAATTAACAAGGCAATCGGAATTCCTAACATTCTGCCACCTACATACTTCCACCCACAACTTCACGCATCTGTCAAAGTCAATAATACGCGTTAATAACCTTGACCAATTAACTTCAGATAAACTTGCATATATAATAAAACTTGCAACAATATAATATTTTTTATTTTGTACAAATCATTGTTTACTAAATTAAGGTTATTGTATCAATCATTGACGTCCTTTTCAAATTGTGCTTCATTTACTTGTTGCTGCTCGTTTTCATTTCCATTTTCTACGCCATTATCACTATTTTTCTTGACACATAATTCTTGCGCGTCTTCCGTATTGAAATCCACTGAACTATTCTTAGAGACATTAATATCAGTTTGTACCACGTTATCTGTCACATTTCGTGTAATGTCCAATTCACTTTTCAGTCGTTGTATAGCTTGAACGACCTCATTCTGAAAATTCATATTGATTTTGTATAATTGCTCTGAATGCTCTTTTTCTCTTCTCAGTTCATTCTTCATATGCGTGTCCTTGAATTTTTCTAATTCAGTCATTATCCTCACTTTAGATTCGTAAGTATGCTGGACCATCGAGACGAGCTTGAAAAGTTTTTCTATCACTTTTTCTTTGACATCCTTTGAAATGTTTGGGTCTGATTCTAGATCTGTTTTCGCGTCAAGGGCCAAGTCATTTGCTGACGAAGGAAACCCTAGAAGTGACTTCGAACCATTGGAACTATTAGTGTTTTTCAGTGGACTGTAACTTTCAACTGGTGGCGATTTTTCTTTGGCTTGGGATTTCGTGGTAAACGCTCCGTGAGTCACAACCTCGGTAAACACACCTGAACTTGGTTTGTTTGACTGGTATTCAGCTGTTTTCTTATTGACTTTCTGAATCAGTTCGCTTTGTTTTTCCTTCTGTTTTTCAAATTGTGATTTCTGTAGCACTTCTTCGTGTACCATATTCGTGGTATCCGGGGATGATTCCTTACTTTTGCTCTGAAAGGGGCTGCCTGTTCGTTTGCTAAAGTTGGTCACTGTTAGCCGCGACATGTCCTTGTAAGGTTGTAAGGATATGGTCTTAGAAAATAGGTCACTGAACAGATTTTGTGGACGCTGATAACAAGAGCTGCCACTCGGCTCGGTGGCGGTGGTAGACTAAATGGTTCATATCGGTAGTTGGCGCGGCTGGCCTCTGCGGGCCAAGTGTGGGTTTCGCTCCATAGTTTTGGAGTGGCAGCGCTTCCTAGGCGTGGCGATGAATTCATTAGTTTAGCACAATAGAGATAGATGCAGAAAGGTCAGTCCCTTATCTTAATAAATATTTCCTAGAATCCGAGAAGTCTCAGAATATTGCGATGTGTCTAAATCCGTACATCGAGGACACAGCAGTATGTTTAGGAACACACACTGCTTTGCGCATCTTTGTCATACAGAATAGCCACTTAAATCTTAATGTTCCGGCATACGACGATTATTATATTTGACGACAGTCTGGTGTTGTGGTTCGCACTGCGGACTACAAAGCCAGCAGTTGCGGGTTCGAATCCCGCAAGGGGTAAATGTTTGAGTGATAAACACGAGCATTTGTACCTAAGTCACGGATGTATATACTCAATAATTTATTGCAAAACCTTAATGTACATGTAGATGTTACAAATTATCGAACAGTTAGGCACGCAACTTGGGGGCTAGGAGAGAGAAAGCGTTTTGATCTATATGTATTATACATATTTTGTTTATTATTAATTAAAAATACAATATAATTGAAATGGATTTATTTGGTATAACCTATGTATGTATTATTAATAAAATATTCATTTTTGCTATAGTAACATTTATTAGTTAAGAATTGTTTTATTTTTTGTGTAAATGTGACGTCGTTATTTTCGTTTTTTAGTAAGTCGGGTAATTTATTACATATTTTTATAGAAGAACAGAAGGTGCTTGAAGATTTTAGTTTTAACCAGGAAGTTGGCAATACTAATTTATTTTTATGCCGTAACGTGTACTTGCATGGTAAACCTTCACGTTTTATATAAAATTGTTGTTGCTGTTTCTATGTTTGTATAAATGTAAATAAGTATGTTTATCCGTTATCTAGTCGTCATAGTAAAAGCTTTGCTTAGTTTGGGGCTAGCTTGTGAAAACAATTTATTGTTAATATTATTTATGAATACTTATTTGCAATAACTATCTTTGACGATGCTTATCGAAATGTAGCCTCCAAGATAGTTAAATAAAAAGATATTTTTGACACACATAGGAAACGCTGTTCAAATTTGAACGTTAATTGTGTGTCACATTAAAATTTTGCGGTGTTAGATAAATAATTGTAGGGATACATGTGACCTTTGTCCTTTGTAAATTGTGGGGTATCCAGTCTTATATCGGTCACGTAACGACATCGAGCACATACACTAGAGGAGCAATACGAAACATCTTTCTACAAAACTAGTAAATGATTTTTCGCTTACATTTAGTATGAAATGGCAAGTTCTGTCAACTCTCGCCCATACTATTACAGTACAGTCGCAGATTAAAAATAAGCAATTTTTTTTAACTCCGTACGGTAGTATGTGTTCCGTTCCATGCGTAACGGAAACCTGTTTTCCAGATAAGCTTTGCTGGTGCAGATCAACTGCTGAGGAAAGGGATGAAGTAACTGACCTGGATAACGCTTCGACTTCTGTCAGTAAAACTACGGCTACCCGTTGAGAGCTGGTGATCCCTGGACGGCAACCACGGAAAGGTTCTTTGGCCGGTCTTTATGGTTCCGAGGCAGCAACTTTACCTAAACTAATGTCTCCTCAAGGGAACACAATCACCATAAACTGATATGGGCCCCTCAGGACTCAGGACAGGACAGGAACACTTCTACGCTCTTTGTCATTCAGAATGTGTCACCAAAACCACCAAAGCACGAAATGATATAGCGTTTTATCGACACCAACTGTTTTTTTTTAAAATATGATAGAAATAGCCGCCATTTTGATTTTTAATCGAAACAGTGATCATAACACGTGAAGTTAACGACACGACGATTCAACATGGCGGCTATATCTATCATATTTTTACAATTGGTGTCGATAAATTCCTATATCATATCGTGTTTTGATGGTCATGCTACTAGCCTTGGCATAGTTAGGTAACAAGTGAACCTACTATTATTGGTTTTAGGTATGTCACCTATAGCGCCCAGAAGCGGCTCGGGCGTCGATTGCAGTTTGCATTAGGTTTTGTTGACGTTGACACGCAGAGAATATTTAACAATCGTTACGGCTGATAAAATGAAACATTCATTGTATCTCGTAATAACTGATCATCGTTAATATACAAGTACGAACATATGTATATGTGTATGTTTCAGTTAGTATAATATGGATGTGTTACTTAATAGTTAATAATCTAACTGGCAGTATACTAACGTTCTCAGCGTGTCCTATAAATAAACTTGTTGTTCCAAATTTCAGATTGTACAAGGTAGGAAGTTCATTCATGGTATCAAACAAACGTATTCGTATTTTTCTTTAAAAAATACTACAATCTTAACTTCCTATACAAAAACTTATATGAAACTACTGTAATATATTTAAGATCTTATGTACTATATCCAAAAGCAAATAAATGATTTGATTCTTGATATAAGATATTTTAAATAAAAAGAGCCATTACAATGTTATAATATTAATGACAAAGACGTGTGTATATGTACCTACTTAAAAACTGCCGAGCCTGCAACAGAACTTTATCTTGTAATATACTTATTTGAAAAGAGGCTGACAATAGAGACCAAGTGTCTTGAGCTGCTTCTTCTTGGCACTAGTCCACAAATTGTCCCGAAGCAGTGGTAGGTAAGGAAAGGGACGTATAAAAATGCAATTAATGGCCTATTTGCTAAATATATTTGATTTTATTCGATTTATTTAATGTATTGTTTTGGTCTAGTGGGTTAATCTTCGAACTACAAAGCCAAGGGGTCGCGGATTCAAATTTGAATCCCGCAATGGACAAGTGTCTGAATTTTTTTTTATCATTTCACAGTGATGAGTCATTTGCACCTAAATGTGGAGGTCAATGCATTTTTGGCTGTATTTAATGTGTAGTGTTAGTGGAGTAGATATACCTATAGGTTTTCAAATAAAGCAAGCAGTTTTGATTAATGAAGTACAACAAAATAATGTCCAACCGTTACGTAATCGTAATAGTACCAAAGCTCTGCTTAATTTGGGTCTAGATTTGATATGATTGTTGTGAGGATTTTTTATTAGCTTGTTTTTTTAATATCTAATATAAAAATATATTTTAGTAATTATTTTTGGTGCATAGGCACGGTAATTCGCATAAATCGCAAGGGTTCGATACCCGGTTAATACTTATTAAAAAAATCAGGAAACGAACCATTCTGAATTAGCTCGCGACTGGGTGTACCTACTGGTAGACGTCAGCGGCAAAATAAATTGTTGTCTGGTACCTCGTGACATAAAAACATTTATTCTAATACCTTATACACGATAATTGTAAATGTATGTCATTGTCATTGTAAATTGTCATTGTAAATTGTGCGCATATTTCTTATTGATTTCTTAATAATCGGTGTACAGCAGATAAATTGTGTTAGTATTATAATATTAGTAAATATTATTAGTTTTTTGGAGGACTTATTGTTTTAAGTAGACAAAGAAAGTAAATTTTCAATAATAATATAAAACCGATTCAATTTATAATTAAAGACTGTTGTGACCTACAAGAGGTCAGCCACACCTAGACAATTTTTAAAATGTGTACCTACAACGAATTTGAAACAATCACTTTCACCGTTCACGGAACCATTCTGCCAGGAATGGTCAACGCATTTCGTATGCACCGCGGATCCCCAACGCTGGATCAATAATAATAGGATATCGCCCGTTAACTAAGTTATTTGTGTCACATTAAGAAATGGTTTTAAATTTAATTAAGTATAGCTGATGACTTTTGTACTAGAATATACTCATATTTTTAACAAATTGCCGCAATCTATCGGTGCACTACCTGAACATTATAAAGATAAACACATATCGAGACGATTTTAACGAAAAGTGGTTATTTACCATTAGTGATTTATACATTGTGAAAGTGGTTATTATACATTTTACTAATAAAAAAGTATAGCTTTAAAAACTGCCCAGCTCACACAATTTTATTTTGTAAACATTCGTATTTAGAAAAAGCCTGAGAATATTTAGTGAACCGAGTTTCGCTTCTGCTTGCTCGAAGATCTTCGTATTTTATTTGGCGACCTTTGTAGAGTCTCCCAACAGGTGGGTCATACATACTTGGATAAGACGAAGTTGTTGACGAATATGTTTACCTAGAACAGACTATCCGTCTAAGTAGCAACTTCGACAAAGAGGTGGCATGACGGATCTAACTCGGCTGCAATGGGCACTGTTCGGAAAACTACATGATAACTTCTCATCCGAAATCCCCTAGAGCTTGAAGACTAAATTATTTAAGCAGTGTTGTCAGTGATGTCTTACGGCACTGTTACGCAGTCCTTGACTGTTGGCCTTTTAAACAAGCTCAAAGTCATCCAGCGTGCTAAAGAGATGCTTGGCTTTTTTTTTTAAAGATAGGATCAGAAACGAAGATATCCGTAGAAAAACCAAAGTTACCAAAGTGGAAATAGGCAGGCCACATCGTTAGCCACAAACTAGAACTGACAACCACTGGGAAAGAAAGGTTCTCGAGTGGCGACCACTAACTGAAATACGAAGCGTAAGACCCACTGTCCAGTGGACTGACGACCTTGTCAAGGTTGCGAAAAACCGCTAGATGCAAAAGGCTTAGGACTGCTCGCTGTAGTGCTGTATTAGTAGTATGTTAGGCGCCTATCGCCTTTTCTATAATGACGAATCATACAATATGCGGACGAGGTACCTATACTCTGTTAGGAACTGGCAAATAAGGTAAACAAACATGCAAACATCGCTTCTGTCAATTTTAGTCTTGCCGAATGCTAGCTAGTTAGTCACTTATCAGGGAATCACTTACCTAATTTAAGTAGTACCTTAATTGAATTGCCAATTTGAAACCAAAATAAAGCGGCTCATGAAAATAAAAGTTGTTCGGTTATCTTTTTCCAAAATATAATTGGAGGTTTATTTCCAAAATAAATTAAAAACGTTTAATGAAAATGTAAAGCATTGTTATTACTCAATTCAATTGAATCTCAATCCAAATCCAATCAATTTGTTAAGATCTTTTGTGTTTTTGAGTTGCACAAGGATTTTTCAGTCTTTAGTTATGAAAACTACGAAAAATCGTAGCACATACTTAGAAAAAACTTTTGGACATCACTTTTCTGGCCACCCTGTATATAATTTGCAATAGGGATAGCCTATACGTCTTGTCTTGCAAAATGATAGGGTACAAATAAGCAAAAAAATGGATGGCATACAACCTAAAACTTTGTTCTTTTGGAATAATTTCATGCATAGTATTAGTCCTTGGGTCACCTCCAGGTAAGTCGTGTTTCTCATACGTAGCACATTTCACCATTATTATTTCTGAATAATTACAATAGGCTAGTTTCCTGGGTCAAAACAAGCTTATTATATTTAATCCGTCAGTTAGATTATCAAAAAATATTGGACCCATACTATTTTGTCTTTTGTCAATCAAACAAAAAATGATGAAGATAAAACACATCAAAGTGAGCACGTGACGTCACGCCTTGCTAAAAAGTGTCGCAAGGCGTGACGTTACGCGGAACTTTAACGGGCTATTCTTTATAATTCTTTGTTTGATTGAGAAAATAAAAAATACGTGTCCATTATTTTGTGTTAATTCAACTGACGGACTAATTAGATTTTTTTAGGAAACTATCCCATTGTTTTACTTTTAAAGATTTGTAAGAAGATTTAATTTATACTTGGAAACGTACTCTGTTTTACTTTAAAAACAGAAATCGATTTTATTATTACAAATTGCAGAGTTTAACAATGTCATGGTCTTTATCAATGAAATTATCTCCGGAGTGACAAGTTCAATGATAGCATTAGAACTACGATTATGTATGCGCGCTGCGCGTGCGACGCGCCTGCTCCTCCATATCAAACACCTCAGTACTCTACGCTCGCTGTCCCTGTCGCACTTATAAGAATACCCATATGAACGAAAGGAATATAACAATTGGATCATACCTCTCCAAATCAGGGTACGGTGTCACAAACAACAGAAAAGGCGCTCAGTTTCTACAACATTCTAAAACGTCAACAAAACGAACACCACTATCAGAACTTACGACGTTTTTCACTTCAACGCCCAAAGAGGATTCGAATCAAATAGCTTTCCCTTGCACTTAGATCCTGTTGATACAAAAACGTCGTAAGTACGCCAAATGGCCGTACAATGGACGACAATGTGTGCCGGAACTGCACCATACGTGCTGAATTTGAAATAGCTGTATAAAAACGAGTGGTTCCTTGTCGAAACTATCACAAACTAACTAGCCTTCGTGAAGTGAACACCAGGAGGTCAGGGAAACAAAATGGTGTCCAGCAAAGTGGTGTGTTTAATGGCTTTGGCCCTTTTCGGAAGTGCGGTGGCCCAGCCCTCGAAGCAAGCCTTCTGGAAAGGAACTCCTATGGATGGCATGGTTGAGGAGATGAGATCAGGGTGCGCTGAGGGATCCGACCCGACCGCCTGCATCAAATACAAGGTCATGTCTCTGTTAGACACAATTTTCAAGAAGGACACCTTCCAGGTAAAAATCAGTTTTTCCTCAAAAAATACTTTCTCTAAAATAGGAGCTTTATCTTACGTTCAAATTTTGTCTCCTCAGATCTCAGAAGCCGTTGAAGTGACAAAGAATGGTGCTGGCAATGACGTCACCGGCCGTTCGTCTGGCGACTTCTTCGACACGATCGAAAACTACATCCAATCTCATGACGTGACTTTCCAACTGCCTATCGCCGACACTAAAGTCACCGTCAGCCCTAGAAATCTAGAAAACGATGAGCTGAGCCTCAACATCAAGTTCAACAAGGAAGGCGCAAGGTCCGTCGGCGAAGCCCGCAAAGCCAAGCTCAAGAAGATCATCGTCCCCATCCTGGTGTTCGTCCTCCTCAAGGCCATGACTCTCATCCCTCTGGCCCTCGGTGTCCTCGGTCTGAAGGCCTGGAACGCGCTGCAGCTGTCCTTCTTCTCTTTCGTCGTCTCCGTCGCTTTGGCCATCTTCCAGCTCTGCAAGAAGGTTAGTTGATTACAAACCTATTTTTACATGTGAAATTTTCTTGAGCACTAGAGAGCACATTGATCCTCAATCCATCACGAGCACCCTATGCCCCACTTTAGCACATGGGAAGTGGCACAGTAACTTTACTTTCAATTTAATTGACTAACCGTTTTTGCAACTTAACTACCCATATCCTAACATTGTAGTTTACCCAGATTGCGGCCGACAACTCACACCCCCAGATCTCTGCTCACGGGCCGTGGGACGCCGCGTACGCCGCCACTCGCCGCAGGAGAGACGCCGAGCCCCAGGACGAAGCCCAGGAACTCGCCTACAACGCACACTACTGATCCTGGACCACACCGAGACATAGCGACGACACGACCCGTTCAAAATGGCGCCGTTCCAAATTTAAACAAAACTTTTTAATTTGAAACAGCCACTAGATCGGATACAATACAAACCAAATAGGTTTCATTTCGAAACCGCGACAGTGTAAATACTATGTAATAGCAACTTATTTATTTGAAATATGTGCGCGAGTGAATGTAATTGTGATGTATGACTGTAATTTATTTATATTTTTAATAAATCATTGAGTTTAACTAAATCTTTTATTTAAACCCTTCGTTTTAAGATCATAAGTAATAAAAGGCTACATATTTTCAAAATAGAGTTTTATTGAACCATTATGCCATCTAATCTGTCTATGGTACAATCAACAAAACAATAAAAGTCAGGTTCTTGATACCGTATTTAGATATTTCTGTACCATTTTCAAATAATTTAGTTACAACTACTGACAATGCCTATGCCTCATCTATTAATTTAATTAATCAGGTTCATAGAGGTAAATAATTTAATCCAATTCCTGTACACATCTTTAACTATAAGATCCAGAGACAGTCGAGGTGCACCATAAGAAAATCCTCACGGTCTACCTGTCTAAAAACTACCTTGCAATCAATGTAATTGCTAACACCTTCAATAATTTTCTTCATTAAGTATATATAATGCATACAGGAAGAGTCCTGCCAAACTTTCTACGCCTTTTCCAGACTGAATACATTTCTAATTGATATGAATAATGAATGATAATTGACACCAAAGTATTCCATAGAGTGATTATAATTCCAGAGGTGAATCCAATGGACTTTCTTCGGGAGAGAACGGTACGTGACTGAAAAACCTAATGAATGTGTATTCTAACTTTACCGTCGAATGATTCATAATATAGGAATTAGGTATAGAATCTGCCTGCCTAGGGCTATTTAAATTTGTATCATACAAAAAGTTTGACCACCGTCTGGTGTAATGGTTCAAGCTCCGGACTACATAGCCAGCGGTTGCAGGTTCGAATCCCGCAAGGGGTAAATGTTTGTGTGATGAGCATGAGCATTTGTACCTAAGTCATGGATGTTTATAAAAGTATTTAAGTATGTTTATTCGTTATCTAGTCTCAATAGTACAAGCTATGCTTATTTTGGGGCTAGATAATTGGTGTGACTGTAAAACAAATTATTTATTGAAGTTATCTACTGGGTGAAGTATGCAGATCAGGAACGAAAAACACGGCGTATTAGAGACAGAGATAAAGAGAGATTTTTATTAGACACAAATTACAGTTCAACAATGTGGTCTCCAATGGGCAGCTACTCGGCGTTCAGCGATTTTAATACTCAATTATAAGAAGTAAACGAAATAGGTGCGGTAAATATTCCTAAGCCGAAGAGTGTACGTATCCATAGCAATGATAGCAACATCGCAGCATTCGCAGCTCAGAAGGCCCGGTGTAAGTTTTTAACGTATAAATCGATTTAAAAGGAAACGTGAATTTGTATGGACCATCAACGAAACAGATGAATAAATTACTATAATCACTATTACCATATTTTTCCTTACAAATTCGTGTTTACGTTCTCTTCGAAAGGTAGTATCCCGAAGGTCATGGCAGATAGATGGGACTCGCCGCTTCTTGGGAGCTGGATACGGCTTCATGCCACGGCATGAGGTAGGACTCGGTACCCCTGAGGCGGCGGGTCACATTTATGTAATGTGTCTCATTTTAATCATTTCATTTTAATTATTGTATGTTAGTCAATTTAGTTTATTTTTAATTTATTCATTTTTATTTTATTTTTTTATTTAATACAACTTAAATTTGTAATTTTATGGGTTCCTGTTGCCTGAAATAAAAATATTTTATTTTATTTTATTTTTATTTATTGAGTAAAAACTCATACTTGGCCCTCTGACCGGAATGCGTGAACTAACTACGCGGGCGCACTTGGCTTCCATAGAGCAATACACATACCGCGTACTCAGTAGGTACTTGCTACTGCCCGCTACTTTATCTACGTAGATTTTAGAACAAAGCCAAAGAGGAATGGAATAAATAATTATTTGTTATCACCAAAACCACAAAAACGGGATTCAAGGTTGACTGGTAAAGAATGCTGCATGTAACATTTAGTCCACCAATTCTACTTAGGTACTCACCTGTGCATAATTATAAAAAAATATATTGTATGTAGCATTCCTTCAGTTAAGCAACAAATAACGAACAAATAATAACTCATACGACCAGTTAAACTAGATCTAATATATTGTCTGGCAAATTTTACCTGATTCCTTTTAGCCGTTAAAGCGTGATTGAGTAAAAAACATTAAAATTTTCACATTAAAATTTATACAATCAATTATACAATTCAATTCCCATGTCAATCTACTGCTGGAAATAGGCTTAAATACCTTGACGGAAGGCGCCCCACGCTGCGCTTGCCTAGTCGCGGTCTCCACTCAAGAACACGTCTATCATTAATACTCATTAATACTCATTTATTCTAGGCCCTCTTCACCCTACCACCGCTTCGGGACTACATATCGGCTGGTGATGAGAAGAAACGGCGCAACAAACTCAGTCACCTTTGTCAGCCTTTTTTTACAGGAAATACAGTTACAAGACATGAAGTAAGTGCGAGCTAAGCAGATTAAGTCCATGCACTCTTGTCGTACAAATAATCGTCTACCTTTTATTACCCTTTTTTCATAAGGTTTTTTTAATGTGAATTTTGAACTAATGTTCAGATAGTTCAATAAGAGTCTGTGGAACTTTATTAAAAAATTTAATACATTTCCCCAAGAATGAATTAGCAACTTTATGTAGTCTGAAGCTCGGAACGGCAAGTTTATTTTTATTACGAGTACTATAATAATGAAAATCACTTTTTAAGCTAAGCAAACTTAGATTTTTTCGAACGTACATAATATTTTCAAAAATGTATTAAGAGGCTTTTATTGAGAGGATTCTTTAAAAATCTCCCTCAGAGAGTCACGAGGTCCAAGACAGTATATCTCATCGGTTATCGGTTCTACGGCAAATGTAACATTGCCACTTCAGCTTGCTGATCATAGGATATATTGATTCCTTTAGTTATATATTGATTACTTTAGTTCTCTCTCGATTGACGTCATACATCCTTATAATTATATCTATCAGAGAAATCCAGAGCACATCTCTCTTCATAACTCGCTAAGCAACTTTGAATTAGTGTACTAGTCGCACCGTGTGTCCACGTCACGTTCAATTATACATATACTTGTTCTGTTTTAAGCATCACACTAACCTATTCCAAAGAAACAATCAGGGACTAGAACCGAGCCCTGCGGCACGCCTCATTGTAATTCCGCAGGGCTGTCAGGATGCCAGTGATGAATGCGCGGCATTCCTCGCTTACCCCGCTGACCCACTGGTTACCCATTAGCACGGTTTCGAAGCCATTGGTTTATTATATTGACTGTTGTTATAGCTTGAAAGTGTTGGACGAATTTGGCAAAAGCAACAGCGTGCGCTAAATTAATGATTACTTATATCAAATGCTAATCCAAAATTTAAAAATACCGTTATTGTAAGGATACCCCGTTATTTTAATTAATTCAGAACGATATTGAGATGTGCTTGCAAATTTAATGCGCGAAGATACATAATCATGTGCGCGATCTTGGCAGCCAACTGCATCAAAACTGCCAAGAATGTCAATAGATTTCATTCAGTACTTACTTATACCCTTATTTTGTTCTACATTGTGATTCTATCTATGGACTGTTAAAAAAGCAGACAAACTTTAGATAGTTTTGATAAACATGTAGGTAGGTCCAATTTTAAGAAAGAGGTCAATCGTCGATCCTACTCGGCTGGTCAGCGTTCGGAAAACTACACAACGTCATCTTGTCCAAAATACCTAAGGACAAAAATCTACAACCAGTGTGTGTTACCAGTGATGACTTAAGGAACTGAAATATAGCCTCTCACTATGGGCCTCATAAGAACGCTCGATGTTGCACAGCGTGCTCTGAAAAGGGCTATGCTCGGTGTTTCTTTTCTAAATTGAATCTGGAATGAGGAGATTCGTAAACGAACAAAAGTCGCTGACATAGCCCAACGGTTAAGCAAGCTGAAGTAGCAGTGGGTGGGGCACATAGCACGTACAACTGACGGCCGATGGAGCAGCTGTAAGGTTCTAGAATGGAGGCCACGTACCGGCAAGCGCAGCGTAGGACATTACACACTACTTGTGGGTACAAGGTGGATAGACGACCTGGTAAAGGTTGCAGAAAGCCGCTGGATGCAGGCCGCTTTCAACCAGCCAATCTAAAAGTCACTGGGGGAGGCCTGTGTTCATCAGTGGACGTCCTAAGGCTAAAACGATGATGATGACGATAAATGTGATAAATATAGTTCAAAAAATTTTAAAACTTGGTTCGTTGGGCCTGTTAGTACTACTAACATGCGTACGCCCAGTGATGAACGGCCTGATGAGCGCTATAGCAGTTAATAGTGTTGACCAAAGTGGTGGTCACAACGAGACTTTTAGTCATAAGGATACGAGCTGCTGTAAAATAGTGAATGAATTAAAATTTGGCGAGCACTACATGACTTATTCATGCATAGCTCTTAATCATACTTGTTATGGCTGCAGAGTCACACCAGTTGTCGTCAGTTTGAAATGCTGACATGCACATGTAAAATAAAGTTGTGGAATACACCATTACCTTTGTCTCACCATTACCAACATTCAAATCAGTATGTCCAAAACGTACACTCATCACATAATAGCCGCCGGCATTTCTGTAAAAACAATCAAAGTCACAATCGACACGTTTAAGCTCGCGCGCAGTCCGCTACTCGGAGGAAGTGAAACAGCCATTTCACAATCCGGACATGGCGCAGTGCGCGTGTGCGCATACGAGATGCGCCACCCTTATTGCGTAAGACGTTGGGTAAGTAAAACGCGGGCTTTTTGCTAAATCAGAGCAAATTTCACTTTCGGACGCGAACTGCTACGAATAATTAAAACAAACAATGGAATAGCGAGGACATAGTTATGTGATAATAATGATGGAGAGTACCTACCACATACAACGCAAACTATAGCACTCTTGTTTCTCCTTTTTAGGGTTATGTATCTCAAAAGGAAAAAAATGAACGCTTAAAAGATCACTTTGTTGTCCGTCTGGTTGTCTGTCAAAGAGGTTTTTTGATCAGAAACGCGTGGATGTATTATGTTGAAATTACCTACTATAAAATTACTCAGGTCTGCATACCTTGGAGGTGTGAAAAATCAAACTTCTAAGTCAACGCAATTAAAAGATATGGTCAGTTAAGGCCCATATTTTGACACCCGCAAGATAAGTAAGGCCTATTTGCAAAAATAAATGGGTTTGATTTTTTTTATTTTTGATAATCAAAACCTATAGGAATCGTTGACCTAGAATAATTTTTGGCAAGTAGAAAATGTCTTATAAAGGTAGGAAAAAAGTCCAAAAACCGTAAGTTACAAATACAACAAATCACATTTAAAAAGAAAAGTTTTTTAGTAAACTCGGAAAACGCATTAAAAATCTTCAAGAATCGATTCCCGTTATGGACGAACTATTTACATACCAACAAGTTACGGAACCCTCGGTGTGCGAGTGCAGATCGCACGAGGCATGGTAACCCGTAGGAACCGACTCACCGTCAGTGCGCCACGCTATACGTACGAGATAACTCACATACACAACACAAGTACGAAGCCTTCATCCCCCACACGCGCCCCTCTTACGAAGTCTTATTCACATGAGGGCCCAAGCACCAGCCTGGACTGTCACCGAATCACCGGCTACGGTGGAAGACACTCCAAGCTAGTGGTGGATACTTTTACCGCTGTAAGTATCCAAACTATCTAACAGTTAAACAATTTATTGATAACAATATGATGATACATATTTCACAACAAAGTTTTAAAAGCTCTTATCAGCAATTCTATTACGTCATTTTAAGAACGTTTTATCTTTTACTAACCACAACTAAACTTGACTAACAGTAATGATTTTAATTAACAAAGAGTAAAAATGAAACGGACGACCTAATCAAGATTGCAGGAAGACTGGATGCAGCCTGCTTCCAACCGGCCAAATCTGAAAGTCAATGGGGGGGGGGGGTATGTTCAGCAGTGGACGTCCTATAGCTGAAATGATGATGATGAAAGACGGAACTGGAGTCATTGACTCAAATTAAAGAGTTTAGTTTAGATCATGTCTAAGAATAATGGATAGATTACTTAAAGTAATTCGTCTCAAACAGCCGTATGTCTGAAGGTACGTATATTGTAGACGCGCTGTAACCATTGCATATTATTTGTTATTGTTACTATGCTGTAGAATTTATTTTAATTTTAGAGTTTGCTGTCTAAGAGCACTTACATTATCTTCATTACAAAATAATAAATACATATGAAACTTACATAAAGTTACATTAATTGAAGTTCCATCCTCCCTTCCTAACTACAAATACGCACAATCCGTAGCGTCTACGCGACTACATCGTAGCGAAGTCGACTACTAATTCGTAGCTTACAAAACATAAATGTTTTATTCAAAGTTGATGTTAAATAATATCATTATAGTAAAATGGCTCATAGACCATTTTAGTTTCAAGGTATACATGTGTTTTATTAAATATTTACTGAATTTGAACAAACAATAAATTTTAATGATCATCATCTGTCGTAGTCGTAAAGCAACGGTACTTTTCTACTTTGATTGATGTGGGTTTGATTCCTATCTGAGACTGTCGAATTTTATTAAGAGTACTTATCTAGGATGCTTGGGAGCTCCTACAACCACCTAACTAGTCACTACCGAATGTTATTTCTAATATTTGAGGTACTGCGCAAAATACTCAGCCAATGTCAGTCCACCGTTCGACATAGACATGACGATCTCTGTGGCCAAGAGGCGAGCATGCCGGACACGGTGTCGCTATCTCTGAGGTCCCGGGTTCGATTCCCGGTCGATGGATGTAAAAATAACTTTTCTATATTACCACGGGTCTGGGTGTTGTAGTACCGTCGTGGTTTTAGATTACTATTAAACAAGTGCTTTGGCTACTTACGAGTACCATAGGATAAGAGCAATGTATGTGATGTTGTCCAATATTTATGCAGGGTTACATTGGTAAAGGGGTGCCAAATCTTTAGGAGTGCTCAGAATTAGTAACTTAATCTAACTATGCAAAAAACAATTTTATAAAAAACATTTAATTACTCCTATCCGCTGTTAAAAATCTTACGCTTGGATAATTTAACACATTTATAAAAAATTGCACCGTATGTGCACTCCTTAAGGTCCTTGTTGGGTCGCCGTACCTACGCCTCTGATGAATGACCGCGCGGCTTTCGTAGTCTCTCTATTGACTTTATTTTCAGATATTTTAAAGAATTTTTTTATAACATACGATTCTTAAAAGTTATAACGATTAAGACGCTTCTTTTTTATTTTGTTCCCTAGATCTTATTTTTTTAAATTTGGCACCCCTTTGCAATGCAACCCTGTATATGCCGTTCTCAATGCAAATATAAGACCTAATATTATATAATAATATAAGCCCAATTATCAAAAAAAATTTTTCATTACTCATACTCGGAAAGTAGGTCTGAAGTTGCCTGAGGAGCGGGTTGAAAGTAATACTTTTCAGCCCTAGGGAGAATCGTTTTCAACTAAAAGCTGTCAAATTATAAAAAGAAAAAACGAGTTCTATTAAAAGCTTTTTTTGTATTTCTATTGAACCATACTTTTTATGCAGCCACTTAATAACAGCGCGATGTAAAATTGAATTAAGATTTAAGTAACATAAAGATAAGTATTAATTAAAGTTTTATTTTAATGACCTTATTATAAGTTTACTTTCAACTATTTCTTTAAAAGATTTGGTCAAAATATTTACCATTTTTTCAATGACGACAATAACAAAATAATGGCTGGCCGGCCACAGAAATAAAATAGGCGGGAAAGCAGCAATCCGGTCTTCATTTTTTTCTTCAAGTTGTAGAACGTAGTGATTGCATACTCTTTGGTACGGTTTTGTAAAAATTCACAAATTTTTTCGTCAGCTAATTCATGTTTTTATTTTTACTTTCCTTGTATTCGTAATGCAAAGCACAGTGTTTACCACGGGCTAAAGACTTACTCGTATTCGCTATGTGCGAAGTGGGTGGTGGGGGGCGTCAAATCGATCGCAGCACGCAATGTAGCAGAAATGTGAAAAACTCTGGACTGTCACTCGTCAAATTGCTATATTTCCATAGAATTCCATACTAACGGTAATAAGTATTTTTAAGTGAAAACGTTAAAATTCGCGATATGGGGTCATACGTGTTCTGTTATAAAGTGTAGAAACAATGGGAAAAACATTTCGTACATGTTTTATTGTTTCCAACATCAAGATGGAAATTGGAGCAAAGAAATAAATAGATAGCTGCAGCTGTGAAAAGAAAAAAGTTTGTAGGGAATTTGTGTTTCAGACGTTTGTCTTATGATCACAGATCTTATTAAGTAGCTTTGTCCGTTGGTTCTGAGCTCTTTAAAATCTCTCACACGCTGTGCTAATACATTTTTTTCACATTCACATTTTGAGATTGGAAAGTTATATCATGTTGTATTGATTAAAATCCCGTAGGTATTATAAAATTCGTATTTTAGTTCAAGTAAGAAAATCACTTATTATAATATGCGCAAAATTTTTAGATATTTTCATCTAATTTCGAATAAAAACAATCCGAAAATCGAAAATAATTTGAGAGACTCAAGTCCACAACAATTGTGGTCACTAGGGGCGCTGTCATCGCGCACACAGCGAATTTAGTCCCTCGAACTATTCCGTCTCGGGACTAAATAAGTTACTTTCACCCCTAGGTTAACAATGTACCTACTATTACAGTTCAAGAAATTACCTTAAAGAAATTCAAGAAAAATAACGACAAATAGTTGCAAAACATTAAATTAGTATGTAAAGCTCACTAACACCTGTCCAGCTGTGCACATACCTTACATACTTAAGCACCAATGTTTGATGTATCACCATCCGCCAGCAGTGATTAATACATCAAAGTGCGTACGCCTGCACACAGAAAATACCAATTGATTTTTACCAACAGAATTCTTCAAAACTATTGTCATTCAGTGCGCACGGTTCTGGCGTAATATCTTGCTAAATAGCAGGTTTAATGTATAAATTATCTTTAATTTATCAGCAGGATGTTCATGATGATAAGGAGGGAGGCGGAGGGTGATGAAGAGGAACATGAAAAAATAATAACGATGTTATCATGATGGTTTCAGTCATAAGACGTCCACTGCTGAACACATCATCATCATCATCATCATTATAGCCATAGGTAGTCCATTGCTGATCATAGGCCTCCCCCAACGACCTATCATAGGGGCGGATTGCCAATACTCGCCACGCTTGGCAGGCGGGTTGGCGAGCGCAGTTTTTTATAAGATTTTGCACGCAGACGCTGCTACCCGTCTTGTACTACAGGAATTAATGGCTTCTTACGACACGCCTCCTGTTAGCGGTGGGAAAGTTTTCCCGGTCGGTATTCTTTACGGCCGTCCCCACACGGCACACGGCACGGCAATGCTGAACACAGGTCTCCCCTAATGACTTTCAGATTAGCCGAATGGAAGCGGCCTGCATCTAGCGGCTTCCTGCAACCTTTACCAGGTCGTCTGTTCACCTTGTAGGTGAACGTCCTACGCTGCGATTGCCAGTACGTGGCCTCCATTACAGAACCTCTCTGCCCCATGGCCGTCCCGTCAGTTCTACGTGCTATGTAACGGTGTAATGCGAGCGGTCGAAGTTCAAGGAGAATAAACCTAGTAGTTCCAACGGCAGCCTTTATGTTCAGCGATCATTTGTTACTGCGTTGACCGATTTCGATAATTATTTTTTTGTTTGAAAGGTAATATTTTCAGAATGGTCCCATAGAAATTTGGTTGAATTCTGACGATGGGATCTATAAGAAAATCATCAAACATTGCATGAACCCGTACCACGCCAACTGATTTTAGTATCTATCTTACCTAATATCTTTGCCAAATGTGGACCAATTTTGATGATTCTTTTTTTAATGAATAGCTTATACTTCAAAGATACTATAATCAAACATTTTTGGGAAAAAATTCACCCCTAAGGGTGGAAAAATAGGAAATGAAATCGGTGTTCAGCAGTTAAATTATGTTTGCACTCGTAAGATTTGTTTTGATTACGATTATTCACTAAAATAGATGAAATAAGTTAATTTTATAAAAAAAATAAAAACCGACTTCAAAAAACTAAAACGCTAAAAATAATCTTAACACTTACGTACCTAATCACTTACTTTTGGAGTCGGTGCCAGTCGATGAGAGATTCTATGTTTTTGTTTGCACAGACTCCAAAAGTAACTGATTAGGTACGTAAGTGTTAAGATTATTTTTAGCGTTTTAGTTTTTTGAAGTCGGTTTTTATTTTTTTTATAATTATGCACACATCATATCGATTTATGTAGTAAAATGACTGTAATCGGATTTGAGAAAACGCAACGGATATATAATAATAATATCAAAACAAGTAGGTACTTTCTTTTCCAATCATGGTAAGGTTAAGGTAAGTTTTAAAATATTGTTTCAAAACGTTCTTTAATAATGATTAGTTATGCATCAAATGTACTTTAAAAAAAACTTATGACAGGGTTTACCTCTGCTACAAGTAATTAGTATTATTGTGAACATACTACAATTATGGATGCTAAGTAATGCCCAGAGACTGGCAACTTATCTATAGGGAAATATTAAAATTTTCAACAATTGAGTTAACCTTTTGCATCTATCTACAGAACCAAAGTAAGGGTGGTTTTTGATTGCAACTTTAATTATATTGAGGTACTAGCAGCAACAAGACATGATTTATGACACGATTAGCGCTCATTCAGTTATATACAATGATAATTATTGTCATAAAACTGAACTCACTCTCACCTCCTGGACTTTCTTAAATGAAAATAAATACTTTGCCAAGTATGAAAGCGATCAGGATTCAAATCACGCGCCGGCACCGCGTGCCTTGCCGCCCAAAGGATCACGGTATAAAAACCAAGCCCATTGAAAAATTAAATCATTGTTGTTCCATTAACCGGCCGGGCCGAACGTCAATTAATTATATCTAATGTCAAAGTGAAAATTAATAAAATGAAGTGCCTTATCCTCTTTGCTTCTGTGGCCCTAGTGCACGGTTACACCATTAAGGACAATGAGGTCGAAACCGCTCGTTTGAGTACCAGTGATGATTTACTAGATAGTGTGATTAGTGATTGTTTTGGAGCGGAGACGCCGATGTCATGCCTCAAAGTGAAAGTTCTCTCATTCCTGGACACCAAAGTAGGTGTCAGCTCGGAATCAGCAAGGGCTCTGGATGAGAAAAACATCGATAAAGTGATCTTCGAACGCGTTGGAAGGATCCTGAACAGTAACGAATTCAAGGTTCAGCTGCCTGAGTTCCTGTTCCAACGGGCTGAGGTCTCCTACCGAGCAGACCGCGGCTTTGATGTCGACTTCCCCGAAACTGAAAGCGAAAATGGCGAAGGTAAATTCTGGACACAAATGAACACCAAAAACTCTTCTTTAAAAATACTAAAAGACGTTGATGGACGCACTTTATTGCATTATTAACTGGGCAAACTTGTTTTCAATGTTTAAATTTAAATTTTAAAAAAATACCAAGTGTAGAAACTGTTCTAAAGATGAAATAAATTAATATGCATATGTGAGTTTAATAATGCAAAATTCCTTTTAGCTCGGGGCATCTTGAAGAAGAAGCTGCTGCTGCCAGTTCTTCTTCTGCTCAAGCTGAAGATGAAGGCTCTGATGCCTATCCTCGTCGCTCTCATCGGGATCAAGGCCATCAAGGCACTCATTCTTAGCAAACTGGCCATCACCCTGGTCATCGGATTCCTTGTCTACAATTTGCTGATGAAGAAAGGAGGTAAGATACCTAGCTATCATTAGCAAGAGGCAGAAAGCAAATTGAAATACATACTCGTAGTAACGTAAACATAAAAATTAAATGGCAGTGATTATGACAATTATAAATATGAATATTCAAAATTCCAGGTATGCCCATGATGATGGCCCCCACCGAAGTACCAGCGCCCCCTGCGCCCCAGTACGGTCCCCCCGCTTCCCAGTACGGCCCAGCTCAGTCTACCCCGGCAGCGCCCCAGGACTCATACGGCGCCCCGTGGGAACCCTCAAGCTCTGGACCTTACGCGAGAGTTTGGGACCCATCCCAACTGGCTTACAGCTCATACTTCCCTAACGAAGCTGGATCTTCAGCAGCCTCTGACCAATCTCCATCGTACTCAAGCGTAGCCTCGATATCCAGCTCAATTTCATCATCGTCATCATCTTCACCCACCTACTAAACCAACGGTACCTCATGTAAATAACACACAGGAACTTCCTTTGTAAATAGAACACGAACGATATGGCTAGCGTCTATGTCTAGTTAGTTATTTATTAACGATATTTATTTTATTTATTGAACACGAATAAAGACATGTTGTTTTTCATTGTGTATTTTAATCCTGGAGAGGAAAATGGATGTAAGTACCACCTACCTATTGTTAAAAATTCTAACTTAGTTAATGTCTTTTAGTACAAAATATGTCCACATATTCCTTAAACTCAAGACTATTTATGACAAGATTAAACCGATTAAATTGCAATGAATGCTCTTCGTCCAGTTGAGTATCTACTTAACGGATCGCGTGATATGGCTGACACTGACAGCTCTTTAGTCAACTATAACACGAACGGACCAGAGGGACGAATTCTCATTTTTCTTTTGTCGAGTGAACTGGCTTATAAATTGATAAATAAATCGGACTCGTAATTACAAGTCCGTGTACAGGCAATACTAAAATGATATCTATGACTTGATGATGCCAAATAATCAGCAATACGAGTACTTAGGCAGCCCCAAACATTACTTTGTAGGAATGTTAACACTTAAATAACTGGCTTCGTGCTAGTCGGACTCGCGCACTAAGGGATTCCGTCCAAACAAAAAAACTATTCCCCTGATGGACACATCACGTATCTTAATCTTAGAATGTAACTTCAAACTTTCAGAATGGACTTGTTCATGCACCATTCCGATAGACAATTTTATGATATCGAAAACATTTCAACACTTAACGAGTATCTAAGTAGTCACTAATTAATTGATATCATAGTTAAAAAAAACTACAAAACACATTTGTATATGTACTGGACACGTCAAAAGGAATCGAATAAGACTAAACACGAAAGATTTACTAGTAGTCATTGAAGAGGTAGGACTACCTACTACCTACCTCCTGACTCCATCAGATCAGCACGATGGTGTCAAATTATTGTATTGTCACCCGAATGTCAAATACATACAGTAAAAAGTGGGTTAAAACTACTTCCAAAATTTGATTACATAGTTAGATAGTTACAAGACAAACAAGTGAGCTAAAGTGTGTTAAAAATTATACTTACATTGAAGCATTGTGAGATCCATATCCAACCGGCTAATCTGGGAGTCATTGGGGGAGGCCTTTGTTCAGCAGTAGACGTACTATGGCTGAAATGAAGATAATCACGATGATGAGATCCATAAATATCTGTAATTAGCTGAAAATTGTTGCCCCCGATGCGGGTACGACAATAAAACCGTCTACAATCACATACACGATTTCCACTGTCCCTTCCGAGAAACGCTTTCTGCAGTCAATGAATAGCACATTATTGCATAGATGCGCATCACGTTCATCATTTTCACTTTACCTTTCATGCAAGAGGATACAGTTTAGTGAAATACTTCATATGTATTGCATAAAATATGGTATTACAGGTTGTAACAGTTATAATGTCCGCAATCCTTAACTACAATTTATTATTAAGTGAAATAACGCTGCTGCAGAACAGTCCCCAAGATTAGGATCGCTTGATTTCGTAGCTGAGAAATTTTAGGACTTCAATAAATAAATATTGGACAACATCACATACATTGCTCTAATCCTAAGGTAAGTAACTAAAGCACTTTTGTTATACAAATCAGAAACAAACAACGACGACGACATAAAAAAGTTCGTTTTCTACATTGACCCGACCGAGAATCGAACACGGGACCTCAAAGATGGCGACGCCAAGTCCAGTGTACTGGCCTCTCGGCTACAAAGGTCATCAAATGCCCTCATTATAATCAAATATTAGTTCTGTATCAACTTTATTTTCAGTTGCATCACGGTAACTAACAAACGGTTTCTTTATTTACTTTACAGAATCATTGGCTTGCCCTTCTCCAATGTAATTCATTCATTCAGTAATTACCTTGCCAACTCCACAAACTTACAGAAAAGAAATTACATGGGTGTAAATAAAAACAAAACAGTCATGTTTATAATTATTTTATTTAATAACGCGATTACATACCGGATGATAAATATAGTGTTAGAAGTGGTCTAAAAATTCATTTAGGTACTTACATAAAATGTGAAAAAGTGGAAAAATATGGTATCAGTAGGGTGTAAGGTTTTACTATTATTGTCACGAATGCATGAGAATCGGTTCCGTAAAATTCTATTCAAGTATAATTTTTAACATCTAGAAGGTAAAAAGTTTAAAACTTTTAGGATACTCGTTGAAAATACTGTGACGAGCAAGAATGAAAGAAAATTGGTATCCAGATACGTCTACATAAATGCATAGACAATATAGCATAAATAAAAATAAAACCAAAAAAAACTTTGCTTAATTAATTTATAAAATAGATATAGGTGGCATAAGAATTGGTAAGTATCTGTGACAAAAGGGAAATACTTATCGCCTCAAAGAGAATAAAAAAACAACTCAACGCAGTTAATAGTTACTAGGTACTACTACTGTATACTACCTTTATAGGGCGCGATGATAGTTTGTAAAAACATGATTACAATTTATGTAGGAATAGAAGAGGTAGGTATCTAAATTGGAAAGGTTAAAGCTATTAATTCACAGCCTTCGACTAAGGAGTGCAATTCATTGCTGATGCAGATTCTGATACACTTGTAATAAAAATCTGATTTCAAAATACCCCGCTTCTGCTTCCGA
This sequence comes from Anania hortulata, assembly GCA_963576865.1. Lineage (NCBI taxonomy): Eukaryota > Metazoa > Arthropoda > Insecta > Lepidoptera > Crambidae > Anania > Anania hortulata. The sequence goes on along the minus strand of OY756412.1, from coordinate 5,407,413 downwards.
CAAAAGCATGCGACAGACTTGATTTAAAAAAAAAATATATATATGTCCGTTTTTCTGTGTTTGTCAAATATTGTAAACAATCTTGACATTCCTTTTTACCCGACTGCCAAGGGGTATTACCGAAATTATTAATTTAAAAATAAAATTGACACCAAAGGAATACCTACTTAGGTACTTACACAACTCTAATCTAATCTAATCAACTCATTAATCATTTAACACAAAATCCTTTTTATTCTAACAGTTCTTTGGTTTTATAAACTGATATGTTTGTGATGCGATTGTTTACAATATTCGCAAAGAAAAGAAAAACGGACTTACAAAGTAAGTTTAATTTCTTACAGATTATTCTACTTTATGAGAATAGGTACTCGTAGGTGCTTTATGAGAATAGGTACTCGTTAGTTAGTGTTGCATTTTTTAATAACAGTATTTCGATATCGGTAGGTAGCAGCAGCAGATTACAGCGGCAAACAACAATCATACCGTTATATCTCACACATATTATAAAATTTGGAAATAGAAATTAGGTGTCGCGTGCGTTCAGAGATGCAGAGGCGACGATGTCTGCCGGCTGTGTAGCTTGTCGCCGGCGACAATACCTACCGGAATCCCACAGATTTATGGCTTAATTTTGCAAGTTAACACTCTCTTATGCGGTGAATACTACTGCTAAAACACAACTGTCACCTTCTATGGAAAGAATATCAATATCACAAACAAGGTAAATTGTCCCATTTAACAGCCCATCTAGTGGGGAAGTGCAGTGATTTTAAATTTGGCACAATATTATAGTTATTGTGTTTAAGGCACTCCCTTACATACGGGAATTAAGGAAGTAAACTATTTCATTAGAACCAAATAGGTACCTGCACTGTCGCATAGTTTCAAGCCACATAGACAAAAGACGTACAAATTTACAAATGCATATCAGAATGTGCTCAATTAATTGGTTGATGAAGTGATTAGAAAGAGATGAAAAATGTTAGTACTTATTAGGATTAGAGTAATTTGTGAAAGATAAAAGACAATAGTTTAGGTAATTTCAAGGTTCAACAAATAAATACAAAGTTGATTATGATTATTGGCAGTGTAATTTCCACACCTCGTTAATTTTACTCAACAATACCTTTCCTTAAATTGGGTACCTACTTATCTGCATTCTTAAAAATTAATACTATGATTAAGTTAGTGGCGTAATAAGAAGATTCAATAAATTTTTATTTTTAATGTTATTTACGTCTTTACTTACTTAATACGTTACTGTGTAAATGACACATAAATAAATTACATTATTTAAATTTAGTATAGTTTATGCAGTGAAATCTAAGTCTAAAACGTAATGCAAGATCTGTATTTGTATATATATATATATCTCTATTTTTTATACTTATTTATTGAACCATGTAAACTAATTATTGAAGAAGAGTAGTTAGGCATAATAATAGGTATATATTTTCTTACGGTATGTTTAAATAGTATTCGTTTGTAAAGCCACAAACTATTATAAACATATCTATCTATTTAACGATCAGTTTTAACGCATATTGACAAATAAGGACCCGAGCCTAATCTATAATTCCAAATAATAAAATGTATAATTTTGTATTGACATATTTTAGCGCACCACGTTGGGCGCCAAGAATCGGGTTCGTAAATATCATGAATTACTAGGTTAACATTCAGTAGACATAATGACATGAACAGTAGATAGTAATAACGAATTAACTATATCAAACAAATAGCGTTATTGTCAATATGCGTTAAGTACTTAAGTGTTCATTTAAATAGCAAACAAATATATTATCTTTCTTAACAGAACTATTTAAAACGTGGGTTACGTTTATAATTTGATTAAAATTTTGTTATCGAGTACTAAAATATATATGTAAATTACTTTTTATTAAAGTTCAGTGGATTTGTTACGTTTATCAAACTATGGAAAACAATTTTCAAAAATCTACTTGATTATTGTCATCTGGTAAATAGAAAATAAGGTACACTGATATTTTTGCGCTCCAGCCTGCCTAGCATGAGCACTAAAACACGATATGATATGATATAATATAGCGAAATATCGACACCAATTGTAAAAGTATGATAGATATAGCCGCCATGTTAAATCGCCGTCACTTATTAAGATCGCTGTTTAAAAGAAGATAAAAATTCAAGATGGCGGCTAAATCTATCATATTTTAGTTGGTGTCGATATATCGCTATATCATATCATATCATATCGTGTTTCGTTAGACATGCTAGGAGGGCTGGCTATTTAAAATTTTTGAATTTCGAATGTTATTTTTTTTAAACATTACATAACTAATACTCGCTTTTTATCAAATGTTCATGTTCATAGCAAAAACGAAATTAACGCAAAATGATTTTTTTATGACTTAAAGTTCATTGTCTTTCTAGAACTGCAATGCTCATCTTCCAAATGCTTTTGGGAAGGAAGAATTTCATTTGAGCACCGTAAGTGATACGCAGAATTTAGTCATGCCGTGTTTCTCTCCATGATAAAACTCGTGAAGGTCTTTAACTGCGGTCACCGAATAAAATGTGGCTACTGTCGGGTTTGTCGCCGAATAAAGAATTAAAGAAAACTGGTAACAAAAAAATTTGGTATGATCCAAATTTAAAAAAATTGCAGCAAGAATTAAACTAGCCGCGATATTCTTCATAAGTTCACCCCAGCATAAAAAACAGAGTTAATTGGTGTAAAAATAGAATTCTAAAGCACATTCACGGATGTTTAAATGCTGTGTATAATGTGATGTGTCATTGTGACAGGAGATGAAACATGGATAAATTGTTACATTCCGGAAAGAAAGCAACAATCTTCTATTTGGATGTTCGAAGGCGGGGCCAAACCAACCAAACATAATGCTAAGTGGTAAACCTCCATTCGTTTGCCCGGTGTCTTTGAAATAATTAATAAATAAATAAATATTGGACAACATCACACATATTGCTCTGGTCCTATGATAAGTAGCTTAAGCACGTGTTACAGAAATCAGAAACAACGACGGTACCACAACACCCAGACCCGAGACAATATAAAAAAGTTATTTTTCTACATTGTACAACCTAGTACCATGCAATTTCTTTATTTTCCCAAAAATCTATTAACATTTACGGAGCCAAAAGAGGCCTTAATACGAGTAGCTTATAGCCAACACGTGAAAAAACATCGCTTTAGACCAATGGTCTTAAAAAAATGGTTTAATCGTGAAAAAAAATCAGTGTACCTTACGTGCGGTACCTTAATCACTTTGCTAACTTACTGAAGCAAATGGGATCAAAGTGATAACTTTGAATAGACTAAAGTACTACTTTATTTATTGGCTCAATAGCCAATAAACAGAGTTTAGAGTTCGATTTCCGGTCGGGTCAGTTTAGGAGCAAATCTAATTGGCAACCTTGTCACACAAGGACAACTTCTTACTTCAAGCGAGACATTGACGATTGTTGTAGTCTCAGTTCCAACAGAAGAGTCGGGTGGCATAAATATTACATTATAAACTCCTTAGAAGGAATTAAGCTTCATCTATCGACTTGACTTATAAATCAATGGAAGATGGTTAAGGCACCAGATTACGTTACACTGCTCTGTTATACCAATCACAGCAGATATCTCGTATCGGGGTGACTTGACGGACACCGGATAATACCTAGCCTTTGCGCTAGCCACGCATTTCGTCAGTGTTCCTCCTAACGAGGAAAACTTCTTGTATTGTTTGTATCAATATCAATGTTTCTATCAAAATGTTTCAACTTATTTTAGGTCCGAATAATCCGGGACGTAGTGGTTCAGAGCATGTCCCAGACATATCGCTAGGACTCAGGGGTAAGGTCTCATAAAGAACAACGGCGGTAAATGGCACAAAAACGAAATCCAGAGATAAATCCAGAGAACTGCCCTCGCGTATTGTTAATTTGTTAGGTATTATTAACAGTAACAATAATAATTGTCTGTTGTTTATGATTGATAATTTTTGTATGACGAATTATTCTTAAGTATAGTCTGTCTTTCTTTTGCTTGTCCAATATTGCAACAATCTTGACATATCTTTAAACAAAATAGTCAAAAATATTATAATATATAAATAAATAATATATAAAAATGACAAGCTAACATTGTTTAGAATATTGTACAAGCTATAATTAAAAACAAACATCTTGTCATGGCTTCGTTGAAGCACCTTGGCAAGAGATTATAGTTATTTTACCAGCCAGTTCTACTTCTATCTACTACCCGTTCGCGCCAAGTTTCCCGGTCCGTAAAATGCGAGTCAAACCTCCCTAATTTAGGACTTTTAACACAGGAACAAAGAAATTGTTTTACGACCAAATATTTAAAGCCATGTTCAGCTTGTTTTCAATTTTTTCTCACATCTTCAGCAGCAAACGTAGCGCGAACGATAGGAATAACAGGTACCAAGGAATAAATAAAATAAAAGAACGTAAAGTAATAAAAAAAATTTTTACTATCAAATAAATAGACAACCTTAATAGGAATAACATAGAACGCCGATTGCTTTGTTCGGAATATGTCGTTGATAGTATTTTTATTTGGTTTCGGGGATTGAACACACGGCACTTCGAAATATCATTTGCTATGACTTTAAACTAAAGGCCTCTTATTGATCCTTTTATCGAAACACAAAATATTAAGGAACATTGTATCACTTTTTTGTTACACGTTGCAACTTTGACAAGCAGATGGCAGTTCTGTTGGGCTTACACTTTATTACTCTATACAAGAAACAAAGAGTACCTTCTTTGAATAATGACACATAGAATGATAGTTCGGTTCCTACGGCGATTACAAAATTGAAGCAACAAAACAGTTTTGTGTGTAAATGTTTACACATAGACACACGCACACCACTATAAAATAGGGTTGCTGTTAATAGAAATTTTCCCCAAAACCGGGGTAAATTCGATAGAATCAATGCCAATCTAGATTGTCATGCGTTTGGAGCGGATTGACATTAATCACAACCGAGCTATCAGGTGTAGGGAATCCTCTGTGGCTGCAAAATAAATTTAGCGCGCGGATTACGTATGCATTAATCTGAGAGTACCTTACTATTTTCTAAAATATCATGTGTTTCGTATAATTAGATCAATATTTCACCTAATACATAAACAGGGACACTCAACACCTGTTAGATATACTAAACGTCACTTAACATAATCTACGCAAACTAACCTAAAACAATGTTAGTAGTTTCAGTCTGTCAAACCTACATTTAGTTTGTTAGGGAAAAAGGTAATTTGTGAATCATTCATTAAAGACGGATTGAAGAGAAGTTATTGCGATTTATGAAAAGCAATACATGATTTGTGCCGCAGTATGCATACCTGGCGGAGTTCGCAAGCATCGTAAAGTACGTGTAAATGCATACTGTTTTTTCTTGACTGGTAAATAAATGTCAACAAATATGGTGTAACATCATTCGCTACGCAAGAAAAAACAGACTACGTAAACACGTCATGAACGCTGGTTCGTGAATTGAACGACTATCTATTAATTGCAACAACTAGTTTAATTTTTTTCTGACATGAAATTAAAATACAGCTTAAAAGTTTTTAACTGACGTGAGTACAGACGGCTCATCATCGTACTGCAAAGCACAACATTTCTCAATTGATAATAAAATCTATATATTTGATTTTAGGTTCAAAATTGGTTGAGGATACTTCACATTTTGTAGTAGTTGTACAATCAGCACAGCGTTAGAGCGGCAACAAGAATTATTTTCTCTTACTCGCGTTACTTCTTTATGACAATATGACGCGAAAAAGAGATGAATAGTCAGATAATTTATCACGTACATAACTAGTGTCCACATGACAATACTTGGCCCTCTTCGCCCACACCAGTCATAACGTAGTAGCATTGACCGGTTGCCGCTCGCTAAACGTCGATACAAATTCGTGTCATTTTAAATGAGCCCAATTAACAGTTCAGTTAGCAAAAGGCACAGAATATAAAGAATAGATTATGCCTAGAAGATTATTTGTTAATTGGACAATACATAAGTTATATATAACATGTGCGTTGAGTTATAAATGAAGTATAATGAATACAAACAAAAAAAGATATAGTTAACTGAGAAACCATTTAAAATTTTACGCGTTTTTATAATGATTGTAAGCTTCAGTCGATCAAATAACAATTTACATACAATAAATGTTATCACTGCAAAATATTGACCTAAAACTTAACCGACGTGTATATTTCAACCATTTTGTACTAGCCAATATATAAATATATTTTATACACTTACAAACTTTAACAGTATGTATAACTTTACCTAGGATATACCTATTAACAATCATTTTTTATCTCATAGAGTTCAAAAACACTATAGAAATAAGCAATGAGTTTACACAGGTAATTAAACATATACTAATAAATAATTGCTAAATAATATTTTCATATGATATAATATAAATGTAGCATTCTTTCGAGACTCAATTCCTTTAAATACAATTATAGTCCTTTCAAGATAAGAAGATACTTATGACACTTGGCATTTTTTCGTTTCACCCATACTATTTATGAAAATATTTTATAATTTTTTTAATTTATATCATTGCAAAAACACAATAATCTTTGCCTCTAAGAATCTAAGCAAAAATTACAAGCCAATAATATTTCTTAATAATTTAACAAATAAATTAATAGGATTTCCTTCAAATACTTGATGCATAAACTGGAACGTTTACTTATAGGGATTGACAATTACATAATCGGAGCTAAATCGATGAAATGGTTTGGTCGTCTTGTGAAAAACTATGCATTGACGTCAGTAGTACAAGAGCGTCTGCCTTGTATGCGATTTGTGTTATCGTTATTTTTCGCAGTTCCTATTTTGACTATTGTTACTGTTTTTGTAAAGTTTTCGGTATTGTTTTGTGATTATTTGGTAAAATGCCAAAAAAGGAAAAAATACTAGTCAAAAAGCTGTATAGGGCACTCTAGCAGTAGAACATTGCAGTATATCTCTTATTTTAAATTCATTTGTTGTTAAGTTCATTTGAAAAAAAATCAATTAAACTTCCTTTATAAACTTTCTCGATTTTCAGAAAGAATCGGCTGGATTTCGTAAGGGCACATCACTATTTGTGTCAAAAGAGAAGTCACGTGATGTGTCATAAGTTTCTTCTTATCTTGAAAAGGGTATAAGTACTAGTTTGAAACATAATAATTAATATATTTTTCTCTGTTTCAAAGCTATTATTTAAATACATATACTATTTATTTATACAACTTGTAGATAAAAAGCTCAAGCAAACACAACATTAATATTTCCAGATTATATCATATAGGGAAAAAATAATAAATTATTAATTAGCAAGCTAAAAGCACTTATGTAGCACTTATTTGTTTTCCTTAGCACACAAACTCCTTTATATCACCTAACATAACATTACTGAGTAAGTTTAGTACAATAGTTAGTTATAATCTTTACAATGTTTTGGATGACAGTTACAAGAATGTGTACAGAAGTTACACATTTTTTTATCAGCACACATATTTGTTTGCCTTGAATAGTAAACCAGAGTTACAGCAGCCTCAAATGCTTGCAATTATGATAACATAGTGTCAACTGTAGTGGTCTAGGAAGTTTAGAAGTAGTGTGTCAAGATGTCACTTGATACTACTTAATAAGGTTTAATGCTAACATCCTTCAAAAGGCAAGTTCATCTCTTCACTTGATATACTTATAGTAGATATATTATAGTTTTATAATGCTACTTTCCTGATAGCTGATATTAGCTAGAAGTTATTGCTAATGGTCCAGAAAATAGCTTTTGAACTGAAATCTCTTTTTTTTTGTAGCCAGTTGAAAATGTAATTGTCTATCAAAACTGTCAAAATTTAAATTAGATCAGCTGGTTGGACTAGTAAGCTAAATGGAGTAAACAACTTTAGGGCCATAATATCATGTTGTTGAAAAAACTTTCAACAAGCTAGTGAGTGAATACTCCTTGTGGGAGATTTGTAATGTTTCTCTATTTGTTAACAGTACTTTAGACATCCTCAATAGCCATTACTTTTAGCGAGTTGTTAAGCATTATACAGCATACAGTAGCTACACACTCATGATTTAATTTCAGTTATTACAGATTCCTCGTCAGCATCATTATGCACATAGCATCAAGTTATTTCTGGTCACAGATACGACACAAGCACATCTTTAATACATTCTAAATCTCAGTCACAGCATAGCACAGCACATAAATGATATGTGTATCTCGTCACTACATCGCTGTGGACACTGAGCAGATACTGACATTACTGCAAATACAGAATGGATACTTGTATCACGTCACAAGACCACTATGGGCAGTTACTGGTGCCACTGAGCCCAGTTTTAGAGGCCCCGCGCTAGTAAGTACAACACATAAATGATATTTGTAACACGTCACTAGATCACTATGGACATTGGGCAGTTACTGGGGCCACTGGGCGCAGTTTCAGAGGTCGCGCGCCAATAAGCATAGCACACAAATGATACTTGTATCCATCATTAGATACATACGTATATCACGTCACTGGCGCAAAACAAATGATACTCGTATTACGTTTCTAGATCACCGGAGGCACTGGGCAGTTACTGGCGCCACAAGGGCCGTTCGTCACAGGCCGCGCACCAGTAAGCACAGCACAAATGATTCTCGTATCGCGTCACTAGATTACTGTAGGTACTGGGTAGTAAGCACAGCACGGAAACTTGTATCACGTCACTAGATCACTCCGGGCAGTAAGTTGTCTCACGCCACTAGATCACCGGGCCGATCACTGCGGGGCGAGTTAGTGCCCCTGTCAGAGCCCCCGCGCCAGCAGGCGCAGCGCGGCGTGCGCGCGGGCGGCGGCGCGCTAGAGCGCGGCGTAGGGCGCCTGCACGAGCAGCGGGCACGCGCGCGTGAACACCAGCCCCGCCAGGATGCCCGTCACCAGCGTGGCCGCGCCGATCATGCCCGCCGTGGACGCGTTCTCTGGGGCCACGGTTCTGGGAATAAATAATCAAATTTATTTACTTATTTATTTAAAATTAAAATCTCAAAGCTACAGTGGGAGTGGCAGGACACGTGTGCAAAATGCATCCGGATAGGGGGGCCCGAATTGTCACTGGAGTACCCATCCACTACAGACGGCTGTCGCCTAAGAGGTAGACCCAAAGGCAGATGGTCTGACGGTTTGATTAACCTGACGGATGAGGGATTGGAAGTCATTGGCGATAGATAGAGATCGATGGAGGAGTCTGGGGAAGACCTTTGCCCAGCAGAGGAATTAAACAGGTTAAAACATTTTTACAAACTAATTAAAATCTTACAATATGGCATACCATATTGTATTGTGTGATTGACATGTGGCCTTGCCAGTGCCATGTGGCATTCTCTGCCAGATTCTAGTTCGGGACAGTGGACTGGTTTCCTAAAAAAATCTAATTAGTCCGTCAGTTGGATCAACAGAAAATATTGGACACATTTATTTTCTCAATCGAACAAAAAATTATGAAGATATAGCCCGTTAGTTCCGCGTAACGTCACGCCTTGCGATGCGACACAGTGACGTGACGTCACTCCCAAACTGATGCGCTTTATCTTCGTAATTTTTTATTTTATTGACAAAAGACAAAATACCGGTCCAATATTTTTTGATAATCTAACTGACTGACGAAATAGAATAATTATTTTTTGACCTAAGAAACGCTAGTTTCTAGTAGGCTACTACTGAGATCGCGATCTTTTTTAAATTAAATAAATAAACTGATTTTACAATCACACGAATTATCTAGCTAGACCCAAACTAAACAAAGCTTGTACTATGACGATTAGATGACTGATTTGAGAGAAAAAGAAAGTTATATGGTGTTTTTTTCACAAACCCCCAAAACGGAAAATCACCTATAGTTTCTAAACATGTTGCAAATCTTAGGTGCACACTAATTTATTGACAAACCAGCGTGTGTTTTAGAAAGCTGTCATATACCCAACTAGTAGAATGCGGTAACACTACAGTAGAGCGATACCGCAGCGTTGAAGTGGGAAAGATAAACAGAGACTTATTTTTAGAATAATATTAAGAGTATAATAATCAATAATAGTAATAATAATAATAGGCATATGTATAAGAACAAGACACTTCACCTTCATTTGTTTATGTTGTATATGTATGCTATTGGTGTACCTATTTAATAATAATAATAAAAAATAAAATAATCTACAGCAAACTCATTTTTATATTTAATTATTAAATAAACAAATTTTAATTTAATTTGTGCAATAAAGTCTAAATAAGTAAATCGCTGACCAGCTGAAATCAGTCGGTACAGAGACGTGTATTTTTTTAAGATGTCTATCTTGGTTCCATAGTAAATGTGGTAATGTAATATGTGGTTGCTGTATTTGAGCAGTAGAATCACTCCCTAGATGAAAGATACCAAATAAATTAGGACCTCAGTTACTAAAATGAGGCTATGTACTCTGTCACTGGGGGAGGGCTATGGCTGAATTGATGATGATGATGCACTCACCCGCCGACATACATCATCCCGAGCGAGCTGCAGTGCCCCGAGCTCCAGCCCAGCAAGGCGGCGGCGGCCCAGTACACGCGGTCGTCGCCCACCCACACGGGCAGCGTGCGCGTCGCCGACTTGTACTTGCACATCAGGAAGAACGGGATGAACAGGAGCCGCAGCGTCGTCGGCACCCACAGCCATCGCCGCGACGGCTGGAAAAAGCATTCACGTTCTATGTAACACTACAGTTTAACGAAAATATATATATAATACCATATATTAACATTAGTGCCGTGTGGGGACGGCTGTAAAGAATGCACTTCCCCACCGACAACAGGAGGCGTGTCGTAGGAGGCGACTAATTCCTGTAGCACAAGACGGGCAGAAGCGTCTACGTGCGAAATCTTATAAAAAAAACTGCACTCGAAAACCCGCCTGCCAAGCGTGACGAGTATTGGCAAACACCCGCTCATAGGTCATTGGGGGAGCCATATTTTCAGCATTGGCCTATTTATCATTTGAAGCGCTTTAGAGTGCAAGTTTGGTGTAGTTTGTGTTCTAATGTTTGGTGAAGTGATAAAGATCTGGAACTATTGAAATGTTATTGTATTCAACGCGCATCGAGTGTCAAGTGACTTGTCTCGTTGACAACCTAATTTTGACCCGATGGCGTCTTGAAACCTGCTTCTACAGTAGAAAGTAAAAGTAGCCTTCACTGAATCCATGAAAAGCAATAAACACTAAACACCCGTTATTTATTGTGCCCACTTTATCAAGATACATACGTAGGTCACACAATAAGTTTTGCGTAACTTAACTTTACAGGAAGTACAGTTACAAGACATGTAGTAAGAGCGACCTAGGCAGATTATGTTTCTACACTCCTGTCGTGTAAATAATCGTCTATTTTCCTTCCTTTGGCACGGTAATAAATCACTTTCACCTTACAATTGGCACAGGTGAGCAGCGCATGACGCAGATAATGACGCGTTTTGGGTCAAACTAACATATGGTGGCTTAGCCGGCACGTAAGGGGGTTGTATTGTATACCTTTGGAATCCTTAGGAAACAACCTATTTTATTATGTATTAAATTATGCAATTCGAGTTAACTACGCGATTTATTAGCGACATGAATCCAGCTGACTTTAAATTTCCCCGATTTTTGCAAAAAAAGGTAATTATCTACCAAATAAACAATATTCTATCGAGAGATTGCCTTTCATTTATTTCATTATTCATCAATACGAATTTACAATGGCTTTTAAGCACAAACAAACAAAAAGTCAACTCCAAAAAAATTTTGCAAAATAATGGCTTTTTTTGGCAAAAGTCTTTTGCAGACCACCCGCCAACACGGGAAAATAAATTTTTGCAAAAAGTTAAATTGGCCAATTAGCCTCAAAAAAACGACTGAATTACAAAGAATGATTCATAATATTGTTATTCTTGAAATAATAATGTAAGAAAAGTAAATAATTAATACATAATTAAGGTAAATGAAAATACCGCTGCAAAATCACCCTAAAATCGGTAGGTACCTCGAACAAATGGTGTGTAGAACAAAACTCATTTATTTTTCCTAAAAAGTAAATATGTATTCATAAAGCTTATCAAATTTACTTTAGATTTATCATAAAATAAAGGATAAGGATTAAACTTTGATATTCTAAAAATGACCAACAAAATCATACATTTTTGTTGTCAAGTGCCGTCGCGCTAAATATTTTGATATTGTAAGTAATTATGGCTTATTAAAACAAATCTATTAAATTAATTACGTTGCTGACTCTATAAATAGATTTATCAAAGCTTTATTTGATATGAATTTATCGAATTAATATTGAAACTAACCAAAAATCTCGAGCAATGGCGGCCGCCAAAATATTTGTTTACATTTTATAAAATTTACCTTGAAATATCATTCCATTATGCAAACTAATGCTGCAAATCCATCTAAACACTCTCACTTTATCGATTTAAGCACTATTCTCATGTATTTTCACTTAAACATTCATCAAACAAAATTATTTAACAACACGCACCCACGCACGTAATGTCAGAATCATATGGTGAACTTTGCACGCACAGATTAAACAGACCTTACGCGCAGAGATCATAGAAACCCTTTCAATCTATTGCCAGTACTCTGAACTTTTTTTTGGTATGCGATACACGGTTGAGACTCCCGTCTGTCACCGTCCTATGATTTTTTGAACGCGACTCGACGTAAGCATGACGTCAGTGGTGTTCTGCAGGTTAGTGACACAAGCGAACCTTTTTGACAGTGCGAGAAGAACACCAGATGCCACCTCACGAGATAATATTATATCATTTTTTCTTTGTCATTTTCGTAATTTTAAGAAAAGTCAAGGGTTCAAACTGTCTCTGTACAAAATTTCTTTAAATTCGGTTAATTGGTTTTGCCGTAAAAATCGTAAACATAACAGCTACTTTCGAATTTTATAAGTTCAGATTGATATTTTATATTGAACTGAACAACAAATGTTGCAAATCTTAGGTGCACACTAATTTATTGACAAACCAGCGTGTGTTTTAGAAAGCTGTCATATACCCAACTAGTAGAATGCGGTAACACTACAGTAGAGCGATACCGCAGCGTTGTAGTGGGACAAAGGATAAACGATTGAAGACGTTTTTTGTTCGCGACACTTATCTAAAATTAATTTATTATTCCGCGTAGTGTACCTGATGACGTTGAATAGGCTAGATTCCTGTGTCAAAAACAGATTATTCTATTTAGTCCGTCAGTTAGATTATCAAAAAATATTGAAGCCATATTTTGTCTTTTTTAATTCAAACAAAAAATGACGAAGTTAAAGCGCATCAAAGTGAGCACGTGACGTCACGCCTTGCCTAAAAGTGTCGCAAGGCGTGACGTTACGCGGAATTTTAACAGGCTATATCTTCATCATTTTTTCTTTGATTGAGAAAAGAAAAAATACGTGTCCAATATTTTCTCTAAATCCAACTGACGGACTAATTAGATTTTTTTAGGAAACTAGCCCATTGTACAGGGTGACTTAGACGACTTAGGGCTGTTTAATTTCTCCGTTTAACTTCTCACTTAGAATGCAAAAAAGGTATGGAATTATCGCATGTGACAATAGCTTAATCTCATCATTACACACACACAGTATTGAAGTTATTATCAGCTTACATTCAATTTCGTACTCACAATTTGCCAAATGTTAGCTGTAATGTTCCCAATCATAGCCATAAGGTTGAAAGTCAGAAAGCAGGTGATTGTCACGAAATTAGCGCCTAAGAATCCTGGTTGCACAGGCTCGATATCTGAAAATAAAATTCAACATATTAATGAGGGAAGCTTTAAAAATAAACTAAGGACTGCAATAGTCCTATACTATTTTTTTTATAGTATTAAGTTAGATGTGCTTGTAGCTCACTGGCGGCAGCGCTTCGGTTGTGATTACCAAAGTTAAGCCACCTACACCGCGGTTGTGATTGAATGAGTGGCCTAAGGGCGGCTTAATAACATCTGGCAGGAAGGTTTAGTCACTGGCCTTACAACACCTCTCTACCAATCCGCACTGGGCCCGCGTGGTGTACGGCCTAAACTTGAGGTGAGGCCTGTGCCCTGCAGTGGGACGTACATACTTTACTTTTACGGTACTATTGACGACCTCCGTAGCCGAGAGGCGAGCATACCGGACTTGGTGTTGCTATCTCAGAGGTTCCGAGTTCGATTCGGGTCGTTCAATGTAGGAAAAATAACTTTTCTATATTGTCTCGGGTCTGGGTGTTGTGGTAAGTACCGTGGTTGTTTCTGATTTCTGTAACACAGGTGCTGAAGCTACTTATTATAGGATCAGAGCAATATATGTGATGTTGTCCAATATATTTATATTTACATATTTAGTATAAAACATATACATATGTATAACACGTTTCAAGAAATAATTATCCACTTGTATCGTCATAAGAGACGAATAAAACTGATTAATCTGTTTAGTTCAGCTTCGTCGTAAGCCATAAGTTAGGCATATTTATTCTCGACCTGTATGGTCGAAAAGGTTGCTACACACATAAGTGGGCCGGCATTAATCGGCAAAGTCGGGCAGTAAAATCGAATATATGTAGATGAATATTCGGAAATCACAATCCGCTCGGCTGCCGCACATAATCTAATAAAAATAACTACCCGATCGGCACAAGCCGAATAAAGCCGAACGTAATGTAGCAGTTGCTACGGGTCGGCCCTAATGAACTACCCGATCGGCACAAACTGATTGAAGTCGAACTGCAGCAGAAGACTTCTTATCTTGGCCATGTCTTAAGACATGATAGATACCACCTTCTATACGGGAAGAGACACGTCGGTCGCAGAAGCAAGTTGTGGCTCCGAAATATCCGGGAATGGACTGAAATAACGAGTGCAGTTATTCCACTTCGCCAAAACAAGGACAAGTTCCGGGAGCTGGTAGCCAGCTTTCAGTATTTGGAGAGGCACTATAAGAAGAAGTAGGTATTCTACCAAAAATACACTAGATAACGCCTCGCTTATTAAAACAGTATTCAAATATGGCACCGTCTTACTATATTATTCAGTGGAAAAAAGGACTTAAACAACAATAGTTTAGTTCTAACGTATGCCTTAACAGCAAACGTTAAGGGCACAGTTTTGTTTGTGTCGATATTTACACACGTTCGTAAAAATCGGGTCTCATTTTATTTTGAAACATCTTCAGCAACTACTCATTATAAATACAACTCTTAAAGTCTAAGAAAATAACAGAATAACTGATACAAAATAAGACCCCACTTTGAAATGAGGCGTTATTTACTCGGCCGTTTTTGTAGCTGACCGGTTATCTAGTGTATTCTTTATCGAAGGAAGAAGTGCAGTAATTGCTTAGAAACGGTGTTCAATAAATACTGCCGAACCGACAATGCCGGCCCGCTTATGTGTGTAAACTTAATGTGACTAACCTGAGTGAACCGAAGGGAATATAGCCAAGCTGACAAAGAACACGATGAATATGTTGTAGAGCTGCACCCAGGACTGCTTGAGTATGGTCCCGTAGGGCACCTTGGGCGTGGCGGGCGCGGCCGGGTTGGTGGCCGCCAGCGCGGGGTTCACGCGAAGCGTGCGTTGCTGTAGCGTGTCGTGGTAGCGGTAGAACCTCTGCAGGTGGGAAACGGCGGTAAGGCAATGTTCACACCTATAGTCTGTTTTTCATTGCTTGTCGAATATTCCAAACTATCTTGACATTCCTCTTTAACGGCCGTATCTCGCATTATACCGTTTTAGATAGTAATGTTACCGGGGGCGGATCGACATTGGATTGCGACTTATGTTACATTACGGGAATTGAGCCTCTGCCCACTTAGCATGACCACCAAAACGAAAAAAATAAGTTATAGCGATATATCGACGCCAACTGTAAAATATGATAGATATAGCCGCCATGTGATATAACGACGATTCACGCCGTGACGGTGAAGACACATGTTATGATCGCTGTTTTGATAAAAAATCAACATGGCGGCTATATCTATCTTATTTTTACAGTTGATGTCGTTTTATCGCTTTCATATTGTGTTTTGGTGGTTCTGCTAGGAGAGCTGATTTTAAAAACGAGCGAGCGCATTGGTGTAATATTTCATCGAGGAAATGCACGAGCGCGGGATAAATGACATTAAAAAGAAGGGTAAACGCAATGACAGAAAGAAATGTTACAGGTAAACGCTCACTCGATGAGCATTACTTTGAACTTTGAAGAAAAGTGACGTTACGTGCTTTCTTTAGGCAGGAGCCTGATTAGATATTATTAATGTTGTCTCGACCGGGAATCTAGCCCACTCCGGGCAAATTTAGGCAGTTATGCAACATCGGGAGGCCAACAATTTTAATATAATTCAATTCTTATTAGTAAAATCACATCTACTTCAGATAATTTGCAAAGTAGGTCCCGGCATTAGAATATGGTTATAATATAGTTTTATCTATGCAAGTGACGTGACAGATCCTAACTCATCAGTTAGTTTGACAGGTGACTCATTTGAGTTAAAAACAAAGCTATATGTTGTCTTTTTCGCACACACCAAAAAAGGACTAATCACCTATGTTTTTTTAACATGTTGCAAATCTTAGGTGCACACTAATTTATTGACTAACCAGCGTGTGTTTTAGAAAGCTGTCATATACCCAACTAGTAGAATGCGGTAACACTAAAATAGAGCGATACCGCAGCGTTGAAGTGGGAAAAAATGATGCCGATTTAAAAATAAAAAACCCCGCTAAGTGCTAGTCGGATTTTCGCAACGCCAAATTGACTAAAGTTATATTTTAC
This sequence comes from Anania hortulata, assembly GCA_963576865.1. Lineage (NCBI taxonomy): Eukaryota > Metazoa > Arthropoda > Insecta > Lepidoptera > Crambidae > Anania > Anania hortulata. Next base: position 5,390,538 of record OY756412.1, on the reverse strand, counting down.
TAGCTTGATTTATAACTTATTTTCATTGTTTTAATACGGCTGGATAAAATTCATTTAAGAAACAAATTCGAGGAAACTTTTGCCTCCTTCTACTTTAAATTAACTTTATATTATGCAGCTGAAGAAGCAAATGTTTAGAAATAAGGAAGTTTTTAAGATACTTATCGGAAATTATTTCTGTGCATAATTTTTTACTAGAGCGAGACTAAGTTACAGATAAATTATCGAAATTAACAAAATAATAAGAGAATATTTAATTATTCTCAAACTGTTTTATGTTGTTTTAATAATACTTTACTCAGAAAAATACATTATTAGGCTATTTCATTAAAAAATGAGACTGCTAGTAACCGTTTAGTCGTCGCACGTGTATTTCTGGACCAATTCGTACATGGGGGTCCAATCGATAGGTAGTGTGTCTGGCGCCCGATCATACATACACCGTCTAACTCTAATTAAACAAAACCTCTTAGGAGCTAATTCTGGTGTCTAAATACAAAATTTTTGTATGGGACTAACATCAAATCGCAGAAAAAAAAATGTTTCCCCATACAAAGCGTAACAACTGATTGGACATTAAGTATGAAGATAAAGTTTTTTTTTTAAGATTTGCGCCTCGGGCATGTTTGCGGAGGCGCGCACCGCCTGCTTTCACACTGCTATGCGTAAGCGGAGCGCTTCCCTGGTGCGCAGAGTGCGGGCCAGCCCCAACGCAATCCTGCCAATGATCGCCGGCAGGCTCGACTGCCCCTACATGCGGCAATGTAGTAGCAGACATGCTCCTGTGCAACCTTTTGTGCGGGGCTTTTAGTGTAAGTATGTATTTTACCTATAACTATATTTTATTGTAATTGTAATTTTTTATTTCTAAATTGCAAGTGTCTGTATTGAATTTACTAGGATTTTAATTTTTAATGTGTCAAAATGCAATTTATTCAATTAATTATTTTATGCTATATTTCTATTTTATTATTTATAATGTGTGATCATTTCATTATGGGTCTTAGTAACCTCAAATAAATGGATTGTATTTATTATTTATACAAAAAGTTGTTGTATTTAAGCACCAGAATCAGCCCCTAACAGGGTTTTGCGTATTTAGCGTTCACGGTGTATAAATGTTATGTATTTATCTTTCATGTGTGTCAAAGAAACGTATTCTATGTCCATTTCTATAATACAAACGTGACTGTGACTGTGTCTTGTCTCGAAGCGCTAGTAGGGCCCAAAAAATAAGGAGACATGTTCTGCCCCATATGGGCCAATAATGTTATTATTGACGTTCATAAGTGGCAGTTTTCTGCCCTAAATTGAATAAATGATTTTTGACTTTGACTTACATTCAGTGGCAGCGCGAAGTACGTGTCGAAGCATATCAGCAGCACGAATATGCCGGTGATGAAGTAGTAGATGGCGGACGTGCGCCGGCTGTCGAACAGCTCCGACGTCCAGGACAGGAACACGACGAGCGTGCCGCAGATGTTGGAGCCCAGGATCACGGCGCCCGTGTACTGCACCGGCAGCCGCGCCGCCACTCCGTACACTGAGTTTTGGAAGATCGCGTTGAAGGCTGCAGACAAATCGAGCAAATAAATCAATAAATTCTTTAAACAATCACACCGATTAGTATGTTGATATCATTCACAAATAAATATAAGAAACTTTTTTTTTCCAAATAACACTTTATTTCATTATCTAGCCCCAAACTAAGCAAGTTATGCTTGTATTATGGCGACCAAATAACGGAACGGATAAACATACTTAAATACGTTTGCCCCTTGCGGGATTAGAACCCGCAACTACCAGGCTTTATAGACCGGACCAGGAACCACTACACCAAACTAAGCAAAGCTTGTACTGTAACGACGACTAGATAACGGATAAACATAGGTACATAAATACAACATCCATGATATAGGTACAATGATCGGGCTTTCTTAACACACTAACGTTTTTAGTTTTTCCCCTTATGGGATTCGAACCCGGCTTTGAAATCCTGAGCGCGAAATCTACACCAGACGGTCGTCTGATAAATAGATTATTTTTGAATAGCATTTATTACAGTGCCATGAATGGTAGCCATCAGTGGGATCATATTGGGCGATTAAAGCTGGTGACAAACGGGGACGGACGCGTCTTGACATTGTAAGGTCAAACGCTGCCATTAGTCGATCTTTTTCATCGACTTCCACCAGCCCGCCAGCCAGACTCCGCCCCTTCCTGTTCCAAACTGACTATAATTGATATTAGTGTTTTCTAACTAGGTCTGATTTTATATTCACCTACACCACTCGAGTTTCAGTAAGCTAAAATCGATGTATGCTCAATCGAAAACAAGAACCGAAGAGTCGACTGTCAAAGCAGTGTCAAGACGCGTCCGGGGCACCCGTTTGTCACTAGTTTTACTCGCACGGCTAGGTACTTAGTGCTAATCTGACAGAGATAAATTAAAGATACGTTATGAGTGCGTACCGAAACCCGGCATTGCCTCTGTCATTGGCTTTGCTTATATTCTTACAAACAATGCTGTGAATTTCGCACATCCGTGTGCACCGGTCGCCTTGCGTGATGTTATTTTAATTACTTCATACAAAACTATACGTAAATAACGTTGTGATTATATATTTTAATCTTTAACCGTGCCTAAGCTAAAACATAATATGCTACAACGAAGCATGGAAGTGCCATGGTTGCCATGCCACAACAGATTTTTATATCGTGTCTAGAAACTTTCTAGACACGATATAAAAATCTGTTGTTTAGTATCGCCGCTTACCCCTATGGCATTAAATGTGTTAAAATTATTAACTTGAGTCAGTCTATTGCTTATGATAGTTGTACACACACATAAATATCTGCATTAGCAGAATTATTGATGCGGTCATTTTTTTTTATTGGACTCTTAAGGATATTTCAGACAATATTTCAATTGTCAAACTTAACAATATGGAACCGATTTTAATATGTCAGGGGCATATTTTGACCACCTACATTCCTAGATGACATAACCATAGCACAATTAAACAAGTTTTGTAGCAAATCTTAGGTACACACAAGTTCATAGCAGAACGTGCGTGTGTTTTAGAAAGCACTAATTTACCCACTGTTAAATGAATATGGCAACACCAATAGATAGTGATACCACTGCGTTGGGAAGTGGGAAAACAAGATAATTACTGAAAACTAAATATGCCTAATAAATATCACTCTGAGCAGGCTAAAGGCCAGTTTCACCACTTGCTGATAAGTTCCGGATAACCTATCTGACACTTGTTTTGACAGATATTTTGTTTTGTATGGGCATAGAATTAGCTGTCAAAAAAGTGCCAGATAGGTTATCTGGAACTTATCAGCAAGTGGTGAAACTGGCCCTAAATGTCTAAAAAAAAGTCTTGTCCTGCCTTCCGAATCATATGAGAAAAAAATTGCTACACATAATGATTTTTATTAGTGTAAAATTGTAATGGGGTTGTATATACCGACTCATAATAACACAACTTTTCCCAATAAACTAATTGAGTATCTTAACTCAATTTTGCTAGTGTACGTTTGCGCGTCGCGTCGCGTGTTTGTTAAGAAATTTCATCGAATAATCATCTTCAGCGATAAGGCCAATTTCTAGTTGAATGGGTATGTGAGTGCAGTGCAGTGGGGAAGTCAAGCGCGTCCCCCCCACTTACTAACACCTAATAATATTATGTTTTATAACACCTATAATATCGCGCACTAATTTGGCGGACTACAACTTCGGCAATCACAACTAAAAGGCTCTGACTCCACATCCAAGCGCACCTCTCAAACCGCTTTTAAAACCAGAATCAATGCCCAATATTTCGAACGTACGAGTATGGTGTGCATTTCATTCAGTCCATCTACTACATTATTGAGAAATCTTCAGGGAATGGTTTATGCTTTCTATTTATACCGATTGTTGATTTGAATCTATTTCGGTCCAAATGGTGATGCACTTTTCGCATTAGAGTAACTTTTATTGTTGTTTTATAGTTTTCATTTAGTTCAAAATGGATAATGGAATCGTGTGTTTTTAATGGAATCTTAAATTACATTTTAAATATACACTTTTCAAGATTATTTGTGTTTCACAACTTCTTCAGGTTTATTTCGCAAAACTTGCAAAAGATGATGACAAAAGGTCACGTTTGCTGCTAGACTAGACTGACACAAGCAGACAAACAAACCATTTATTTCCAATCAAATAAAATGACTAACTTTAGGTTAAGAATTTTCAAATCTGCTGCGTACACCAATATAGATCATAGTGATCTACAGGGTTACATTGCAAAGGGGTGCCAAATCTTTAGGAGTGGCTCAGAATCAGTAACTTAATCGAACTATGCAAAGAACAAAACACATTCTTTTTTCACATTTAATTATTCCTATTCGCTGTTAAAAATCGTGCGCGTCGATATTTTAACTCATTCATGAAAAAATTGCACCGCATGTGCACTGCGTAAGGTCCTTGTAGGCTCGCCGTATCTACGCGTCTAATTAATGAATGCGCGGCTTTCGTAATCTCTCTATTGACTTTATTTTCGGATATTTTAAAGTAATTTTTTTTCGTAACATACGATTATTAAAAAATATAACGATTAAGACGCTTGTGTAAGTTGTTCCCTAGTTCTTATTTTTTAAATTTGGCACCTCTTTGCAATATAACCCTGTATATTGGTCGAAATAAAGATTTATTCATTATTAAGTATATCTAATTGACATCGAATATTACGTGTTGAACTTTATACCTTTATACCGGACTAACCTCGGCCTGAATTCACGAATGGTGCGCCTATAATCGTCTCACAACGAGATCAGTGGCAGAGAAAGAATTTTTTTGGGCTCTTCGAGACATTTTGGAAAACAGCCTTAATTAAAATGTATTTTATTTTTCTATAAGGTTTTTAGTTGCTTTCTTTTTTCTATATTTTTATGTTTTCGATAGTATAATACTTTGCGTTTGAAAGTAAATAACTATAATCATATAATTCATTCATTCATTCATAATTATAGAATTGGCACATATATCGTAATAAATCTGTGAACTTTTATTGTATTTTTTTAATGAATGTTTTGTGTGTTTGTGCCATATAATGATAAATAAACTTTAAATCGGTCTTCCGCGGCCGACCTAATTTGTGGTAGGTTGATTGACGTATGAAGAGGAAATTAATCACTCACCGTTGATCACCAGAACTGACACCATAGTGAGCCAGAAGAAGGCGACGGGCCACTGCGAGCTGTCTATCATGGCTAGGACCACTGTCAGTACGAAGACCGCCACCTCGATCATCAGCGACCATACGATTCGCGTCGTCAGGTTACCGCTGTGAACAATGATAAAGATACCTTATAAGTAATACATAATATGCATTAAAAGGCATGTCAAATTACCTATTCCAGCCCCCCTAGCATGACCACCAAAACACGATATGATATGATATGATATAGCGATTTATCGACACCAACTATCTTGTTTTTTTTTAATATGACAGATATATAGTCGCCACTTTGAATTTTTATCGAAACCACGATCATAAAATGTGACGTCACTGGCACGGCGATTCGGCTGCGGGATGAGGCCGCTACTGGTTTTATTATATCCGTAAAGTTTGGCCTTAATCCGCGTAAAATGAAGAACCGGTCTTGACTTAATCTAACGCTAGTAAATCTCGAAAGAACTAACATCTAGGCCGAATGATAGGCCGGTAGTTCGCGATCCGGACTACAAACAGAGGCTGTTGCGGGTTCGAATCCCGCAAGGGGCAAAATGTTTGTGTGTTAAGAATTAGTAAATAAGTCGTGGATATTTTTAAATGGATTTAAGTTAATCCGTTATCAAGTGGCCGTAATAAAAGCTTTGCTTATTTTGAGTCTAGAATGGGCTAGTTTCCTACAAAATCTAATAAGTCCGTCAGTTGGATTAACAGAAAATATTGGACACGTATTTGTTTGTTTCTCAATCAAACAAATAATGATGAAGATATAGCCCGTTAAAGTTCCGCGTAACGTCACGCCTTGCGAGACTTTCTAGCAAGGAGTGACGTCACGTGCTCACTTTGATGCGCTTTATCTTCGTCATTTTTTGTTTGATTGACAAAAGACAAAATATGGGTCCAATATTTTTTGATAATCTATCTGACGGACTAATTAGAATAATCTTTTTTTGACCCAGGAAACTAGCCTATTAGTGTAATTGTTGGAAGAATTTTATTTATTTATTTATAATATTAGCCGAGGAGGCCACAGTTAGTGTACAACAGCATGCTGTAAATATAGAATATTGGAGGACATCACACACATTTCTCGGATCCAAGGGAAGTAGCTAATGCACTTGTGTCATAGAAATCAGAAACAACGACGGTACAACAACACCCAGACCCGAGAGACGCTAGAAAAGTTTGTTTTCTACATTGACCCGACCGAGAATCGAACCCGGGACCTCAGAGATGGCGAGCGCGAAATCCGGCTACTCGCCGTACGGAGGTCGTAGTGGTGGAATATCGCGAGGTAGCTGTAGGTATGGTTCCACATAATCTAAAATCATATCGGGGGCAAGAGGTATAATTATAAGTACGCGTAAATTAATAAGCATTTATTTGGAAAAAAAAGGTGTATAGATCCATTGTGTGATCAATATATATAAATTATGGAATAGGTCAATTATTCTTAAAAACTTGTGTCAATTTCCTTCTTTCTGTACAATGTTCGTGTTTTAGCATCGTAAATGTTTTGTTGTACTGCAGCGTTTATTATAATAACGTGTAACTATGCGCTGTAATAATAATGTACCAGTAAAGAAATGTTCAACAAAATAAGAAAGCTATTTGCATGACATAGTGACATATATTTCTTGATTTCGCATCTAAGTATTTTAACTCTACTTTTTAAGAATGCCTCTATTTCAGTATTCGTTTCGGGAGCTTTGATGACCAATTCGAGTATCTTACGCAATACCTTCTTCTTATTATTTTTAATTATAATATGGCATCTGCGGTTACTTTACTTTCTTTTTCATCTGTCAACCCAGAGCCTTCATCTAAGGGCTTATGACGCCAAAATACTCTATTTGAAGATTTAAAATTGTTCAATGGGCTAGTTTCCTGGGTCAAAAAATGATTATTCTATTTAGTCCGTCAGTTAGATTATCAAAAAATATTGGACCCATACTTTGTCTTTTGTCAATCAAACAAAAAATTACGCAGATAAAGCGCATCAAAGTGAGCATGTGACGTCACGTCTTGCTATAAAGTGTCACAAGGCGTGTTTTTGTTTGATTCAGAAAAAAAAATACGTGTCCAATATTTTCTGTTAATCCAACTGACGGACTAATTAGATTTTTTTAGAAAACTAGCCCATTATGTGCTTTACACGAGCAATAGTTGCCGGGCATCAGTTGCCAGAAGTGGTTGAGAAATTAGTGGAAAGAATATTGGTTGAGAAATTAGTAGAAAGAATATTTCTTGAATTGTGGTCGTGACGTCAAAATTGGTCTGAATGTAGCAATTTGAATTGCCCGTGTAAGGGTTCCTTAAGGGTGGTAGAACAGAATTTTTACTCACTCCATAGTAAGATGATATCTGTTGAAAGTTGGTGACCACATTTAGAGAGAACCAAAAAGTTTGATACACATTTAGAGAAAACAATAACTCAAAATTCGCAAAATCTTTTAGGGGCTGACTCTGGTGCTCAAATACAACAACTTTTTCTTTAAGACCATCAAATAAACGATGTATAATATAAACTTCTTAGTCACATGATATCATTTCTATTTTACACAGTTACACATTGTTATAAGTAAGACCCTGATTCGATTTTGATTGATAATAGCCAATGAAGCCGCATTTAAAAACAATTTCGCAGTTTATTTTCTCTTGAATGCACTTTGTAGCAAAACTTAGGTGCACACAAACCCATTGGCGGATTTGCATGTGTTTTAGCAAGCTTTAATATACCCACTTTAGAATTGCGATTATGCTATTAGATTCATATCGCTGCGTTGGGAGTGGGATGAATAGTGTTCTTTGTCTTAACAGAGATAAACGGATATCGTCCACTTTTAAACTAATGTGGACATTCGTCTTTTCGTTAGTCGATCACAATGTTGATACAACTAGCGGCACCGATGTTGAGCGCTGGGCGAAAGATGCGCAGAAGACCATTACGATTACGTGATTGGCCAGTCGAGTGACGCGCCCCGCACCGCCGGCCGGGATTGGTTGCTTGCTCCGCGCACACGCGTCTCTGATAAGATGATCGTCCCGAAAGATGCGCAAAGCGATCCCCACTAATAGATTTCGGTGAAATTCGGCACTCAGTTTAAATATAAACTCGATTAACTAACACACAAGCTACTCTTTGTCCGGCAAGAACACACTTCTAAAGATGAGCGATAACGTCTTTCTTAGAAAAACCGAATTCTGCAAGTGCTATCGCTATAGTTTAATTACATGCACTCTCCTAATGCCGCGTCCACACGCTTTGCAAACTGTCACAAATTCAAACGTGTGGATATAGTGTTTGGCTTGGTTCGCAAGGGCTTGTGGCCGATCCGACGAGTGTCGGTTATTTGGTTACAAATCATAGAGAATTTGCCGCAAGTGCTTGCGACGCGTCCACACGTTTGTGCGCACTCAGTCTCGTTTATGCACTCGTGGCGAGCAGATGTAGGTTCTGCTGTGAAAAATGAGTGAGCGGTCAAATGAAAAAGTCCTAAACTTCCTGGAATGTTACCAGGGAGAACCATGCATTTTTCACTCCTTTTTTTGTATCTATATATACTCGTATAAAAGAAAGTCGGGTTAGTTACACCATTTATGAGTCGAGAATTCAGTTTGATTTGTTGAAATTGTCTTCTTTCCGAATAGCAGAATGACTATAAAAAACACGGAAAAATTCACAAAAAAAAAAGATGAAGAGGCGGCACGAAGTTCGCCGGGACAGCTAGTTTATAATAAAAATAGCTCAAATCAAATTTTATGGCCCATACATCGATGTCCGTCATGCTTGCCTCTTAAAAACAAACTTACGCACTCGCAAACGTGTGGATGGCGACGTTTTATTCCCGATATCAAGCCAAATGTTTGTAGCGATTTGCAGTTTGCGGCAAGTGCCAAGCGTGCGGGCGCGGAATAAGAGGTAGCTAGCTGCGTGGCAAGACAGCGAGATAGCTCGCATTATTCCGTCACTTCGCCGTCGACTTTCGCAGTGGTAAGATGCGTTACTTAAACGTTACAATGCACTTAAGATACATTTTTTTTTTTTTAAATACACAATTCTCCAACGCGATCATCGTGCACATACCCTATAGAGCAGTAGTACGAACCATCTTTCTCCGAAACTAGTAGGTGATTTTTCACTTACATTTAGTATAAAATGACAAGTCCTGTCAACTCTCGCCCATAGAAAAACAGTACAGGTACAGATTAAAAAATGGCAGTTTTTTTTAACAAATCATATGACATGTTTACTCTATAGGGTTGTGCTCCATGGACGCGGTACAACACTTGCTACGTACGCTCACTCATTTATTCCTTCAAAGGCAGTAGGTAATCGTTATCAAACCACTCACCTAATGGGCACGAAGATGTTTATCCAATTGAAGAAGCAGTTCGGGATCTGAGCAGCCCAACCCACATAGGCAAGATAGTGGTCCGCGTAATCCGGCGCATTTGCTAGCTTGTACTTCACGAAGTAGTCTTTGGCCGTGATGAACATGTTCCAAGAGATGAGAGTGCCCAGGCCGTGAATGACGAGGATGATGTAGATCATGTGCCATCTGTCTTTGGGCGGCACTAGGTCCATCGCAATGCCTGGAAAAGAGGATCGGGCGATATTAACTGTTTAATTTTTTTATAGAAAGTTACGTTTATTGGAACACGCATCAGTCTTTGCAGAGCAATGTTATATTATTGGAACAATGATGGAAGGCTAAATAACTTATGGAAACGTATAGAAAAGTGGCAGCAGTAGACTTTTTTGTATTAATTTTAAAAAGATGTAATGATCTTTTTTTATTAATTACAACGCAACAACCAAAATAATTACATAAATACTTATTTAACAAATAACTTTTTAAATTAACCATAAACAAATATTAAAATTCTAAAATATCGTTTTTTTTTTTAAAACACCTAGAACAAAACTTGACAATAATATTTTGACATCGTTAACACCATCCCACTCATCTGTAGGTACATGGTACAGGTAAAAAGTTATTTTTTTAGTCTATACACAACAATTTACACGGACATGTAACAACGAAAAACAAACAAGTGAAATCGATCGTACTCCTCACACAACCGCTAACAACCTTGCGAAGTTCATGCTCAACTAACTAAAAATGTAAGGGTAAGTTGTGGCTGTGGTTAGTGTAATTAAAAGGTCGTTATGTTGTCTGAATACAGGAATTTACTCAAATGGCTCTGTCAGTTGAAAATATGGTATCAGTTGTTATCTAGATGCTCTCTACCTCTTAAGTTTTTTTTTGTACTTAATACGAAGACGCACTTTTGGAACAATAATTTTGTCTGCTGAATTAACGGCCCTTAATTCAGCAGACCTTGTACTTCTTCTTCTTCATCTATACGGTCAATCACGGTTGCGTCAAAGCCATTGCTTTGGAGCCCAGGGTCCGCTTTCCTTGATTTACTCCTCCACTTCGCGCGGTTTTGAGCGTCTCTAGTAGTGAGATCATTGGCACGCATGTCAGCCCTCACAACTGACGTTGTCAGCCAGCATTTCTTGGGTCTACCCCTTTTGCCAGGACCTGGCGGTGGCGGCATGGCCAGACATTTGTTTCCTACGTACCTTGCCAGTTTCCGCAAAACATGGCCGTACCAGCGTAGGCGACTCTCCTGCAGTTTGTCTACAATATCACGGACACGAAGGCTACCGCGGATGCGCGAGTTCCTCACGCGGTCCTTACGCGTGACTCCGCACATCCACCGCAGCATATTCATCTCCGTGACACGCAGCTCCTGCTTGTGTCGCTTAAGTAGCGGCCATGCTTCGCTGCCATATAAAAGGACAGGCCTAATGATGGACTTATAGATCTGTCCTTTAAGCTTAACCGGCAGTCTGGGGTCACAAATGACACCAGTCACCTCTCGCCATTTGGCCCACGCAGCAGCAATGCGTGCTTTGACGTCGCAATCGATGTCTCCGGACGCGTGAAGTACAGATCCAAGGCACTTAAACTGGTCTTTGCGCTCGACCTTGTCTCCGCCTATGCGAACGGGTGTTGGATCTGTAGAGTTAGCAGTCAGCAGACCTTGTACTATTCTGGCTAAATAACTAATAGACATACTTCATTACATTACATGACATTCATGACTCAGTTACAAATGCTCGTGCTCATAATAACAACACTTTATGTCCGTTGCACGATTAAAACCTGCGATCTTTTTGACGAAAGCACAAACCGATAGACTCAGAGAGAATCTTATTTTTTTCATGTGCTATTTTCTATATTATCTAAAATTTATATTTTTACACGACTGCCCAAAAGGGTGTAAAGGGTTTTTGGGTTTGTGTGTGTTTATGTGTGTTTCTTTATTCCAACATAACGACTAAATGCCTAACCCGATTTTGTTGATATGAGGTATCGTTAGAATCCTTACATTCTCCCGAGTGACATAGGCTATGTGATGTCGTAATAAAAACAATATACTGGTTTTGAAAGGTATTTATAAAAATATATACACCTTATAACCTTAAATGTAGTTACTTTTCGATGACGAATTGTTAAAAAAGTAATAAAAATAGTTTTAATTAACGGCAGTTGTGTTTTTTAATTGCAATAGGGTCACAAAAGATAGCTGATGAACTAGGCACGACGATAGTCATAATATTAAACAACGAACAGAATGCTGCAACAAATGATGTAAGCATGTAACACATTCAACCCTATTACCCATCACAACAGCTATGCGTTCAATTTTAATCCTACTCATCCTCTGGTAGGATCTTCCAAGTCCCCTCCTTAAAAGCATAGAAAACTTGGAAGATCCTAACACAGGCAAGTGTATTGTACCAGACCCTACTAGGTAGACTACTCACTCGTATAATATGATGATAATTTAAGAAGTAGATGATAAATACCACTTTAAATTCTCAAAATCATAATAGAAATAACTAAAGATCCCCTCCGGTGATAAGTCATTAGGGAAGGCCTTTGTTCAGCAGTGGACGTCCTATAGCTGAAATGATGATGATGATAATAGTAAAAAAGCCTGATAAGGATGATAACAAGATAACGATACTATAAAAATAAAAAAAAATTGGACAACATCACATACATTGCTCTGATCCTATGATAAGTAGCTTAAGCAATTGTGTTACAGAAATCAAAAACAACGATGGTACCACAACACCCAGACCCGAGACAATATAGAAAAGTTATTTTTCTACATTGACCGACTGGGAATCAACCCGGGACCTCAGAGATAGCGACAAGTCCGGTATACTCGCCTCTCGGCTACGGAGGTCGTCATTTTTTTTAATTTGATAGGTATAAATTTTAAAAAGTATCAAACTGCTACCATGACAACCATCCCAATTTGATCGACATTCACAAACGGTAGGTTTCCTTATAATTAATACTAGCTGTTGCCCGCGGCCAGTGATACCAGATCTACTGATAAAGCAGTAGATCTACCTGATTTTAGAGATATCTACTGATCTACTGACTTATTTCCAAAAAATCGAGAAATCTACCTGCTTTTTTTAATTTCATGGATAAATCCAAGCTACTAAATATACAAAAACGAATTCCGTCTATTCAAAAACGTGTCTGTTAATGGTCATTGCCTACTCTGTGGCAGCGACGTTTCCATCAGTCGAGGAAACAGAATGTTTAGAGGTTTGACATACTTCTGGTAAAGCAGCAGCCGTGTTATTATATTCCCGAGGTTCAAGACTGACGACGAATGAACAACACGCCTAGCACGGCAAATGTCAGAAGTATGTCAAATTGATCATACTTCAGAATTTGTCCCATTTTTTTTTATCAAAATCGATTTAGTACTTTTTGAGAAAAATAACAAAATATATACTCAGATATTGTTTTAGTTCGTAGTTCTTGTATCTATGTTACCCAATATCTTGATGATTTATCGACAAATGTAAACCGATTTTGATGATTCTTTTTCCACTTATATTAGTATGAAATGACAACTTCTGCCAACGCTCGCCTATACAAAAATAGTACCAATACAGATTAAAAATGGCGGAACATATTGTCGAACAAATCATAAGACATTTCCATTTTATAGCCTAGGGTATGTGCTCCATTTATTTAAGGTATAATCTAAATGCGACAGTGGTAAGTGAAAAACATTTTCTTTTGGTGTGACAGCAGGCTTATGTGTATGTTACTAAGACTATTACGTGAAATTACTGACGATATTTATGACTACAATATCAACTTTTACTATCTACTGTTTTTTTCTTGAATCTACAGATTTTTTTTCTTAATTTCTACTGCTTCTTTCGGATTTCATCTGGCAACACTGCCCGCGGTTTAGTTTTGGTCTTCAATTCCATCCAGAAACCTTTCTTTGCGTGCACACCACCTCTTCAGAGTTTTATTGCAACCGGATAAATGTTTTAGGAATGCAAATTTGAAACAAATATGCCTACATCGTGTTGCATTATTCTACTGACAAAGCGAAAATATGTTTTTTCTCTCGCCCAGACACTGGACATACGGCATTGCATTTCTTGAGCTTAGTTGAATGACGCAACACTGTCAAATAAGCCTGTACTGTCTCCCCTAAAACCAATTTTTACTATGGGGCTAACATCAAAATCGAAAAGAAAAAAAACACTTCTTCATACTAAATAGCTGATTAGCTGTTATAATTCAAGGAAATCGATCTTATTTTTAAGATTTCAATTTTATAAGTCTTAATAAAAATTGTTTAAGCAGTAGAATCACCCCCTCAAAAAAGTTTAGACCTATACATACAGGGTAGCGCCAAACTATAAAAATAAGGTCTATAGAATAATATATAGAAAACTTTCTCGTAAATTAACTTTATGAGTATTTTTCTAATAAAATGTAAGTTTTTTTTTAATTTAAAATTTTTGAAAATAACGTTATTTGTAATTTTTTTTCTTTCGATTATCACTATATGTTTCATAGATAGGTGTACACTAAAATAACGTTATTTTGGGTTACTTGCAACTTTAGATATGCCAGGCTACATACAAAAAAGTTTTAAGTCTTTTGGAATTGCTATGCAATGTAAAATGTAACCCTATATAGATGTCGCAATCCTTAGGTGCACACAAACTTATTGAGAAAATCTGCGTGTGTTTTAGTAAAGCTTTTCTATACCCACTTTAAAAGTGACAACAGTTATCAAAAACTGAGATCACTGCGTTGGGAGTGGGTGGTGTATTTTCGGCTCCCCCACCACTACCGATGTTCATAAGATTTTAGCAACTACATATTTACCTTTAAGATTTAAATAGATATGGATGTTTGTATCAACAGTTACTAGGTACCTTTAAAATAGAACTGTGTATATTAACCTAAATGTTTTTGATTACAGAATGGCGAGTACTATTAATTCGGCTAGGCTTTGTAAAATTGTGATTTCGTGTGTTGAAATAAAGCACCTTTGTGCTGTGACTGATAAGCACATTGCTATGATGGCCATAATTGTAAATTGAGGTATCAAAATAAATTCTGAATTACATAATCGTCAATTTACGTTGTACAATTGTAGAAAAATGTAAGTAATTATTAACACTAAACTATTATGTATAACTTTTATTTATGTCAGATTTCAAGCGAGTTCAAATCTAGGCAATCCGGAACTGTAAAAAGTAGTAATCAGAAATCTAATTTCACGGTATTAACAATTCAGGTCAACGAACCCGCTAGATAAATTTCGCTATAAGACCAAAGCACGCAACTGCATTTTGAAGCGACTTGTAATAATAGTAGTGCAAACCGTGTTTTCAAATTCAAATTTTATTAATAACTAGAGACGTGCCCGTACAACAATTTTTTACTAACTATAATTTCTATAAAAACATTGCAACAAACACTGCCTGTAATTTTACTTAAACCAGATTGGTGGAATAAAGATTTTTATTTATTATTGATAATTAATTACAACAACTAAATAAATAAATTATTTCTACAATCTAGCCCCAGTCTACTATGGCGACTAGATAATGGATAAACATACTTATTAAATGCGTTTATAAACAGACTTAGGTCCAAAATGCTTGTGCTCATCACACAAACATTTGCCCCTTTAATTTTAGAGCGAACAACTATACAACAAGACTGTCTTCAAAAACGGTAAGTACCTTCGATACAGTTATATACATGTGATACACAAACTTAATAATGAGAAAATGAGACATACAAATCATTTTCGGACACATCCTTCGATTCGGGGGCACTATCAAGCAGTCATATCTGCGCTAATATTTTATAGAGCTAAGTTGTTTGTATGTTGGTGGGAAGTTATCTCTGGTTTCAGAAAATACAAAAAAATATATTATTGTTTATCAGTTCTTCTTCTTCTTCATCTATACGGTCAATCCCGGTTGCGTCCAAAGCCATTGCTTTGAAGCCCAGCCTGCCTAGCATGAGCACCAAAACACGATATGATATGATATGGTATAGTGATATATCAACACCAACTGTAAAAATATGATAGATATATTGAATCGCCGTGCCGGTGACATCACATATTATGATCACTGTTTCGATAAAAAATTAAAATGGCGGCAATATCTATCAAATTTTACAATCGGTGTCGATATTTCGCTATATCATATCATACCGTATCATGTTTTGGTGCTCATGCTAGCCAGGCAGGGTCCGCTTTCCTTGATTTACTCCTAGTCTTCGCGCGGTCTTGAGCGTCTCTAGTTGTGAGGTCATAATTCATAATTCATTTATTTGCCATAAATAGGGTTTGGAGATAGTTGATCACAAGTTGGTATACAGTGAAATAGTTGCTTATAACCTATTCAGCCATAAAATACAGCACGCAAACTTATACTCGTATTAACATATTATAACGATATACAATTTCAAATTGGTTTAGATTTATACATTACAATGTCAGTTCCAGAATAGTCAATTAATAAATAGAATTTAAATTACAATGGGCAACGATGTCATTAAAGCATTACAAATAAATTAGCATTACAATTAAAATTAATTAAATAAGAGTCACTATCAGCAGTAGGTAATGTCATTTAGAAATTCATTAATACTATAATAACATTTGATAATCAGCCAATCCCGGAACTTTTCGGTCATAAGACTTATACTTCCTATCTTAAATTGTGTGGGGATTTTATTAAATAAAAATTTTGGCAGGCATGTCACGTGTCCGCACCATGGTTGTGTGGCAGGGTTGGCTTTTACAGGAGCGACTGCCGTCCGACCACCCAACCCGAACCCGAAGGGAAAGCCTGCGCCAGAGCTTCGTCTGTTGTCCTGCAGGTGCACCGACTGGCAGGTGGGGTTGGCTTGGGCCCAAAAGGTCTTGGTTGGGACCCTTACACCCAAATCAATAACTGATAAAGTGATAATCAATAATGTTGATAAAAAATGTTGACAAAAAAAATATTGATTATCAGTTATCTATCACACACTATTTATGAGTGACATAGGTAGTGCCAAACTCATAACATAAACAACCATCACATAATAAATGCGAACAAACTTCATGACAACCCAAGGTGTTAGTTTTGCCATTCGCACACGGATCACTAGTGCGCGTAGTATAATTACGACTATTAGCATGGAGTCCATATTGCATATTAACGGAAACAATGGCGTGTCAGGTGATTTATTCGCTGCTAATCCATTTGCGAGCACTGATAGACGATGTGTGTCAAACGGGTTGCGCGTTTTTGTAATCATTTAAAGGATCGTGCGATAACATCATAATATATTATGTTTAGGCTTTACTATCTGACTACATATGGTCTGCGCGCGTGGATTTCAGTTTGAAGATATCTCAATGTTTCGACGGTGGTGTCAGAGGTTAAAAAACTGGCCAAGTGCGATTCGGACTCGCACATGAAAGGGTTTTGTACCACTACATAATCTGTTTTTGAGTAGCTAAGATTTGCCATTACTACGACCGAGCATAAAACCTTTTTTTTTTTTGTATGAAGGATCTTTAGGAAACTGTCTTTTTGCGGGATTAAAATTAGCTTTTAAAATAAATTTTATTTTTTTTAGACTATAATTGAATATAGAAGATCATCTACATATTATTATCTTAAGACAAAAACAATATTTCAGACGATTGTATTATGTTACTTCATCTACGAATGCAGGTCAGCCAATCAGCATTCTTGCATCTTAGCATGAGTCCGGGACGGGAAACAGCAATGAACTTAAAATGGACTATGACGGATCGTTAATCCTTATAAACGACGAACGACCATAAGAACGTCTTCACTTTTGACAACATAATAAGAAAACCAGCGTGGTTAATAAGAAAACAAAACCAGAAGCTAAATATTGTATCTAAGCACATTCAAATCCGATTGGCAAAGCTTCAGTGGCAAGCCACGCTTGCAGAGCTGTTAATCATTATAGGGAGCAAGGTTCTGGTGTGGCGATTACGACTGGAAGACGCAGCGAGGGCAGGCCCCCCACCCGGTGGACTGACCTGACGACCTAGTGAAGGTTGTCTGAACCCGCTGAACGGCCGAGACCTGCTCCCTGTATTATAGCGTTCTATGAGGGAAACCTAATTGATGACACACACACAGCGTGAGATTTTCTAATTGAATCACTTTCCTTGACATATTTACCCTTCTAATTTTATAATCATTTGTAACGAACGTTGGTTAAATTCGATTTTAGAAATGTAAGTATGGAGTTCTCTCTCAATAAAGCCGCAATAGTATTTGTTAAACTACGCTAAAGCTACGTGGAAAACAACACCGCCGGGTCCTGGGCTTTGGCAGAAGGGGTAGACCCAAGTAGTGCTGGCTGGCTGGTCGCCGTGAGGGCTGACGTGCGTGCCAATGACCAACGTGCCGACGCCCAAGACCGTGCGAAGTGGAAGAGAAAAACAAGGAAAGCGGACCTCCGAAGCGATGGCTTTGGACGCAAACGGGGTTAAAGATGATGATGGTGTAGTCGTTAAACGTCAAAGTAGAAGTATTGTGTGGGAGTTAGACTCTACCATGGAGCACATTCCCTACAGAGTAGAAATGCCATATAATTTGTTCGTCAATTTTTTTTTTCTGTACGCCACTTTTTAATCTGTATCTGTACTGTTTTATGGGCGAGTGTTGACAGGACTTGTCATTTCATACTAAATATAGTGAAATCACTAACGAGTTTCGGAGAAAAATGGTCCATATTGTTGCTCTATAGGGCATGTGCTTGATGGACTATATCTATTCCTAGCTAAAATAAGTATAACACGGTGGATTACCTTTCAAGTTGAGCGTGTCATTGGGCAGGTTGGAGCCCTCCCACGCAGGGGTCAGCTTCACCGGCTCGTTGCGGAGGAACGGCGCCTTCTCGCCCTCCGACTCGCCCCAGCCTGCAATGGAGAATGTACCTTAAATAAAACTGCGAAATAACTTAAATAATATTTCATATTATCGTAAACGGCAGTCCGTAGCCTAACCTGAATTGACAGTCCATATGTTATCGGTGGTGTTATAGTTATGGCGCTGTTATAAAACACGCTTGTATTCGCAACAGACAACTTTTTTTTATTTTATTACTCGAGTGAGGTCTATAGAGGGCGCTATTAGTATCTATACATTTTGATATGCCTATAATAAGAATTATGTATGAACACTAAATTTGTAGATCATATTTTTAGGCAATACCACATAATATATAATAGGACAAGTCAATGGCAATACTAACGTTGTACACTCGACGACTCTTTTTAACATACTACAAACTTTCAAGATTCCTCAATGGATTTTTTAACTTGAAAATGAAATAATAGAGTTCATTATCAATTTAAAAATTTGACTCTTTGTACTAGTTTAATGAGAAAATGACTGTACAACCACAAACTCCATACACACATTAAAAAAACACGGTAGCCACCATTATCATCTCCGTGAATTCGTGGCAGTGCCTTAGAATAGACAGTAATTAGTGCCACCACTCACAAATGGGTCCCACATAACAACATCTTCACAGCGGCAGTGAGTACCGCGTCTAGTAATGACGTCATTGAGCGACAGTCACCTCACCTTAACAATTTTAATAATATACCTACCTAGTTAAAATGAAACTACAAAACACACTTTAATTTGTATTGGCCCCGAAAGACAAATCAAATTAGCTTTAGCACGAAGGTTTTAACAGTAGCCAAAGCCATTGAAGAGATCCACTATCCACCTACTGGTTCCACAACAGATCAGTCTGATACCGAGATGGTATCAAATTACTGTATCGTCGTATTTAATTACGTTTTAAAATTATTAAAATCGATACAACAGTTAGAAGTAAGTCAAGTACTTCCAAGATTTAATTAGATAGTTTCATACAAGTGAAGCTAATAAAATATTTTTTACAACTAATCAAAACTATGCAAGGCAAACAGATTTCAAATGTATCCGTCTACAGTCTATGCCATATATACAACCCTCGTAATTTCTAACATTTTAATTACAACATCTAATCTTTGTTAAATCATTTTGCCTATAGGCCGGGTAATTGAAACACCAAAACAATGTGTCGAATAGCTAAGTTACACATAGTTCCATCCTTTATGGTCGAAAGTCTTGGAACAATGGCCTGGGGAACAAATGGCTGTCTCTCGTGTAAGCGCGCCTGAGACAATGGTAGTGTTGAGTGACTTGGGTAAAATTGGCGAAAATATTTTAGCATAAGGTTGCATTGGGCCCGATTCTCTGCCATTAGTTAAGTTTCTCTTCCTAGTGTGATATGCCTACTTTTGTCTTTGACATATTTTAATCGTAATGCTTTTTTCAATAATCCTTTCTAAAATTGTCTATGGATAAGCACCCTTTTATTTTAATTTCACTATAATCAGTCTTTTATTTCTTTCGAAGAGTAAACTTAAAAATAGGTGCAACAAGAGTAGCTACCAAACGTGGTAATGTGAAATGTCACCTGCCTGCCTAGCATGAGCACTAAAAACACGATATGACATGATATGATATAGCGAAATATCGATACTAACTGAAATCGGTCAACGCAGTAACGAATGATCGCTGAACATACATAAAAAAAAAAAAAAAAAAAAAAAAGATACCGACGAATTGAGAACCTCCTCCTTTTTTGAAGTCGGTTGAAAAAAGAGATGACATGACTATATCAGCTGTTACGATTTGTATGAAGAATAGAATTAAGTAATTTATTCTTTTTTGAGATTTCACTGTAGTATTTGAGCAGCAGAATATAATTTTTGCGGCCCCAAAACCAAAATCGTGTAGTAATTCTCATGCACCATTGCATTAATTTTAACACACATTTATTAGCTTCACTAAATCTTGGAAGTCTATTTTGACCTACTTCTAATAATGATGTACCAATTTGTAGTGTAAATGTGAGAAAAAAAAACATATTTTTAGATCTACATCTAAGGGTACGGATGGAAAGGCAATTTTAGCTAGTTCTCTGTTAACCCCGACTCTGCTAATCTTAAAATTGGTGTACATAACACATTCATAGAGAACCTCTATATGTTTTGTTTATCCACAGGCCCCGTACCGTTTTTATACACACAACGGTTTATATCCATTTCATCAACACCATTGCGTAGGTAGCTTTCTTAATAGCAAAATAAATAACTGAATGACAAAACCTCTACCTGTGCAAGGTCCGGCCGTTTCCAAACTTCGTTAATGGTGTCAAGATACTGTAACTCCACTACGCCTACAGAGGCTGTGTTCTCTAGTAGAGCAACACTATCAACTGATAACAATACCCTATTATCGTCTTGGCTATTAACTCGTTTTTATTGCTGTACAAATTGGTACAGTTGCGGATAAAGTTTATACCCACTAATTATAGCTATAAGAGTAATTGATCATTGATCAATAAATTCACCTATTAGTAAGTAGTAACCTATAAAATAACGATGACCTAAGATTTATACTTTTGTACATATTTGTGTAGATGACTAATTGTTAGTAAAATTAACTACCAAAATACATCTATTTGCACACTATACAAAGTAATCAGTGGATGTTGACAGAAAAAAAAACTTTAGACGTCTTATAGATAAAAGGGACCTCCCTTAACAACCGTATTGAAATCTAAGTATCTTATGCACAGAAAAAGACTAAATGTTTCAATTATATACAATTTATATCTGTTTTAATATGTAACGCTACTCTAATCTGTGATGTAACAAGAAAAATATGGGTCAAAAAACCATTACAAAGAAGTACGTTCACTTGCAATTAACCAAAAACGTATGCGTCTTTTTTCTGGCAATCCCTTATTGAACTCCGGCGAAGCGTGTCCAAAGTTCCCAACAAAACAAAACCTTTAACCAGGCCAGCAGGGACTCATTCACGACGGACAGAAAATCCCTCAAGCCTCGTTTTCATTAAAGGAAACCTTTTAAACAATATTATTTACGTGTGCGAGAAACCCTACCGCAAGCCTTGCTTGAAGGTATATGGAATGTATAATTCTGCGTCAGAATCTGCAGAACTGATGGCGAATTCAAGTAGAAAGAAATGTATGTACTATTATTTATGTATTGCCCGCCTCCAAGTTTCACTTGGTTAGTTCCGGTTCGTATCACATGTCAATGTTAGAATTTATAATAAACTGCCCTCATACATAAAGACAATTGAAATAAAATAAGCATTTTACTTAAAATTATACTATCATAAATTTTATTATCGAAATGTCTTTATAGCCTTCAGGAGTTTTACAATTTCAAAAGCTTTTAGTGATAATTTTTACAGTAAACAATTTTTATTTACGATTGTAAATATAAGTAATGTAATTTCATTACATTTTTTATAAGCATAAAATATATCTAATAGGCTAGTTTCCTAAATAAATCTAATTAGTCCGTCAGTTGGATTAACATAAAATATTGGACACGTATTTTTTCTTTTCTCAATCGTACAAAAAATTATGAAGATATAGCCCGTTAAAGTCCCGCGTAACGTCACGCCTTGCGACACTTTGTAGCAAGACGTGACGTCAAGTGCTCACTTTGATGCGCTTTATCTTCGTCATTTTTTGTTTGATTGACAAAAGACAAAATATGGGTCCAATATTTTTTGATAATCTAACTGACGGACTAAATAGCATAATCTTTTTTTGACCCAGGAAACTAGCCCATTACTAAAATTGCAATGCGCTAACAGGGTCCATAAGTTAGATCTAATTTATTGTTAACACCTAATTACAATTATGACGCAATAAATGAATGAATATAAATATACTTCATGTATAATGTATCCACTTAAATTAAGTAGGTAACTAATGCAACCCTCATGCAAAAGTTGTGGCAACGTTACACTCGGAGCATAAACAGAAAATTTACATCGAAAAAGACGTAGCCAAGAATTAAATGGCAAGTGCAGAAGACCTGCCTGCACCAGTGAATGCGCCACTAGAACGACGGAGTATAATATGCGATAAGCCATCGTTTGTTGGTTATGTAGCGGCTCGAAATTCGCATTTTTGCATCGTGTGCAGTTTCGGGACACACGATGTAAATCCGGCAGTCGTCACCCGCCGCGCTTCCCGACCACTCACTACCATCTAAATTAATTATGTATTTATATTGGTGCACCAGTAAAGTTATTCATCAGAATCTGGACTTCTTATTTACCACCACCGCACAGTCGAGCCTTACACATTAGAGCCTCAACAGTTACATCGAAACTCCACTCCATCTAAAATGAATTTCCGAAGTACACTAACTGTGTAAACAAAATCATCTAAATAGTAATATTTACTGTACACAAAAACGATTGGATGCCACTGATAACTCACCAGTTTTACTTTTAAATGTACCGTAGTCTGCCATAGTCCTTCGTCAGCACCAGTTCTACCAGTGCAGTGTTCCACAAATTTCTGTTTACTCCAAACAAACGCTGGATTGCTAATGACAATGACATTGCCCTTCCCTTGCCGTAAGCCGACACTAAGGCTGATCGCAGACTGAACAAGACGATTTTTTGCGTCTTTTAGAGGCGTGGAAGGGGACGTTTCATAAAGCAACAGGTTCTCATCACAAAAAATAGGCAGACTCGTATCCAAATATGTTCAGTCCAGTAGCAAAGTTTGAAAGTTTAAATGAAACGAATTTGATTAAATAAAACCATTAACACAGTTATGATAAAAAAAGCTGTTAGATATACAATCGTGAGAATGTAAGGAAAATAAAATATTGTGATAGCGATACTCGCAACAGAAAATACAAAGCAAGCAAAGGATTAACACGACTACGGTGACCATCAGATCCTATAAAACCTAATATTTGACTCTTATGTGACGTTATTAACAAAGAATGTATTCACCTAGAAAAAATTAAGGCGTAACTTTAATGATTTCTACTTGCTCGGCAACGTTGCATGACATAATTTCGCGTATTATGATGATGGCCGTCTTGATTTAACACAAAGCTGTCATTTTGAAAAGTCGTGCGCTATTTGTCCAACAATGCATAATATGTTTGCCATTTATTTATATGAATATAATCCATAAATGGTTCTTGGTGATAATGTTGAAATAGGAAAACCAACTAAAACAAGCCTTTCAAAAAAGAAACTTCAGAAACTTCTTTTCACACACAAGAATTTGAACAAAAAAACTCAGTAAATAAGATATCACCCCCGACGGAGTAGGCCTAAATTCCACACACGAAGCCAGTACATCATATCTGTTCCCTCAGGTTAAATCCTATTACGTTTACTTGGCATAGTGTGCCAAAGCTGGAATTTCATCTTTGAGCGTGTATTGTTAGGGAGGAGTTGGTTTATGTGGATGATATATTTATTCTCTCAGGCCGGAGACGAAGGAATTTGCATAACACGGTAACCACATTCTTAACTTGGGTCTATCTACAAAAATAATAGATGCAGGTAGGACAGGTGCAAGTATGCACGGATTTGTTGTAGAATATTTAATATATATTTTTGGATGTATGTACAGTAGATAATAATACTGTCCTAACATACTTATAGCATAGAATATTTTCCTTAAAGCAAGTGACCATTTATTTTGGCGTACTGTATGCCACATCAGTCTGCATTCCGTACAACACAAACTATTATCTCAAGTAACATTGTTATCTACTTAACATGAACTTTAAGCATAGGTCATTGAACAAAACGTGTTTATCTTAGTTCATTAGATAATTTATCTGTAGAAACGACTAGCTTATTATCATCAAATTCTGTTAAACAAGAGAGACGTAATAATGTACTGTTTTTTTAATTTCTGTTGTTGTTTTTAGATTTCGATTTTGGTCCTCTAGTAAAAGTTATTGATTGTATTTGAGCAGTAGGATCACCCCTTAGAAAGAAGTTAACTAGGTTACCAAATAGGTCCTTGCTTAAAACACTCCTTTTATAAATACATACCAACACTAACGGCTAAATACAAAGCTTGGCGGTTGCGGTTTTGAATCCTGCAAGGGGTATTGTTTGTGTTATGTGTACCTACAGTGATGAGTCGTACGAGCATTTGTAACTAAGTCATGAATGTATATAATCGCATTTAAGTGTTTATCCGTTATCTAGTCGCCACAGTACAAGCTTTGCTTAGTTTGGGGCTAAGAAATAGGAGTTTTAAAAAAGACCTAAAGGTTATCTTACAATACAAAGAGCAATTAGGAAATTGACACCATGATTTTAACCACTCCTAGGGTGATTTAAAAACCCCTAATACCAAAGCGTTAATGAAATTTTAATAATAACAGTAGCTGGCGGATTCCTAATAATAGATTCTGTCATCTGCAAATTTCATAAAAGTTAGGCGTACGACTGTACAGAAAGTAATAAAAATCATAGAAAAATATAATAAACGATAAATAAAACTACTATTACTGGATTTTAGTGTTGGGGGTATAATAGAGAAATTATCGATAAGTGTTTTGACCTTTTTTTAGATATACATAACGAGATAGATAAAAGCTACTTTGCATATTTTTACTAATACTTCGCCGGAGATAAGAGCTGCCTCCGGGTTCCGGTCAAAATTATCAACATTCAAATCAAATTACACAATAAAGTCGTGAGCCTCTTTTTTAGATTATTATCCTTAGGCGTATCCTTAATTATTCAAAACAGATAGCGATATTATGAGGTAAAAACGAGATTACAAATTTTATAGGGTCTATCTACTCGATTAGCAAATCTTAACAGTGGCATAAATAGCAAGACGTCTATTGAGCATTATTTTAAATCACTAATTAACATTAAAATATATCAATAAATAAGCACTTTGTGTCTTACGCACGAGGCCTATCGTTTAGAAATTTATTTTCAAATTAATTCAAATCAGTTTTAAAACTGTCGATAGTTACACAGCACTAGTTTATTTACGACGGCCTATTTACCTAGTTCGCGAGCGGAGATAGTACGAAACGCTTCATAAAGATGTAAGGAGGGGTGTTCACAAGCTGTCCTAAGCAGATGTAGCCGGCTTGAACCAGTTTAGGTACGAGGGGGAAAATACATTGACCTCAATTCTTTTTACGTTTCTAGGTGTGTTTTTTGTCGCTTAGTGTCACTTTAAATGCCCCTTAAAGATGTTATAGAAGATAAAACGAATTCTAGCTATTAAGACTTGGGAGTAACTGAGATATTAACAGAAATATTCCGAATTTTCGAGGTATCCTAAGAGAAATCATTTGTTTTTAACTGTAGAAAGCAGTCTTATACCATCTTGGGGGCAATGAAATCATCGATTCCTGGGTAGTTAGAGCAAATAAGTAACAAAATATGTGGCATGTGTAACGACTGGCTATGTCAACAATTCCCACATAATCTATCATTGCAGTAGTTTAATATTATAGCCGTCAGCATGGACCTTCGACAAGTTTCAAATTAGTTTACGAACAGTTACATACTAGTGGCGTGTTACTTTTTATGACGTCATGACGAAAGTAATCTGTCAAAATCGACGATATTATTTGGTGAAGTTAAAGCTTTTTACCTTGATCGAAACCCATTTTTTACTCCATGACTACTACTGCGCGAGCATGTCAAGTCAGAATTATACATGATTAAGTATAAGAGTGCCTATACCGCGTTTCACTCGATAGCTTTTAATGAGAATCTAAACGTGAATTTATATGGTTTTTAGGGCGGCGCCGCCTAGTTTCACAAAAAGGGCAAATTTTTTCTATGAAAGTTATCATCAAAAGTTAAACCTCTAAATATGCCCTCAGTGGGTATTTAATCTAGATACATTGGGCAGTTTGAAGGATATTTAGAAAGTCATTTGAAAGTTGGAGAAACGTGGAAAGTATAGGGCAATGCTGAACAAAAACTATGACACGCGAAGTGGGTAAATGAAAACCTGAGTACTGTAATCCTGTTCACTTCACTTTTAACAAATAATAAGCTATGGGCATTTAAGCTTTCTCGCAGAACTACGTGACGTCGTTGATTCGAGGTCAAGGAGCTATAAATCTTGGCTACACAGAAAAAGTTGAACGTACAACGACATAGTAAATCTAATTATTTTTCTATCGTGGCATCTATTGTGTACCCCACCTAACAACAGCACATTTATCTCGACAAATCTGTCTATCGACCGCAAAATCGCGGCCCGAACGGAATCCGTAACGCTGACACATGCAACTGCACACAGTAGTGTTGCATATTTTGACTACTTCAAATCTTCTTAAGGGAATTAAGGCTTTAGAAATAGATTATACTTTGAAAAACCTCGGAAAAGTTGAATCGGTCTTCAAATCTTCTACATTCTACAATATAAAGCAGGCGCAATAATTCTGCTAATAAAATAGCAATATAAATGTATTGAAATGGCTTGGTTTTGACATTTGGCCCAAATTAAAACCATAAAACCACGTCAGTTGAACAAAAATATTTTGCTAGTTTATTATCAGTTTTTTAAGTATTTGTAAATTGATATTCTTGTGTTACTACGAGGTCTCCGCGATTCCCAGATCCTAACCAATTTTGAAATGATCGTTATTTCAATTGAGCAGAACTGGGAATCGAACCACTTTGCGTTGAAGACAAATTACCGCTCAACTATGCTAATCAGGTTGTCGGTCAATTGGGGCCCATTGTGGATCTAGAGACAGGCATACTGGGCGGTAGTCGAGGCAGCTGAAGATATAAGAAACAAACATGAACAAATCTTTTTTTTTTCATTTATAATTATTCCTATCTGCTGTTAAAGTAATAGAATTCGTGGAAAATGAACGGTTAGTAGATTAAATTGCACAATATGGGGTCTGCATAAGGTCTTTGTTGGAGCGCGGGTCGGCATACGCCTGTGATCTGTAATAAATGACGGCGCACCTCGCGTTTTTTTATGGAAATTTTTAAGTAAACTTTATTCGAAAAATAAGTAAATTTTATTTAAAAAAATAAAACCGACTTCAAAACACTAAAATGGTAAAAATAATCCTAACACTTAAGTACCTAATCAGTTACTTTTGGAGTCGGTGCAAACAAAAACATTGAATCTCTCATCGCCTGGCACCGACTCCAAAAGTAACTGATTAGGTACTTAAGTGTTAGGATTATTTTTAGCATTTTAGTGTTTAGAAGTCGGTTTTATTTTTTTTAATAAAATTTACTTATTTCATCTATTTTTAGTGATAAATTCTAATCTAACTGCTGAACACCGATTTCATCCCCTATTTTCCTACCCTTAGGGGTGATTTTTATTTTTCAAACTTTTATCATAGCATCTTTGAAGTATAAGCTATTCAATAAAACAAAAATCATCAAAATCGGCTCATATTTGTCAAAGATAGGTAACAAGAACCGCAACCAAAATATTATCTGGGTATATATTTGTTGATTTTCTCAAAAAGTTCAAAATGAATTTCGATAAAATTTATATGGGACCACCTCTGAAGTATGATCTACCAAACAAAAAAAGAATCATTAAAATCGATTCATAATTGGCGGAGTAATCGCGTAACAAACATACAAAAAAAAACATACAGTCGAATTGAGAACCTCCTCCTTTTTTGAAGTCGGTTGATAAGAAGTCACTGGGGGAGGAAAAATAAGAAGTCAGCAGTGGACGTCCTTTGGCTGAAATGATGATGATGACGTTTAAGAAAAATTTTTTATTTACTATTATTTTATTATTAATTACAAATAACACGATTTTTTACATCGTTGTCTAGACCTTATTTTTAAAATTTGGCGTTATCTTGCAATGCAGTTTTGTATTTATCAGAATGTGATGTCTACGACAAATCGCAAGTTGAATCTTGCGATGCCTAAATGAATTATTAAAGATATTTTTTAACAGATTAAATTATTTACGAGAGATCGATCTCCAGAAACATTTGAATATCCGGTCTTACATAACTTGGAATAAGATCTTAGCATCTATCAACGCTACAGACAGAACCCCCCACGCACTTTCTCTTTTGATAAATACTTAGTTCATTGTTTGCTAATTAAAACAGTTAATTAAACAGACCATATGATATAAGATGGACCATTATAAATCAGAATGAATTATTATTAAAATATATTCAAATCCGACAGCTCAAATAGTGTAGTGGCGCGATAATCCTCCGGAATCGGAACCCAGGACGGTTCGATTCCCGGTTTAGGTCGATTCACGTAACGATCTTTTCAAAATTGGCTCGAGTCTGGGTGTGCTGGGAGACAATACAGGGATGTTAATTCCATATTCCTTACACCCTAATAAGGATGTTATCCTTATTAGGGTGTTGCCTGGCGCACGTTTACCACACTACAATACAAGTCTACAACAAAGTTATCTGTATTACAACTAAAAGCAATTTTAAGTACCTAGCCTTGACCTGTACTTAGGTACACTACTCCTCCGCCTTTGGAGCTTTATACAAGGTGTTCATAAAATAACGCAAAACCTTTTAGGGGGGAATCTACTGCTCAATACGGCATTTTTTATTATGGGGCCAACATCAAAAAATTACCTAAACCGCGACCAGCTGATATCAGTTTGTATGGAAAAGTAAAAAATAATTGAGAATTCAATGTTGATCTCATAGAAAAAGTTGTTATAACTATTAGAGCAGAATCAGACGCTAAGAGGTTTAGCGTGCACTGTTATAATCTATATACCTATATACAACAACACCATTTATAAGTCGAGAACGGCTGGACCGATTTTCATGATTTTGGATTTGTTGATTTGTAGCCGCCCCGAATAGCAGAATAACTATAAAAAACAGGACAAAATTCAAAAAAGAAATTATTATAAAACGGCGGTACGAAGTTCGCCGAGACTGCTAGCCTTTACATATAAAACAAAGTCGGGTTAGTTACACCATTTATAACTCGAGAACAGCTAGACCGATTTTTATGATCTTTGATTTGTTGAATTTGTCTCCGCCCCGAATAGCAGAATAACTATAAAAACACGGAAATATTCACGAAAAAAATTTATGTAGAGGCGGTACGAAGTTTGCCGGGACAGCTAGTATAATATAAAATGAACATGTTTATATAGTTACAGATAATACAATCCCCAAGAAAACTAAAGGGGGCATGGTGGTCCCCAACAGATAGTTAAAAGCAATGACAATGTTCAGAAGGGATCCTGCCTATGCGCGCGGTATTGAGTTTCTGAAAGCTATCGTTTTTAATTATATGATCGGCAAAACTGTAAAAACACGCCAAGTGTCGCTCCACTCCAATGCAAATCTAATGTTCAAGCAAGCAGTCAAGCAGCAAGACTTAAAACGCTAATAAGCTAATAATAAACGCAAGCAGATATTTATCACTGACTGACACTGACACTGAGGGCAAGTAAGAGAGATATTCTTAGGGCTCCGCAATGAAACCTTACCACACGCACTTAGCGCTTCATCCCCAACACAATACATTTAACATACAATAGCATACAACGTAATATAATAGTGATATCTAATCAACTGTGAAATATGAACGACTAACCAGGTATTTTCTTTACCCACAATTCGACACTCACTCGTTTAACACAAAGCTTCTTTTCATACACATTCGTTCCATTTTCATTCACTACTTTTATTTTGCATAGAATAATGAATGGCGTATTTTCCGCGATTTTTTGACATTGACAAGCTACAAATTACATTTTTTTTCTTTTGAAAGGCAACTAGTCAAAACATGTGCACTGATCAAGTAACCACTACGTTAGAAATATGAAAAGGGTCCGATTATCTCATATTATTTTGCCATAAACAAAAGAAAAAGACATAACAACCTTATTACAACTTTAACAAAAAAAAAAAACTTAATAGTTGTAAACAAAATTAAGAGGTGGCTAGATTAACTTTTTCTGCACCTTCGTATTCTTTGAGCAGTTCACTCACATTACACAGAACACAGAATTTCGTAAGAATGAACTATGTATGAACAGTGTGTACTTTAAAATCATTTACCGAAAATTAATATGGTTACTAAACCAATTAGTATCCACTTCACTTGATTCTTGATCAAATAGCCTAAGCCTATAGAAACTAGAAAGTTGAACCTGTTAAGTAATCTAATGAATCTACTATGTGTTATAAGAACCCAAAATATTTCTTCTACTGATGTTTGAAAGGAGGGTTTTTTAACACATTTTAAGAAAGGCAGATGTCGTTTTATTTATCTTTATCCCTCTGATTTGCTGTCGTTGACAAATCCTAGACATTGTCTGTAGCACTTATAAGCCTCTACCTCGTGAATCAATATGTCAGCAGGGCATGTCAGCCAAGGTATTGAGCGGGCCATAGCTTACGGGGCGAATCCAAAAGTATGTAATAGTAATAGCCACTCACCAACACCTCTGTGGCCCTGCGACATGACTACCGGGCGCTGGTCTGGCCTAAGGAGGCTCTCGGCCTCAGCCCCTCCTTGGTGCGACATCTCCATGGCTCACGCGTGCACCAATATCATAACGTGGATACGGGCATCTGTGGGCTTCGTGGCGGCGCGGGCGCGTGTCTGCGGAAGAAGATACAATTTTATTTTTTAATAAAAAAATTACGTGTAGTGGCAGTGAGCATGTCACTTTGCCAGAAGTACTGGCTAGTGCGTAAGTTCTTGCGAGTACAAAACTCCTCTCTCCAAGTCCACAAGAGTCCTCAAGACCTCGCACATGCTATGGGAATGACGTGAAGAGTCAAGTAAAGATTGCCATACTAAAACGATTACTCTATGTTGTCTTCAGACTTGGCTAAGCAGATGATCAATTTTAATAAGCTTTGCTAGTTAATGCTAGGCAATTTCATTATACTTTGTAAAAATCTCTTAAACAAAAAATATAATACAAGGTAAAAAAGCTATGTAAGTAAATATTATATCACAAAACCAAATTGATAACTTATTAACACGTGAGTTCGGTCTTTATAAACAAAATCAAGGTCATTACCGTCAGTTAATTTTATCGCTTATTATTCATTTTCATGCCAAAACTTGGCATAATAATATGGAAAGTGCCTATGTAGATGATAAAACTAAAACTCCAGTTCTATACGTATTTTTAGAACGTAAATGGAACCACAATACTTGTTACATAGTAGGTAGTACTAGGTACGTCTTTTCTTGCATTAGGGTTTCCATTAGAAGTTCCTTGGGCTGTCACAGGACCTAGCTTATAGAGATTGATGTCTCAGCAATCAGGATAAAGATACACTGTTAACTATTGTTTGTACACACAGTACAGACAGCAGAAAACAGATAGAATACAGAAATCTCCTTTTTCTTCAATCCTCTTTCTTCCAATAATTGATGGACATTTCGTCGTACACACGTCTATAATACGGCACTCAGTAACGAGATAGTTTCTAGCTTTGCTAGCCTAGTTAGAAGTATGTACGGACGTCGGTCCGGATAAAAAAAACGCGTAGCTTCGTCGAAAATTGAACTGAAACCGTCTACATAACAGTTACACGATTGACTAGACGGGTTTCCGAAACATGCTTGAGGACCATATTCATACGGACCCCTTTGACAAGCTTAAGCTATGCCATTAAAACTATAATATTACCTAGCCTTTTGTTTAGTGTGTACAAGCTTATATTAGCCTGGGCTCAGTCTAACAATGCATGTTTGGGGCTACATAATTAGTGTGATGATTGTTGGAAGAATTTATTTATTTACAGCACCACTGAGTCAACCATGAGACGAGCATAGAAATTAATATTAATATATTTTACGCGGACAGCATCGTGACCTAGGAAATGCAGTATTCTACCGAGCTAGCCAAAAGCGAAAGTGAACAGGTGACCATTTCTCTTTCGTAGACATAACACAAAAACTAAAAATTCCTAACTGCTTTCAACTTGACCTGTGGCAAAAGTAGAAGAAGAATACTTGAAAGAATAATCCAGAACCTCATTTAATTAAGTCACAATAAGTAATTAGAACAGCTTTTCTAAATAGCAGTCCATAAAAGAATATACTTATAAATTAATAATCCCCCGAAGTCTTTTGGCGTAGGATAGGGATCGCCCTATCTAACGCCAATTACTCCCTACCTCTCGTCAAGTAAACTAAATCGTCGCAACATATTTTAGCAGGACTGGGATTTATTTTAAAAATGCCAATTAAACTTTAGCATGATTATTATTATACAGACAGTCGCAACTCGACGAATCATCAGCATAATGCCAGCTTTTAGCTTAAGTGAGCACTTTATTAATATACATCGCAATTGCAATACGTACTTACAGAAGTCACGTTGCCTCCTATTTTACCGACAAGATACACACAAACACTTCACCACCAGAGTTCCACGGCTAACTTCTTACAGATACTTGAAAACTTTAGTCTCAGTTTTGTTACTTTAAGTCGAGTTAGAAGGTTTTCTAACTGACCAAGGAGATAAATGGGTTCCGGCGATAACCTCGGAGCCTCTGACGCGAGTGTAACGGCCGATGCCCGAAATACGAATGAAAATGAACAACGATTCAACTCGAGATTCGATTAGTAGACTGTCAGCCTTTATGGTATTCCACAATGCGTAATCGATACGGTAGGTTTACTCGTATTAGGTAAGTACAGAACGAGCGTGATGACCTCAGTTATTATGTTCAAAATAATAACAAAATGTAATGCCCCAATAAGTGTGAATTACAAACGACATCAGGATATGTTTGGTTTTCACCTTATGGAAATTCCATTCCAATAAATAACACAATCAACATCATTTCAACCATAGGACGTCCACTGCCGAACATAGGCCTAAGACAATAAAACACGATATTATCAATTTACAAACTCAACTCTCTATTTAAGTTAGGTCTTGGGTAAATCTGTTATTTACTCGCCGCGTTTAACTTCTTATTGATGAACACAGAATAAAATCTGCTGCGTGAATCTAGTTTTCAAAAGATAAAAGATTAATAAGAAATGAACTAACTGCATCTCCCTAGACTGTGGCAACCAGCAATGCTGTCATTCGGCAAGTTCAAGCCATCACTTATCGACAGTAATCTCGCTTAGCAACAAATCCGATATCTTTATTACACTATTGTTGCTATTTATCGCTTAATCATAAAGCTTTCACTCAATTATTAATCTTAAATATAAAGAGGTAGGTATTACTTAAAGTTCTTACGATCAAGTCTCAAGGACCATTTTTTTAGTTAACTTAAACAGCATTAACAGACTCAAAACGTTTAAATAATAAATTATGATAGTGTAAGCCTAGACCTTACCTTAACTATGAGGTGGTTTGGGCCTTATTACTCCACCAAGCGGGTCAAGTCATCATTAATAAGATCATAAAAGTTAGGTACAGTCAAGTTTATAAACCTACTACAAAATCTTTTCAACCAATTTTCAATTTAAATTTCAACTTGTAGACTTCAAAATCAATTTAGAAAATTTGAGCTTTTCTGGTAGAATGACAATCTGTTGCTGTTATTGAAGTCGAAAACAAAACATTAGGTATATTTGTCACAAAAAACTGTTGGGTGAGTGAGCGTGAAGGCATCAAGGCACAATAAAACGCAGAAGTTTTAAAAACCAAAATGGCATGATGAGCTAATCGCAAACACACAGATGACGCATCAGTTAACCATGTCAATGAGGTATGTGCGGGGTCTCGTGTTACAATCTGGCTAATGATTGTTATTATAGAACAAACATACACTTTTAATACATGCTTTGTTGTTTCAAATAACAATAACTCTAAAGAAACGTAAGCGAAAAGTGGCACTGTCCAAAATTGGGAAGTCTGAGGACGAACAAAACAAGAAACAGACAGGTCATTTTTGGTTTAGGTGCAATAAAAGAAAAGAAAGATTAACTGGACTATCCATAAAATGTTAAAGAAAACACGTTTATTTAATTCAATAAAATATGAATGATAACCATTTAACACACTCGCGGACAGTATTCCTAACACATAGAAGCTTTATTGTTATTTCGGCTAAAGCCTTGCATCCTCTGCCAAAGCGTTACACTCGTTTAACGACAACAATACTTTCAAAATTTTATAAGTTTGCAACCTGGAGTTACAAAGTGGTACTAGATTAGAATATGTAGATCATAATTTCAAACCACTTCACAATAACATTATTTATCCTCAGAACTGAAAGGTAATAAGTACTACCAAAAGACAATGAATCCCAGCGCACAGTGGCGTGCGTCACTAAACCGGTACATTATCATTATCATCATTTCAGCCATATATAAGATAGGTTCATCTTATCTATTTATCTAAGGTCCTGCATCCAGCAGCTTCCTGCAATCTTTGCCAGATCGTCTGTTCATCATGTGGGTGTACGTCCTACGCTTGCCTGTACGTGGCCTTCATTCTAGAACCTTTTTGCCCCATAGGCCGTCAGTTCTACGTGCTGTGTGCCCCGCCCACAACTAGTACATCAGCTTATGAAATTGTGATAAGAATCGCATCCGCTTCAGAGATGGATATTAATGTCTTGCTACGTTTGTTTAAGTTAGGTGATAACATGATAACAGAATTAATACTAGCGTCCACGATGCAGGTACTAACAATATCCGGCTAAGAGGGCCACAGAAGGTTTCCGTACCGTTTTTCATTTAGTTTAAAATTCTTATCGTTTTACTATCAAATCTACCACAAAAGAACTATGCTTCAGTCTGAGTGAAATTGCTCTATTCTGGTCTGAGCCATGGTAAACGCAGTATTGTTTAGCCACGCCTAGAGTTGTAAAGTGTCCGTCACGTTATAAATGTCTGACCAATATGACCGAGCAAATTGGACATTTTCTCAATGTGACCGGACATTTAGGACATTTATTGTCACTAACGTCACAATCAATTCTATTGAAAAACTATGAAAAAAAAATTTGGTCACAAATAAGTGCATTATTATAAGAAAGACAGGTTTTAGTAGTGATGATCTATAACGAAATGAAATTTCTAAAATTAATTTATCTTCCTGCACGAACAAGCTAAAAAGCGTCGTATCGTTACGCGCGAGTTTTTTTTTAGTTTAATCCAGATCCAATTACATGTTTTACTGTATGATTTTATTGTCAAATACTTAACATTTAAGACTTACTTTAGAGGAATTCTTCTTTTTAAAATTTATATTGAAAAAAAATATGTGACCATCGTGACAATAAATGTCCAATGTGACCAAGCATTTATCATAAATGACGGACGCTTATAGCATATGACCGTCAATTTACAACTCTAGCCACGCCGTCAGAGCCATCACGTTTATCTTCTGACATAATCTTGTTTTTGTAAACCGCTTCAATCAGTTCCTTCGAGTGCCATTCTAATGTTAGTTCTTCTTGTAAGCAGTAAAGTTAAGTAAGACTATATTTGTCCCACTGTATGGCACAGGCCTCTCACCTCAACTATGTGTTGGTTTTGGACCATACTCCACCACGCGAGCCCGGTGCGGATTGGTGGAAAGTTGTCGTAAGGCCAGTGACTAAACCTTACTTTCAGATGTAATCATGCCGCCTTAAGGCCTCTGACTAGGCTTTACCCGGCTAATATCGCTTGATATTAGTCAAGCGATATTAGCCGGGACCAACATTTAACGTGGTCTTCCGAAGCACGGAGATGCTTGTGATGAATGTCACTAAATATGATCGGAATGGACACCCATCTACTACTACCAGACCGCGGCGTGGGTTGCTTTGATAATCATTGCCAAAGCGCTACCGCGACTAAGCTACAAGCACCTCAGTAAGCAGTATGCTCTTTTTTTTCCTTTATGGCTTTCGAGCGTAGCAAGTGTCACGATAAAAACAGGGAATAGGGGAGAGAGTAAAAATTACAGAACCGGAGTTTTGTTTAGACGACAAAACACAACTTACATCTTTGATATTTGAAAATTACAATACCTGCCGAACTGAACAAATTTAATAACCCTACCAAGGCTATTAGCAAGTTAGTCTGTTGATCAGATAATTCTATAACAGAAGGGTTTCTCGAGAAACTGCCATAACTTAGTTACCAAAGTTCCAGTTTCCTTTACCTAGGCAAAGGCAAAGGTTTTTAGTAGCCCTTGCACTTTTCATCATAACGTGATGTTAAATATCTTTCACGTATTTTTTCAGTACAAAGGGGCTAGGTAGGTACTAGAATAGAATCATAACCATAATCAGCCCACGTCTAGTTCACTGCTGGGCTTCTCCATCTTTCCATCATCTGGCAAAAATCATCATCATCATTGAAATCATCGCTCCACCATGTCGCCAAAGGGGCTAGGTAGGTACTAGAATAGAATCATAACCATAATCAGCCCACGTCTAGTTCACTGCTGGGCTTCTCCATCTTTCCATCATCTGGCAAAAATCATCATCATCATTGAAATCATCGCTCCACCATGTCGCCAAAAAAATACTAGAATAAAATACCACGACATTTTCGTCATTTTGGGTTTCCTTGCCTTCGTTACAATAAATTGGTAAAGTTTTTTTATCATGCTTTTATGTTGGTTACAGTTGGTAACCAAATTTTAGTAGTCATCTGACAGAACACAAGGTAAAATATAAAGAGGTCAATTTATCTAATCACCATCTTAACAATAATGCGCAAGCACGAGGCTTACCGTAGTTATAAAATTGTTCTTATCATTTATAGTAATAAATTGGTAATCTACTTAGTCCAATTGGCTGTATTAACAATCATTTAATAATAGACTTTCATAATCATCATCATTTCAGCCATAGGACGTCCACTGCTGATAGGCCTCCCCCAGTGACTTCCAGATTGGCCGGTTGGAAGCGGCCCGCATCCAGCATCTTCTAATAGTGCTTTAATAAACTATATTAATCTTTTCATTTTCATAACTAACTACTTTCTGCTTTGCGGATGCGGATATGAAGGCAAATCTACTACCACAGAATACATAATAGTACAACAACAAGTAGCGGTAGCCAGGTAAAAATAATAATAATCTTGATAACGTGTGTGCTCTTCAAACAGTAGGCACCTACTAACTTATCAAGCGGGTTTTAATTAGCTCCAAATGTTTAGGTATCTACTTACATAACGCTATCGTTATCAGGTATAGGTAAAGCACATACTGGTTAAAATACGTCTTTATCATGCTACTTGCCTACTACATTGCTGCGTACTAAAGTTGTAGGTACAAACAAAACATACATACGTAAAACATTTTTGAATATTCGGTTTCTATCTATAGGTCTTGCCCAAAACTTACGTGGCTTTACATTTCTCGTAAGAGCGATCATCATCGGCTAAGGTCGCGTGGCCATTCTGGGTCAACTATAAGCTCATAAAGCAGTATAACTTCAATCTTGTTTTGATTTAAGGTTCCATATCTTAAAAAGTAAAAAGGAATCCTTATTAATTTATCTCGGCGAGCTCGCAGCGCTCTCGCCTCGCTTTGAATTCGCTCGCAAATTGAAAGTGTGCTAAGGCTCTTAGCCTACCTACAGCTAACTTAACGACATTATCTGGCTGCCAAGTGCCGACACAAGCAAAGTGACATAGAATATTTAGCCCAAGCGAGAGGTTGTAAAAGATCTTTGACCTAACACTTCACATAACATCTATTCATTGAGAAAACTTAAACGTTCAAGTAATTTACGCGTAACAAAATGTAGGAAATTCGTTAGTTTCCTCTCATTGTAAGTGCTATGATTGATAACTTACGACTTAAAAGTGGGATTAAGAATGGAAGCCATTAACTTTTAAATGTAAATTCTGAATGGGGCAATGGCATTTGTCGTGTACAGCCGCTACTTTTAGGCCTACTACAAGCACTACGATGCACTATCTGGCAAGCCGCATTACAGAGCGCCACTACAGCAGGCTGCATATTTCAGAAACCTCTTTATTCTAACCGCCACCTTATGGCCAGTCTAGTGGTATTAGGCCATAATTTGTTCTATTTTTAAAACCTAAAATTTTGTAATTACTACGCGACTACCACAATTAGGAGCATAACGGCAAGACGTTATTGGAACAAAAGGAGAGGATAACAAGTATTGAATTCACTTAAGAAGCTCTAAAGAAAGATAAATAACTGCCGAGAGCGAATAAGAGCGAGTTAGGAAAGCGCATGTTTATAGACAACCCACGAGGTGGAGAGACGACCTATAAAGGTAAAGGTTGCAGGAAACCGCTGGATGCAGGTCGCTGCCAACTGGCCAATCTGGAAGTCATTAGGGGAGGTCTATGTTCAGCAGTGGACCAAATGATGATAATGAGTGAGTCCTATGACTGAAATGATGATGATGAGTCTAATAAGCAAGGCTTCCTACCAATCTCGCTTAAATAACACAAAATCGTATTGTGTGAACCGCTTCACATTTAACAGTAATGGCTCGGACAATCCCTTAACAAAACTGCAACGTAAAACGTCTTAAAGATAAAATAAAATTAGCTATAGTTATTCCATAGACACCGATCTACAAGACGACACAATTTAGTAAGTTCAATGGAGCCGAGCTAATGTCATTGACATACATTCTTTCCGTAATTTACGATAATTAATTACGTTACAACTCCATTGTTCAATTTAAGACACACGTATAACATCTAACAAGTGTAATTTAGGTCTATGGAGTGACTATTGTGTTCATAGATTTTCATTACTTACAGTATGAAGGTCATTGCTGAGAGTTGTAACCATAATGTGCAATGAAACTCACACAACGACCTTCATGGAAATTTTAAGGAATGGTTTGCCATTGCCTTTGAGTAGTTATCCTATAGATAGTCAAAAGGCCATTGTCTTCTCTATTCTACACACGTCAACAACTAACCAGTCAGGTGTGTAAAAGTTATAACAACCGGGGATCGTACCTCATAGCTAAGTAGTGTACTTTAGGTCTTTGGAGTGACTATTGTGTTCATAGATTTTCATTACATACAAGTACAGTATGAAAATTACATACAAGTTATAAAAACCGAGGATCAAACGTACGACTTCATAGTAACAGCTCACAGTATTGCGACATTTTCAGTACTTAACTCAGGCCTAGGCACTTGCAGAAATTGTTTTTTTATTTATATAAGGTGTTAAAAAATCAATGTCAAATATTTTAAGGGGTAACTGAGACTACCACATGGATCATATTTAAGAGAAATTTAAAACTATAGAACGGATTTGAATAAATCGAAAAAAGAAAATGTTTATTGATATAAATAATTTATATCATCCTGTACATGATCGCAAACTCCCACAAACGCAAACAAACACTCTCGCACGATGCTAATACTAGTCAAAACCCATTCATAATCCCTAGGATCTCATTCATGCGCACATAAAATCATACGACACACAAGCTCATGCTAGACATTGGGTGTGTGTGTATGAATGAATTTTCTTTGAGATAGAAACACTGTTATCATTTCTGTCTCACTCGTTTCATGTCATTGTGTGTGTGTGTGTGTGTGTGTGTGTGCATGTGCGACGTACCTACTCCTTTTAGATAATTGCCGCGAGTTGCAGAAAGGCTTAAGAAAGCTAATTGTATGGGTTATCTGTCAAAACAAGTGCCAGATAGGTTATCCAGAACTTATCAGCAAGTATTGAAACTGGGCCTTATTATCTTTAAAGACGACTTATAGCTATAATGCAGGTCTGTAACATAACGTTCGTACACAAAATAGAAAAATAAGTGTTAATGCTGTCTTTAAAGATAATACATTCTTCAGCAACTGACAGTTTGTCACTTTATGTTGTAATTTTAATGTTAATTACTTCTATCAGTTCTTACGGTAAAATAAAAATACAGTTAAATTGAAAAAAACATTTTTAATTAAATTACACATGTTGACAATTAATAAATACACTTATTACTAAAAATATCACTTTTATTTTAAGAACACAAAACAAATAAAGAATTTCCACCTCCCATCACACTTTTCCAGGCTTTGGACTAGCAAGTAAGCGTAAAATAATTTATTACTCATCACCTGATTTAATGCAACATAATTCTATGGAGATAGGTACTACTAGGCTATTTCTATCAGTCAATGCAGATAACAAGGTTTACTTACTCTTACTTGGCGTGTTTAAAGGTAGTTCATTATTATGTACAAAATCACAGTCACTTATTTACAAAATTATTTACAATAGTTGTTGGAAGTGCCCCCCATTCTCCTGATTGCAAAGCGCAGCCCTTTTTAAAATATGCCTATGCACACGCACTAAACTTTCACTGTCGCCGCGCATTGTTTCAAAAGCACTAATGATTCGTGCTTTTAATTGCTCGGCACTGGTGATGGTGTGGCCATCTTGACCATACACGAGATCCTTAGCACGGCCCCAGACGTGGAAGTCCAGCGGCGTCAGGTCTGGCGAGCGTGCTGGCCAAGCAATAGGCCCACCGCGTCCGATCCACCGATCCTGAAAACGTGCCGTCAGGTACTCGCGGACATGGCGGTCGTAATGCGCGGGCGCGCCGTCGTGTTGGTAGTGCATCTGCTGCATAAGATTTAGCGGCACATCTTCTAACAACTCCTCCAACTCTCTTTCAAGGAATTCCAAGTAAACGGCGCCATTCAGCCGATTAAAAAATACTGGTCCTATCAGCTGATGTCCTAGTAGCCCAGCCCAAACATTCACGCTGAACCGCGTCTGAAAATGATCTGGACGCGCCAGATGTGGGTTCTCCTCAGACCAGTAGTGAGCATTGTGGATATTGAACATGCCCACTCTGGTGAAGGTGCACTCATCCGTCCACAATATGTTGGCTAGGCTGTTACGCCGGATCCACTGACAGAACTCCACGCGTGGCGCGTAGTCCTGCGGCATCAGCTCCTGCACTCTCGTGAAGTGGTAGGGGTGTCTTCGCTCCCTCTTCAGCACTTTCCACACGTACACATGGTTAGTGTTGAAAACGGCAGCAGCATCCCTCGTACTGGCGGTCGGGTGGAGCTCGAAGAAATTCAGCACGTCCTCTTCAAGCTGTACTGAAGTGCGAGGTCTGCCAGCGTCACCAGAAGGCATGAACCTACCACTTTCACGAAACCGTTGTTCAGCCCCTAAGATTGTGCGTGGACACACGCGCACACCGTGCCGTTCGTGGAACAGCCTTACTGCTTCCACTAAACTGTAGTTTGCCTCATGGTAGCACATAACCATGTTGAGGTAATCAGAGTCCGAATACCTGTATGGCATGGTGAGACTTCGCAATTAACGTCAAACACAAGAGAAGGTCTAGCGCCGATTGATTGATTGTTGTGACTGTTTTGCAATTTGCAGGAGTAATAATAAATAAAAAGCGCATACCTATGGCACGTGTAAGTGTAGCGTTAGCAAAAAAAAATCACTCAATTATTTGGTGTTATTGTTTTTTTGGTGTAATTATTTTTTACTTATCAATTCGAATCTTGTATTACCATGCTTAACTACAAATTAAGATTGCTACTAGTTCTTACCAGTGATACCAAATCAAATAATAGGTACAGTACGCGGCGGTAGTATGCAGTATGCACATCGAGCTAAAAAGAGATAATCCGTGCGACAGAAACGACGTTCTATGAAAGCCGAAACTAACCGATTATCTTACTCGTTAGCTTGATGTTCATTCTAGCGCCGCGTATTGTACCTACTAATTATTTAACTTGTTATAATTGGTATTAACTAGTAGCTTAGCAATCTTAAGTTTTGAAGGTACTAGCCAGTTGTACCCTCCCTCCCTCCCTCTTTAGCTCCATGTGCGTGCATTCCCTACCGCCGGATACTGTAAGTACAAGTATTCAACATTTTATCCTTTACGTTGAATAAACAGCAATCAAAAATGTATCTGTCTAATCACTAAAATGCATTTATCATGTAAATTTACTATGTATCTACATGTGGTGAAGTAGTCGCAGTCAACTTCCAGACGGGATTCAGAAAAATGTGTTAAATTATGCCCCGTTTGAGTGTTTGGGAGACGAATAACAGTTTCGTTGTACAGGGTATACCCCAGTTTAACCTTATTGATACCTATAAATTATTGCGTACCTACGCAACGTCTGGCTCATTGACTTTACTTTTAGTCCTTAGTAAATAAACCAACGCACAACACAAAGCATAAAAAATCATCTAAAAAGCAGGTTCAAATTAATTGTTATTTATTTTAGATAAGCGTACTCGTCCTTAACCTTAGATCAAGGTCAGTAAGAGTACTCCGAAACATAACTAGTTTGCCGGGGATCGGATCCAAGACCTTAACCTTACCCTAAAAGCACTTTGCCATCAATCCTTTTTTAATTCATAAGAAATGTAAAATAAGAAACTGTTTTTGTTAACAGTACTTTCTCGGTCTTTCGGCATTTCCTAAATCGTGTGTTCCGCCGCCCTCAGAAACTTAAAAAATAAAATCAACCTTATGATAACGAATTAGAATATAAAATTGAATATCGACTGTTTTTAAAGCGGTATCTTTGACTCGCATTTGGACAAATGCCGCCTTTACACTAAAATTTTGAAATTTAAATCGATTTACATCGATTTAGAGTTTATAATTGAATAAAAGTCGTTCGTCCTTCGGCAGATTTTGGCAATAAATCATAGTAGCACGCACACAAGCGAGCGTTACTTGCTGTACGGAGTAGTTTGTCCGTAGTAGTGATCAGGTGTTATAGGATGTTGATATTTGAGTTTATTGTCAAACTTTCGATCGTGTTTTTCTCGAAAACTAAGGCTTAAATTAAAAAAAAATTCATACAAAAATTGTTAGTCACAACGTAAACTCATTACCCTTAAAATATTTGACACTGATTTTTTAACACCTTATATATTATGGAAACAAACAGTCTTATAATTATAAAATAAATATTTATAATTGTAGGCATAAAACAAATACTACCTAACAGTGTCAAATAATTAAGTAATATGTACTAGTTTTAATGGATTTAAAAAATATATACTATCTTGTCTTCGGTCAGAGACGATTCTTTGGTTCATTCATAAGTATGCCAATTGCCATGGTTTATAATTAAACCAGCCAAATTCTGTTACATGAAAATACCGGGCATGAATTAGGCAGGATTAGTTTAGAGGGCCGAGACAAAGTAACAACATTTTCGAATAGGTACATAGTTATTTGTAAGGCTTATGATGATGATTATGATTTGTAACGCTACAAGCCTACTAAATGTATGGCTTTCGTCATAGCTTGTTTGCAGCCTAAGCGCTATTCTAGTGTTACATAAATGAATAAATAGAGTTGGTACAATCCAAGTCACGAATTTGGTAGCGCCATCAAAGCGCCGTCTATTTTTTTTTTCATAACTTACAAAAAGAACGAAAACTCCCTACATATAGTCATTTCAAGTAGAGGTGCAATAAACATGTCAACGTTTGTATCATGAAATACGACCATCCAGTAATCAAGTTAATCAGCAAAATTTTATACAGCTCGTATGGCTTGTTTTGTTGATTCAATTACATCGAATTGAATGCTGACCTGACAACGATTAGACGCAGATTGCGCAGTCGCGCGTGGTGCATTACTGTTATGATTTAAGTAGAGAAATATTACATCGACGAGGTTCTAAAAGCTCTCCTTGTGTTCGGTTTTCTTCGATTCTGTAGGGCAGTGGTTCTTAATTCAAATTCAAAACGGTTATGCTCAAAATTTACGTCTTGCCATAAACTACGATTGCAGCAGTTTGATGGTAATATAAACTAACTAGCTGTGCCCGCGACTCCGCTCGCGTGGAATATGGTTTGTCTGTCACAACCTATTTTACTCGCTTAGAAGTTGATATAAGAATAGTAGCTTATGTCCTTCCCTAGGGTTCAAGCTTTTTCCGTACAAAATTTTATGAAAATCGGTTCATCTTCTCTACAAAAAGTAGCCTATGTCCTTTCCCAAGCTCTAGTCTATGTCTGAACCAAAGTCCTTCAAAATCGGTTCAGTAGTTTAGGCGTGAAAGCGTAACAGACAGACAGTTACTTTC
Organism: Anania hortulata; assembly: GCA_963576865.1. Lineage (NCBI taxonomy): Eukaryota > Metazoa > Arthropoda > Insecta > Lepidoptera > Crambidae > Anania > Anania hortulata. The sequence continues at coordinate 5,346,048 of OY756412.1, read as the reverse complement.
GCATTTATAATATTAGTATAGAAATATAGATGAGAGTGTAGATTGTAAATGAATTAAGGGTTGTTCTATCTGTAATAGTTAGAGTGGCTTAGTGGTCCCACTATGGGTGCTTCCAGGGACCATCGGTTAAGAACCACAGCTTTTATTAATTTTAACTTTACGCGGTCTCATGCGTCCGCTTTTCGTTCGTTCAGAGTTTAATTCCATTAAAATTGGCGGTTCCCACGCTAATGTTTTGCAATAATCAGAGTTTGAGGCGATCAGCCCGTCAATATCCAATGTTATTTCTATTATATCTTGATTACGGATGCCTGATGAGTTAAATCGATCAGATAAGTTTGTCTTTAAAATTTCCGACATCTTTTTGGAACCCCTAATAATTACCAAAATCATTATTTTAGAACATTTTGGAATGAAATAAAAAAATAAGATGTCAATATTGGTAGAGCCAATTAACTAACGAAAGGCGTTCCCGTTAATGTAATACTAAGCAAACATACATATTTAAAAAAATATTCGCATTTAAAATAGCATTATTTTTTATAGATTGTTTGACGCTTTTCTCACCGTGCGAGCAAAATAGAAAAGCGGCGTTGCCAGTTTGCACTTCGCGCATTGTAATTACTTTAGTTACTATTCCGTGTTACGATTTTGGTTTAAACAGGCGTTTCCTTAATTTTTTGAATTTTTTGGATTTTTTTATTTTTATTTTTGTAAATTTATTATTTTATTTTATTTTAATCTATCAATGATGTAGATAAACTGGCTAAAAGGAACGCCCCCTGTTCTTTTACATAGGTACAGCAGCCATAAAATAAATTTATATTATTTAAAGAAATCTACACTTTTGTTTTTACCTAAAGCAAAAGCAGGATTACTTTAAATGTTAATTGAATATTTATGACAATTACAATTTTCATCATTCTATCTCTCTCATCCATCAATCTTAAAACTTAGAATGGTTAACATGTTACAAAAAAGAGATTGTTTTATTGGGTGATGATCAGTGATCGGAGTATTTTTATTGATTTGATGTACTTTGGTAGTGCTAGTATAATATGGATACATATTTTTTTCATAAACCAAAAAATTCCCATATTTACATAATGTTTGAGATCATTGACCCCAAATCAATCTACCTACTCCGATCACTGGTAATGATCATAAAACAAAAAAAACTACTGATTTTATAATGTTTTTTTTTTTTTAATAAGCACCGTGCCACCACTATAATTAAAAACTTGAAAGTTGTAAAAGTTTATTAGAAACAAATCTATAAGTATTAAAATGTTTTAAAACAAAACGAAAACTAACTATTGTTTTTTTTTCCATAGTTTTAATTAAGTTTAGTTTTAATTTTATTTTTAACCGACTTCAAAAAAGGAGGAGGTTCTCAATTCGACTGTATGTTTTTTTTTTTTTTTTTTGTATATTTGTTACGCGATTACTCCGCCAATTATGAATCGATTTTAATGATTCTTTTTTTGTTTGGTAGATCATACTTTAGAGGTGGTCCCATATAAATTTTATCGAAATTGATTTAGAACTTTTTGAGAAAATCAACAAATATATACCCAGATAGTATTTTGGTTGTGGTTCTTGTTACCTATCTTCGACAAATATGAGCCGATTTTGATGATTTTTGTTTTATTTAATAGCTTATACTTCAAAGATAATATGATAAAAGTTTGCAAAATAAAAATCACCCCTAAGGGTAGGAAAATAGGGGATGAAATCGATGTTCAGCAGTTAGATTAGGATTTATCACTAAAAATAGATGAAATAAGTAAATTTTATTTAAAAAAAATAAAACCGACTTCAAAACACTGAAATGCTAAAAATAATCCTAACACTTAAGTACCTAATCAGTTACTTTTGGAGTCGGTGCAAACAAAAACATTGAATCTCTCATCGGCTGGCACCGACTCCAAAAGTAACTGATTAGGTACTTAAGTGTTAGGATTATTTTTAGCATTTCAGTGTTTTGAAGTCGGTTTTATTTTTTTTAAATAAAATTTTTTGTTACCTATTGTTTAAAATATTAATGTTCACAGATACCTAACAAAACTAAAATGAATGTCCATTGTGTTGAACAGCATTCAAAGTGGTGTCGCAACAAATAATAAAGAAAACATTTATAACAGAGTGAGTCACTCTTTGTGCACTGCATAAAGGGCAGGATGTGCATATGACTATAACAAGGCTTATAATACTATGAACTTCTTTGTCGCACATTATAACCACAGAGCAAGCAAAAGGGCAGCTTTAAATTGAGACAAATAATAAAAGATAAAAATCACGGTGAACCATACTATATTTTAATAAGATAATTTTAGGGAAATCTGATTGATATCTACTATTATTTATTTATTTAAAACTTTATTGCACAAACTTAAACGTGTACAACAGGTGGACTTATGCCAAATGCATTCTCTGCCAGCCAACCTTTAGTTCATGCAGAAAGCAGGTAATGGGTGCTGAGATAATAACCTAATAATTTGCACGCCGAATATCGGTAAGTCATGTCAATACCTATTAATAATACTAGCATCAAAAATATATTTCATCTCATGCCATGTTTATTTTTGCACACGTTTTTGTAAATAAATATATCATTATCTTTACCCTTTTTTAAGATTATTTTTTGTAATATGATGTAAATACATGGCAATATTCAAACTATCTTTATGGCTAGGAAGGAGAGTTAACCATAGAACCCATGGAATTACTTACAGGTCGAAATCGAAATTAACGCACGAAGGTTACCATAGGCTAGAAGGCTACATATCAGTCAGGTACGAAAAGATAAACCATAATAAAATCAAATTTGTAATCATAAGTCATAAGTAGGTACTTTACGCAAAATAAATGTGCTATTATTAGGTTAGATTTAAAATACTTATAGTATTGTTTCCACACAGAAGCTAGCTGAATACTGAATACCGCAGTACAGCCGCTGTTTAGTTTCCATCCAATTTCAATGCGGGTTACTAGGACCACCGGACCACATTCCAACGTGAGTGATAATAAAAAATGTCCCCCGCGCAATCAAACAAATGCAACAATCTACGCTATTCTCTTTTTCTATCCACAACAGATCGTTGGATAGTATAAAATTCCAAAGCACACTATTATCAGACAATAAGGTTAAATTACAAAAAAAAACTCGTGCTCGAAGAAGCGCGTGGCCGCCGTACCAACTAAACAATGTAATAAAAACTCAGTACTTACCAATTCATAGTCCAACGATCATAAAAACACATGAATACTATTCATAACAGAAAAGTTAATGCGCCTAATTCAACTTTTGTTTCACTTAAGTCCCTGCATTGCATTTGATATTATAAAATAAAAACACGTGCAACACGACCTCCTCCTTCCGCGTCGTTCATTGCACTTCTTAGTGTTGTCATATGACAATATTAATTAATGATTAATATGTGAAAAAATATACCCATGCCAAAGAAGTATCTATAAAGTAAAGTTACATTTATTTTTAATTATACTAAAGTGAAGTTACTGTGTATACTTACAAATGTAATATGGGTAAAGTAAGGGTACGCTGAGTACGTTCATCTCAAGAAGACTGCTTGTTACAGATAAATAAAAACACTATAAAAATATATATATTTCATATGGTAACACTAAATTTAAGTGTCAATTCCACTTCTCCCCTATTGGTTGTCGCCCAGACTCCCGCCTGTTCAATTTCCTTTCCGGACCCGGGCCGGTTCTATTTTTAAATTTTTATTTTCACAAATTTTTCTCTTGCTCATTTTACTCAAAATCATTCTTTTGTTTGATTTTTAAAAACTGTGATATTAATGGCTAACGCAAGTTTAGCGTATGAAGTACTGTTATACATAAATTCATTTTACTTTGGTCTGTTTGCATCATGTGAATTAGGAACGCTTATCTTGAAGTCTGTGTTGATAAAAGAAAAATATGGAGTCGACAAGGATCCAACAAAACTTATACGAGATTATGGTATTCTACTATCTTTGTTTGTTATCGAGGCGGTCAGATTAACATTAGGCAGAAAAGGCAGTCTCTTTGAGAGAGGTAAATACGATAATTTAATAGTATTTATTATATTATGTTTACTTTAACTATTATTAATTAAACTGGAGCGCAAAGCTATATTATGTTGAGTTTTACTAATACTACATTAATAGTGTTTAACATAAGTAAGATAATTAGGTACATAATATTCCCTTAGTATAAGTCAGTTAAATGTGAGTACCTGCTTTTTTCAGATGTGCCAGTGATGATCTCAGTGCTTCTGACAGTTCCCTCTATGATGGGAGTTCTGTATCTGCTCATCTGGCAAGTTGTGGTCCTAAGGATAGAATACATCTGGTGCACTTTGATGTTATCTATACAAATAGTAGAGTTTGTGTATGCCACAAAGTTTTTTGTTACCATGTTCAAAGAGCCAACATATGATTAAGCAGCTTAAGCATTTATAGTTCAATTAAGAGATAATAACTCACATAATAACACACAAATTAACATTAATTTGAAATTTATAGTATATGTATAAAGAAGCAATATTAATTATTTTAGTCTTAAGTAAACTGCTAGCTGATATATTATTAGTCTGAGTACTAGTCATGTTTATATACCAACATAATATTGAGTCAATACTTAATATCTAGTAAAGTTTTAAGTCATTTTAATGGCACAAGGTACTTTTCCAAGATCTGATTAATTTATTTAGTAAGTGTCATTTTGAAAATTATTTGAGTTAACTTGTAAGTTATGTTTCTAGTAATACACACTGTATAATAATGTAAATGTTTTGGGACAAGTTTGTATTTTCTTATTATAAATTAAAGACCATTGGGCTCTATATTTAACTAAAGTGATAATGTGGCCTTTCTTATAGAAATTTTGTGTTTATTGCAAATTTTGGTTAATCTTGAAATTTAGAAAATCATACTGAAATTTTTAATGTTAACATTGTTGTGCAAAATTACTTGAATGTTATGCTATACATATTGACTTATTCTAATTTATATTTTTGTAACATATACCTAAATAATTACTCATAGTGACTTTACCAACGAAAAAATCCAGGGTAATAGTTCTTATATATTTATTTACATGTACAATTTAATTTATGTACAGTAAGTCCATAAGATATAGTATACAATTATATTTTATACATAATATATAAATGAATAAATTTTTTGTTTACAAATATTCATATTATATATATATATAAGTTTTACAAAATTATTGTTTAATTGTGCCGTGTTAAAATATTAAAGTGGTTTTACTGACTATCATTGAAAGTGTATTTATATTTGATACATACTTTTTATAATGATTAATCTGTCTGCTCCCGATTACATATTATTTTATTAAATACAATAAATAAATTTTATATTTATTAATTTCTAGTTTCAAATGTTTACATTTTGAGTTACTTTCTATATTCTGATTGCATATACAAGGGCATGCGTCCCTTGGCCATTTTATCTCTTTTATGAACTCTTAGTTCATGTCTCATGAGAGCTTTCCTTGTACCATATTTGTTCCCACATATTCTGCACCCAAAGTCCTTGATGCCAGCATGATCAGACTTGAAATGGATATCCATGTCTTTCTGAGTATAAAATCCTCTTCCACACTCCACACATTTGAATGGCCTGTCCTTTTTATGGGTCAGCAAATGCCTGTTCAAGTTGCTTCGTGTTAAGAATCGCAACTGGCACATAACACATGAGAAAGGCTTGTCACCAGTATGAGTTCGCATGTGGATTTTTAATGACTCCATAAATCTTCCCCTGTAAGGACAAATTTGGCACTGATATGGTAGCTCAAAGCTATGCAACTGCATATGCCTAACAAGATTGTCTTTTCGATATAATTTCCCACATACATCACATATGAGGTGAGAAGCTGACTCATGTCGTGCCAAATGCTTCTTGTAAAGTTGTGGTGTTAACAAGCCATAACAAATAGAGCACTGGATGCGCACATTTCTGTGTCTCTTAGAGTTTTTGTGAGCCAGGTATTTCTTATGGGTCTCAAAATGTAAATTACAGATTTTGCATTTGTAAGATGTAAGTTTTTGTGGTGTATAATCATTTTCATGAGGGCCAGTTTCACTCAAATATTCTTCTGGTTCCAACTCTACTGGAAGCTCGTATTCAATGGTAGCTCGCTGAAGAACTGCTTCAGTTTCTTTGGCAGTCTTTCGAAATAAAATTGCACCTTTTAGAAGCGAGTGACACGCGTCGCACAAATGTTTAGGATATTCATCACCTTCGCTTATTTGGATGTCTCCGAAAGTTCTTATCGCTTCCGATAAATCCGGCAAATTCTGGATAGCGTAAATAGGCACAGAGCCGTTCTTCAGACATATTCTGCATTTAATATCGTTTTGAGAATTCGCTAACTTTTTTTCGATTTCAGGTTTTTGCAACCGTTTTCTCTTTAATATTTTAAGAAAAAAGTATGACGTAGCCATATGTTAGACATAGATTAATCTTTGAAAGCTACAGACATAGATGTAATACAGAAATTATTAATGTAATCCTGTTCAAGTCAAAAAACGCAATTTTTGTAAACAAACAAAACACAAATTGTCTGTCACCACTAGTGCTGCCGCTCGATAGGTCAATGCCGATTGTTTATCAATAGCCTATCGATAGTTGAAGGAAAAACGATACTATCGATAGTATATCGAATCTATCGATAGCATCGATAGTCTATTATATACTGAATCGATAGTTTCGATCGGTGCCAACCAATGAACTATCGATAGTATTGCTCTTCAATATCTAATAGACTATCAATAGTATCGATACTATCGATAGTGATATTTATTTCAATAGTATTGCATTCAATATGCAGGCAAAATGAATGGTATATTCAATGAAATCAAATTAATTAACTAGTGTATTTGACTTTATTTAAACGTACGTTTAGTTTTTTTTTTTTAAAAAGATGGCTATTCTTTGAATTCTTAGGTGGCAATACTATTGAATTAAAGCTCACTATCGATAGTTCATTAGTTGGCAACGATCGATACTATCGATAGTATTGCAGTAAAAGAGATATCGATTGTCCTATCGATCTTATAGATGAATTTGGCGTTCAACTATCGATTGCAAAACTATCGATTTTTCGGCAACACTAGTCACCACCACTGAACAAGTAATACTACGTCACCACGACGCGGTCCTCTTCTTTTGTTAATTTTAATAGTCAGTCACTCACTGACATAATTTTCTGTTAGTGCCATCCAGCCAGCCAACTGTTTCACTTTTTTTAAATCTGAAACAGTGAAAATGCAAAAGCTTTGCTGTTTATCGAAGAAAAGAAAAAAAAAAACCTGCCAATGAGCCAACTGTTAGGGATGATGATTCTTTCCGAAAAAAAAAAAAACGATTTTTAAATCGATTTGAAACGTAACCTGAAGAATTGATCACAAAAAAATCGGTGTCTAAAAGATCGTTTTTTTTTCTTTTCAAGTCTGCATTTACAATGTAAATATAAATTCACTTTATAAAAAACAAGAAAGAAGCCATAATAAACGATCTTTTATCAGTAAAATCGAAGATTTTTTAGTTTAGGGAATTCGATTTTTAGTTTAGCAGAGATAATAGGTAAAATCGACTTTGGTGTAATGATGATTAACTAATAGAGATGTACCGACTAGTCGGTAAAGCCGACTAGTCGGCCATTTTTGCAGTCAGCGACTAGTCGGCTAAATCCGCCGACTAGTCGGCCCGCTTCTCACTCATGTTAATATGCTTAAAAAAATAGAGAGGGTGATTGAAATGAAATTGTATCTTTACTCTTGTTATTTTTTATTATAAGAATCACAGTTTCAGTTTACAATACAATTTAATAATTAGTAGAAAATTTAAATAGGAACTCCTTTAGTCCTAGATAAAATAACAAAATTTAGGTTAAAGCAAACAATTATTGGTAAGTAGGTTCAATTATAACTTAAAAAATAGGAACTCTTCCTTTGACATCCCCTTATGTTATTCAATCTCGAAATTAATAAAATAAAACAATACTAGAAGTATCTAAGTATAGTAAGTAAGTATTAATTGGTTCAACAAATTTTTTATAAAAATATTAGAAATAAGTAGGTAGGTTTACTTTACACTACAACCTAGAAATAGGAACTTGTTCTATGTGTAATTTGTATATTATATAGAACAAGTTCCTTAATATGATTTGTCATGCTCGTAGTATTTGCCTTTTTCCCCTGACCACCACGAGAAATAACTGCTTGACACTGATTGCACTTCACTTTTCAATTCGACTCCAATTCGACAAAAAAAATCCAAATGCGTGATTTCTTTTTCGACATGACGCAAACAATCTTATTTAGTTAATTTCACTATTAATTCAATTATTTGCACTGTGTTAGCTTAGTAATTGAACGTTATATATTCTTAACCGGCGTTTTATTGGTTTTTAATGAAATCATTAAAAACCAATAAAACGCCGGTTTTTATGTTTACAAATAATGAATGACGTAGAATGAACGACGCAATGTCAACAAAAATATGTCCTGACAGGTCCGCGTGGGCGCCGGCCGCGCGCCGATTCTACGAGCCGAGAGCGCGCTCACGAACATTTCCGACGTCACCCGTATTTTACCGAAAGTAATGATCGGCCTAGCCGACTAGTCGGCCAGTCGGCTAGTCGGCCAAAGTCATAGTCGGCACATCTCTATTAACTAATTAGTATATAAGTAAAGTTATTAAAATGGATGATGAAATTAATGAATAAACTTGAAAGACGAATCCTTGTAAGTTAGTAAGGAATAAATTATGCTGATCTGCTCACTAAAAATAAAGAATGTTTAAATTTTGTTAGGTACTTTTTTACCAAGAGGCTTAGGTTAGGCCAACGACAACATTTAGTTTAAGGTAGGTTCAGTGGCGTAGCAAAAGGGGGGCGGCGGGGGCGGGTGTCACCTTTTTTGGAGTGACACCCACCCGGTCTCTCAACTTTAAGAACAATGTACAAACAAAAAATAAATAAACCGCTAGCACAAAAATTTCTTTTTCGGGGATTCCTCCACTAGCACTAGCTCAGCTCTATGTATAATTCGGGGATTCCCGCAAAAGAGCCTGACGCTGTCGTGAGGGATTCCCCGTCCCATACTCGCGATCTTTGACGTCTCAGTTCAGTTGCAACATTTCTCATTTGTTTCGTGAAGGAAGTGTGATATGTTTGGTTGGCGTGAATTGTTAAACGTGTATTATTCTATAGTGATAGATAATAAAAAGAAAAAAATAATATTTTAGAAACTTAAAATGCTGTTTTGTGAAGATTAAAAAGATTGATTAATTCATATGGAATATTTTACAGGTAAGATAATTTTATAATTACATTAATTTCCTAGTACTTCTAAGGACGAAAAATACAGGGTTATGAAAAAATGGCTAATGTCATATCAGTCATTTTTGCGTGAGTACGTATGGACTGGCACTATAAAGTCAACCTGGGGGGCTAGCATGCAAATTTTTACGTCGGATTAATGTGGTCACACAACTGTCAGTTCCCATACGTTTTTGACGTTTGTGTTACTATAAAACCGTGGATAAAATTAGCATGCTAGCTACACTGGGCTAATACGTCATTATACTTTTAACGGATTTTTTATCTGATTATAACATACTTATTATATTTCCTAATATTATTATAATTTAAGTCAGGAGATTTTATCTACTTTCATATTTTAATATCATTTTATGTTGTAAATCGCACGTTTTGCACAATAATAAATTGAAATTTACACTTCGACAAGTACGCGACTATGAACGATTTCGTTATTCGAATGAAACCGAATTTACTAATAACTTTATTTGAATGCGAAATTAGTAATTTACAAATCTTGTTATGCGAATAATTTTACTATGTAGTATTCTAATTAATTAATTTCTAAGTTTTTAGTAAATTTGTTTCATTTTGCTTAACTAGTTTATGAGAAAATACTCTCCATTATAGACCATAACAACTGGGTTTTTGTTTTTGTGACGGTTTGCGTGTCCGTAACGTCATGTGTGAGGAGTTTCAGTAAATTAAAATTAATAAAAAACTATTTGCCCACATTGTTGCCCACATTGTTGCCCACAATGACCCAATCGCGGCTTAGCAATCTTGGTATATTAGCCATCGAACACGAAGCAATACAAAATATAAATTTCGATGAAGTTATTGCTGAGTTTGCAGCTGTCAAAGCTAGAAAGAAGAAATTTTAATTGTATAATAATTCCTTTTCTGTTAGTTTTTAGTTAGTTAGTTAAAAATTGTGTTTTGTTATTTCTTCAATATTATAAATAATAAATGATCCATGTCCTTTATCATATAAAATTTATTGCTTTTTACTTTCGATGGGGTGACACCACCAACTTCCGCACCGGGTGCCACCCAAGGTAGCTACGCCACTGGGTAGGTTGGAACTGAAAAAGAACATTTATACTAACGTCTTATGTCTGTTCTCATGCAAGTAATAAAATAATTCTAGAAAATATGAATTTAAGTATGGAAAAGTAATCTAAATGTAACCTTTTGATTCGCGAAACCTAGAACTAACTTGACAGAGCTAAAAGTAACATAAGAGGTAACAAATGTAACCTTCTGGCCACAGATTAGACAGAGTACGTCTAAAGAGTTGCTTCTGGCAACGCTTCAACAAATACAAAAATTCAAATACAAACGTAATTTATTTTTTATTTATTAGAGATAGGTGAAGGAAACTAAGCACACACCCATCTAGCGAGTTTTTGAGTGATTAACCCTTTAATAGCGGTTACACCGTAGTTTTACGTGAACATTCAACTAGTTATAAATAGTTTTATGGTTTTTATCAAAACAAAAAATCGAATGTCGATTTCTAGGGTGAAATATTCACTGAATCGACTCAGTATTACATATATTTCATTTCATTTTTTTTATTTATTTATACCAACCAAACTTACAATTATCATTACAGGTTACCCCAATGCGATAGAGAACTATGGATTAAAAAATCGATTTTTTTGAGCCGAAAAATCAATTCTTCGATTAATCGATCTCAGATCGCCATCCCTAATAAGTACCAACTGTCTGAACTGTCAAAAAAATAAAAAACCGCGACTTTGGTTTTTGGTTCCTCCTTTCCATAATATTCAATTGTTTTTTATTACGAAATTAATTTGACCTGCTATTCGAAATGGTTAACGCTAGTTTAGCGTATGAAATACTGCTATACATCAATTCGTTTTACTTTGGTCTGTTTGCAACATGTGAACTGGGAACGCTCGTCCTGAAATCTGTGTTGATCATAGAAAAATATGGAGTCGACAAGGATCCAACAAAATTAGGCCAAGACTACGGTGTTTTACTGGGTTTGTTTGTGATTGAGGCGGTCAGACTATTATTAGGCAGAAAGGGCAGTCTCAGTGAGAGAGGTAAGAGTTCTATACTTTGATCTATTATCCTCTAAATAGTTTCTATAAGAGTATTTCCTACTAAGAAAATAATATGTTGAAGTCGCGAGTTAAACGTATAAATTTATTTTTCAGATGTGCCTGTGATGTTTTCGGTGCTTCTGACTATTCCCTCTATGATGGGTGTGCTGTATCTGCTCATCTTGCAAGTTGTGGTTCTGAGAATAGAATACATTTGGTGCACTTTGATGTTGTCTTTGCAAATGCTGGAGTTCATGTTTGCAGCCATATTCATTGTCACTATGTGTAAAGGGCCAACTTACGACTAAGCGTTATAAACAAAATATGGAACAATACTTTTGAAATTAGGTAGATCTCGCCAAAACTAACTTTTGTAAGTTGAAGGGTACAGTGACAAAACATAATGTCGTTATTAAATTTTTTAAGCCACTGAAATTTGCATTTTGCATTACAACAGAGATAACTTTATTAATTAAAGTCATTATAACAATAGCTATACATTTTAAGCAGATTGCAAACAAGTGGCTTTTTTCTTTCTCATTATTTGACATTCCTTCTCCCCTGAACCCTTCAGTTACAGACAGTAGATTAAATGTACCTGTAGTAAGATAGTCTTAGTATTAAAAAAACTGAAGTTACTAGTCATGGTAATATACTAATGTTATATTTAATAACCTCATTACAATTTCACTTCAGGTATTCATTGAAAATTAAAACCATATTCATTGTTACAAATAACTTTCCAGCGATTCAGATATTGAAAGTTGGTTCATAATTTTTTTAAACATATAATTATTAATAATACTTATGTGTGACACTATATTATCCATATTTCAGTATTTTACCACTGTGTGTCGAGTGATATGTGTATGTAGCACAAAATGTTTATTGTAATGTATTTTGAACGCAGTTTTTCTGCATTTTTATGTATTAATTGATGTAGCTATATTCTATTTACCTTTGAACATTATTACTGTTATCTAATGTAAATGATTTGGAAAGAGTGTATTTCCTATTAATGAGACCATTGCTAACTCAGCCCTATATGTAACTAAAGTGATAATGTGGCCTTTAATAGATATTTATAGTGTTTACTATCAAACCAAATCTTCCATTGTATTGTAGAAGATCATATTGATGTTTGAAATTTAATTGTTGTGCTTAGTTACTATTGTTTTGTAATTTTGGCTATGTTTCTATGTGTATATTTTATAATAAATATAACTTTAAAATTATTCTACCAAAAAACAAATCCTCTTATTATGATTTTACATTGTATTAAAATTGCAAATATTTACAATGTTATGCTTTGTATTTAAATAAATTAGTATTAAAGTGATTTTACTGACAATCCACACATTTTTTAAGAGCTATTTCCCATGTTATAATCACATATACAAAGGCTTCCATCCTTTAATGAGAGGGTATATGAAAGAAACTCATTCTTGTTTCATAATACCATTATAATATATTTCGGTTCACTACATACTACAAGTCATTTCTACATTTGGTGGAATTGGTCAAACCACTAGTTATAAATGAATCTATTGCAAATTATTAGCATCTTGTTTTTTTCTCTCGGCAACCAAATATGATGGCATACGGCCAAATAGTTGTTTTTCTCTTTTATGTACACGTCTTTGGTGTTTCATCATAGCATTTCTATAACCAAATGCTTTCCCACAAATATTACACACGTGATTCTTGATTCCCAAATGATCGGCTTCAAAATGTCGTTGTAGTGCTAAAGTAGTGTGGAATGCTCTTTTACATGTGTCACACTTGTGTTGAGGCTCTTTGTGCTTAAACATGTGACTGTTCAAGTTGCTTTTGAATAGAAATCGTGCAGGGCATTCAGTACACATGTACCGGTAGTCACCCGTGTGAGTGCGCATGTGAGTCTTCAGAAGCTCAGCATAACGTCCCCTGTAAGGACAAAATGAGCATTTGTGTGGGAAATCATTTCGGTGACGGATACTGTGATTACGGTAGGCACAGCGCAGTCTAAATGACTTCCCACAAATATCACAAACGAATTTCTTTTGATCAGAATCATGCAGAGTCATGTGCTCTCTGTAATAAGATTTGTTGATGATTTTATTGCAGATATTACATGTGATTTTAGGTGGAGTTTTGTTTTTCTCTGCTTTCTCTTTTTTAATGGTCTCCACTTTTTCTTTAACTTCAGTGTTTTCTGGCCATTTAAATTCCGAGGGTTTTATTTCACTCAATTCATTGTCACTGAAGCTGTGATGTGAATCTTCGTGCTCCAGGAATGTTTCCTCTTTGAGAGGCTGTCGTAGGAGTTCATCGGCTTTCTTCGCTGTCTTCCTAAAGAGGATAGCTGATTTAGTAAAATTGTAACAAGTTTTACATAGTAACTTCGGATAATCGTCTTGGTTACTCAAAAAAATGTCGCCGAATGACTGCAAAGCTTCAACAACTTCTTCCGAACTTTCGTCTTCACTGTCAAATATTGATTCTGTACCACTCTGGAGGCAAACTCTGCATTTGGAATTGAGATCGTCTTTTGTTTTTGTTAAAACTTCTGGTAATTCGGCATAATAGTCGTAAAAGTTATTAACCTTACAGCGCTTGGTCTTATTGGCCTTAGCCCAAAAATACCATTTAGTCATGTTTTGTAACTAGACTTTTGGAAACTTTCGTTTGGTTTTTAAATTATGTATATTTCACAGAGCATTTGTATATTTATTTAGTATTAAGCAAAATTAAAAAAAATACAATCAATAGATCGTGTTTTGATTTGACTGACATTTCGTTTTTTGACACTTATGACAACTAGCTAGCTGGTCAATGACAGGTCATTGACCCTTATGCCGGCTCCAGACAATCGTCCAACACCAACATTTCTCTAACACATCCCAACTTACGATCGATCAAAACACGACCCTCCACACATCAATAGGCCACGGTCAACCTCATTCACTAAGATGACGATTGAAGTGATAGGTGCTTCTGCGCTATGCCATAATTATGCTTATAAGTAATTATTATTAATTTAAGTAATTATTATTTACATGTTGTTAACCGACGTAAAATTAAAAAACCACGGCGGATCATGATCATATTAAAAACAGATTGGCGGGAAATAATTATTCGTGTGAATTGGCCAACTCCTTTGATCTGTGTACGATTTAAGCCGGTGACAGATGGCGTCGGACGCGGCTGCGGCATCGTCTTGACATTGTAAGGTCAAACGCTGCCATTGGTCGATCCTTGGACTGGCGGAAGTTGACTGAAGGATAGACCAATGGCAGCGCTTGACCTCACAATGTCAAGTCGATTCCGCAGCCGCGTCCGTTGCAGTCTATCACCAGTTTTACCGCCATCGGATCGACCACGCGCCAAAGCGATCCAACACCATCCAACATGCACGAACTAAAGCTGGTGACAAACTGCGGTGGACGCAGCTCAGCTCGTCTTGACATTGTGAGGTCAAGCGCTGCCATTGGTCTATCCTTCAGACAACTTTCGCCAGCCCAAGGATCGACCAATGGCAGCGTTTGACCTTACAATGTCAAGACGAGTCCGGAGCCGCGTCCGCCGCCATCTGAAACCTCTACACGTGGAAGGTTGGACGAACAGTTGGACTGGTGGACGATTGTCTGGAGCCGGCATTAAACCGGTGACACACGGGGGCCGGACGACAGTTTCGGAACAGGAACGGGCGGAGTCTTACTTCTTATATGCCCTGCTCACAAGAAAAATTGAGATCTCCGAAATAACTTTGGACGTCAAATTATCTACGTGTCACCGTGTGATCGTCCGTGCCAATGAACTTCTGGTTGATTTATATAATGCAAGAACTACGAATATTTTACGTGTTCATTAATAAACCTGACGATCACACACATTGCAGACGTTACTTCGCTAATTTCTGCGTAGTGTGAAGACTAAAGCGCTTGCTTGGCGGAGGATGAACTCTACATAACATTACTTGACTTTGCCCCCACTTTCTAGACCTCAGACGCTCGCTGCTCTTGAAAGATCCTCCGTGGACCTCCGTACGATCTTCGTTGTGAAAAAGTGTTCGTCAAACTACGTTAAATTAGGTGGCGCCACAATAGCAATTCAATTTACTAGATCAGTGACAGGTTACACAAAGAAAGCGCCAAAACGTTATTAGACAGAGTCAGAAAAATAAACAAGGACAGAAGATTTTCCGCTCCGTTATGGCGCACTTTTCGTATTCAAAGATACATAATCAATTGCTTGTAATTTCTTAATGACCGATTAATTAACCTACCTAAAGTCTAAACAAAATGAGGGAATTGTTGAAATGTTAAGTCACTAAAATATTTTAACTCTGCATTACTCGGCTTACTTTTAATTTGTCAACTGCTACATTCATACCCATCGAGCACATACCCTAAAGAATCAATACGAAGTAATACGAATTATTTCACTCCAAAACTACCTAGTTAGTGATTTTTCACTACATATCTTTGTTTTAGGTAGATAAAAATTAGCTTAGATAAGTATTTTAAAATAAAATTTGTTTCATAATCTTCTTATGTCGATTAGCGATATATTATCCAAGTATTGAGATGCTTGTATTACGCTGCAACTATGACGGTCCAGGAGACGTATTTTTGAAGCATTAGAAATTAATCGTGAATTCGAACACGAAAACAATTCGTGTATGAAAATAGTTTCTATTGCTACCGATTTTACGCATTTTTGAATCACTCGAAATAGGTGTTGCTATTAAATTGAAATCTTGTAACTATTTTTGTTTCACACAGAAAATATTCTAAACCTTAAAGCAAAAACTCAACGAACGTAAATAAAAAGTTATTATGTCAAATCTCTGTCAAACATATGTTTACTTGTCAATGTCATTTTTCCGTACTTTCTACTAGTAGAAATCGCAAAACGAGTGGGTAGGACCACTCGGAATGAATTTTAAAAAATAGTGATTTTAGGTATTCGCATGCGAATCTTGCTATTTCGTATTCGGATTGGAATTCGCATGATTCAAAAATACGTCTCCAAGTACAGAATCAGCAGTCTAAACCCATCCACCTACATCGCGGAGTGAGACAACGACAAGGGGACGTAATCTCCCCAAAACTGTTCAGAAATGCCCTGGAGGATATGTTTATGACCCTAAACTGGAAAAGACACGGCATTAATATCAACGGCGGGTACATCTCACGATTGCCGAAACGATTAAAGACCTACAGCACATGCTAGACGGCTTAGCTGAATCTTCCCAATGCATCGGTCTCCGGATGAACCTAAGTAAAACAAAGGTTATGTTCAATGGACATGTTACTCAAGAAGATCCTGAGATCTATGTAGCATTGTCAGGTGGCCCTCTCCTTTCTACTCACAGCTTTCATAAAATTTGTGTACCTTAATGTTTTTCTTTCTTTTTTTTTTCTCTTATTAATTGCCTACACAATCTATACATGTGCGAAATATGGTGCAATTTGTGTTTATCTATAAATCTGTCGTGCAATATTTCTAATTTCCCTAAGCATATGCTTTCCTCTAGATTTAAAAAAACATAACAGCAGTTGATAATCCTAATAAATAGTACTAAAGTACTCCGGGACTAGTAGCTGGGGGGCTGCTCTCAAGGTTGTTCAAGAGTATATTTACCTCGGGCAAACATTGCAGTTAGGTAAAAACAACTTCGAGAGAGAAGCCCGCAGAAGAATACAGCTGCAATGGGCTGGGCAGCATTTGGGAAACTTCGTCGACTCTTTTTATCGTGAATCTCTCAAAGTCTGAAGACAAAAGTCTTCAACGAGTGCGTACTGCCTGTCATGACGTACTGAGCCAAGACTTGGACACTCACGGTGCGACTAGTACACCGATTTAAAGTTACTCAGGGAGCTATAAAAAGAGCTATGATCGGGATTTCTCTGAAGGATAAAATCAGGAATGAGGTTATCTGACAGAAAACTAAACTAATCGATATAGCCAAAAGAAAAAGCAAACTGAAGTGGCAGTAGGCTGGTCACATTTGCCGTAGAACCGATATCTGATGGGGTAGACGTGTTCTTGAGTGGAGACCGCGACTGGGCAAGCGCAGCGTGTGGCGCCCTCCAGCAAGGTGAAGCGACGATATATACAGTGGCGTGCATTAGGAGAGGCCTATGTCCAGGAGTGGACTAACGTAGGCTGTTTATGATGATGATGATGATGACATAATCTTACCGTGTAAATGCGCACGTGATATTGGCGGGACAGTGTAACCCACTGGTGGTGGTGGTAAAACACACGTTTATCGCCACCAAAAAGAAAAGAAGAAGAATGAAATGACAAGTTATGACTAAAATTTACTTAGAATCATGAATCTGATCTTGGCTGGGTTCTTACCGGAGTTGTCTAGCCTGAAACAGCTGACTGCAACTTACCCTTCAATTCCTTCGGAATTGCAAACATAGATTGATTTTTATCACAAATCCCAACGTAAATTCTGGTGCTGACTCAGTAATCAGATCGGCGCTATGTATCATACTTCCAGAGTTCTGGAGTGGCATAGACAAAACATGTTTTCAAATTCTTTAATTTTCTTTAATAAATCCATAACGCATGTCCAAAAAATTATATTTTATTGAGGAGTAAATCATTGGATAGCCAGAATCGGTTTCTCTTGACATGGCCTAGACAAAATGAGCTGCAAAATAAAACCGATTTCAGAATTCGAAACAAGGTGATAGCTGTAGGTACGGTTTATATAAGGTCTAACCGAAATAGTGCTCAATATTTCTAAAGGTTTTTATTTTTATAAAGAACTCTTTGACCACTAGACCAAAATATTTTCCTCGGGCGTATTTACAACATACATACAAATAATTGATATCATAGTTTAAAAAACTTTAAAACTCACTTGTATATGTACTGGACACATCAAAACGAATCGTATGAGCCCAAACACGAAGGTTTTACTTGTGGTCATTAAAGAGTTCTACTACCTACCTCCTGACTCCATTAACAGATCAGCACGATGGTGTCAAATTATTGTATTGTCATCCAAATGTCAAATATTTACCAAGTTTTAAATCGATAAGTCAGTTAGACGTAGGTTAAAAACTACTTCCAAGATTTGATTGCATACTTAGTTACAAGTGAATATATGTGTGTTAACAAGTATATACTTACAAATACAGCTTACTTAAGTGTACCTTCATTAATAAATAAATACTTAGAGAGACATTGATTTGATTATGCATATTGCGTAAATAAAACATTTTGGAAATTGTCAAAGCTATTTTATTTCATACAATAATAATATTAATACAACAATACACAGGAGCATAAAATAATCATCACAGACAAAATAATAGCAATGTGTTTTAAAGGCCTAACCTTTACTTGCTACTTTAGCGACTGCATCTTCGCTGAATTGCGTTTGAGTCAAGTAGGTATCGAAATCACACGTAAGCCTGTTACTTTAAGCATCAATGATCGAAAATGAAAACTTGATTGAAATGAATCTCAACCAAATGTTCGTGTAAACGCGATGCAGTTGCGACGGGCTTACTTTACTCTATGGTTATGCGCATTCGTCCCATTCGCAACTCATCCCCTGCTCGCAAATTGTCCTATTCGCACTTAGGGACCAACTGCGAATTGGACTAACCGCGAATGGGACTAAGTGCGAATAGGACAAGTTGCGAATGGGGACGAGTTGTGAATGGGACGAAATGCGCATAACCTGTTGCGACCATTCGCGAATGCTAGCGATCGATCGCAGTCTTCTTTAATGGCAACCAAACCGAGGTTTATTTCTGCCAATGTCGAGTAAAATATATTAGAAGTAGTCACAATAAATAACGGGTGTTTAGTTTTTATTGCTTTACATGGATACCGTAAAGACTACTCTTCCCGTAGAAGCAGGTTTCAAGACGCCATCGGGTCTAAAGCAAGTTGTTAATGAGACAAGTCATTTGACACTCGATGCGCGTTGAATACAATAATATTTCAATAGTTTCAGATCTTTATCACTTCACCAAACATTAGAACACAAACTACACCAAACTTGCACTCTTAAGTAAGCTCTTTAAATGATAAAGAGTAGCTAACATGTGATGTAGTTTCGATGCAGTCGCGAAATCGCTGATCGCGGATGCTTAAAGCCGCAGGCCCCAATCACTGCGACTGCGATTGGTTTCCGTGTCGTTGCATTCGGCTTTTAAAAACGACTAAGTTGCGAGTCACCGAAGCTAAAAGTAGCCAGTGTGGTTCGGCTCTAATATAATTATTTAAATAGTAAAATCATTTTTATAAAATGTCTTCTGCCTAGTTTTCTAATCCATACAGTTACAGATACCATCAGTCCGTCGCTTTTAACTTACGTTAGGTTAAAGTTAAAACGAACAGCATTCATCATTTTTCACGTCTTATCAATTGCTATCTCGTTATAACCTAGGTAAGTAGAACGGGACTGACCACAATGGTAGAAATTCGTTAAAATATAACCTGGCATGTGGCATTATTAAGTAGAATTGGAGGTGATCATGATCACTAGTTTATTAATAATTATATTAAATCCAAATAAGTTAAGAGAGTCATAAAAAGGTGTGAATTAAAAAATAACTGTATGCCTTCTAAGGCGCATATTTCCGAACAAACCATAAACAAGAAACATTGTTTAAATAATCTCTAAATGTAAGAATTAAGGTTATTTGTACGCCTCTTTTTTACATTTCTTTCATTAAGCTAATACTATAGCATTTAGTAAATAATAACACATATCACAAATTAAAAATGTAGATACAATAAATTTATATATGTTCTGAAATTTAAAATTTCATATGATGTCTAAATAAATAATATACAAAGCTACGACATTCTAGTTTTTTTAATATGTACTCAAATCTTTTATGCAGACGATAATATTTAAAATTATAACGGAAATTTAATACATTAGTGCATTGGTCGGCAACCATTTAGCAGGCAAGGGCCACATTGCAGTCAAACAAAAAAAGGGCAGGCCGTACTTGTTCATAATTCTGTACATAGGTACAAGGTGTCCCAAAATTGGCACGTCACACTGACACCGGAGGGAGATTGTTTACAATATTCGGCAAGCAAAGAAAAACGGACTTTACGCAAAACAACGAATTAACTTTAACTTTTCCACTTCATTCATTGACTAGCGCGAGTAAAGAGAGTGCGACATGTTTAAAAAGGTAGATTATTATTAAATTTATTTTAAGTTAGCAAGGCGGCGAAAGGTAGAAAAGCCGAGCCTCTCTTCATAGATAGGTGTGTATTGTTCTAAAACGGGTAAGTACTAGAGATTTTTGCGAGTGTTTTCTCTGCACAATAGTGACTTGGGTAATTATTAATATTATTGTTTAACTGTCTAGCCAGCATTTTACTCAGACTGCTACTAACTCCTCTACCCCGTGACTAAGAAAATGACAGCTAGAAGCATTAGGCGCTGCGCAAACGTGGACACTTTAAGTTTTCAGTTGCCGACACCGAGTATGTGTAAAGTCGTCATGAGTATGTGTTAAGTGGAAGCAACTGGACACAAGAAATGTTTACGTGTGCGCAGAGAGTGGATGATTTCATACTGGTTCTATAGAAATCAAATATTTATCGGTAGCTTGTGTCTGACACAAGACACAGAAGTATCCACATTTGCGCCCTCGCTTAGTTAAAAACATAGTTTAAAAAACTAGAAAACACACTCAAGCATCGACATAAATTTAAATATTATCCGTTTAGAAATGTTTTAATTTTTTTTATTGATTTTTAAATATTATTATTTTAAAAAATAATTGAAATTAGAATTTTGTTTTTAGGATTAGAATACGTAAATTTTGTAATATTAATTTCAAGCAACTTCTGAAAATAATTAAAACATTTCTACAATTTAGAATTCCCTAAACAAGTAACTAAGCATACATACGTTTTATCAATGTATTGAAAGAGCTATTTTTCTATGAGACTACATTCAACTGACGGGTACAACAATAATACTCGATAATACCAGCTAAACTCTCCTATTTAACCTAAATCGCTAAATACTATTTAACTCTCACTTTGCTAACCAGAATTAGTTACTGATATAAGTATTGTAAGTTGGTAGAAATATAGAAAAGTAAGAATTTAATTCGAAAAGAGTATTGCTGTTTCGTTTGCAGTGGTGAAGTAGTTTCATATCGCTTCCAGTAGTTTGGAGGTGCTTTTTAAGGATAACCTTAAACGTATTGCCTTTTAATTTATCGTTTTGTTTGATTTTGACCAAAATGTGAAACACTGAAAGCGAATTCTAATTCAAAATTGAAGGACGAAAATGGGCAAATAAATCGATAATTTATATCGATAAAGATATACATTAAATAAATAGGCAATGCGTGTAAGATATAATCAAGAGTACGAAGATTAATACAATAAGGAAGCATAGTATTCGAAACACCTTAAAAGCTATTAATATTTTTATCAAATTCGCTAATATATTGGTGCATTATTAGTCTATATAAATTACAAATCACTAAATCCAGGTTCTTTAGGACATATCGAATCGATTAGATTGTCTAATCGAGTGGTTTCACCCACCTTCCTGCAGAAAAACAACAAAACCACCGCCTACCATCGTCAAGAAGCATATGGGTAATGTCAGGATAACATCAATCAATAAGTTTGCTTTATCTTCTTTATACGATGAATACTAATGTCCTAAATAAGGTGATAGATATTTCAAAGAAATGCTGTCTTGAAAATATTGGTAAATGGTTTTAAAATCATAAATTTGTTGTTTCAAAATAATCTTTCTTACACGTAACTTCTTCGTATGGTGTGCAATAAAGAGTATTTATCTATATATCTTTTGACAAATGTGTTCAGTGGTGCAGAATGGAAATACTATCAACTCCGCCGCGGCTGTGAGAATTCTCAGCCTCAGAGGTCAACTAAAATTTAATGCACCGCTAAAACATTTTGCCGTTGCAAAGTTCTGTTTTCTTCTTTCTGCAAAGTTTCTGACATTAAAATAAAATTCGTTTATATATGTTATCTTCAACTAATCCTCGATAAGTAGACACAACAGGCAAAACTATTGTTATAGCCTCTAGAAGACCCGTTTACGGTCTTTCTTAACCTTTCAAAGGGTGGAACTCTTGCGCTAAATACCTATAATTCGAGGACCCTTAAAAACGCTTGGCCGCATTAATAAGCTCTTCTATTACTTTTTTCTGTTTACGGACCCCCTGAGAGTGGGCGGGCCCCTGGGGGTTCGGGGACCACAGGTTGAGAAACACTGGTTTATGGTATAGAATCTGAGAAACATTTTTGAAATTGGATTCCGGCGCAAACGTCACTGAAATTAATCTGTCTATAGGTACAATACCAATCCATTCGATAGATAGATACTCTTTATTGCACACCATACAAGTAAAATACACATGATTTTTACAGAAAGATGTACAATTTAGGCGGTCTTATCGCTAATAGCGATCTCTTCCAGACAACCTTTCGAGATTCGATAAGTAAGAAACCCGGCTAAAACAATACAAGTATCAACGTTTCACTATTTAACGGCTACCGCTATAATACATAAACGGTAATTTAACTATATCGGTTTATTACTCCGCTAACACATTTTGGTTGGCTACATTGTCACAGTTGCTTTGAACACTATGTCGATATACGTCAAGCGATTACTCGGAGTACTAACTAACACGCCCATACATTTGCATACTTATGTTTTAATACTCGTATGTTATTTTAAAATAAAGTAAACATATAGAGATACTGGCCTACACTAAAACCAGGGCAGGCGAAAAATGGTGGCCGCGGATCATGCTGGGAAGGATAGCCCCTTGCTGACCCGATCCGAAGTCGACAGGACTGGCGGGGGGGAGGCGTTTCGCCAAACTTAACGTTCCCCCTTTTAGCGCGGGGCGGGGCCCCCTGCTCACATTGCACAGCCTGGCAGACTGGAGTGATCCCGTGTATACAGGATTACGTACTTAGGCGATGAAGTCGTCCTTACGGGTTCCTATATCGTCGACATACGTTGCTAGGTACAACGCAAGTTTTTTTAGGTGGACCTTGTCAGGGAACAAGTTACTGTTTTCTGATAAGGCAGACCCACATAACCATGCTGCTTCTTCCGAGGCAGTATGGTAAGAGTGAAGAAGAGTGAAGTATTTTTCTTGAGCTAAAAAAAAATATTACGCGACTATCTGTTGCACGCATCCGCTTCATTTAGGGCACTCTTTCTCAAAGTAGGCGATAACGCCCCCATGATGAAAAGGCCTAGAGGCGGTAAGGGGCTCAGAAAAATTGAGAGTGTTGAAAAACAAATGATTTTCAAAGTAAGCCGTAGACAAAATAAGTTTGAGAACCTCTGATTTAGGGCATCCGCTGAGCGACGCGAAACACGCGCGCAGTCTCGATTCTACAAAATCAGTGAGCGCCGCCAGGCGACGCAGTCGACGCCATGCGATTACAGTTAAATTTAAATGTATGTACAAGGTCTGTTGCTACGAAAAGAGTAATATAGAAGTGTGGTCACGCACTGTGCTATGGGATTCCAGTCTCGAATTTAATTTATAAAAGACAAATAACGCACCCTCGGCAGGCGCAGCGCGACATACACGCAAGAGGGCGCCTGAAAGTTCACCTACCCCTGTTTAAGTGGAGGTTATTTCCATAGACAATAAAACGGATTATAATCGTTTGTTTTTGCATGTCGATAGAATACAGATACTTAAAAAATATCATCTATATTTATAACAAGTAAGTAAGCTATTGCGTAAATATTCTCTGCAATATCATATAGTAGTCCACAATTTATTTTTATATTTTACCGTTACATATTCAGTGAAACAATCTTATTTGTACAATACTGTATACAAGGCCATATTCTATTTTTTAACATTCATTTAGGGGATGATTTTACTTAATTTGTTTCTACAAAAACACTATAGAACCAACATCAAAATCTAAAAGATAAAAATACATTTTTCCATGCAAACAGAAGCTATGTTTTAGGATAAGTGACTGGAAGGAAATATTATTATACTGAATCTTCTGTCGTGTCAATGGCGACTCTAGACGGACTTCGACTAAAACTTGGCAACTTCTACGGCATTTTATGTCGCTCTGTCCAGGTCATCCCTCGTGCAGGTGACATTTAGTGCAGGAAAGTGTAAGCCAATGTAGTTTGTGGGTCCGCACCACACTCTTATGTTTTAGGATAAGTGACTGGAAGGAAATATTATTATACTGAATCTTCTGTCGTGTCAATGGCGACTCTAGACGGACTTCGACTAAAACTTGGCAACTTCTACGGCATTTTATGTCGCTCTGTCCAGGTCATCCCTCGTGCAGGTGACATTTAGTGCAGGAAAGTGTAAGCCAATGTAGTTTGTGGGTCCGCACCACACTCACATTTACTTTGCCGCGGTCCTAATACCTTACCAAATTTTGTCTACAGCGGCCAACCTCTGTACCAAGACGGTTTAGCGTCTTCCACGTTGGTCAAGACTGTTCGTGCCCAGAAGGAAGGTGTTCAGACGGCGATACAAAACTGGAAGTTAAAGGAATTTTGGGGGACCAGAGCTGAATTCGAGCATCTGTATGGCTTCGGTCAGTCTAAGGAAACTTTTTCGGCTCTTCAGCTTTCGGTTACTTAGTGGCCATAAAACTGAATAAATGAGTATTATTAAGTATTGTTATTATTGAGCTTATCAGCTATTTAATATGGAAATGGGGATATGAATAATTTTTTCGTGATATCAATGTTGGTCATATAGAAGAAAAGAAAAGGTTCAAGCAGCCAAATCAACCCCTAAAGGGAAGTTATTTAAAAAAACAGGACCGTATATAGACTATAAGCGAACGTTACAATCTTTGCAGAATTATAGTAAGAGACTGAATTTTTATTATTTATTTTGTGACAATGGGTCCTTATTATTATTATACGAGGGTTTACTTTATAGAAAATATAATCACGCAAAGTTTCAGCAGCAAAATAGACGATTTCGTAAACTTTACTTCTATTGGCAAATATATTGTACTTTTATTACAATGTTAACACATAAGATAGTTAACTTACACTAGTAATTTGTGAGTAATAGTTTCCTAGACACATTTTCTAATACGAAATAACAATGGTTTAATTGTTATTTTAATACTGTTAGTGGACAAGTATTTTTAATTTCGATAAATATGTTTGTACACAATTTTAAATATCACTACATTTAGCAGGAATGTATAAAAGTTCAGGGACATACAGTTTATACGTTAATAATAGTATAAAGAATACACATTTCGATTTTTCTAAGCTAAGCTATATGGAAAAGTCTAAGGAATAAATCGAATTTAATAAAAATGTTAAATATACCAATATTTTTGTATAAAAAATCGGAATAGTCACATGAAATGTTTAAATTATAATAATTTAAATAATTAATAATAGTGAAATAAAGGACAATAAAAAAAAACATGTATTTATGACACAAAAACCTTTAGGAAGAATTTCCGAATAATGTAGTAACATATCATAATATATTTATATTTCATTGTCTTTAAGTGAAAAAGGGATGACAACAAGTAAATGTCAATTTGTAAGTTATAATGCATAATAAATTAAGCTATAATATGTTCTTATTTCAACTCATACGGAAAGATATATTGCGTCAATTCCTTGTAGTATAGTAATAGTACCGACATTACACGATCACTGGTTATTATTCGACTAACTAAAGCCACTAAATCAAGGACACTAACATAATTAATTGACATTAAGCTAGACAATTAATAACAATTAAAAGATCATCTCCGCAACACCAATTAGATTAATAAATTCAAAATTGAAGACGTCTATTTGGCTCTTCTATCAACGCAACACTAAATTTTATTCGACGATTTTGGTAAACCATTCGTAATAGGTCTTACTATGGTCTCTGAACTTTATAAACTTCCTCAGATGAGAGGTTATGTTGAAAAATATTTTACTCCTATTAGCTTTTAGTTTGAATTTTAAAACATTTTACTTAATTATAATGTAAACATAGTCAGAAATCAGAATTCAAAAATCCTACTAAAACGGTTAACATTTGATTATTCTACCGCAATTACTATGACATTCGCTCTTTGAAAGCTTTTAAAATTGCGACGTATTGACTATTAAACGTGTAGTAATTTTAACAAACCCGAACATGCTACCAAAGGAAGCCTTTAAAATGTCACCTGTAATTCTACGATTTGGCTGGCAACACTATCATTAACGAGAATTTATTTTACAACTTTAAATTAAAATAAATTCGCTGGCAATTTACTACGAGAGTATAATGCAAATAAGACCTACCATGTCATAGTGATTTCTACTATTTTGACGTATGGCAACACTACCGTTACAAAGCGACAAGGCGAGTGTTGCAGCCGCGCCACTTTTCCTGTAGTTTTCTGTGTTCTTCGTACTGCTGTTCCGAAATGTGTTTCACTGCTGCGGAGCCCTAGAGAATAGATGAAGGTAACATTATCACTAGAGCCACTTGTTGTAGCACGACACATAGTACATATTGATAATTATTATTAAAAAGTGTGCTTTTTAAAAATAAAACAAAAGAACATGAGGTTAGGAATATATGTGCCCGACAAAAAGACGATAACTTTGTCAAATATAATATGTATTTCACTTGTTTTGTTGCCTATAGTGACATAATGTGAC
Source organism: Anania hortulata (assembly GCA_963576865.1). Classification (NCBI taxonomy): domain Eukaryota; kingdom Metazoa; phylum Arthropoda; class Insecta; order Lepidoptera; family Crambidae; genus Anania; species Anania hortulata. The sequence goes on along the minus strand of OY756412.1, from coordinate 5,318,946 downwards.
CATAGTATATTGTCTCCGTCCCTAAATCACAATATCCTACATCGACAACGAAGCTTGAACTAAAGCATAACGCACTTTAACGGACACTTTTCAAAATGAAGATAGTGGAGTACTATCTTCATTTTGAAAAGTGTCCGTTAAAGTGCGTTAAATTAGGTGGCGCCACAGTAGCAACAGGGTAAATTGTTCAAATGTTTTTTTAAAGGATGGCTTTATCCTCCATATTTAAAAGTCACCAAAATGTTTAAAAATGTTCTAACTCGGCATATCGTCAATAACTGCTACATTCATAAACCCTCCAAAATGGCGCTAGCGTAGGCAAAGGGTATTTGCCTACGTTTTTGGAAGTGTTATTTACTGCTTTAGCTGGACACTTTTTCAACTTTTCGCCCATAAGAGATAGTATTCCTTACCTCTACTCTCCATACTAAAGCATTCATTTCTATACTACTTGACTCACCTTTATTTTCCTCGGGTCCAAATTGGCGCCCAAAGTCTGCACGCCTTTAGCCAGCTTAGTCAACGGCGAGAACACCATCTCCCTGGTCGAACTAGACACGGGACTGGCTATGTTCTTCAGCTGTCTAATAGCCGACTCGCTGTGCGACTGCGCTATGTTCAAAGTGATCTCATGCTGAGAATTCGACCGGACATGAAAGTTAACCCCCTCTTGCTGAGAATCATCATAGTTTATATCATTGGAACTGTGGGACAACTTTTGCGCCAGTAACAGAGAGTTAGGAGGCGCCGGTTTTGAGTATGACCCTTCAGCTTCCACTTGGATCTCGGGGGTTGTACCCATTTCCATGTCGAATGGGTTAATTTTGTTGACATTGCTTGGTGTTTTAATGTTTTGCTTGTCGATAGTAGCGGTGACGAGGTTGGTGGGGTCGAAAACGGCCTCTTTCTCTTGCGGCTCGATTTTTGAAGAGTAGAGAGGGTTCTCAATCAAATCGCAGTCGTTTTCCGCTTCTGTTCGTCGTGGCTGCCCCGGTATTTTGCCTGTTTGAAATAAGATAACAAACTATTATGCCACAGACACACAAAATAGACACAGTGAACATCCGAATTGTCCGGAAGCAGTGTTAGGGTAAAATAATGGCCTATTTGCAAAAACAAAAGATTTTGATTTTGGGACATACATAGGCGTCAGACTTATAACACCCCCACCGCCCCTGTTTTAGCATAGGTGGTTAAAAATGTTACACCGATTTTGAGTCACCAATGTGGGTTCAAAAATATTTATATCTGTTGGGTCACAACATAAGCCAATGGTCTGACTAAAGTAAAAATTGCTTATTAGGTTTATAAGGCCATTGACAGAATTTTAACTGGATTCTGAACTTTATTAAGCACTAACAGTTACTTACCAATATAATGCTGACTGTTCTCAAAGTTGTCTAAAGTAGGCTCGAAAATGTTCGTCCTATTCTCGTCATCAGATGAATAGTCCGAGCTCATGCCGTCAGACAGACTTCCCTTCTTCTTGTCCAACTTGTTCTGGCCCAGAGTAAATATCTTCTTGGTTCTAGAAGCTCCCTGGTCGAATTTGAGTTGGAGGCTTGGGCGGGCGCGCGCATTTAACGAGTGGCTGAGTTTGTTGAGTTTACTGAACTGCTCCGTCATGTTGTTGAGGGCTTTGGATCCTGGAATATGCGGGAGAATGAACTAGAAATGTAAATTATTATCAAGAATTGAGATATTGACACCATTCACAAATAATTCTAACAACATTATTTAAAATACCACTTTATTTAAGGCCTGGAAATATTAAAAATATTTTAAATTCCATGACGTCACGTCACGACGTCAGAATTTCATATTGACAGCCGAATATTGAAAGTCAATTGATAGATGGTGGGTGTCAACACCCAATTGAATAAGTAAGACAAATGAAAAGATAATGTTATCTTTTGTTAAATACCATACCAACAAAAGGGTAAAATGAAATATGTACCTACTTAAATATCGTTTTTTTCTCACAAAACAAACTCGAATTTTAGAATAAAGCATAGTTCTTATTACCACAATAGTAAATGATTACATTGTTGTTTCTGGGACTAGCAAAACCTTAAATAAACATTTCACCATTAAATTATTAGCATTGTCAAAGACTAGACGAGACAATCACTAAACTGATTCAATTGAATGAAATTAGGTTACGTATTTCAAACAAAAGGTAATTAGAATAATATTTAAACAGTTTTATCCTGCCAAAATATGATCTGATGTTAGTTTTAAATTTGTAATAATTGTACAAAAACGACAGTTACATATTTCAATAAGTTTTGAAAAGGTTTTTTTCTCAAGATGCATTAGGATCGCCAATCACCTATGTTGTGAAAATAATTACGCCTAGATCCTTATTTTGTTGACATCTATCGTCAGCTTAAAAATATGACTACACATAGTGTGATTTCTGTATGCAGCGCTATATTGTACACAGTAAAAGCTATAATAACTCCACATTGGCTACACTGACTAACAGTTTGCGCGCGCTTGGTTCAGCCGGTGATGTAGCGGAACTCGGTGCGCGTCGCGCGCGGGCTCATGCGGATGATCTGCTCCAGCACCACGCTGGTCGGGGACACCCGCGGCTGGAAGGGGTCTGGGGAGGGGGGAGGGGGAGGGGGACTAAGGTGATGGGGGTACATCGAGCAGTGAGCACATACCCCATAGAGCAACAATACGGACCATTTGTCTCCGAAACCCGTTAGATAGATAGATAGATAGAGACACTATTGCACAAAAATATTAAAGGTTGTTACAAACAAGACACAGTTATGTACAATCAGGCGGCCTTATCGCCAAAAGCGATCTCTTCCAGACAAGACAGACGTTAGCGATTTTTTCAATATGAACTGACAAGTCCTGTCAACCCTTGCCCATACAAAAACAGTACAACAACAGATTAACTTTTGGCGGACTTTTGTGGAACAAAGTAAATGTCATTTCTACTCTATAGGGTATGTGCTCAATGTGTGGGTATGAAGTAGTATAAGTTTAACGGGACCAGGTTCTTGAGTAGCGCAAAAACACACATTTTAATATCACCTCTTGCTTGCTATCACGGCTGCACTTTCTAGACATAGAAACCATAAACATAAATCCAAAATCATAGAATATGACTCCAAATATAAATTTTATGACTTTTTTAATATCCTAAATGAAGTATCAATATTTTGATGAAAAATTATAATAAAAAAAATAAAAAAAAATAAAAATCAAAGAGTGGTCATTACAACTTTAACAGTTTGACAGTTGGAGCAGTTACGCTCTATTTTTCGTCTTTCTAGACTAAAAAAGACGAGAAATGGATAGGTAGGTAGGTCACGCTGCGGTCAGTCAGTATAATGGCCGCAGGGTGACCTACAAAAACAGGCAATGTCTTCCAGTGCGAAGGTGACCTGGCCTGAACATTAACAAACCGTGTATCGGCCAAAGTGTCCACTACAACTCACCCACGCTGCGTATGTCCGCCACCAGTTGTGTTTCGCTCACGTTCTTCGTGAGCGTGGGCAGTCGCGACAAGTCGAGGTACAGCGACGCTCTACCGCCGCCCGATTGACCCTGCGTGGGATGTACCTGAAACAAATAAATAATAAATCAAATTGACATTAACATGTCTTTTCACAATATCAGCGTATAAAAAAATTTTATAAAAAAAAATAAAACCGACTTCAAAACACTGAAATGCTAAAAATAATCCTAACACTTAAGTACCTAATCAGATACTTTTGGAGTCGGTGCAAACAAAAACATGGAATCTCTCATCGGCTGGCACCGACTCCAAAAGTATCTGATTAGGTACTTAAGTGTTAGGATTATTTTTAGCATTTCAGTGTTTTGAAGTTGGTTTTATTTTTTTTAATAAAATTTACTTATTTCATCTATTTTTAGTGATAAATCCTAATCTAACTTCTGAACACCGATTTCATCCCCTATTTTTATCATAGCATCTTTGTGTTCCGCTTAGGATAAAGTAAAAACTGAGATTTCTTAGATTAATATATATTTCTCAAAACTGGAGACACATTCAGAACCTTTACACCGCAAGCAAGAAAAACATAGACAAGTAAAGTCAAGAGTACTTAATCATAGACTAGCTAAAAACAAATTAAACCTCATCAACAGTGAGAGTCTAGAATTTTCATTCAATACTCCCACTAAAATTTTAAAACATAACATCTTTCTTACATGCTAGTCAAAGAAAATGTATTAATACTTAGGTACTCACATTTAAGACTAAAAAAAACAATTACTAAGTACTTTTAGTTATTAAGTTCGATTCTAGATTCAAACACAAGATCTGACTAAGAAGAGTTACAAACGTCTTAGTGGGCAATGCCTTTGTCAGAATATCTGCTAACTGATATTCACTAGGTACATATTTAACCTTAATCAAACCCATCTCTACCTTTTCTCTAACGAAATTATATTTGACATCAATGTGTTTCGTTCGCTTGTGATAAACAGGATTGTTGATTAGCTTTATAGCACTCTGATTGTCAACACATAATGTAATATAATCATGAGGCTCTCCTAAATCCGAAAGCAACTGTTTTACCCATAATATTTCTTTAGCAGACTCACAGGCGGCAACAAATTCTGCCTCTGTTGTGGAGAGAGCTATAGTCTTTTGTTTTTGACTACACCATGTTACTGGCCCCCCATTCATCATACAAATATAACCTGTGGTTGACTTACGAGTATCAACATCTGATGCAAAATCTGAATCTGAGTAAACTACCAGTTCATCACTCTCTCCATACTTAATACCAACATCTTTAGAGTTCATCAAATATCTTATTACACGTTTGACAGCATTAACATGTTGTTGACTGGGATTGCTCACATATCTACTCAACATATTAACAACGTATGAAATATCTGGCCTTGTAACACAACATAAAAATAACAAAGACCCTATGACTTCTCTGTAGGGAAAATCGACAACATTTTCATCAATATTCTTAGTTAAAATTACATTAACATCTGCAGGAGTAGTAGCCACATTAGCAGTGCTCATATTATACCTCTTTATAATCTGTTCAATATAATTTTTCTGATTCAAGTAAATACAACTATTTAACTTATTGATCTGTATACCAATATAACATGCCAATTCCAAATCCTTAATTTTAAATTCTCGTTTTAAGTAGTTCATTATATCACTAATAAGAGCTCTATTTGAAGATATTAAGAGTGCATCATCAACATAAATAATTAGAATTACTCTAATATTCTTAAAATTGCCAGTATAAATACAACTGTCAGCTTGAGAACGGACAAAACCATATAACTTTAAAAAATTATTAAACCGTTTGTTCCAACATCTTGGTGCTTGCTTCAGACCATAAAGTGATTTATTAAGTTTGAGAACTTTGTCTTTAGCTATCATGACACCCTCTGGAATTTCTAAATAAATCTCCTCCTCAAGATAGCCGTACAAAAATGCAGTCTTTACATCAAATTGATGTATCTCTAAATTATATTTTGCAGCTAAAGACAAAATTATCCTAATTGAATCATACCTGGTTGTAGGGGCAAATATTTCTTGATAGTCAACACCCTCAACTTGGGTAAACCCGCGTGCACACAATCGAGCTTTGTATCTGATCACCTTACCTTCAACATCTCGTTTGATGGCAAAAACCCATTTTGTTGTAAGTGTTCTCTGATTCGACCTTTGGACTGGAGTCCAAGTATGATTTTCATTAAGAGAAGAAAGTTCTTCTTGGATTGCACTATTCCACTCTTTACTTTGTAAGCTTTTAATAGCTTCCTCATATGAAGTCGGAACTAACAATTCAACAAGATTAGCTTCAAGATTTCTATTTTTACGTGGTCTCAAATTAATATTATCTCTCTCAATCTCTTTTATTTCACGTGATGGTTCATAATCAGGATCATTTTCATTACAACTCAATAAACTATCATCAGTGTCAGTAGTATTTTCTTCATTTGGTGTAACAATATTCTCATTTTCCAACTCTATACTATCATCATTTTTCGTATCAATATCTACAGTTATTTTTGATATATTTTTTCTTATTTGTGGTATTTTATTCTCGTCAAAAATTACATTTCTAGATATTTTAATTTGTTTGGTGTTTATATTAAACATTCTGTAGTTCGTGTTCTCGTAACCAACAAGTATCATTCTTTCACTCTTTTTATCTAATTTTGTTCTTAGTTGATCTTGACTATGAACATACCCTTCACTGCCAAACACCTTAACATGAGCCAATTTTGACTTAGCGCCAGTCCACAATTCATATGGTGTTCTTTCTGGGGTCTGAAATGATGAAGTTCTATTCAATAAATATACTGCACAGTTTACAGCTTCTGCCCACAAGTTTAATGGGATGTCTCGGGCATACAACATGGACCGAGCACTTTCTATTATGGTTCGAATCTCTCTTTCTGCACGCCCATTCTGTTCCGGTGTATATGGTGCTGTACACTCGTGTGTTATTCCATTTAGATCCAAGTACTCTTTAAATGCATTATTAATATATTCTCCGCCATTATCTGTATGTAACACCCTGACAGAGTGCAAATACTTATTTTGTACAATTGCATTATACTTTTTGAAGAAATCCAATACATCGCTCTTATGTTTCATAAAATATACATGTCTGTAACTAGTAGCCCCGTCCTTGAATAATACAAAATATCTATTACCTTGAATTGATGGCTGATTCATAGGTCCACAGACATCGCTGTATACTAAGTTACCAGGCTGTAGTTCTCCTCTCTCAGACTTGCGAAATGGAAAACGGCTCTGTTTTCCATATGCACATGCTTCACAAACAAAGTCTTTCTGGTTACTGCTTTCTATCTTCAACCCTTCAGCTACATTATTTTTACTCATGTTCCTAATTTCTCTTAAATTCAAATGCCCTAGTCTCTCATGCCACATTTTGATATCACCTTCTTTATTTTGGACTAAGTTGCACACTGGCGGAATAACAGATTTAATGTTTAACTTGTATAAATTGTTTGATTCAATTTTTGCGGTCATAACTGCTACATTATTCTTGTAAATAATTGCATTGACATCTTTCTTGACAATGACATATCCCTTCATTGTGACAACACCCTCAGAAAAAAGATTTCTTCGCAAGTTTGGAACATACAACACATCTTCTAATAAACTGGACTCCCACTGCCCATCAATATATCTTTTGATATGGACTTTACCCATTCCACAAACTTCTACAGGTTGTTTATTACCTAAAGTTAATGACCTTTGGCTATAGACTTGAAACTCTTCAAAAAAATCTCTCCTGTAAGTCATATGGGCTGAGGCGCCGCTATCCAAAATCCAATCACAAAGTGATTCCTGCTCATCACTCTGTTCATCCTCAACATTAAAAGCTAAAAATGAATCCTGTTGGCGAGATTTAGTGTATCCTTTCCTTGGGGCCCGACACTCTCTAGAAAAATGCCCACGCTTGCCACAGTTATAACATTCAAAACGATGACTATACTTTTTATTGCTATTTTCATAACTACTGCTCTCTTCCTTGGCCTTTGTCTCAGATCTTTCTTTGGCGACCAACAAAGCAATCTCTTGTTCTTCACAAGACGTAAAGCTGGCTTCTTCATCAATTAAACGCGCCGTCAAGTTGGCAAGTGTTTGCTTTTCTGTGGCTAAAGACATCCATGCCTGACGAAAAGACCTATATTTTTGAGGCAGTGTACCAACAATTTTTGTTATGATTGCCATTTCACTTATAGACTCTCCGCATTCTTTTAGTTGCTGTGCCAAATTTTCTACATTGGAAATATGTTGCGCCATACTGTCACTTGATGACATTTTATACTGATAGAATTTCTCATGACACAACATTTTATTCAATTCACTTTTCTGTTCATACACAGACTCAAGTTTTGTCATTATTTCGCGAGCTGTCTCACAATTTTCTATAAGTGTTATTTGCTTTAATTCCATTGAAGACGTAATTATAAACATGGCCAATCCGTCATTTTTTAGCCATTCCGTATAATCTTTTTCTGGTTTAGGAAGCGTAATATCTATACCTTTTGCCTTCAATGCACATTTTATCTGAAACTTCCACTGTTTAAAATTATTTCCGTTAAATTTATCGACACTCATAGATCGCGACTCCATTTTGCCTTCTGAAAAATATTCACAAACAACTCAACTTCTTTGCTTTCTTTGCTCTTCAGTTTTTAAAGCGTGCTGGGCCCATAACCTGTTCCGCTTAGGATAAAGTAAAAACTGAGATTTCTTAGATTAATATATATTTCTCAAAACTGGAGACACATTCAGAACCTTTACACCGCAAGCAAGAAAAACATAGACAAGTAAAGTCAAGAGTACTTAATCATAGACTAGCTAAAAACAAATTAAACCTCATCAACAGTGAGAGTCTAGAATTTTCATTCAATACTTTGAAGTATAAGCTATTCAATAAAACAAAAATCACCAAAATATTATCCGGGTATATATTTGTTGATTTTCTCAAAAAGTTCTAAATCAATTTCGATAAAATTTATATGGGACCACCTCTGAAGTATGATCTACCAAACAAAAAAAGAATCATTAAAATCGATTCATAATTGGCGGAGTAATCGCGTAACAAACATACAAAAAAAAAGTCGAATTGAGAACCTCCTCCTTTTTTGAAGTCGGTTGATTAACAAACAGTTAAATTAAAATAGGATTTTGTGTGAAATTACTAATTTTGTACAGACAACAGCACGCCAACCTACTAGGAGTTTACTCAATTGATAATAATTTCTATGTCGGACTTAAAGTTGAAAATTGGTTCAATGACTTTTAATTTTTGGGTAAGTGGACCTGTTGACTGTATTAGTATGTGGTATTAGTATTACATGATTATTGATCCCAAATCGGGAGAAAATCAAACCTGCACCTCGATTCGATTTGATATCTTACTCAAATCGAATGTCGGATTTAGAGCTATTCAGAACAGCATCCGATTCGCGTTCGAGTATGATATCGGTATCGGTTTGATTACAAGTTGCATTCACGAAACCTATTGTTACAAAATATTTCAATTATTAATATATGATAAATTCAAATTATTTATTTTATACATTAAAAAAACCTCAATACGAATAATTAATTTCTATCGATCATACGTAATATTTTATTTGTAAAAAACGAAACAATATTAAACTTTAACCAAAAAGTAGGTAACACTTTAATAAAAAACATGCTTTGTAAATGTTTACTGAGTGACAGGCAGTTGCGACTGAATTGTCACATAATATTTGACGTGCCAATGTAAATTTTAAATTCACAACAGCATTCAGTTTTTCCTAGGAGCAGACCTTAATTTGGATTTGATGCTTCCCGCCGAGACCTCGAAATGCGTATTTAGTACTTTAGAATATATTTTTTACAATATTATGAAGCGATATCTTCTGTGCTTGGTACCACTCGTTAATTTACTGACAGAAATCGATCGGACGTTAGTTATTTTATTATTTATACTTTATTGCACATTTAAAAATAATTGTACAAATGGCGGACTTTATGCCAAGAAGCATTCTCTACCAGTCAACCAGTGATCAAACAGAGAAATACAGGCGGTGCAGCAAGAAAAAAAAAACATATATATATATATATATATATAATATATATATATATATATATACACACCAACATTACATACATACATACATACATTAGTCTTGTCCGATATCTGAGTTGTGAATAGCGTTGATATTATTAGCGGGTCGAGAAGTACTTGTAATGGCACGTGTGTGACGTTATTTTGATTCGGTATGAAATATGTCAAGTTAATTGACGATACGGTTATTGCGAATTGAAATTATTAGAAATCGACTGATTTCTGACCAAATCGGTTGATAACAGTTACCGTAGGGTTCTGAATCGAGGTGCTTGAACGTCATATGGGCTTAAGTTTACCCGGTTTAATCAACAACAGCCCTAACTGTCAAGCTAACCAAAAAACGTCTTTATGGATGCGCTTTCAAACCCACGTATACAAACCATAAACAAAAAACCAAAATCAGAGACTAATAGAGAAATGTCGTATAGCAGAAATACTAGAGTTTATCAGTCAAGGTGACCCTGCCCGGGTCACGTTCAAACGACTCTGTCGGCTTGTTTGATATTTCACTTCAGGAACATACTCTTTAATATAGTAGAAATGTCATGTCGTTGTTTGTTCGTCAACATTCCTGCTGCCATTATTTAATCAGAGACGTACTGTTTTAATAAGAGCGAGGGTTGACAAGAATTGACAACTTATGCTTAGTATATGCAGAAAATCATTGATTAGTTACGTATTGCTGCTCTATAGGGTATGTGCTCTGGTATTGCAATACCTACCTTCGATTTTTTCTTTTCTAATTTGACGCCGTCGTGAAATGGGATTTCTGGCAGTTTGGCAACATCGCGCGCCACAAGCAGCGACTCACAAATCGAGTGCAACGATTCTGTAAAACATAGAAAAATGTGAACAAAGGTCGAAATCGTGTGACTGAGTGACACGATTTGTGTATGTATATATCCGTTCTATCCTTCTCTTTCACTCAGCACTACGGATGAGATACGATTCATAAACCACATTTCTGTAGTTTTTTATTTGTGCATCTTTGATTTGGTGGGCGCAAAACTTTATATTTATAAGTATGTAAATAAATACAAGCGGTCGCCCGAGACTTCGCCACTTATTTTGACCACCTTAATTTGTATTTTTTTTACATTTCAAACAAAATTTCTTATCTTTATATCTCTAGCAGCAAAAACATATTGACTTTTATAATAACTAACGTATCGATAGCCTTTAGTTATACCCTACCCTTTAACCTGTGGTGGCCATATAGCTGCCACCATATTTTGAACCTTATACTCTTGAGACAAGATTGAAAACCAATTTTTTAAAAGTCTATACCAATTAAAGGGTTAAATCCTTTACTTTACTACCTTTAATACCTTTATACTACCTTAAACCTATACCAGCTAAACATCAGCTTCATAGGTCTATTCACAGATTTTTTGTTTAGTCAATGAGTGAATGAGTGAGTGACCTTTCGCTTTTATAATACAGATTTATAGACACCGACTAAAACAAAGTAACTCACCAATCATCTCATCTTTCGTATTGATAACGACCGCCATATTATTGAAGAACCTCAGCGATGTGGAGCGGAACATGTGGAAGTACCCTGGCTCGTTGTTGAGCGTGTAGTGGAACCGGATGCACACCACCGGATCGGCGGATGACTTGCGACTGACGCCGAAGATCTACGGGAAAATTGATCTTGTTACAACAAAATACAGTTCAAATTGTTTTGAGACTTTCAATTCTCTTGAAGTAGCAGTATTATTTTATCCGTGTTTTGTTTTCTAGATATGACGGTTAACAACGTTCAAGCGATTTTCAACAAATAAAGTTGAACGTTCGTTCGTTCGTACGAACCTAGTCAAACGTTTAAATGCCGAGTAAGGACGGCCGTAAAGAATACACTTCCCCACCACCAACCAGAGGCGTGTCTTAAGAGGCGACTAATTCCTGTAGCGCGAGACGGGCAGCAGCGTCTGCGTGCGAAATATTATAAAAAACTGCGCTCGCCAACCCGCATGCCAAGCGTGGCGAGTATTGGCAATCCCCCCAATGAAAGTCTTTGGGGGAGGCCTATGTTCAGCAGTGGACGTCTTATGGCTGAAATGATGATGCACCTAGTCAATGAGGGATCATTGGATAGTTCTGAGCCGCCAGCAATGGAATGATGATGAAATAGAGTTCAGTCAACTGAGAAAAGTACTAAGTAACGTACACAACGTACTCAACGTAAGTTGAGGATCCGTTGACCAACATTTTATTTGAAAAAAAAAAAAAAAAACAATCTTGCAATGTAATGGTGCCAACATTGCAAGAAAATTAAAACACTTAATCAAAATGCCAGTTGAACATTGGCAGTTCATCATCAGCCTTTAAAGTACACTGCTAGAATTAGGCTCCACCATAGTACGCCACAACGATCGGCTCATGCCCTGATTCAGAACTCTTAGAAAACTGATAGACGACCGATAGATGATATGATACTAATGATAAATGGTATGGTGTCACGTGGTTAATCGGATGACAATTTGCTAACGAACGAACGATTTTTTTTTCTGCAGCGAAAGTTAAAACCATTACACCATGACACTAACTTAGAACCATCGTTGATAAATCACCAACAGATAAAACAAATCCGCATCTAAATTGGTCAAACAGTTTCGGAGATAAATGGCAACATTCAAGTGCATACGCACCAAAAAACTAATCCTTAACGAAAATACCTTCTCCGTTTCATCGTTTAAGTCTCTTTGTGATTAACTCCTTTTCAGCCAGGTAGTGGACGTGGTGCACTACCGTCGTACTGTACGATATGAGATCAACTTACAACTGTAATTAATGAAATGCCGAACTTAATTACAATCCCCGGCACGGATCTTTAGCACTGGAGGAAAGAGTGGGAATTGCTTTGCACATCTTACGACGATGACGATCATCGTATCAGGTGGCCTACTACGAAAATGTTTCGTTTGTTCGGACGTATAAACAAAAATTAAAACACCATCTACTGTCAATCCTTTGATATAATTTATGAATTGAAAACAGTCGTGTTTTTTACCAGGCTAATTTCAGATGTTCATATTTTGTCAAAGAATAAGGAAGGACGTATAAAACTTATCAATAAAAACATAAGGGAATGGTTGTTTTAATTGATAAGTTTTATACGTCCGAACGAACGAAACATTTTTGTGGTAGGCCTTCAGAAACGCGTGTGCGCGGAGCAAGTAACCAATCCCTGCCAATCACGTGATCGAAAAGATCTTCTGCGCATCTTTCACCCATCGCTCAAGATCGGTGCCGCCAGCAGTACTGACGGTGGAGGCGGCGGCGTCGAGCGCGCCCAGCTCGACGCAGGTGACGGCGGCGAGCGGCACGCGCTGCACGCACAGCAGCCGGTCGGAGGGCTCGTCGTAGTCCGCCACGTAGTACGCCTCGCTGGTCAGGATCAACACGCTGTCCATCTCCGTCTCGTGCGGGTCGCCCGTGCTGGGGACAGATACGTCGTTTATTTATCACTAGTTTCCGCCCGCGGCTGCGCTCGTGTGGAGTTCGATCCGTCACTTAGGCATCGTTCACACCAAACGTATTGTCCGCCGCCGATTGTGAGTATGCTCACTGTCAGCCCCGGTGACAATGCACTACGTATAGTCGGTTCGGTGTGAACGAGAAGTTTAATATACATATATGGAAAAACGATACAGTTCGTAACGCGCGCTCACAGTAAGCGGCCGATAATACGTTTGATCTGAACAATGCCTTAGGGCCAGTTTAACTACTTAAAGCTACTACCTTAACCCAGGTAGGTTATCCGGAACTTATCAGCAAGTGGTGAAACTGCCCATTTGTCTTTATCAACTATCAATGTCACTTCCCAGCTAAAAATAATCAAAAAATACAATAAAGCCTCGCTCTATCAGTAAAAGAAAAAGCTAGCGCCAATACATTATTTGAGAATAAATGCGATTATAATAAAAAAGGTTATAGTGACTCAACCTTAAAAGATAGACATGGCTGTCACGGACCTTTTTAGAACTTTTAAAGGGGAACAATTCCGACATACATTACGAGTATTTTTGCATAACTTAAACTATTTACGCAGCGCACGCAACGGAAGCTCTCAAAAAGAATATTTGTTCCTGTGTTTGCAACGTCGTTCATTAGTAGCTTCTATTAGTCGTAGCGTAATGTATAGACCAAGACCGTCCTCGATTAATCGACAACACAACACAGATATAATTTTTCAATTTGAACCAATAGTTCCTGAGATTAGCGCTTTCAACCAAACAAACAAACTCTTCAGCTTTATAATATTAGTATAGGTTATAGCGTAACCAAAAAAGGTACGTTGTTTAAAACGCTGTACAGTAAGCTAAGAGTGGTCAACCACTTCTCAGACTTAGTTATGTTCGTAAAAAATCTCTTTGGTAAACGAGTTTCGTTCGAATATTCAAAGGAGCGCAATTATGCTTGATGTTTTGATATTATATCAAATATGTTTCTAGGGTTCCGTAGCCAAATGGCAAAAAACGAGAACCCTTATGAATTCGTAATGTCTGTCTGTCTGTCCGTCCGTATGTCATAGCCACTTTTTTCCGAAACTATAAGAACTATACTGTTGAAACTTGGTAAGTAGATGTATTCTGTGAACCGCATTAAGATTTTCACACAAAAACAGAAAAAAAAACAATACATTTTTTTTCATCAAATATATATTGAGGATAGGTCTTCAAAAATGATATTGAGGTTTCTAATCTCTCAAAATCTTTTTTTTTTCTAAATTGAATAGTTTGCGCGAGAGACACTTCCAAAGTGGTAAAATGTGACCCCAGTAACTTCTAAAATAAAAAAATGATAAAAACTAAAAAAATATATGATGTACATTACCATGCAAACTTCCACCGGAAATTGGTTTGAACGAGATCTAGTAAGTAGTTTTTTTTAATACGTCATAAATCGTACATCTTTTGTAATGTTATGGATTTCATTTTGCAATAAAAATACCATAACTGACTTGATTGTCGTGATGGGTGAACTTTTACTTATATAGGTACCTACAGGTTTGTACGGAACACTCGGTGCGCGAGTCCGACTCGCACTTGGCCGGTTTTTTTTTTTCGAATGCCGTTGATAAAACGCTATTTTGAGCTTTGTAGTAAGCAAAATAAAGTAACGTACATCATGGTTGAATAGTTGCCTTCTAAGAGCGATCGCGTCAAAACATTACGCTTAAAAACAAATAATATCATTAACGTCGTTCAAACTGCTGCCGGCTAGAAGTAAAGTAATCTAGGCTTTTCAACTCACTTTGGATCAGCATCAATGAGACCCCAACTGCCTAGTACAGGTTCGGTGTCTACCAGAAGCTTTTTGCAATCATCGATGAGCGATTTCACGTGCTGCGCCATTGCGGCCGTATCTGGCACTGGTTGGTCCTGTACCAAATACATTAAATAAATAAATACGGGCCAACCACCCTAATAGGGATAACGATTAGTTTTTTTCTTCTTCATCTATCAGGTAGATTATCAAAAAGTATTAGACACGTATTTTTTTCTTTTTTACATCATTAAAATATTACGGAGATATTATATTGATTTGAAATGTTGTATGACGTCACTTCTTGGTGCAATTTTAACTTAGAAGTGACGTCTCGAGCCCCCACTCCCGTTACTAGGTACCAGAGAATGAATTCTGCCAGGGAATCTCCGATCACACCCAGACCTGTTAGAAACGTTCATTTTCTAAATTGATCCGGGAATTTAACCCAGTATCCTTTCGGTCGAATCAAATCGCCGCGCCACTGCGTAGTGGCGCGTATTGCGTATGCGTATTGGCATCAATATAGTCGTAAAACGACAAATAAAATATATCATATTATAAACATGGGTAGAAGAAAATTATGTAAATGAATCGGTTTATTGGTTATATAAGCCGAGGTTGGGGCAGGTTAGGAAGGAATACGGAGCCGCGTTGGAGTATTTTGTAAGTAGGTGGTAATTTTAATTTATTAGTATTAAATCTAACGAAATATTTTTGAAATAGGCCTACTGGCCCTTCAGAGTCTTCGGACAACGAATTGACAGCGGTAAACCACATGACACTAATGCTAGCTAGTGTCACTTGGTTTTCCGGTCGACAGTTTTTTATCGAACGGTTCTGAATGAGGGGGTGGGGGGTAGGATAAAGGTTAGGGGACGCACGTTGAACAAGAGAACCTTGACCGAGGTGCAGCGGCAGTCCGGCACGTACAGCTGTTCCGGGATGGACTTGGACTCGCCCGTCATCACGTCGATGGCGACCTGCCGGAGCGCGTCCTTGAACGTCGAAAGGTAGTATCTGGAACAAAGTATGTACTCAATAATACTCATTTATTCAGTATAGAGACTTATACATGTCCCAAAATAGATCTGTGCTCACCATCGCTTCGGGCGTAGGGCAAAGCTACATTTTGTATTATATGTAAAAAAAATATTTAAAAAAATAATAAGCAGTACAAAATATCTGGGTGTTATGCTTGATCAGAGATTGTCATGGCATTGTCACATTGAACTACTTATGAATAGAACAAGAAAACTTATATGGACCTTTAAAACATTACAGCATGTGGCCTCTGAGCATCTCTTACGCCTAACATATATATCACTAGCGCAATCAGTTTTGTCGTATTGCTTAACCGTGTGGGGCGGAGCAAACAAAACTAGATTTCTAGACTTGGAGAGAGCACAGAGATCATTATTGAAAGTGATGTATTTTAAGCCACGCGACTTCTCTACAGACTTACTCTACTCCTCTAGTGATTTCTTATCTATTAGAAAATTATACGTTTTAAATACTGTGCTAAGTAAACACAAATCGCTCCCTTACCAACAGATCGAGACTAACTCTAGAAGGAAACTTAATGTTGTGCAACAAACGCGAGTGAGGTCAGTATTTGCGAAGAGGCAATATGACACGAGAGCTACTGTTCTATATAACAGAATAAATAAAGAATTAGATATTTATAATATGACTTATACAAAATTGCTATTACTAAATGGTTGAAAGCTAAAAGCTACGCTGAAATAGAATTAATTATAAGCTGAAACACACTCATCACACATACACGCACACACACACACACACATACACTCACACACACAGACACACACATTCATAAGGATAGATTAATAGATTAATTGTTTAATTATAATACTTAAGATAAAATTGATTCATCATATTACTTACTTAATGTCATACTCTTAATCAATATTAATAAAATAAATAATAATAATAATATTAATAAAATGTCAGATTTTTACATACCTACCTAAAATAATCATTTATATTATAATAACATTTATCAATTAGTAATTTTATTAGCACATGTTTGAATTAAAAACTATTTAATGTTTATGTTATGGTAGAGACTATCCAGGTGGCTTAAATTAGTCTGTTGTAACCATGCTATGGAAGAGCGGTGTTACCTAACACAAGCATATTTTGCTTAAAAGGTAGCTCCATTCACTTATATTGTATTAGACACTAAGTTAATGAAATAAACATTTTTTGTATTTGTATTTGTATGTAGTGTGTTAACTCGATTTCGTGAAAATGTGTTTTTTTTTTGTAACAATAGAAAAAAAACAGGTTTGATAGACATCATGAATTCGGCATTGTTGGATGACCATTTCTGTAACTCAAAGCCACCTCTTCTTAGTATTTCTATCATTTGTTTGCTTGCTTCTATGGCTTGAGTTGCATTGTCAAATCCAGATAGGACATCATCCATGTAAAAATCTTCTTTTAGAATTTTTGATGCAACGGGAAATTCGTTGCCTTCGTCTTCAGCCAACTGTATGAGTGTCTTCACTGCGAGGTAAGGTGCTGGTGCAGTTCCAAACGTAACGGTAAGTAAACGATATTCTTTTATGTCTTCACTAGGTTCTTTTCTCCACAAAATACGTTGAAAATCTGTATGCTCTTTTTTTACTAACACCATTCTGTACATTTTTTTCAGGTCTGACACAAAACACACAGCGTGCATTCTCCATCTCAAGACTATGCTTCTAAGATCTTCTTGCAAAACTGGACCAACCAACAAATCATCGTTCAGAGATATCCCATTTGTACCTTTACAGGATGCATCGAAAACAACACGAACTGGGGTACTCTCGCTTTCGCTTCTTATGACAGCATGATGACATAAATAAACTGCTTTGTCTTCGTACCTTCCCTTTGATATTTCTTCTGCATGATTTAAATTTACGTATTCTTCTATAACCTTAGTATAATCTTCCTTTAGTTCAGGTTTTCTTTGTAGCTGTCTTTCAAGCTGTAAAAATCTTCTTAATGCTATCTCTTTACTATTACCATCTAATGATTTCTGAACTTCTGCTTTAAATGGTAAGCTGACTATATAAGGTGTTAAAAAATCAGTGTCAAATATTTTAAGGGTAATGAGTTTACGTTGTGACTAACAATTTTTGTATGAATTTTTTTTTAATTTAAGCCTTAGTTTTCGAGAAAAACACGATCGAAAGTTTGACAATAAACTCAAATATCAACATCCTATAACACCTGATCACTACTACGGACAAACTACTCCGTACAGCAAGTAACGCTCGCTTGTGTGCGTGCTACTATGATTTATTGCCAAAATCTGCCGAAGGACGAACGACTTTTATTCAATTATAAACTCTAAATCGATGTAAATCGATTTAAATTTCAAAATTTTAGTGTAAAGGCGGCATTTGTCCAAATGCGAGTCAAAGATACCGCTTTAAAAACAGTCGATATTCAATTTTAGATTCTAATTCGTTATCATAAGGTTGATTTTATTTTTTAAGTTTCTGAGGGCGGCGGAACACACACGATTTAGGAAATGCCGAAAGACCGAGAAAGTACTGTTAACAAAAACAGTTTCTTATTTTACATTTCTTATGAATTAAAAAAGGATTGATGGCAAAGTGCTTTTAGGGTAAGGTTAAGGTCTTGGATCCGATCCCCGGCAAACTAGTTATGTTTCGGAGTACTCTTACTGACCTTGATCTAAGGTTAAGGACGAGTACGCTTATCTAAAATAAATAACAATTAATTTGAACCTGCTTTTTAGATGATTTTTTATGCTTTGTGTTGTGCGTTGGTTTATTTACTAAGGACTAAAAGTAAAGTCAATGAGCCAGACGTTGCGTAGGTACGCAATAATTTATAGGTATCAATAAGGTTAAACTGGGGTATACCCTGTACAACGAAACTGTTATTCGTCTCCCAAACACTCAAACGGGGCATAATTTAACACATTTTTCTGAATCCCGTCTGGAAGTTGACTGCGACTACTTCACCACATGTAGATACATAGTAAATTTACATGATAAATGCATTTTAGTGATTAGACAGATACATTTTTGATTGCTGTTTATTCAACGTAAAGGATAAAATGTTGAATACTTGTACTTACAGTATCCGGCGGTAGGGAATGCACGCACATGGAGCTAAAGAGGGAGGGAGGGAGGGTACAACTGGCTAGTACCTTCAAAACTTAAGATTGCTAAGCTACTAGTTAATACCAATTATAACAAGTTAAATAATTAGTAGGTACAATACGCGGCGCTAGAATGAACATCAAGCTAACGAGTAAGATAATCGGTTAGTTTCGGCTTTCATAGAACGTCGTTTCTGTCGCACGGATTATCTCTTTTTAGCTCGATGTGCATACTGCATACTACCGCCGCGTACTGTACCTATTATTTGATTTGGTATCACTGGTAAGAACTAGTAGCAATCTTAATTTGTAGTTTAGCATGGTAATACAAGATTCGAATTGATAAGTAAAAAATAATTACACCAAAAAAACAATAACACCAAATAATTGAGTGATTTTTTTTTGCTAACGCTACACTTACACGTGCCATAGGTATGCGCTTTTTATTTATTATTACTCCTGCAAATTGCAAAACAGTCACAACAATCAATCAATCGGCGCTAGACCTTCTCTTGTGTTTGACGTTAATTGCGAAGTCTCACCATGCCATACAGGTATTCGGACTCTGATTACCTCAACATGGTTATGTGCTACCATGAGGCAAACTACAGTTTAGTGGAAGCAGTAAGGCTGTTCCACGAACGGCACGGTGTGCGCGTGTGTCCACGCACAATCTTAGGGGCTGAACAACGGTTTCGTGAAAGTGGTAGGTTCATGCCTTCTGGTGACGCTGGCAGACCTCGCACTTCAGTACAGCTTGAAGAGGACGTGCTGAATTTCTTCGAGCTCCACCCGACCGCCAGTACGAGGGATGCTGCTGCCGTTTTCAACACTAACCATGTGTACGTGTGGAAAGTGCTGAAGAGGGAGCGAAGACACCCCTACCACTTCACGAGAGTGCAGGAGCTGATGCCGCAGGACTACGCGCCACGCGTGGAGTTCTGTCAGTGGATCCGGCGTAACAGCCTAGCCAACATATTGTGGACGGATGAGTGCACCTTCACCAGAGTGGGCATGTTCAATATCCACAATGCTCACTACTGGTCTGAGGAGAACCCACATCTGGCGCGTCCAGATCATTTTCAGACGCGGTTCAGCGTGAATGTTTGGGCTGGGCTACTAGGACATCAGCTGATAGGACCAGTATTTTTTAATCGGCTGAATGGCGCCGTTTACTTGGAATTCCTTGAAAGAGAGTTGGAGGAGTTGTTAGAAGATGTGCCGCTAAATCTTATGCAGCAGATGCACTACCAACACGACGGCGCGCCCGCGCATTACGACCGCCATGTCCGCGAGTACCTGACGGCACGTTTTCAGGATCGGTGGATCGGACGCGGTGGGCCTATTGCTTGGCCAGCACGCTCGCCAGACCTGACGCCGCTGGACTTCCACGTCTGGGGCCGTGCTAAGGATCTCGTGTATGGTCAAGATGGCCACACCATCACCAGTGCCGAGCAATTAAAAGCACGAATCATTAGTGCTTTTGAAACAATGCGCGGCGACAGTGAAAGTTTAGTGCGTGTGCATAGGCATATTTTAAAAAGGGCTGCGCTTTGCAATCAGGAGAATGGGGGGCACTTCCAACAACTATTGTAAATAATTTTGTAAATAAGTGACTGTGATTTTGTACATAATAATGAACTACCTTTAAACACGCCAAGTAAGAGTAAGTAAACCTTGTTATCTGCATTGACTGATAGAAATAGCCTAGTAGTACCTATCTCCATAGAATTATGTTGCATTAAATCAGGTGATGAGTAATAAATTATTTTACGCTTACTTGCTAGTCCAAAGCCTGGAAAAGTGTGATGGGAGGTGGAAATTCTTTATTTGTTTTGTGTTCTTAAAATAAAAGTGATATTTTTAGTAATAAGTGTATTTATTAATTGTCAACATGTGTAATTTAATTAAAAATGTTTTTTTCAATTTAACTGTATTTTTATTTTACCGTAAGAACTGATAGAAGTAATTAACATTAAAATTACAACATAAAGTGACAAACTGTCAGTTGCTGAAGAATGTATTATCTTTAAAGACAGCATTAACACTTATTTTTCTATTTTGTGTACGAACGTTATGTTACAGACCTGCATTATAGCTATAAGTCGTCTTTAAAGATAATAAGGCCCAGTTTCAATACTTGCTGATAAGTTCTGGATAACCTATCTGGCACTTGTTTTGACAGATAACCCATACAATTAGCTTTCTTAAGCCTTTCTGCAACTCGCGGCAATTATCTAAAAGGAGTAGGTACGTCGCACATGCACACACACACACACACACACACACACACACACAATGACATGAAACGAGTGAGACAGAAATGATAACAGTGTTTCTATCTCAAAGAAAATTCATTCATACACACACACCCAATGTCTAGCATGAGCTTGTGTGTCGTATGATTTTATGTGCGCATGAATGAGATCCTAGGGATTATGAATGGGTTTTGACTAGTATTAGCATCGTGCGAGAGTGTTTGTTTGCGTTTGTGGGAGTTTGCGATCATGTACAGGATGATATAAATTATTTATATCAATAAACATTTTCTTTTTTCGATTTATTCAAATCCGTTCTATAGTTTTAAATTTCTCTTAAATATGATCCATGTGGTAGTCTCAGTTACCCCTTAAAATATTTGACATTGATTTTTTAACACCTTATATATCGACCGTCTTCGTTTCTTTTGTATGTTTTCTCGTAAATTTCTTCGCATAGTTTTTCTTCTTGTGTAAGCTTTCTTCCTCTTTCAGTGTCTAATTCCCACATTGATTTGAGCATTTCATCTAAATCAACCTGGTGATGCATCACAAGCAGCGAAGGCGTTTCAGGTTCTCTCTCACCTATTTGACCAAACAAAATCCAGCCGAGATCAGTTTTTTGAGCACACGGAGTACCTGGGGGTCCTTTTATTATTTCAGGATGTTGGATTGGATTGATTATTTGTGCATACTCGTTTACCCCAAGTAACAAATCTATTGGTGCTGATTTGTTATATGCCGGATCTGCCAATTGCAAATTGTGTAGATGAGACCAATCTCTCACCGCGATTGATGTAAAAGGTAATTTTGTTGTCAAGTGTTTAGATATAACGTAAGCTTCTGATTGTAAACAAAATTCCTTGTTTTGTGTAGAAAGTATGTGAAGTTGAACTTTGCTGTTAATTTTCGTCTTTGTAGAGCCAACTCCAGTAATGTTCCCTCGTATTGGTTTCTTTTTCAGTTTCAGTAGTTGTGTCGCTCGTTCGCTTATAAAAGATGCCTGCGATCCTTGATCTATTAGCGCTCGAAGAATCATGGTATGTCCTGTTTCACTCTTTACTTTTACCATTGCTGTAGCTAATAGAGCATATACCTGGTTTGTATTGCAGTGTGACGTCATCAATGTATTGACTTGAATTTCATCCTCTTCTACATTTGTATTAGTAGCATTTGTAGTAGGCTCATTCGACTTCACTTGATGCAGAAGGGTATGATGACGCTTGTGACATATGCGGCAGCACATTGGTACACGGCACTTCACAACAGAATGCCCTGCCCACAAACAATTAAAACACAGGTTTTGTTTTTTTGCATAATCATTTCGTTCCGTAGTTGACATCTTTGTAAACTGTTTACAATGGCACAAAGTATGATTTTCGTAACATAAGATACATGTTTTTACCTGAGAAGCTGCTGCATGGAACGTTTTCTCTCTTGTGGTTTTTTCTCTTGCTTTTTCGGAGGATCCCGTCGTGGTTGGATTAACAAACTCTAATGTACGAAACTTTGATTCCAAAAAACACTTCAAATCAGTCCACGTAGGTAACAAATTCGAATCACTCTTGAAAGCGAAGTTTTCCCAATCTTTACGTGACTCTTGATCCAATTTCTGTATTACAAGAAATATAATTATAGGATCCCAAGAATCGGTTTTAATATTTAAGTTATTTAATGTATTAATGCATTCGTTAGTATTATCGAGTAACAATTTTATTTGATTGGCAGACTGAACACTTAACTTTTTATATGAAAACAACCTATTTATAAGAGAGTGCACTATGAAACGTTTATTTCCGTAACGATACTTTAAAGTATTCCACGCATCAGCATAATTTGTTTCAGTCACACGAACATGTCTGAGGAGTGCTTCTGCTTCGCCCGCAAGACTGGTCTTCAAATAGTGAAGTTTCTGTACATCGGAGAGTGTGCTGTTGTTGTGTACTAAACTCGTGAACAAATCTTGGAATGTAGGCCACTCTTCGTAACTTCCACTATAGGTAGGCAGCTGTATACTAGGTAACTTAACTTGCGACTGCAACGTTGGTGTCTCGGACGAATCATTACTAATTAGACTTGACGCGTTTTGTTGACGTTCAGTCCTTTTCTTTTCGTCTATCAACGTAATCGCATCACGAATGTCGCCTTTGATACATATGTATAACTCCTCAAACGTTCCATATTGATCCTCAGCAAAATAAGAAATATCGGCTCGTTGTTCCCGAGGCGTAATCTTTACAAGTTCTTGATGCATAGTTGTAAACAACCTCCAGTATTCGTCTATACACTGCATTCGAGTTTGTAGGTATCCTTTAGTCAACCTAACCTTCGGACATTTTCTTAGATTACTTTGCGTTTTACTCATCAAACAAGCCGTTTCCTCAAGTTGAAGTAGTAATTGATCCATATTTGTAGTTGTTGATGTTTATGTTCACGCGTAAAATAATATTCGGTAATAAGATTTCTCTAAAACGCAAAGTTCCAGCGGCTATAAATAACTACGTAGGTAACTTGTAACTTGCATTCCATCGTACTCGTAAACAACTTAATTGGATTCTAGTTTTCCTTCGATAACTTAACTGTCTTCACCATAAGGGCTAATTTGCAACTTCACGTATCACCAAAAAATAGGTACAGTCCATTAGCTTGCGGCCTATTGTTCGGTACTCGCCCAGGTGCACGGTCACTTGTTTATTTCACTGCAATTAATCCGGTTCGTAACGGGCCACTATGATGCGTATGTGTATGACTTTAAGGTTGACTATCGAATGGCAGGTATGGAGTGTAACGAAAAGACGTGTATTTGAAACGGTGACTTTATTGGGACTAAAATAATGCGAAATTTGCTTTGCTACCGATACAATGAATGAAATACGTAATGTCTATTATAAACATAACAGGTATGTTATGAGACGTCTCCAGAAAGTAATAATTATACTTGTGTTGGTGTGAAAAAATGAAAAATACGTGTCCAATACTTTTTGATGATCTACCTGATGGAAGAAGATAAAAAGATAGTCGTCATCCCTATTACAACAATTATCTAGCCCCAAACTAAGCAGAGGTTGGACATGGCGACAATATAATGAATAGACATACTTAAATACATTTTATGATATCCATGACTCAGGTCAAATAAAAACATATCGCTCAAGGTAGTAAAATAAATGTTATAATGAACGAGAATTAATGAAATTATGATAGGGCTAGTTACTATAAATAAAATAGGTTTGTGAGGAAATAGGAATGCGTATATTAACTTCCACGGCGGAAACACAAGTAATGAATTAGTTTTGTGTAGTAACAGTATAAGCATAATTATGATCAATGCCACCACAATAGGCTATTTGCCTTGTACCAAAATTTACTTAACTAATTATTTAGTTTAATAGATTGCACCATATGGAACCGAAACATATTATTAGTAATTAAAAATAATACATGATTACTGTAAAAAATAAATTTTCGAATGTTATATTTTTATCGGTAGTTTACATTGTCAAAAACGCCAGCAACAATGACAGGCACGTCACCATTGACTAACTTTGTACTAGAACCTACATCCGAAAGCTAGATTATGCGCTACGCTCGCACATTGTATGAGTAGTGTGACCGTCGACGAAGGTTTTTAACATGCCTGTTCTAGTACTTTATAACTCAATGGGTATGTAAAGGCTCGTGACGTCACGAACAAGTACATCGTCAACCGACGGCGTTTTCGCTGGCTTTTAAAAACATAAAGAATGAAATACTATTTTTTATTATTTTCAAAGGTTTAAAAATTAAAATAAAATTGTTGACGCTTTATTTAAATATTACCAACAATAATAACTCTATTCCAGAAAATAGTCAAATAGCCTATTCAAAAATAATTTGTTGGAGTTGCCAACAATAACTATTCAATAACTTTTGGTCCGGTCTAGTGTTTCGCGCTTTGGGCTATGAAGCCAGCGGTCTTGGATTCGAATCAGGGGCGTGCATTGGTTTCAGAGGGGGGTAGGCTGTGAGTGAAAATTGAGTAAGTTTGCGTGAAACAGTAGGCGATCTCGCGGCAGCCTAACTACTAACATTGGTTAAATTGCACAGGAACGATCTAAGTTGCGCGCTTTAGTAAGGAATAAGTATAGGTAGACGAAAAATTGTTACAGAATATTTATTGTTTATTGTTGAATACGTAATTAATAATTATGGTTACTTGTTCTGTCAGTTTTTTATGAAGGTAGGCTCTGCATAATAGCCTATATGGGATGCGCGCCCCTGATTCGAATGCAGCCAGTGTTTGTGTCGCACGAATTTTAGTACTTGAGAGGCCTATTACAAAAAAATTACAGTTGGTGGTAATTTGGTGAATAATGGACATTTAAAGGATAAATAAACAAGAGTTCTATAAAATAAATAAAACCACAAGTTCAATATGTAATTTCATTAGATCATCATTCTTTTTGGGACAAAGCAATAAAGTTATTTCCTTATTTTTTGCATTTTCCTAAAAAAAATACACCGCTTGTGCAATAATGACAAAGGTCCAGCAATTGCCAAATAACATTATGTAATAGGCAATTTACGTTATGGATGTCTTACGATGTATTAATATATGTCAATCTATTATCTAGCCACCATAGTACAAGCTACGCTTAGTTTAAGACTATAATTGGTGTGATTATTGTAAAACTATAAACAAACAAAATGATAACGCCCGTCTGGTGTAGTGGTTCGCGCTTCGGACTACCTACAAAGTCAGCGATTGCTTGTTCGAACCCCGCAAGAGACAAATGATTTTTTGATGAGCACGAGCATTTGTACCTAAGTCATGGATGTTTATAAAAGCACTTAAGGATGTTTATCCGTTATTTAGCTGCCATAGTACAAGCTTTGCTTAGTTTGAGGCTAGATAATTGGTGTGATTATGGAAACTATTTATTTATTATTTAATGACTGTTTAAGTGATGATTGGAAAACGCCGGAAGATGATTGTCTATCTTTTTAGCATGTAAGTTATATGAATGATTGAGACAAGCGCTACAAAATCGAAAGTATTTGATCAAGACATTACAAATGTTAATATATAATAATAAAAGCCTTTTTTCATTCATTTTGCCAAGCTGAAACTCATAAAAACGCTCATTAAACACATGACGACACAACTATGTTGTATAAGCTGTTGGATCATAAGCTATTTTCTGCGTATGATCCAAGCATATTGCATTCATTATCTCATTTATATTGTTATAAAAAATGTTTTATTTTAGAAAAATATATTTTATGTACAATTATCGGTAGTTGAGTTGCCGAAGACATGTTTTGCAGTAATTAATGCACTTAAACACACACCTTCATGACTTCAAATGTTAAAAGGTTAACGTTAAATCAAATATCACACAAAACACTGAGCCATGTTACTTATTATTTACGGTGAGGAGGTCGCAACTCAATATTAACAAGCCAAATACAACTTTAGAAAATAAGTATATAGACGAACCAATATAAACTGACCTCCCCAATCCGTACGCGATCTCAGCAGACGCGAGCTCACTAGCCAGTGGATGTCCAAAGTAACTTGGCATCAATTCTAATTTCGGCCTTTCAGTGTCCATATTTTCAAATACCATTAAAGATGCCGTCTTTATATCGCGCCAAAAGTCGTCTATTTCGTCTATGGTAGCCATGTTGACAGGCTGTCCAAGAACGATGTCTATGGCACATTGTGTCATTGCGTCACAGAAGTGACAGATGATGAATCTGTGGTGCAAAAGGTACACTTGTATTCAAGTGACAAATTAACTTTTTACTGTTTAAGTTTTGGTCTTTGGTGGCTTTTTTGGCTGGCAATCTTAGAGCTAAATAAAGAGCACAAAGCGCAATATTTGCCGATAGGGAGCAATATAAACTGATTTTTGAATGTATAGTCTGTCTCTAGAGCATTTCAAAGTAAAAATGTCGGTCAGTGAGTCCCGGTGAAATATGAAAATTATATATAGTACCTATTAGCTGAAGCAACGCCATCTTTCATCATGCCGGTGAATTTTCTTTCGCCAGTTCTGGTGTAATCACCCTGAAAAAATAACATTGATATTGACAGTTAAATAAAAGAGTAAATTAAGAAAATAGGAATTAGTAATATCCTTGTTCTGAAGTATCAGTACCAACGTTTTTATATAGGGCCTTCTCCCAGCACATCATTTTATGTATTGACCCAAACTGGGAATCGAAGTAACTCTTTAATTGTGAACTAACGTGCCGTTACGCCAATGAGGTCATCAGTAATGACATAAGAGGTGACGTAAAAAATAGACATGGGTAGTTCCTGAATGAATGACACAATTGAAATACTTCACCAAACCAGTTCATATGTATCTTTCACTCACTCCAGCCCGAATTAGTTCAATTAGTTCAGTAACGCAGTGATATGAGAGTAAAACGTACGGATATATTTATTCATACTGCAAGAGCGAGACAGTTGCACGGCCGGTTCGTGTGACGCCACCGGTCAGAGTTCAAGTAAATTTTTTGTATTTTTTTATTTTTTAAACTTGAGACAGTGCAAAATCACATTTTTTAATGTAATATTTTCAGTATACTCGTAACTATTGAATGCCTGAATGAATGTAATTTCAATAGTACTGTCCGCGATTGAGTCAATGATACTAAATGCAATTGAACTAAATATAAAGTAGTGAGTTAAATGAACTAGATGAATGAAACATATCTTTAACTCGCAATGAACTACATCACTCTTTTCACTCGGGCGAACGATTTTGCGCATGTCTAGTAAAAAACACAATAAAAATAAGGAAGATATACATAAGTTAGAGTAAGATTCTGACATATCTTTTATCATGATATATGTTGATGATCGTTTAATGATGTTAATCCGAAAAATGAGTTACCTTTAGAGCCTTAGTGCCAGCATACTGTCTCGAGACCACGTCGCCATTATCAGCCCACATGGTCAGGAAAGCGTGACGCAAAGATGGCGGGAGACCACAGCCCGGCGTGCCCAAGCCGAGGCGACATAGTTGCAGTTCCAGCACGTACTTCGCTATTGCCGTCTGAGAATAAGGTTATACCTAATTTATGATGTGACAAGAATGACGAGTCGTCATTGACGACCGTCTGGTGTAGTGGTCCGCGCTTCGGACTACCAAGCCGAGCGGTTGCGGGTTCGATTCCCGCAAGGAGCAGATGTTTATGTGATGAGCACGACCATTTGTACCTAAGTCATGGATGTTTATAAATGTATTTAAGTATGCTTATCTGTTATCTAGTGGCCATAGTACAAGCGTGATAATACTAGGGCGACAGACTTCGACATCGTCATCATCAAATAGGTGGTAATAGTGGTTAGGGCTTGCCAATCTTTGAGACAATATTCTAAGTTAACACGCCATCGCCACGTCATTTATTTATTGCACAAATTTAAAAAAAACATACAAAAGGTGGGCTTAATGCCATGAGGCATTTTCTACCAGTCGACCATTAGGCTAAACAGAGACGTTTTGTGGGCGGTGCGATATAGGCGATACAAATTCAAATGAAAGTTTTTCGTTTTCGAGGTCTTCCATACAGACGACCGACGTCTAATCTGCCAGCCAGTGCGTGACAACACTAGTTCACTACTTACTTACTTAGAAACATAAAAAAAACATAAGAAAGGTTATAAAAAGGTTCCGCACAACAGTCACGACAAGACAGCCACTTATCACGACGTAGATTTTAGGCGTGAACCCTGAAGCCACGAAGACGATTTTACTCACTTGGACCACGTTAGTCCTGTCCAGACAATCAATGCAGTTGACTCGGAAGACCCCATTCTGAGCGCAGATGAGGCCGCGGTCGTCTCTCCAACAGAACCGCATCTCGCCTATGATGTCAGCCACCGCGTTGATTAGGATGCTGACGTTCTCGTAGTGCATGCCGCGGCTGGTGGAGTAGAAGACAAAAATAGAGCACACAATAGAGGTAGAAATGTATCATTATCATTTCAGCCATAGCCATAGTCCACTGCTGAACATAGGCCTCCCCCAGTGACTTGACCCCAGATTGGCCGGTTGGAAGCGGCCTGCATACAGCGGCTTCCTGCAACCTTTACCAAGTCGTGTGTCCATCTTGTAGGTGGACGTCCTACGCTGCGCTTGCTGGTAGGTGGAAGGTTTTAGAATGGAGGCCTGGTGGCCTCCATTCTAAAACCTTTCTGCCTCCTCGGCCGTAAGTTCTACGTGCTATGCGAGGTAGACATTAAATTAGTTTTTCTTAAAAATAAAAATTATTTCGGTCACTCATACACGTCCCAAAAATATCGCTTTGCCCTACCACCGCTTCGGGACGACATATCGGCTGGTGATGAGAAAAAAACGGCGCAACAAACTCACCTATGTTACAGGAAAAACAGTTACAACATGATATGAAGAAAGGGCGAGCCATATGTATTTACCTTGTCAAAACAAATCAAACGAGCCTAAAAATAATGTTTTAGTAATCAATGAAGAATTCCACTATCCACCTCCTGGATCCATCATCAGATCAGATCTGCACGTTGGTATGAAATTATTGTGTTGTCATCCGAATGTCACACACTTACAGTTTTAAATCGATATGACAGTTAGGAGAAGGTTCAAAACGATGTCCAAGATTTGATTACATAGTTGGCACCAGTAGCCAATAAAAGTGTGAGAAAAAGTGAGATAAATTTACACATACCAGTACTCATGGAAGTCAAACGTAGCATAAATGATGTCAGGGCTGTTATACTTCAGGACGTGGTTCCCGTAGGCTTCCCATATGATCCGCTCTCTTCCTTGCTGCTCCACCAGGTTGACTATACAAACTTGTTTGTATATGTTTAGTTCCTCTTGGAAATGATTTTTGAAGGCTGCGTGAGATTCTTCTTCGGCTGATAAAGACAAATGACAGTAAGATTTTAAAGGAAGTAAGGTAAGTGACAGATAAAGAATAATTGCCTTTGAAATGTCGTTTGTGTGTGTGTGTGTGTGTGTGATAGGTGAAAGATAAACTTTTATCTTTTCACCTATCACACACACCCACCTACACATTTGCTTGTTTTTAAAAAAATTAAAAGTGTTAATCGTCAAAAATCGAGTAAACAGAGTAAAAGTGGAGCCCACGGACAATCGTTATCATATTTTTTGGCGATCGACAAATCGATTCGTTTTAATCCAACATAAATAATTAGTTTGCTTTCAACACAAAAAGAAGGAGACAAATTTCATCATCATCATTTCAGCCATAGGACAACCACTGCTGAACATAGACCACCCCTAGTGACTTAACAACTTAGACGAGTTTAATGTGTAATTAATACTAACTTCTATCAAGACGAGGTGGCGGTCTGAATTTGTAGTCAGGTTGACTCCAGAATATAGGTACAGATCCGCGAACCTGCAAAATAAAATTATTTTAAATAGTCAATTTACAGGTGACGATAACTGATGAGTGAATGTAATTAGAGTTTTGGTGGTTATTTCTTTAGTCGAATCGAAGTCGATATCACAAGGCATCGAGCACTCGATTACAAGGTAGTAAGTAGGTAATGTTATAGAACAGGGGTTCCCAATCTTTTTTAGTTCGCGGCGCATTTACAAGTTTAGTATTTTGTTACGACGCACTACCTAGCTATTTGTAATAGATACTCAGTTAAATCAATGTGACGGGTGAGCTAGGTGATCTACACACATATTTTCTAAGCGGGGAATAAGGCTTGACACTGCTACTCTCTATGTATAGGCATCCGCGAATACTTTTGGCTTCGGATAATGATAGAGGATCGACTCACGGCGCCTTTCATTACTTTCTACGGCGCACACTTTGGAAACCCCTGTTATAGATTTTTTATCTATGATTGAAGGAACAAACTACAGTATTGGACTAACGTATGCCTTGACGATGTGGATGCTAGCGTGAGATTCTTGGTTAGGAGCAAACTTTTTAAGTAAAATATCCATCGACCAAAAATTATCAATGGTACTATTCAGACATGTTTTTTTACCTTCTCTGAGTAGTAAGACGTGACTCTTTCCGAACATTCTGGCGGAGTTGCTGCACTGTGGTGTTCTCGCAATATTTGCGGGATTTAAGTACATTAAAAAATGCAGACATGTAATGATAAAAAATAAACAAAACGCCTATCCAAAATCAGCAGCCCGTGTCATTACTTCAGCGAGTAACGGTAGAAAGCCGTTTTACTTTCTACCAGCAAAATTAGTACCGTATCTTAAATTAATACTTTCGTAAGTCGCATTTAATTAGAAAACACGCATTACATACGTTGCATTAAAACAATATTCTACCTTTTACATTTCTGATTTTTTGTAAAAGACACTGTAACAATGATATTATGTGCATAGCCAAATCTGCGATTAGGAATTCAATCGGTTTCTTTAAACGAACAGCTGCTTATTATTTAGGTTCCGGCCCCATTGTAAAAGTATAAAATAAGGATAAAATGTTGGACCCAGATTATACAGGCTGTTATTATTTTTATAGAAATTTTATGTTCAAAGTTCATTTATTGCATTCATGAGTACAATTAGGTAAATATAAATAAATATCTTTATTGTTAACTACAAGTTGTTTTTACAATGTGTGGGTTTCTTCTTTTAAGTTTGTAGAAACCTGTATTAGAAGAGACCCTTTTCTTTACTGTACATCAAAGTTATAGCTGTAGTTACATAGGTAGGTACATATAGATTATTAATATATTAATTAGTAACAAAAGTACATGCTTGTAGTTTTATGTATAGTAATTTAACATTCTAGCAATGTGTAAATAAGTGAAGTTGTGTATTTATGTATTTTTAAAATTTTTATTATTTCAATGTTTTGAGTAGTTTTATTTTTATTTTTAGTATGTATGCATTATGTGTACGTGTAATAATAATTCCCTTGTTTTTTTATGTATAGTTTATATTAATGACTAGCTATAAGGTTTTCTATATTTTTGTAATTTTGCAATTTTAACCATGTTGTTATTTTTTTTTTACATGTGAAGTAAGTCGTTGGAAAAATGTTTAAAATTCTATTTATTTTATTGTATAGTAAAACAGATTGAGCCGAGAATTGCTTTCGAGCAAATACTGTTTTGGTAGCTTTAATGCGGACTACTCTGTTTGCCTTTCGTTTATTTAGTAAATTTTGGTTAAATGAATGATTTTTATGTACATTAAGAATACACTGTTGTATATATAATTGCCTCTAATTAGGTAGGTAACAATTACATTATGCACTTGATGTATCCAGAAAAATGCCAACATATAAGTATTTTTACCATTTACATTGACCGACGCGACAGAATACCCTCTGTACTGCCAGCAAAAGCATAAGATATATACCACTTTTAAAAAATCAATAACTTTAGATTATGCGATTGCAGGCAAAATTCCACTAAAGGAATCACTGGTAATAAAATCCCAAAATATAAAAAACATCTTGTATAACAATGTGGCGGTAATATTTTATAAGAGCGGATATTTTTTATGTGTGTTATCCTTCTGTCTTGTGTAGGTATAGAGAAATTAAGATATTAATAGACATTGCCGCTTTGGTAGTTGTATTATTACATTATTATCATTGGTAAATCCCGGAAAACATGTTGTATTATGGTTTTAAAATGGCGGACTGTCTATTTAGGTAGGATACAGCTTCCAGGAACAAATAAACATATACGTCAAACAAAACTCAAATCGTCATTAAACCCCCAAAGTAAAAAAAACAATACTTTTGTTTTGACTATAAGGTAACAAACAATTCTCATTATCATAATCAGCTAAGTCAGTCCACTGCAGGGCAGAGGCCTCTCCTAATGTTCACCGCTGAACCCAATCCTCGGCTTTTCCCCTATCCATAATCAGCAACTTTGCATATAAAGCCCTGTGCTACGTTTTGTAACTCGCGTCCAGCACTCGGCAATTGAGAAACACGTCTATTCCATCAGTTCATAATCATCATGTCAGCCTATTGCAGTGCACTGCTGGACGTAAACCAAGACCACAGAGCGCCAAAGAACCACGATCTTTCGCTTTTCTCATCTATCCACTGCCAGCGCGTCCGTTACCTGCAAGTTCAGGTAACGGACAAACTTTTGTTGAATAGTTTCAACTTGCTCAGAGTAAGTTATGTACTGCGGATACCATAATACTACAGGCATATTTAAGGATACGTCGAACATACGCATTGTAAACACTTTTGATACACAACAAGTCGTTGAATGGTCGTGTTATGCGCAGTACGAATCCTAGAGTTTTATATGCCATATGTCTATTGTAATTATGCTCGTTCATTATTTACTAACAACTTGCCGTAAGAAATCTATACGTATGTACTGTCAAATTACAGTTTCTGGAAACAGTGTAAACATTAAACATACCTGCACGAAGGAAGCCCTGTGAATGCTGTCGGAGCAGATGATGGAGACGATCTGTTCTGACTCAACGTAGTTCGCCACTTTACCGCCTGGTTCGATGCCGCGACGATTGTACCTTAGGACGTAGAACATGTTACCCTGGGGCAAAACCTGTCTAATTCTACTGTAAAATTTTTGCTGAACCCATCTCTCTCAGTCGTACCATAGGATTGAGGAACAGTACATTACAGTAGGATTGAGTGGAACCATGCATCATCATCAGCATCATGTCTATTGCTGTCCAATGCTGGACGTAAGCCTTCCCCCAAAGAGTGCCAAAGAGCACGATCTCCCGTTTTTTCATCCAACCACTGCCGGCCATCTTCCTAAGGTCATCGGTTCATCGAGCTGGGGGGCGTCTTACACTACGTTTGCCGAGGCGTGGTCTTTACTCGAGAACCCGTTAACTCCACCTTTCATAGGTTCTGCGACAGATGTGACCGATCCCGTGCCACTTTAGCTTGCTACATTTTTATGAATTTAGACTTTTTACGACTTTAGACGAAATTAGTACTTTAGCGTGGCCCAGTCCCAACCCACAGATAGATAAATTAGTGAGACTGGGCTATCTACCTAAATAGCCCACTGCGTGGTTACAACAATCGCGCAGGTACGCTCCTTGTCGAAATTAGGTCGAATTCGTAATATTTTGAGGAGAAGTTCGCTCAGTATAGTGGTGCTAGGACACGTTTTTAAAGATACTTTTTTCAGTTTTAATAGAAAAATGGATTTCTCGCAATATGCAATATGCAAATAAATTCATTAATGGCAATATGTGGTTTTCTAATTAGCCTTGCTTGCCACTACGAGCAACACTACATGTCAAACATGTCAAACAACAACAAAACAACACTTTATGTGATAACTTATAACATATGATTTATCAACCATCAAATTGTCGTTTAGCTAGTAGCTTGAGAAATTGACACGAAATTTCAATATTAATAAAATAAATTCTACTTACCTAGTGCCAGCTTGGTATCGCGACCGCCGTGAGATCAACCCTAAAGTGAAGGTTTCATCACAGGAGTTGGTATTGGTAAGTGACTCAGTGTTCAGAGGGTTGACATCTGCTGGCTCCACAGCTATTTGTGACAGGTGCACATAGCCTTGAATGATGGGTAGGACCCATTCATCGCATTTTGGACTCTAGGAAAAGTATTGTCGTCAGAAAGAGCTTTATTTAGATTATGTGCACATGTGGCACTAACACAAAAAGTACTTCAGTTGTTGAGAGGGAACTTTTTTAAGGCTTTATATGTACCTTTTTTTATTGCAGTGTGATTGCTATCAATGTAAAATGAAGATGAATTTAGTAACTTATTAAATTATTTCAAAGTGGATATGTTAGTTCAATTAAAGCAATATCTGTGTTGTATTTAGTGTGGTTTTAGGTCAACTTACACCCAGTGCAATGATTTCTGACAGCATATATTTGTTCCAGAAAAATCTATCGTCTACATGTTTCCACCAGCGTGTGATGTCTGTAACTGGTTTCCCAGTTCCTTCTTCTGTTTCAAGCATTTTCTCAATCTCATATTGTCTTTGCAACGTGTTGGTCAAATCAAGAGTTCGGGAGTAGTAAAAGCTCTCTGAATCATCAAAGATTTTGTAAAGTTCATCTGTAAGACGTTTCTCAAAACGTTCAGCTAATTTTGGATCTCTTTGCTTTTTCACTGTTTGTTTTACCTATAGAAAGAAGATATTTAAGTCTTAAAATCACAATTAGATGATTTATTTGGGATTATTACCACATATGCCTTGTTTATAATGAGTCACTGATATTGCAGCACTTAAATTATTACCCTCTATAGAGAAATGTCACCAATTTATAAGTACAGTCTTAACATAATTTTTCTCTACTTAAATCTATACAAACTAAAATGTATTTTTAATTAAATAAAAACAAAAATAAAAGTCTTTTAAGATATTACCTGTGTTGCAGCATGTTGAGTTGTTGTTTTGATAGTATTACTGACATTTTTGACGGCACCAACAGTCTTGTTTAAAAATGCTGAATTTTCAAATAGACGTCCCCCTATTTTCCTATTCATTGATCTGCCTGAACTAGCAACAGAGCTTGAAGAGCCATGCTTGGTGCATGGGCTTAAATCTACTTCCTGATTTGTCGTACCCATATTAAGAAAACATATTGATTTAATTTTATAAATTGTGTGGTGGAAATAAATTTGTCCAACAGGCACACTCTCTTTTATAATCATTAGACGCGGTTCAAATATATTGGAATGTTCCACTTTGCCTAAAATTCCGTCTGTAATGCCTAGACATTCTATGTCTTCAATATCCGAGAGGTCCCATGCTAAAAACAGGTAAACACAGCATTTAAAAAAAAAATACAAAAACACATATTTTTGTTTTTGTATTAGTAATACTTAATTTGGTAGTGATTAAAACTATAGAATAGTTATTTGTCCACACAAAAAAACATATAATGTAGGTCAAAGAACAAAGCAAAACTAATAAAATTTGAAAATTAAATGCGTACCTGATTTGACTGAAAAACATCCAGTTAATCGATTCCACCACAAACTTGACTCGTTCCTAACAAAAATATAATATTGATCTGATCGAAACAATTCCATCTTTGCTAAATTTATTTATTTTTCATGTCGCTTCTAATTAATTTCATCGTGTTTATTATTGTTGTAAATTGTAGACATTTGTTTGACGCATGCTCTGTGGTTTGACGTCTCAGAAAATGGGGAGGGGAAGGGGCAAATGGCAGCTATTTTCCGTCTATTGGTAGCGCTGATAATCGCGTTGACCACATTATTTTTGGCATTGGTTATAAAGAAACGTAACACACTACTAAAAAAAAATATTTTTGATACTTATCTTTTAAAATTGTAAAAAACAAACGCAGAACATTTTTTTTTACTATGAAAGTATTTTGAAGAGATGTTAAAAAATAGTATTTTAAAACGCTTCCGTAAAACGTAACGGAACTTTGACTGACGTATCGCGGCTCCAGATTTATTTTGTGATGTTGGCTAATTTGCCATATAACAATTTCCGGTGTGAGAAAATGCAAAAAATTACAGAAGATTTTGTTGAATTATTAGATGTTGTGTAAGGTATTTCACTAAAATGGATTGGCAATTAACTTGTAGAGTATGTCTGGAAACAGGTGATATGGTTTCCCTGTTCGATTGGGACGAAAATAATCAGCAACTCGGCGACAAGTTCACGTACTGCTGCGGCATCAAGGTATGGAAAAATTACCACACCAAAATGGTTGCGATGGCCACCCTATAATTTTTTCCTACAATAATGTTGCTATATTGGTTTATTTGTAGCTATTTATTTGGTGATTTTTTGATGACATCCCAGTAGCAAATTTTAGAAAATTATTGTTTTTTGACCGTCCGATCATGATCGATTCAGTAATTCTTTGATAATGTATTTCTAGGTTTGTAAAAATGATTCCCTGCCGACGCTTATATGTTTGAATTGCGTCGATAGGCTTACATTCGCGTATCAATTCAAACAGCAATGTTTAACATCGAATAACACTTTGAAGGAGTGTCTTGGGGAGTTTATGAAAAGTTCTGCAGCTGTGAGTTTTGCTACTCCATCAAAACGTGAGTTTCAGCAATCTATTTATCTATCAATCCCTTGTGTTGTATCACATTATTTGGTACATGCAGTATCAAGTATTGATATATATTTTTTAAAATTCTGTAACACTAATAAATTAGTAGTATTAGTTGTTACATATAGTAACAATTTGTGGATTTGATTGTCGGAGTTGTAAAAGGCTGTGTTACTTTAAAAGCTCAATACTTACATTTTAACACATCTTGATAGCACTTTTTAATATTTCAGCTGCAGAAACTGAGACAATAACGATTAAGCAAGAAAATGGCCTGCTCTTACAATATGAGCTACCGGTTGAGCATGACCCAACCTCGACATGGACTCGGACACTCAACAAGACACCTAGTAGCTCCGTTGTCACGAAAGCTCCGGGGCCGAAGAAAAGGGGGCGTCCGAGAAAATATCCTAATGAGCAGGGGCAGATTGGTATGGATGTGTCTTTATGTTTTCATTGTATAACACTTTTTAAATGGAAATAACCATAAGACTTCAGTGGATATATATCAGTGAAGACAGAGGAGGCTTATGCCACAAGGCATACAAAAACAAGGGACATACTGTCAAAAAATTTCACTTAGTTAGGTACCTAATTTTTCTAAAATAAAATTTACTAAATAAATTTATTTATTAATATTGAAACATGCTTTGGATAAAAATTTTTTTTTTTCTTAGATCTATCTCCTTACCAGCGGAAGAAACCAAAGGAGCCATTGAAAGAACCAGAAGCATTGACCACAATGATAGCGACAGGAACATTGGAGATCCAAGATATAAAAGAAGAACCTTTGGAGGGGGACCATCAGCTTGATGATGGTAATACAAAGTTATCTTCTATAACAGCTTTTTCCCACCTTTTTCAAGGTGGGCGGGCCCCTACCACCAAACAATTATAATCCACTTTTTTAAAAAAACTGCCTAATTAATGTGCTCCTCTTATAAAGTATTTGTTGAAAAAGGAGCTTGTATCTTATTCAGAAAACTACTAAAGGATTACCCGGGATAGTGTAAGCATGTTCCTTCTGATAGTCTGTGAGAAACAGTTACGGAATGTGGAATCAATCCGTTTTGCGATGCTGCAATGACTCTTCTGAGCTAAGTGCGGCGTATTAAAAGAAGCTATAACTCTTTAACCATTGGCAACTGTTCAAAGATCAAAATATGGTGCCACCAGAATTTAACGTTATGTTCTTGATTTAAGATTGAAGATCAATAAAAATTCAAAATGTTTCTACCAGTTAAAGGCATAGTAAAGTGCATTATCAAAATAAAAAAATATATATCGCAGTAATCCCTAATCCCAAAAAGCACTGCTTAAATTCAAATCTTGGTAATGTCTATGGAGATGGTCAGTTAATAAAATTACTTATTTTTAGATTTTCCTGATGACGATCCTGAGTTTCATCCTGAGAGCGACGAAGCTGAGACAGAACCAGAAGAGGCGGTACAAAAGGCAGTAAGTTAATAAGATGTTTACTTTTTTACACTGATAGATGGCAAAACAAACTTTAACACAATTTTTTTTATACAAATCATTAATTGTGAACTTATCTATCACTAAGCTAATATCACTTGAATAGTGGTTGACAATCGGCGTCTCTCTGATAAATAATCTGATCGTACACTAATAAATATTCTCAGATGTCATTAATATCAGAATTATCTATCTACGACTTTTATGTATACATAAGTGCATATATAATGTTGTTGGTGTGCTTTTTTAAATAAATAAATACCCATAACTGTACACTAGCTGTAAAACATTCTCAAATATCATAAATAAATGAAATCTCATAATTTTACACTAGCATTAAGACATACTCGGATGTTATAAATGAAAACTCATATTTTATACTGGCAGTAAATCATACTCAAATCTCATAAATGAATACACTACCTTTTTCAAGATAAGAAAAAACTTATGACACATCACGTGACTTCCCTGTTGACACAAATAGTGATGTGCCCTAACGAAATTCAGCCGATTTGTTTTGAAAATCGAGAAAGATTATAAAGAAAGTATAATCGAAATTTATTCAAATGAACTTAACAACAAATGAATTTAAAATAAGAGATATACTACAATGTTCTACTGCCAGAGTGCCGTATACAGCTTTTTGACAAGTATTTTTTCCTTTTTTTGGCATTTTACCAAATAAAAGCAAAACAATAACGAAAACTTTACAAAACCAGTAACAAAAGTCAAAATAGGAACTATGCGAAAAATAACGATAGCACAAATCGACGTCAACGCATTGGTTTTCACAAGACGACCGAACTGATTCATCGATTTAGTTCCGATTATGTATTGTCAGTCCCTATAAGTAAAGGTTCCGTTTTACGCATTAAGTATTTAAAGGAAATCCTATTAATTTATTTGTTAAATCATTAAGATATATTATTTGTAGTTTGTAATTTTTGCTTAGATTTTTAGAGGCAAAGATTATTGTGTTTTTGCAATAATATAAATTAAAAATAAATTTTATAAAATATTATCGTAAATAGTATGGGTGAAACGGAAAATGCCAAGTGTCTTAAAGTATCTTCATAACTTGAAAGGACTATAGCAGTAAAACATACTCAGATGACATAAATGAATACTCAAAATTTTCTAATAGCAGCCAGAGAAAAAAAAACGTGGAAGGCCTCGTAAAGTGCTGGAGAAACCTATCAAGCCCAAGAAGGAAGAAGAGGATGGTGAAGACGTACTACTCAAGGAAACCATCCTGGCTTTCTCGGAGCCAATACCGGAGCACATACTTAACCCTCAACCGAAGAAGAAGAAGCCATATCAGAAAAGAAAGAAATATGTATATGAAAAGACGTAAGTGTGTTTCTGCTTTTTGTTTAAGACACATCACAGACTTTAGTGTGCTACAAAAATGTTATCTTGCATCCATAGGGGGTAATAATGGTATCAATATCGAATATCGAGCAGATATTTATTCACCACTATCATCAAAAAGAACAGCTTTGAAACCAAGGGGGGGTTTGGTCTCAAAGAGAAAGTTCTTATCTTTAAGGTCAATTTTCGTTGCTACGTTAGTTTTAGAGCAGCGAATTCACACTCTTGCCTAAATTCAAAATCTATTACGATGTGACATCATCATACATCCAATGAGTCCAGTACAATAATAGTTTCAGGATGATGTTGGGACTCCCCTGCATCTGCATTGCTTCTAATATATTTGCAAAGGCCCGAACTGACGGCTTTCTTGCCCTGATTCGGAAAAAAAATGGGCAGGGTCAAACAGCATCCTGAAAACCCCAAACCAGACGTGACGCGTTTTTATAATTTTTTGTTTGATTGATTAAAAGAAAAAATGTGTCCAATATTATTTTATAATCTGACGGACTAAATAGTTTTTTTTTAACCAGGAAACTAATCCGATATACCGTGTATTTATGTATCATACATTTTTTAGGCATACGTGTGAGACCTGTGGCGCGTCGTTCACGTCTAATGCGTCCTTGCAAGCGCACATCCGCCGGCATCTCGGGATCAAGCCTTTTGTTTGCAGGTAAGATAAGTTTATTTAAGGGGTTTCACTTAATAATCATAGTTTTTGTTCTTACTTCGCTGGCTCCGCGACCCGAAGTAGATCTTGGTCTCTGACATCGAAGCTCGCCTCTTGTCCCTATCCCATGCCAGTTACCTCCACTTGGGCACTCCACCTTCTCTTAGGTCTTTCGTGACTTCATCGATCCAGCGATACCTAGGACCAACCGGGCGCCGTCCGGAAGGTCGTCTCAGGAACGCTGATTGTAGTGCACGATCCTCTCCCATTCTTTCCACGTTACCGAGCCAGCTAAGTCGTGATGTTTTTATCTTGCCTAGTATGTTCTGAATAGTAAATAGAAAAAAAAAATGAGAGTCCATGTTTTCAAATTATATGCTTTGCACTTTT
Organism: Anania hortulata; assembly: GCA_963576865.1. Taxonomy (NCBI): domain Eukaryota; kingdom Metazoa; phylum Arthropoda; class Insecta; order Lepidoptera; family Crambidae; genus Anania; species Anania hortulata. The sequence goes on along the minus strand of OY756412.1, from coordinate 5,277,697 downwards.
ATGTAAATCAATCAATTAATGATGTTTGTATTTCGTGGTTAATAATTGAAAGAGAAGTATCAAAATTTTCAGTTGTTTTCCACATTAATATTTAGATAATTTGTCTTCGAGACATGGGTGCGGGCGGGGGCGGCATTTTATACGGGGTTGTTAAAAACCAGCTACCTTAGGGACCGATTCTGGAGTTAAAGTATAACAATTTCCTCTTTTTGAAATAGAAAAAAGGTTTTTTTGAGACATCGATGTTGATCCTATTGAGATAGCATTGTATTAAGGCACCAGAATCAGCCCCTAAGGGTGTCAGAATATATCCTAATATCCCCGTATAATAAAAATGTCAGCAATCAAATTGTTGATTGATCACCTGCCCCCATGTCCCAATGTTTTGATGATTGCCACATACTATTTTAACAACTACCGATTTGATAAAGTACCATGTTCAAAACGCACCCGCACCCATATGTCGAATGTATGAAAGTCACGTAGATCTTGGATGTAAGTCAATTTACTTTGCCATGAAATGGGTATGAATGAAGCAAATTTTTGGAGGGAAGCATTTTGAACGTTATCTCGGTTGTCCCGGCGAACTTCTTATATGTATATCTTATTTTTTTTATGCATTTTTTTTTCGATATTTTATAGTTATTCTGCTATTCGGGGCAGATACAAATCTAACAAATCAATGATTATAAAAATCGGTCTAGCCGTTGTTGATTTATAAATGGTGTAACTAACCCGACCTGGTTTTATATACAGGGTGTTCACCATGATGTATAGAATATGTGGTTACAAGGTTATCCTTGAGTTATGGGACACCCCGTATAGAGATACATATATATTTTAATAGATAGATTGTGTACAATTTCGTTCCAAAAATTCGCTTCGCTTCCATTCCACTGCAATGTGAAATAAACCACAGTAGATTGTTCTTGGTCCTTCATAGACGACAAACTGTTTACCCAACCCAAACGTGTTCGATACCAAATTTTGAGCCCTATTTTGTTGGGACATAGTATTATATATATTGTTTACAATCTGCTCAATCAATTAGTTTCCAGACACAACTAGGGCGCATATCGTTGTCGATAAATCCGACTCTGTCCATATTTGTCACTCACCCTGAGATACTGGTATGAGTGATAAAGACGGCTATAGCATATTCGTCTTGCAGAGTAGAGGGCAGCACTATTGTTCACGGGCTTATTTGAAGAGACAGAAATAAGAGGCCTAGCTGTTGTCTTAGGAGTCAACAGCTGACCTAGACAACATAGTAGTCTGAATAGTTTGGATAGTCATTGAAAAGTCAGAGACAAGAGGCCCAGCGGCTGTCTAAGGGGTCAACAGCTGACCTAGACAACAATAAAGTCTAAATAGTTTTGGTAGTCTTTGAAAAGTCAGAGATAAAAGGCCCAGCTGATGTCTAAGGAGTCAACTGCTGACCTAGACAACATAATAAAGTCTAAATAGCTTAAATAGTCTTTAAAAAGTCAGAGATATTGAAATGAAATGTTTATTGGCATAAAATAGTGTTACAAATATCCTCCTAAGTATACATGTTAGCTGTTGTCTAAAGGGTCGACAACTAACATACACAACATAATGAAGTCTAAATAGCTTAAATAGTCTTTAAAAAGTCAGAGATATTAGCTGTTGTCTAAGGGGTCGACAACTAACATACACAACATAATAAAGTCTAAATAGTTTAGATTGTCTTTAAGGAGTCAACAGCTGGCCTGGACAAAAGATTAACATTCCAATTGTCATGGTCTCGAAGTAAGGAATTAAAATCCTTGTGTTGCGAGGTGCCAGAATGAATTTTACCAGGGGCGTTTCTCAGCACACTCAGAACCGAGATAAATTAGAAAAGATCTAGGTTCAAGGAGCAATACCGCTCCACTACAACGAGTGGAGTTTTCTTTCTTAAAAAAATATCGTGGGGATCGTCCCATAAATAATAGTAGCAGGGATCGAAAACCGGTTATTTCACTATGAAACCTAAACCGGAATAATAAGGGTTTTCGCTAAATTAATTATCACACTCCGACTTAAAAGCTATGTTAAATTTAGTTTTATGGTCAAATCATTACAACTACTATCAAATATTAGAAATGAGTCTTATATATCCTATTTCCTATTATATTTATATTAATATTATAAATGCAATAGTTGGTAAGGGTTTATGGATATTTGTTACTCTTTTACTCAAAAACTACTGAATGGATTTTGATGAAATTTAGCATACAGATGACTAACACATGGCATACTTTTTTATCAAAGATCAAAGCAGACGAAGTCGCGGGCAAAAGCTAGTTCTGAAATAAATATTAACCGGTTTCGATCCGTGAATAGTAGTTGATATAAATAATGTTTCCCAGCGTGTGTGGGTACTCGTGCGTTCTGAACATGGAACTGCGCCGGCACATGATGCGGCACACGGGCCAGAGGCCCTACAAGTGCCGAGTCTGCGACAGGCGCTTCGGCGACTTCGGCTCGCGGCAGAAACACGAGAGGCGAGTGCCATTTGCCTTCTTTATCAAGGGTTTGGGATTGATAGAATAAAATAAGACATGCAGTTTTTTCTCTCAAGTTGTTTCAAATTATTTGTAGAGTTTGTTGAGTCACAATCAAAACGCTTACAAGGGGTATCCTCCAACTGGCATATGAGTAAAGTCAAAGTCTTCAACAATGTGACAAACTGTTTATAAACGGTGATTGCCGATGTGGGTTTTCACGATTAAATAAAAATCTTGAGACAGTTTTAGTTGATTAGTTTAATATTTAAAGAAAGACACCTCAAAATAGTAAAAACAGTTTATTTTCAATGCAACAATCAATAACTTGAGTTTTTATTCTATCAATCTCAACCTTGATCATATTCAGCCCTTAGCCCTATTTCAGAGATTGGAACAGCCGAATCGTTTCACTATGTTACGCAGGTACATTGTATGTGGCAATCATCAAAAAAGGGACCATCTAAGTTGGTACCTTATGGTAATACTTAATTGTAGTACATTTCACTAGTGTGTGTGGATACTCGTGCGTTATGAACGAAGCGCTCAAGCGGCATATGCTGCGCCACACGGGCGAGCGGCCGTACAAGTGCCGCATCTGCGACCGCCGCTTTGGGGACTACGGGACGAGGCAGAAGCACGAGAGGTAAATATGAAGGAACGCGTTCGTGATGGAAGAGACTTACTAGCTGCCGTACAAGTGCCGCATCTGCGACCGCTGCTTCGGGGACTACGGGACGAGGCAGAAGCACGAGAGGTAAATATGAAAGAAAGCGTTCGTGATGGACGAGCCCTACTAGCGGCCGTCCAAGTGCCGCTTCTGCCACTACCACTACCACTTAGGCGTCAGCGGGATACGAAGATACAAAGCGTGATGTCTTTTTTGCAGAGTGCTCTATTAAAAGGTAACCAATGGCCTATCGGACGATAAAAGTTTTCTGTGACAATCATCATTATGAAATTAGCCTTTGAAAGCCCACAGCTGGACATAGGCCCCTATAGAAAGCCACAGCGAGTGGCACACGGTGACGTTTGCATCCAGCAGCTTCATCATCATCATCATTTCAGCCATAGGACGTCCACTGCTGAACATAGGGCTCCCCCAGTGACTTCCAGATTGGCCGGTTGAAAGCGGCTCGCATCCAGCAGCTTATCGATACCTTAACTAGGTCGCCAGTCCACAGGGTGGGGGGCCTGCCAAAGCTGCGTCTTTTTTGACAGTAATGAACTAATTCTCTGATCCATTTTACTGAATGTAACTGTTATATGTTTTTATTGAACATTAAAACTAATTTGTATCATGTGAACAGGTTACACATGGGTGTCCGGCCGTACCAGTGTTCTGTGTGCGGCAAATCGTTCACGTACTCGTACGTACTCGCTAACCATATGCTCACGCACACCGGCGAAAAGAAATACTCGTGAGTACTTTTGTTCATACTATACGCTCAAAATAAACATGTAAAGCTTTGGAAACAACTAGTAATTAAGGGAACTAGATGCTCAAACTTATCTCCAAAGAGAGACTCCGTTGCTGTCATTGCGATTAAATGTCAAATGTGTCGTAATAATAGAACGGATTTAAATCGAACGTTTGGTCTTACGGAATGACCACGGCAAGGAAACCAACACCATTTGTGCCATAAAGGGTATACTCATTGTAATATTAGTAATACAAATTCTAATGAAAAAGTAGGCTACCGAAATAGATCAAATTCGGACGCTCTAGCACATAGACGGTGAGTCTACATCTCCCATACATTATAATTGACACTTACGTTAGAATTTTGATAAAATAAGCGTTCGGTGTAGTGGCATAGAATCAATTGTAAATTCGATCTAATGAACCATCGATCATTCAATCTTCGATGAATTGACACCGATCTAACGACATCGATGTAATGGTACAATGATCATTTAGTTTTTCGATATACTGACATCGACATAATGACTTTCGATATATTGCTATTCGATGTTGAGTAGTAAACCCAAAATTAACAGCATCGCAATCTTATTAAATTAAACGTTAGAAATGATTCGTTGCCAGATGCGGGCCGTGCAACAAGAAGTTCACGAAGGCGCACCACCTGAAGTACCACAACAAGGTGCACCACAAGGAGCTGTACATCCAGCAGCAGCTGGAGATGCAGGCCAAGAAGATGCGGCAGCAGATGAACGCCAGCGGCCTGTCCGGCGTGCTGTCCGGCCAGATCGTGGACGGGACGCTGCAGTTGGCACAGAGCGCGCCCTCGGAGGGTAACTTATTTTAAATTACTCATACTCGGAAAGTAGGTCTGAAGTTGCCTGAGGAGCGGGTTGAACGTAATACTTTCAGTTCTAGGGAGAATCGTTTTCAACTGAGAGCTGTCAAATTATTTTAAAAAAACTAGTTCTATTTTTACATTTCTGTTGAACCATGTTCAAGCTACTCAATAACAGCGCGATATAAAATTGAAATAACATAGTTTTTTAAATGACTGTTATAATTTACCCTCAACAATTTCTTTAAAATAACATAGATTGGGGCAAAATATTTTCTATTTTTCAATTATGAAAATGAAAAATAATGGCTGAATAGCTGGCCGGTCACAGAAAAAAAAATAGGCGGAAAGCGACTTTCCTTGTATTCGTAATTAAAAGCACAGTGTTTACCTCGGGTTAAAAAATTATTTAGTCCCTCGAACTATCAGCGCCTAAATAAGTTACTTTCATGTACTATTGAATTTTTTACACAATTTATACTCACGAATGTCGGTAAAACTGTTCTCCTAACTCGTAATGCAGTCTATTTACAAGTCAAAACTAACGAAAAATTGTTTTGTCGAAGAAAAATGTTGTTCAGATAGCCCATTATTTTCTTGTTTGTTATCATAAGTATAAATACAAACAAACCTTTAAGTATTTTTTACTAATAACAATTCATCCTGCTTGGACAAAAATCTATTTTAAATTGATACTTTTTTTTTTTCTTATCTCTAGTTTGAGGGTATTTAAAGGATCAAACGACACTGGCTTACAGACAGCAAAAATCACATAAATTAATTATGATCATGTCTGGTACAGACAACAGCTGTCAACCTACCACAAAACGTTAAATTTTCTCAATTGATATTGATCTCTACGTGTCGTACTTACAGTTGAAAATCGGTTCAATGACCTTTAACTTTTTGCATAAGTTGACCTGCCGTTGATTGTACCTTGTGACATCAATTTCAATCCGTACTTTCATGACAAAGGTGAAGTAAACTGCACATTTATCCCAAAAGGTGGCCGTGTTTGTTCCTGCCAGTAGTCATTATCTGATCAGAGTGTCTGCCACTGCTGCAAATAATCGCGTTAGCTTTGCCTGTACTTCCCCAATGGTGACTTATCTGGCGCATATTTCCTTAAGCTAGATCTACTTAATAAATGACTTCAAAAAGCCAAGTATTTATATCAGATCTATTTGAAACAGACGGCGAGCAAGACGCGCAAATGCAAGTGGTTGAGACCCTCGAAGACTCAGCGGAGAAGGAGACTGATCGTGCCGTGGCTGACATGCAAGCGGTGAGTACTTAGAGCACATGGGCAATGGACATGACGTGCTATCTCATCGTTCATCATCATCATTTCAGCCATAGGACGTTTATTGCTAAACATAGGCCCCTTCCCCCATTGACTACCAGATTGGCCGGTTGGAAGCGGTTACATTTTCACGCCCAAACCGCTGAACCAATGTTAATGAATTTTCGTACGGAGACAGCTTGAACCCAATGGAAGGACATAACCTACTATTTTTAATTCTCCTGCTTTTCCCACTTCCCACCCCTAGTAGAATTGGAGGTGATAAGTCGAATTTCACGCGGATGAAGCCGTGAGTCCCAGCTAGTGGACTATAAATGGGCAAAAATTGCGTTTGTTTCGTACCCAATCGTGCCATTTTCTTGCGTATTTGTAATATGCATCTACTTAGTTTCCCTTTCTGCTGAATCACATACGTTGGCAGGTAGCGCTTTAAATAGTTACAGAATTTCAGTTTCTATGTAACTGTTTTTGATATGTATGTATACAGATGATTGGTATTTCTATACACTCCTCCCAACTTCGAAATTCTGAAAATAATATACTGTCGCATACTAACTACAAGATCAGTTAAGATAGATAGATAGATACTCTTTATTGCACACCACACAAAACACTCAGTACAGAGAAACAAAAAATTTAGAATGGTACAATTTAGGCGGTCTTAACTTTCAGGTAGAGGAAGATTATTTAAAATCGTGTTTTTCTTCCAGGTGGTGTTGAATGCAGATTTTTGTATAGAAGATGAAAGAAAATAATTAAAAAAATACTTAGTAAAGGTAGCCTAATAGTATATGAATTAATACTGCAGTTTTAAACATGTTATAACTTATTATTTAGTCTGTAACATGCCATTGTACAGAAGTTTTCATAAAGTGAAGTTTAATCATCGGTATATAGGGTGTCTGATTAAAAAGCAAAATTAATATTTACCTGCTTGAAAAACAGTGCGACTGAATAAAAACTGTTTCAGTCGCACTGTGTTGGAGTTATACAATGTTACGCACATAGTCGTCTCGGTCGATATAAATGGTAAAAACTTCTTGTCATAAGACATCAAGTGCATCATCATCATCATCATTTCAGCCATAGGACGTCCACTGCAGAACATAGGCTTCCCCCAATGACCTATCATCGGGGGGGATTGCCAATACTCGTCACGCTTGGCAGGCGGGTTGGCAAGCGCGCACGTAGACGCTGCTGCCCGTCTTGTGCTACAGGAATAAGTCGCCTCTTACGACACGCCTCCTGTTGGCGGTGGGAAAATATTATTTATGGCCGTCCCCACACGACACGTGCATAGAAATAGTTTTATGATATAAACATTTCAAAAAAGTAATCATTTCGAAAAAAAAACAACATGTCCAGTTAAGTCATTCAGGCGGTCTTAATTATGTATGTATATCCTTAATTTATGGGAAATCAAAAGGAATACTTTGTATGTTTGTAAAAAATACAGTATGTGGTGAACTAACGAAAGGCGTTCCCGTTAACTCGTTATACTATAGCGTCCATACATACCTAAAAAAAGTATTCCAAATTAAAATAAAAACGATTTGTACTATTATATTATATTTTTCAAAACAAAATGCTTAATAAATTTCTTTTTTCTTTCTTCCGGTTTCCGGTTTGACCCTGTACCGGCAATACCAGTTATAACAGAAAGCTATTGTTATTGTGGCCCATTATTGAGTCAGTTGAGATTAGTAGTAAATACGTCCTGTATGTTAGATACATAATTTACTTTCATATTAAACAAAATAAGGAAACTATTATGTAAGAAAAATCACGAATGTTAAATATCTATCAAAAAATTAAAAGGGTTACCAGACACCTGTATAACTCATAGTCTATTAGCGCAAGATCCGTCATAATATTAATGACTTTTTATAGTATTAGGAAACTAATATTTTAAACTGACAGTTTTGTTACATTTAAGTATTTTGTATTTTTAGTTAATAATTAATTATAAATAAAAATCATGTAATTATGTACACAGTATTTTATTTACGCAAGGTATAAAGTTTTAGTAAAATCATATATCTCTCTATAATCTTAAAATCGAAATTTTTGTGTTTTTTTTACGAAAGTGAAACGTTTTTTCTTACATATTTACTGCTTAGCATATTTCATCCCCTTTCTAAAAATAGCCTATGCAATAACCAATCAAATATTTTTTTAAATAATCTAGGTCTTTATAAAATCTATGTTTTTCCAGGTTTTTCAAGATAATATATGTCAGTTAGGAATCATGTTGGGGTCCACATATGAACGCCTGAGGGGTGAATACATATTTAAACCTTTTTATTTTTAGCATTTACAATAAACCTATGTTCATTGATTTGACAAAAAAAGTAATACAAGTCAATGCCTATGTTATTATATCAGGGATAATATTTCACTTTAAAACATTTTTCAACTGCGTCTGGTGGGATTCCAACCCACGCCCTTTCGCTATTCGGACGACTGCGCTTACTAACTGAGCTACGGAGGACATAGTTAGTGGCCAGCTTAATAGCCAGCGTTGTTTCATCAATGTCTTGGATTTTTACAAGTAAAAATTTATCCCTTGATATAATACAACTGCAACAGCATAATATTAGACCTGTGCGTTACGCGTATTTTCAAGGTTTTAAAAATATATTATAGCAATTAATGTAAATCAAAATGACCACTTGTGCCGTGAAATGGTGTGGGAAGTCGACAAGAACATCAGATTTCAAAAATAATGGTATAACATTTCATCGGTAAGTAAATACATTTGCGTTGACTAGACAAGAAGAGCTCAAGTTATAAAGGTTCTTTTTAGTAGGCATGCATTATCCCAACAAGCACGCGTTGATGTCTTTTTGAAAAGTCTCTTTCACTCATTGGCATTTTTACATTACGCTGTCTCTTTCTTCTTTAAAGCTAGTGTCTTCTTAACTATTTCCTAAAAATATGTCGATAATTTTAATATTTTAATAATTATTTTTAATAAATATTTTAGATTTCCTCAATGTAGCGACCGACCTCCGTAGCCGGGAGGCGAGCATACCGTCAATGTAGGAAAATAACTTTTCTATATTGTCTGGGGTCTGGGTATTGTGGTACCGTCGTTATTTCTGATTTCTGTAACACAAGTGCTTAAGCTACTTATCATAGGATCAGAGCAATGTATGTGATGTTGTCCAATATTATATTTATTACTAGCTGACCCGGCGAACTTCGTACCGCTCCTTCATAATTTTGTTTTTCGTGAAATTTTCCGTGTATCTATGGTTCCAAAAAACCAAAAATCATAAAAATCGGTCCCGCTGTTCTTGACTTATAAATGGTGTAACTAACCCGACTTTTTTCAATATAAATAGATTATTTATTTACATAACCCTCTTTTTTGGCTTCTCTGCAGTCGGGTAAATAAAAACCAAAAACCTATTAACAAGCCTGGCATCGACGAGTAACAAAAATGATAATAAAATTAAATCAAGGTAATGTAGTGAATGGTAGTAGCTTTGGCTACCATCTGTCGCCAAGAGTTAACTCGTAAGACTACACGTATATACCCAAACATTATTATGAATAACTAAGTGTTGCTCGGGAGTTTCAGTTCGCCTTAATGAAGATACTTGACTGAAGGTCATATTAACTGTCCTCCGTAATCCTTTCCTGTGGTCCAAACTTTCTTCGCACCAAATTTCATAAAAAAATACCCAGTTATTTGGTCATGAAAATATTGACTTTACTTGACTTGACTTGACTCCAATAAATGACAGAGAAACAGACAGAACTACTTTAGCATTAAAATATGTAAAGTTTATTTTCTTATTTCCTCATCACTTCTATTTTATGACATTCGTTTTTGTACTACGTCTATGAACATGTATATTTTAATGTACCTAAACTATTTTTCCCCTACAATAAATAAAATATATTTGCTTCATGAAAGAAAATTGTAAATAGTAAGTAATACATATAATATTATAATCTAAAAAAATATTAGTTTGTCTTTAATTTATCGACTGTCAGTTGTCGAAATCACATGCATGCCCCAACACTATTTGCAATGGTGGGAGGGGCTAATGCATGCTTGTCCTTGAAATAGCCAATCAAATCACCTTTGACACCATCTCCGCAACCCGCACTTTCCTCAAACTTTGGTGACTTTTAATCCTTACAAAACTCTCGACATGCGATATCTATTGGGGGTAATATATGTATGGCACGCATACGTCACGGGGTTGCGCAGGCGACTGATTTGTGTGTTTGTTGACACCGGCCGGCGCGTCACCGATGCCTACACAAGGCCGTCGTCATGGCAACCCTGTGCCGCTGCCCGCGCGCCGCTGCCCCCGCGCCGCCCTTTCATTCATGTGTCTAGCGTAATCTTTACGTTAAGCAGTAACCACAAAATTGAAAATTATCTTGGGGAAAATATTTTATGGTGAAAACTTGAGATACCTATTTTTGTTATAAATAGGCTCTATGAAGGATACCTAATGCTCAGAAAAAATTTGGCTGGTGGTAAAAAAGTATTCCTGTATAGAAAAGTTATTTTTCTACATTGACCGACCGGTAATCGAACCCGGGAGCTCAGAGATAGCGACACCAAGTCCGGTATGCTCACCTCGCCCATTAATTCTGTTACATCTTGTATAGTTTTTGTATTTATTTAAACAAATAATAATATTTCAAAATTGGCCCTCAGTTCGAAAGAAACCCTTAATTCTTTGGATTCACTTAATGGTTATTAAACTTCTGTTGAATGAAGTATAAGTAATACCTACTGGAGAGGAGTTAGTAAAATAAAAATGTTTTACGAGTAAGTGTACCTTTACTTCCTGCTTACATAATAAATTGTATGCGGCGCTCGGAAGGCGACAAATAACTAAAAATACTCCCCGAGTTCCCATCAGTTTAAATTCTCTAAGCGGAACACACACACCCTGTATTTATGATAAAAAATGCACCGAATTTTTTCTCGTGTTTCAAATTTCACGTGCAAAAGTATATCTTATGTTTAACGAAATAGGGGCGCGTAAGTTTTGGGCGAATGTAGCGACCATCTGAGGGATATTAAAAGTTGGGCCACCCTTCTAAGTAGACGATCTTTTTTTCCTTTTTGTTCTTAATGCAAAAAGAAAACGCGAAAGTTTTGGAACGCGGAGTTTAAATTTTTCTACCCTTAATGCGCTTATTACGAGTGAGAAAAAATGTCGGCTCTCAAACTTTGGGCGCCTATTTTAACGTAGGTGTTATGAACGCTATTAACGTACACGCACATGTATTTCAGTGCAAAAACATACCCTTGTATTTTTTCATCAAATACCAGAGGCCCAATTCCCGTATTTTGACAATTGTCGCAATCCGGTGTCGATCCGGTCCCAGTAACATTACTATCACAAACGGTGTTCTCGTAAACTTTCAATTTGACGTAAAATTATTAAAACTATCCCAATACGACTAAAAACAGAGCAAAAAAAATGTAATTTTGGTTTCTTCCATTTTCAGTTGCATTACGAACTATAATTGAATTTTTTAGGTTTAGGAGAATACCGTTTGGGATCGTAATGTTACTGGGAGCGGATCGACACCGGATTGCGACTATTGTCAAATTACGGGAATTGGGCCTCTGTACTTACCTACTTATTTGCTTAATGGAGAGACGTGCATGGTAATATTTATTTTACGGTTACATCAACATCACATCACTCCAGCCGTAGGACGTCAACTGCTGAACACAAACCTCCTCGAAAAGGGGGGAATTGCCAATACTCGCCACGCTTAGCAGGTGGGTTGGCGAGCGCAGTTTTTCTAATAATATTTCGCACGCAGACGCTGCTGTCCGTCCCGTGCTGCAGGAATTAGTCGCCTCTTACGACGGTACATCATAGATTTAGCGTATTTTAAGTCTATGGGTTACTATTTTGTAATTCTCCTTATTCATGGTCCATGCAACTAGATCGAATCGTCGGAAAAAAACGATTCACAAAAAAGGTTGTTGCATTAATTGTTTTGTGTTAATTATTTCGGATACTTAGACAGAGTATGTTTCTACACCTAAGGAGGTGACGGGCATCCTGAGGTATGGAAGCGGCGGGAGGGGGTCAAGTCAAACGTAAATCTGCCTCCCAATGAGGGCTATCGTTTTTGTGCTTATCAGTAGTAGGCGCAACTAGCGTTGGGGTCTTTTGAGTCCTGTTACTATTCACGTACACATTCCTTTGCGCGACACACCTAGCGTACACCTAGCGCTGCAAGCGCCAGCGTCAAGTCAAGCGACAAACACAAATGTGAGTCTATTTTTTACAAGGCCTCAAGCAAGCAGCAGCGAAGTTCGCTACGAGCGAATTTAGAACTACTTACTAACGAATACCATATACTTCGTAGCTGCTACGACGGAACAGGTATGATGAATTGACACGCTACGTTCCGCTGCTGCTACGACGTAGCAACAATTCAATCAACAGAATGACCACCTCCGTAGACGAGAGACGAGCCGCCGGACTTGGCGGCGCCATCTCTTCTTTTCTCGATTCCCGGTCGGGTCAAAGTAGAAAACAAGCTTTTCTATATTCTCTCGGGTTCAGACCCGCAATCAGATCAAATAAAACGACGGTTCTACAACACCCTGGTGTTGTAGAACCGTCGTTTTATTTGATTTCTATAACACGAGCTTTAGTTACTTACCTTAGGATCAAAGAATGTAGGTATATGATGATGTTGTCCAATATTATAAAAAAATATAAGGAGTTTAAAAAAACGTTAAAAACACTATTTTTCGCTCAGTCCATAAAGCGCATGAATTCTTTAATTATATAAAACAAAGTCGGGTTAGTTACACCATTTATTAGTCAAGAACGGCTGAACTGATTTTTGTAATCTTTGATTTGTTAAAATTGTCTCCGCCCCAAATAGCAGAACAACCATTAAAAATGGAAACATTCATAAAAAAACGTATGAAGACGCGGTACGTAGTTCGCCGGGACAGCTAGTACTGAAATAAAGATAAGCTTACTACAAGTATTACTATTACTATTAGCGATATAAGAGGTCCACTATCCACCTCCTGGCTCCATGTGTTTTGTATACACGAAGTTTAAATAGATACGACAATTAGAAGTAGGTAGTACAATATCGCCTTACAAGATTTATTTGCATAGATGTTAATAAATGTCAAACTAATAAAAGTATGTTCAAAAGAAACAGTGAGAGCTTCTTGTCCTCAATTACCCATGTTTGACATCCTCTGACCTCAGTATAAAAGCATCATCCTCAACGAACTTCCGACCCCTCCAAGGGGGTTTCACCGCCTTTTCCGGGGGGTGGGAGGAGGGGTCTTCATTTACATTTTTATTTTATTTACATCTATCGCTGCGCATTCGGAAAATTCCTTTTTAAAATGCTCTCGGGGTGAGCATGTAAAGTTATTTTAAATACTTCCTCTTTTTAGCGATTTCGCCGCTCGAGGATTTGGGGCTGGAACATTTTATTGTTGCAAGTAAATTGTAATAAGTATGCAACTGAATTAACTTGAGATCTGAATGTTTTTTTTGGCCTTTGTTTATATAAGTTAACTTTTTGCATGATAAGGAAAAATTGGTGTACAGTCAACAATTAATTCCTACCACAAAATGCCAAATTCATCAATTTATAGGGTTTTGTACCTAAAAATAAAAAAATTAACCATTAATAAAGGATCACTTTGCTGTCCGTCTATCTGTCTGTCTGTCTATCAAGCAAGACCATTTTCATCAAGAATGCGTGGAGGCACAAGTTAAAATAAATAACAAATACTCAAGACTGAAATCCCTTGGAGCTGCGAAAAAATCAAAAACTTCTAAATCAACGCAATTAAAAGATACGACCGGTTCTGCCGCATATTTTGACAGCTAGAATCATGGAAGTTGGAAAGATGCAAAGCGTACAAGTGAAAGAAAAAAGTCTTAAAACGGCCCGTATTCAGCGGGAAAGTTGTTGTAAGAAATGTGAAAATGTGACATTTGCGGTTCCAAAATTAATGGAAATTCACCGTGATATAGAGAAGTAACTTCCGTATGAGTTCTTAACGCTTGATAACTTGAGGGTTGTATTGGTAGTTTTTATATTTTTTTTAGTTTCAAATGAAAATTCTGTGTCTAAACAAAATTGCATGTTTAAATATTTTTTTTTGTTTTTGCAACTGTGTATTAATATAACACATTAAAAAGATAAAAGAAACTATATTCCTTAGGAGTATTTGATCAAGACCTTAACTGGAAATCACATTTAATTAATCTATCGAATAAATTTGTATATGCCCTCAGACATATCAAAAAATAGCATTACTCATTACTTATTGGTTAACTAGGATTTAAAAGTTTTTAGAACTAAAAAATATTTTTAAATACTAGAAAAAAAATACCTTTATCTAATTGCATTGTGTGACGTTACACAAGTGTTCATTAATCTCGTTTCTTCCCCTCCCGCAACAAGTGACAAAAGGCCCCTAACTAATTAAAAACTGATGGCTTCACATCTGGCTTGTCCGTCTGTCTGTTTGAGCGCGACACACAGGAGAGGAGGAAACAGAAGGACCCACCGATTAACAGGGCACACACACCCACAGATACTTTGTACAAACTGTTGTCAATGTAGGACCGCGTAAAATGATCTTTAATTTTACAAAGATTCAATAAAAAATGTGTTTTACTGAAAAAAACTTTAAGATTTAGCAGAGTGCTACATGAGACATTTATCTATCAGTGAAATGTTTAAATACAATTTCGTAGTATTCTCGGGAAGATAGCGGCGCGCGAAGACACACGCGGCGCCGTCGTAAATCCCGGAGACAGCCCACTATCTTAGGCCTACTACGAAAATATTTCGTTTTTTTACCAGACTAGTTTTAGTTGTACATATTTTGTCATGCCGTGCCGTGTAGGGACGGCCGTAAAATACACTTGCCCAACAGGAGGCGTGTTGTAAGAGGCGACTAATTCGCGTAGCACGAGACAGGCAGCAGCGTCTGCGTGCAAAATAAAAAAAAAACTGCACTTGCCAACCCGCCTGCCAGGCATAGCGAGTATTGGCAATGAACGTCATTGGGGGGGTGTCAACGTTTAACAGTGGACGCCCTGGCCGAAATGATGATCATGATATTTTGGCAAAAGATTGACACAAGTGAATGGCTATTTTAATTTTTTAGGTTTATACGTCAGGACGAACGAAATATTTTCGTAGTAGGTATACTAACTACTGTGATCCGGGGACCCATCCGAAAGGGGCAGGTGTAGGAGAAAGCTGAGAAGTTCCTTCTCCAGCGCTCAGTAGGTACGCCTGCGAAATTAGACAGTACCTAGTGTGTCTTCTGCATCCTTTTATATTGTCATTGCTCGCCCGCGGCCAGGCCGGCCGGTAATTGAGTGGGCAAACACTCGATGATGTGTCAACACAGTAAAAATGCTTTGATTCCGCCATCAACTAAGGTAGGTAAGTATATGTTACGATGAGCTTTACGAGAAATTTTGTCAGAATGAGTAAAATATAAATCATTATGTTAATTTATTTATAATTTAATGCACATTAAAAATGCAGACTTAATGCCAAGAAGCATTCCCGACTAATTAACCAGTGGCTAAATATAAATGAATACTTGATCTCTATGGGATTGGGAGTCATTGGCGATGGATAAGGATCGGTGTAAGTTTAAGAGTGACCTTGGCCCGGCAGTAGAGCGATAAAGGTTAGCAAATATTTATACTTGGTCGTTTTCAGGGCATTACAAAAGCAAATGATTCAGAGGAGCTAGTTTATACAGGATGTAAAAAATAGGACACTCCTTAATTAAGACCACGTGATCAACTGCTCATATAAATAACTTTCTCTATGGGACCAAATCGAAATAAAATAATTATTATTACATGCTTCATACAAACTAATGTGCTATCACGATAATAATGTATGGAGCATCTGAAAAATAATTAACGATTTCGATATTTCTGTCACAGTAAGTTGTTGTATATGAGCAACTGCTTACGTGATTTTAAGAAGTGTCCTATTCTTGTACACCCTGCATATACACCTAGCATTCTGTGTGCATTTTTTCCCTATAAAAGGTGAGGTGCTTAGAAACAACAGAGTAAGAAGAGATGAAACGAAGTTATATCTACCACTCAATAGACTAAAAATATGTTCAAATAATGTTTATTCCAATGCAATTAAAATATTCAACAAGCTTCCTCCTACTATTAGAAATATGACATTATGTAAATTTAAATACAATCTGAAGAATTGGTTAATGAATGAATGTTTTTACTGTTAATGACTTTTTACAAATGAATATTAAAGATGACTTCTAATTATTAATTGACGACTAATGAGGGTATATTAATATTAGTAAAATTAAATATTAAAATTATCATTGAATTATTAATATTTATTGAATAATGTGCCTGTGTAAGAATGTATAATTATTAACATATAAATATTTCTACGCCACTAGTGGCAGAATGTGCTGAACTTAATATATCTTTTAAGACCTTGTATGTACCATTTTCTAAGAAATAAATTTGATTTGATTTTTTTTTTATTTTGAAATGAAGTATTAGGGGCACGGGACGGGAGTCGAGGAGTCAAACTTCAATCAGCCTTCAATTTCATATGCTTTTCTCTTGCCGCACCTCACGTAACCATCAAAATAATTAATCAATCAATAATTCACTTCTAGCCAATTCTTAGTGGCTGGCACTGTGTGGCGGGCCGCGTGGGACAATGGAACTCAAGCAGGCGATAAGGCGCGCCGTGATGCAGCTAGCATTGGTGGCAAAGTGCGTTGTAGGATCATTAACAAGTTCACCACAGTCCATAGTTAGTTAGTAGATTCAAGATAATAAAAAACTTACCTTAAGGTAGTCCTGTTCCTATTCCTTCATCTTCATTTGGCTTTTCGCCAGGACACATTGTATTTCTTAAAGGTGGTACCACAGACTTTTTAGCTGCCTAACAGAACAAAAGTAAAATGCACCTAATGATTAATTGATTGATTGATGATTAAGTAATCTTAAACAATTCTGTTTTTTGTCACGCCTTCTTTTTAGAGCCGATGCAGGTACTCTAACTTTTATTTAAGGGTCAAACATTGAAATAAATAAAGAACCTAATAATAACAGGTTATTCATAAAAAGCTAATCAACATGTTAAGCATTATTTAGTTAATTATAGTTGTATGTATTCATAAACGTAGCTTAGTTACGTAATCCTTTTGGTAGGATGGCAAGATGCTGGCTTGCGCGTTAGTACTTAAGTTTTTTTCCCCTCAATTTTCGCAACCTAAAGACGCAGCGACTGTCGTAACAGCCACGTTTTATTGCGCGATGTTATGAACCGTATTTTAATGAATTTTTGTGCTATATTCGTACTAACATTCGTCAAGTCGCTAATTGCACTAATCACCTGCCTATTCTGTCTTTTACTATTGTTTTGATGAGAATGCAATGCGATTGTAATTTGCAAGTGGCATGGCATGGCATTTAAAAGATTTAATCATAAAATGCTATCGAGTTAAATTATGAATTTGCCTCACCCACAAATATCAGGACGATATTCTCCCTACAATCATTTGGGTCAAGCATTTAACCGTATCTGAAAATTGGCCTTTCTGCTCAAAAACCCAACAATTATGAAATTATAAAATTATACAAATCCAAATGCGAGCAGATTGCCGCGAAATTATTCACAAAGCACCCTCGGCGCGGACTTGATGATATTGTATTAGGTGATCACATACGAATGCGATTTTAATGGATACTCCGAGCGCTCCCCTTGCAAAGTACTCGTGCGACTCAATGTCCCTGTAAAAAGACCCAATTTTGCCGCGTTTTCGTGCGTCACTTACGCCATTTTGCACACGAAGCGACATCTACCCCAATCTAAATTAAAATCTAAAACCTTGTAAACAAGGCAAGTGCTCACTTTTTCGGGGATTTAACCCTCGGAATTAACGAGAGTTATAAAAAGGGGGGTCGATGGTGCAGTGGTTTGTCTCGTGTGCGATGTTAGGGTTGATGTTATATTGCCTTTGTTGGATTTATCTTGAGGTTGCAATACTGGACGTGGAAACGAAGGATCGGCCTGATTATTTTATAAAATAAAATAAAAAACAGAATTTTGATAAAAGTATTTTTTTTACAGAAAAAAAATTACAAAACAGTATAAAAATAACAATTAATAAATTTAAAAAAATTACATCACAACAATTTTGACTTGCCACGAGTATTACGACGAGAGAACTAGAGTATCATAAGGTGGGTAGGTTTTTCTGCCCCGGCGGGTTCATTTGCGACGTGACCACTTCCGGCGAGGAGGAAGGCGGCGACTTGATGACTATAGAGCCGACGGGCGAGGCCCTAGGGAGCTGGGGTTCCTTTCGGTATCTTAGAGAAGTATGCGAATGCTGCCTTTGCGGTTTGTCGATCACTTTATGGTCAGTCGAGCGACCCCGTTGTAACTCCGCCAGGTTGCTGGCCAAATCTGCCGCCGCCTCCCCATACAGTCTTTGACCTCGACGAACCTAATATAAAAAGGTCTTCCTTTGAATCTTTATTTCTACGAAACTTTGAGATGTTCAATTAAGAGACGATGCTGTGAAGGGAAACACAACAAAGCGAGTCACGAAATGCAAAGTCTTTAGATACCTAACTTTTTTTTTGGCGATTTAGGGCATACTCGTCAAGACATTCTCGTCAAGCTTTCAATTTTTTTTACTGTATGTTCGTCAAGTTTGTTCAACTGCACACTTTACACTAATCAGTTAATTTATTTGAATTGATAAAATATAATGATAATAACCTATTTCCATGTGTTAAATAAAGGTTGCATGGCTTTATGGTAAGACTAGCTGTTGCCCGCGACTTCGTTCGCGTGGTCTCCAGTTTATTCATAAAGAATTTTCTACACAACTTTCTCATTGTTTTCTTTTAAAATAACCTTCTTCTGACAGCAATTAACACAACAAAAAACATTTAGCGAAATCCGTTCAAGCGTGATGCGATGACCAAGGGAAATAGGGATTCATTTTTATGTATGTGTAGCTGATCCAAAACTATTTTTAAGACCTCTATGTACCTATATACTGCAATAATGCGAACTCGTCTGTCATTGTCAGTAGTTTTTGAAAAAAATAATTAAAAGATCTTTTTTATCAAAATTTATACTTAAATCCATTTAAACTAATTAAAAAAAAAAAACGGTTTCAAAACACTAAAATGCTAAAAATAATCCTAACACTTAAGTACCTAATCAGTTACTTTTGGAGTCGGTGCCAGCCGATGAGAGATTCAGTGTTTTTGTTTGCACCGACTCCAAAAGTAACTGATTAGGTACTTAAGTGTTAGGATTATTTTTAGCATTTTAGTGTTTTGAAGTCGGTTTTATTTTTTTAAATAAAATTTACTTATTTCATCAATTTTTTGTGATAAATCCTAATCTAACTGCTGAACACCGATTTCATCCCCTATTTTCCTACCCTTAGGGGCGATTTTTATTTTGCAAACTTTTATCATATTATCTTTGAAGTATAAGCTATTCAATAAAACAAAAATCATCAAAATCGGCTCATATTTGTCGAAGATAGGTAACAAGAACCACAACCTAAATATTATCTGGGTATATATTTGTTGATTTTCTTACAAAGTTCTAAATCAATTTCGATAAAATGTATATGGGACCACCTCTGAAGTATGATCTACCAAACAAAAAAAGAATCATTAAAATCGATTCATAATTGGCGGAGTAATCGCGTAACATACATACAAAAAAAAACATACAGTCGAATTGAGAACCTCCTCCTTTTTTGAAGTCGGTTGAAAATAATTTTTAACTTATAAGCAAATCGATGCACGCCTCAAACTTTGTGAGCCTTTCCAAATTGAAATTTCTTAGTTTATTGTTTTATATATTAATATAATATAGATAGAATATTTGTTTTAAAATTTGACACACTTTTGTTTATTAATTTGTTTTTTTTAACTTAGTTGGTTTTTTTAAATTAATATACACTACAGATGGTCGTTTCTTTTTTTTAAAAAAATGAAAGCTTGACGAGAATGTGGTCTTGACGAGTACGTCGTAAATCCCTTTTTGAACATCATTATATTATATAACTCTGAAATAAATCGGTACTACGTACGTTATTGAAAAAATAATGCAGAAGGTAGATACTTATTTATGCGTAGATAATGTAAGATCATGCATGCTTAACGATTCTTTAAAATAACAATTGAACGAATCAAAGTAAAAAAAAAGTCTGGACTTTTCTTTCGTTTACAACATCATTTCAGCCATAGGTCGGCTAAATATGGGTCGTTCCTAATGATCTCAATCTGAAACTATCTATGCCTACAAGATTTTTCCCAAATTACCTGTCCGCTACTTCATAATGAAATATCTAGGTATCACCTGTCACGCAGACCTATTTCTGCAAAACCATGCTACAGATGCGATGTGGCTTTCTTTTGATATTGTATCACGCGCAGCCCCCCTAGTATGGCCACCATAACGATACGATATAGCGATTTAGTGACGCCAACGGTATTTAAAAAAATATACAATAGATATAGGCGCTATGTTGATTTTTTATCGAAACAGCGTTCATAACATGTGATGGCACCGGTACGGCGATTCAACATGGCGGCTAATTCTATCATATTTTTGCAGTTGGTGTCGCTATATCGCTATATCATATCGTGTTTTGGTAGTCTTGCTAGGGGGCAAGGGTTAATCAGAAACATAGTTTCTAGAATAAAAGTCAATTAGAGTCATGAAGTCATGTTAAATATGCATCCACATGTTACCTCGTCCTTGAGCTCGGCGCGCCGCCTCGACACCCATTCTATCTGTTCCTGCAGTTTCTTGCACTCCTTCTCGTTACCAAGCAGGTCGTTGCGGAGGGACTCCATGATGTCGCGGTACTGGGTCCGCACGTCGTGGTCTATTGCGTGCAGGTTGTCTATCTCGTTCTGGGTCTCGCGGATTTTGGACTTGGAGAGTCGGAGACGACCTTCCTTAAAGGGGAGAGACAATTTATACTATCAGAAATTATATAATAAGCTTATTGACACAAAGATACGTAATCCGCGCGCAAAATTTGAAGAAAATAAACTGGAGCCATAGCAACTACGCCTGACAGCTCCGTAGTGTTTAATGTCAATTCACTCCGAACGCATGACAATCTAGATGTACCTAGGAATTGCTTTATCGAATTTTCCGCGGTTTTGGGAACAACTACTATTAAATGAGTAACCTATTTTATACTGGTGTGCATGTGTCTGTGTGTAAATGTTTGCACATAAATCTGTTTTGTTGCTTTAACATCCAAGCGGTCTCATGAGACCGCATAACAATAGCATTTCTATTGTGTCTCATTTACGTATGCTTGATCAGTTATTTTGTAATCGCTGTAGATACCGAACTATCTATCATTATATGTGTCATTATTAAAATATAATAAGAACATAAAATTAGGATACTGTTTCTGCAAAGGAGATGCATTCTTTTATTTTATCTATTTGTTAGCTACCTAAAGACAGGGCTTCGCAAAATAACTAAGAGTCGAGATGACCTAAATAATAAACGATTTTTTCTCCTGCAGGCTGGTCTTTGTTTCGTGTCATAGCTTGAAATGTCGACTAAATATCTTCCATTGTAAGTATTTTCTTCCTCATAATACCCTATAAACATTGGATGAGTACCTTAGATGACGAGTGGACGTGCTTACTAGGGTAAGCACGCCCAAATGTACGCCCAGAGAGTCCTATTCAAACTCCTTTCTAAGAACTCCTTGGGGAACGAGTGTTGTAATTTAATCTGACATTGATTGTTTTGTGTTTTCGCGGCATTCTTCTTCTTATTCTTCTTGATTGTTAAACGCACAGCTAGAAATGAATGTCCTAATTTTCATATAATAAACCAGTCTAAGAACATTTGTAAACACCTTTTCAGTCCGCCTACTTTTGAACATATCCTAGTATTCGTCCAAGCTATCATTCTACTCTACGACGTAGCTCTGCACAACGTTAAGGTACAAGAACAGCTGATTTCCTACCTCCTTCACTTTTCTATAAGATGTAATACCTTTTCGGCCAGCTTCCTAGTGAGCACATCCAAGTGTTCGTCCAGGCTGTCCTTCTCCTCCACTTCGTAGCTTTGCACCACGTTGTGGTGAGGACATAGCCGGTGCACTAGCTGCACGGGGGTGCAAGGCGGACACTCTATTTGCTAAAAAATATATTGAATAATTAACGACTGATAAGGCCTGGATGAAAGGTGGAGTAAACGGGTTCTCGAGTGCAGACCGCGCCTTGGCAAACGTAGTGTAGGATGCTCCCCAGCTCGTTGGACCAACGACCTTAGGAAGATGGCTGACAGTGGCTGGATATAAAAAACGGGAGATCGTGCTCTTTAGTGCTCTTTGGGGAAGGCTTACGTCCAGCAGTGGACTGCAATAGGCTAACATGATGATTGTTTGTTGGCCTAGATGTTTTGGTTACCTCTCTGAAAATAGTTTTAGAGCTTATTTAGATAAATGTTAATAGATGCCTCTTGTATGGGGTAATTTTTTTTTTTCGAGTTGGATTCCACCCAGTATATACGAGTAATCCTATATATCAGTATATATCTAGAAGGCCAGTCAAGGCAGCAAACGCTGCAACCAAAATTGTTCCAGACCCTGGTCGTTAAATCTCTTTCCAGCATGTGTATGGAACACTGGAAACGTACATGCCGCTTGGCAAAATTGAGGTGTCGGAAATGGAGATTTGTTCTAATAAAGTGTGAATAAACTATAAAGGAAGACAAGACAAATTAAAAATTAAAATACCGTCACTAAGTAGAATTTTCGACCTATAGTGGCCTGTTTTTTTAAATACAATTCAAGCATGATGCTCAAACTAGAAAACATCTCATCATTGGTTAGATTATTAAGATAAACTCTGTATGTACGTATTCAAAAACTTGCTAGGTTTCTTTTTTACCAAAACTTCTGTTAAAAGAAGTTAAAATGTACTTTCCTTGCACTCACTCTACATTTAACAGCAAGCTTTATCCTCGTAGGGCCATATGACTCACACGGGCCTGTCGAGCTCGTATAATGCGACGTAGTTTGATCAAGATAGGACAATAAACTCTTTGCCTTGCATAAGCAGCATTCACAGTGTAGAAAAAGACTCCCACTGTACCTTGGGCGTCCTCCATTTCCACTTTATAAGAATGAGGAGCACGATAAAGAGTACTACTATTCCCGCAAAAGCAGCAGCGTTCATGGTCCGGGGCATATATCATGCGGCGCGGCCCATTGCGGCAATTTCGCCAAAATTTTACAAAAACCGATGACAGCGTCAGCTGTTGACTGACGTCGTGGTGTTTTGTTTGGTTGTTTTCTTTGTATGACGTTTTTAATGTGTAAAAAAGTCTTTTATGTTATAAATACTTGGATAAATAAAAATATTACAGTTATCATTACTATACTAGGTACTAATGGTTAAAAAAATATATTGACTGTCTGTTTAAAAATTTCGCAGCTTACTTTGAAGCCAGAGACAAAACTAATTAATAATTATAATTACTTTTACTTTCTTAGTAAACTATCGACAAGGAAAGACTGTATGAAATCCATAGGAGGAAGCTAAATACTTATTTGTAGCATCTAACCACAATATCAGACAAGTATAGAAGATTCCCATATAATCTGAATATAATGACTGCCCCCCTCGTGATGGGGCGAAGGCATAACGAGAGCAACGTTGTTCTGCTCTAAGTTGGAGGATTTTGGACTCTAAATCTGAACTGTTAAGGTTGTAGGCAGATTAGTCGTGGGCTGGCTACAGGCATGTCCAGTGACAATGGTGCGGCTATCCATCAGCCCTGTCAACGACTCAGGTGTCGAAATGTGATGGGGACGATTACGTGTTGCGATGGGAACGTGTCGTCATGGTTAGAAAACTTTAAAATTTCCAATTTTCATCTCACAATTGGTTCAGTTGCGATCATATTTTCATAATTTCAATTACCTGCTACTTAATTATGTTTTTTATTAATACAAAATTCTGTTAATACATTACATACATTGACAGTTCTGAGAGACTGATATTTTTCCCTAAAAATTAGAATTTTTATAGATCGTTTAACCTACACATAAAAAAAAAATTATTACTTATTCCATGCTATGAAAAAATGCAGGTGTTTCGAATCTGAGATAGAGCGGGTGATCTAAAATACGGGTTTTTGCTAGCCACTCCAATGCACTTCCAAATGTATTATTTGTGAGTTTTTTTGCTAGCTGGTATTGGTCATAGATTTATTTTGTACTTTATGAGGTTTTTCTTTGTATTGTTTATTCAAACCTTCATTTTCTGATACATTATTAGGCAAAGATAAATTATTAAGACACGCTTGTTATTTTTGCAAATTTTTTTGGGTTGCCTACCCGAGGCAGTACTATTTTGAGAAATCATCTCCTAAACATAATTGCTATCGGATCCCCATCACAAATGGCACCCCCATTTTTACACGTAATAGGAACGCACCCCGCCCTGCGGGTGGAGCGGCAAGGCAATTACGATCAGACACGGCTGGTAATTGAAAGGGGATCGTCTCTAATTGATTGTTCTGGCCGACTGATTGATATGATAGAGCGATTAGGTCGCCCTGCCCACCAAGCCGATAGGTCGTCAGAGGAACACTGATTAAGTGCTTAGACACCTAGGTACTATGATTGTGTATTCTGTGACCTAGGTATAATCTAAAGGTCCCGCACTGAATTTCGTAGCATTCTACAAAGCTCGTAGCACTAATTAAACACAGTTTTGATTCGTAGCACTAGAAGTCTATCCCAGTGTAACTGTAATAGGCCTCAGTGCTACGATAAATATTAAATCAAGATTAAAAAATATTTTCGAGTATTTTCAAGTGACATAAGGATTTTGGGTAGGTATGTTAATACAATACAAGCAAAAGCTTAAATATGGATATGATGTAATAGAATTTCCCGTGAATGCTCAACACTATGTTTGAGTTAATGCTTACGAGTGTAATATTCCTTCCGTTTTCTCGGATTTTTAATTTAAAGACGAAAAAATAGATTTCAATATTGTATTTTTTTTTAGTATGCTGATGAGCCGTTGACTGTACTATAAGGTATTCTGCGAAGGTATTAGGTTATACAACTTTTAAAAGATCAATTTGAAAAGTGCCGAACTAAATTGTAGCACTTAACTAATCCCGTAGCACTGATTAAAACATTCTTAGAATTCATAGCACTGCACTGTAGCGTAGCTTAATCATAATTCATTGCTTAATCTATTGTAAAGTACATAAAATGCTATTATTAAAAAGTGTCTTTTGCTATAGTCCCGCGACCAGTTCCGTCTTTACCATAAGGGCACACGGGGCCTGTGCCCAGGGCCCCGGGTCACTGGTCTGGCACTAAAATATGTTTGTAAAATAAGAAACAATCTTATCTGAAAAAAAAAAGAAAAAGAAAGAAAAAAAGGGTCAAAGCCTACAAAAAAGAAGAAAAAATTTAAAACTACTTCTAACGGAGATAGGTATAAATTATTTTTTGGACGTCAGGGTGGGTACCAACAGTATTTCATTGTTACTTTACAATAGAGCCCCAAAATCCTTGTGTGCCCCAGGGCCCCGGGATATGTTAAGACGGCCCTGCCCGCGACAGATTTAATAAAAAAGGATTGTTTTATTATGTACCATTTACTTACTTTATTACCGGTTACTTACGTTGACTATATGGAGCCCTAATGCCTGAGCATAATTCATAAGATTTGCAGACATTACATTTATTCTGTTGATAGGTAGAGTTCAGTTTGAGTAGTCTTTGGTTTTATAAATTATTTATCCATTGCTGTCACAGAGTTTGTTTATACAAAGCAATTGATAACTAATTTATTAAAAATACCTGTAGTAGGACATCATCACATACATTGCTCAGGATCCTAAGGTAAGTAGCTAAAGCACTTGTGATATAGAAATCAGAAACAACGACGGTACCACAACACCCAGACCTGACCTAACATATAAAAGTTCGTTTTCTACAATGACCTGACCGAGAATTGTACCCGACCGGACCTCAAAGATGGCGAATTGGCGACACCAAGACCGGCGTACTCGCATTTCGGCTATGGAGGTCGTCAAATTATTTTTTCAATTTATTTAGTAGAACATCTTTGCAATACATAGTACCTACCTAGTACCTACCAAGAGTCAAGCATTAACACATATTAATAGTACAGACAACAGCACGTCAACCAACCACAAAACGTCAATTTTTCTCAATTGATATTGATCTCTACGTGTTGGACATAAAGTTGAAAATCAATTCAACGACCTTTAACTTTTTGGGTAGGTTAACCTGCCGTTGTCTGTGCATTTAACATCGACTTTTTGAAAACGATTTTGTTAATCGATCATCTAACACGGTTTAGCGCCGTCTCTGTCTTCTTAAATCTTTTCAGCCGATTTGACGAAGAACATATATTAGACGCACTTATTTTTAATTTTATGTGAGGTATCTCATCGTTTCAATTCCAACGGAACTGCGTTCCCGCCACATTTAACATTAAGTGCTGCGTTCAGAAACCGTTCAGTTCTCCGCTTGTTCACAAGCTGCGTTCCGTTTCACTTAGCCCGTGATCAAAGCGTGTGCGTTGACGGCCGCAGTATAATTTAGATTTACAGCTAACGGAAGCTAATTAGATGCGAGTGGGAGGAACGGGTCTTCGCACGGGCCACTAGTGACGCAGCGCGCCGCGTGTGAAACGGAACGTAACAGCAGAACGAGGAAAGATTAGAGGGAGCATGATGGATGGATCGGATTACGGATAGATCGACGATTCTGTTTGAGATTCGTCGCAGTTAAATTCTGGGATTGGGTTGTGATTGCTGCTATTAGTTTTCTGAGTGTGTTGTCTTCTGGTAAAACAATCGTGGCCACAGTTCTTTGAAGAATTAAGAATCGTTTTATGTATTGGCACCAAACCAAAATAAATTACGAAAAAATATAAAGCGTAAAGTTTTGATAGTAAGATTTTAAAAACCTTTACCTCTTTTTAAAATTAAGCAACGCAAGTTTCTAACATATTTATTTTTAATATAAAATTAATTAAAAGAGGGATTACTTACTTAAGTTTTGTAAGTCTACGTCGCAACACATATTTCTCATCGGTTCCGGGAGGCCATCCGTGGCGCGGTTCACGCCGCTTGAAGTAGACCATTTTTTGCGCTACTTTTTGATCCATAATTTCTAACTAATTATGTCACAAAAACCCTCCCTTTGATCGGGGAACATGTGATGCGGTAGCTACTCTTTATCTTCGTTTTCGTTACTTGATTAACTAAACGAATCTGTAGTAAACGATGTTTCATGACTTGTACTGGAATTTGGCGGTGGCAGCACATTAATCGAAGAATCCCAGTTCGTACTAGTACCACTAAATTTTTAAAATCTTTTTTCAGATACTTATTGAGGTGCTTGTAGCTCAGTGGCTGCAGCGCTTTGTTAGTGATTACCAAAGATAAGCCACCTACGCCGCGGTTGTGATTGGATGGGTGACCACTCCAACCATTTAGTGACATTTATCACAAGCAAATGCTTCGGAAGACTTACGGCTAACATCGCTTGATACTAGACGTCAAGCCTAGTCAGAGGCCATAGGGCGGCTTAATAACATCTGACAGTAAGGTTTTGTCGCTAGCCTTACAACACCGCTCTACCAATCCGCACTGGGCCCGCTTGGTGGAATATGGCCCAAACCACCTCATTGTTGAGGTGAGGCTCTGCAGTGGGAGTTATAAATATACCTATACGCATACTTTTTACATTTTTTTTATAGATTTATACCACTTGTTCGGCGGTAAGGAAAAACATCCCTGCACATTCAGATTACACTGGATGTGTAGCCATGGTTCAAAGTGCTCTGGTTCTTCTGTCTAAGAGTTACAGAGGTCAGATAAATCGCTCTATTCGAAATAACTAGGTCTAGGACCACGGTTAGGTTTAAAATTAAAATTTTAGAAGCATAATTTGTTTTAGACATATAGTTAAAATGTTGAGTTCGACTTGCTAATAATTGGGGACACGATATAGATACCTATATCTATTTATAGTAGGTGTATATTTGTCTAATTACACACAACCTCTTAAATTATATTTAGTGATGCTGTTTGAATGACTACAACAACTTTAGTCATGGGAAACTTCGAAATTCGAGAAAAACAATTTCCCCATACTACATGACGGATCTGATTGATTTGTAATATTTATTTATTTTTAAAATTTAGATGTGGATTGTAAAAGTTGTTGTATTTTAACAGGTTTTGCGATATTTCAATTACAACTTGTAAGTAATAAATGAAGATATCGATTTATTATCATATTGGTATATTGGCTATTAGTAAAGAGGTATTGGCTTTTCAATTATGTTTAAGTATAACGAGAATATATTCGGTATTATCAAGGAGATGGCTGTGTTCCATAAAAAATACTTTTAGACTTTATACATAGAAAAGGTTTATTTTTTCTTAAAATTGTTTATTTTCGAAATTTATCAGTAATAATAAATGTTCAGCGTTCATGATGATGATGCTTTATTGCTGATGATTAATGTTAATATTATTCATAAGTAGCTGTACGGTACTATAAGTACGGTACTTTTACTACTAAGAATTTTTAGCAAGCGTCTGTGCTACTCACAAGTAAGTAAAGCAAATGATCTTACCTCTCTACGTAAGTGCATAAAAACTTTATTAGTGGATCCTCTTTGCGTGAATTTCAAGAATTCAAAATGGCCGTCAGAAAACGCGAGCTCGCGCGGTTTCTTGCCGCGTATTACCAACATTACCATACTTCAGGCGAAGCTTATTTAAATGCTCCACCGACTCCATTTAGAGCTTGGGAAAATAAAACTGGGGAACGGATCCCGCGATCTTTCGCTGAGCCGCTTTGTGGTAAATATGTATAGGCAGTACACTCTCCTTTTTCGCGCGGGAAATAATTTCATCCGCCATATTGGGTCTTATTTTTATGGATATAAGGCAAAGGCATAAAAATCATGATTGTGAACAAACTTTGTACGGATATAAGTATCTACGTTTTGTCGCCGGCATCTTTTTATTTTATCGAGTTTTATTTGGGAGCTCAGCTGCCAGCGATGTTGTTTTCGGGTGTTGTGTATTTTTTGGATGTCGTAGTATATGGGTGGTTATAAGTACCTCACCGAAAATTTTGTTACATGGCAAATTATTTTGGTCGGCATCAAGTTTAATTGTTTTAATTAAAATGTCGTGAGATGGGATCGAATATTGCTAGAGATTGTTTACGAACATTATTTACAAGGGCTTTGAAAAGTTCATATTATTGCAAATAGGTAGGTACCAGAAACACTTTTAATACCACATAATAGCTCCCTATAACTTCAGCTATTACAGCCTTAAGAACTAAATCATTAGTTAATCATTATTTTAACTTTTCAGTTTTTTTTTTGTGTTTGAAAGTTTTTAACCCGTAAAGTCGTATAAAATAAAAGTGATGTTTCACTAACTACCGCACTCTGAGACGTCCATTACATTTAAAGGTTACTTTAAAAAACCTGTAATACCTACTAAAGATGATACGAATAAAGAATATTGTTAGCGTCTGTTGAGTGCGGCAGTAAGTAAATATCCTTTGTTAAAATTACCTAAAACCTCAAACGTTTTCCAGAAACAAAGAAAAGTAAATCGAATCGCGTTTTTCTCTCCTCACTTGCTAAGATTGTTTGAATATAAAACAACGCAAAAATTTAGTTAAACGATTAAAAAGGACTCCCGGAGCGCTCAGTGTTTGAACAATGATTCCATTATCTCGAGACGTAAGAGATAAAGCTGAATAGCCGCCAATTTTGTTCCATTACTCTCGAGCACCACAGAATACATATTATCCGTAAAACGGAACGCAAACAAAGCGAACGTCGTTCTCCCGCCGACGATAACTTAATTTCAGTCCGCCATAAGTACGTAATTAGCGAGCCGCTGCCTTATCGGCCGGTGTAATTAACCTCGGGGGTGCCACCCCGCCTGGTGGCACCTTGAATACCTCCTAGCAATATTTCCGCCATATTATCCGGAGTCCGCCCACCTCCTACGCCAATGGCGGCGGTTCGCGCGCTTTTGTTTCGCGCCGTCGAGACGCGTTCCAAAACGTTCTAACGCTGTTCTGTTTTCGTTGGAAATTTTGGCTGTATGCGTGTACGTTCAGTGGTTTGTTTTCGTTGGCACGCGTTTATTATGCCAAAGCCTTTGTTGTGACGAAATGTCTCAACTTTCTCTCTTGCTCATCCGATTTCAAACTCTATCAACTTATACTTAGGTTGTAAAATCAGGTCTGGCTTGTGGTTTTCGGCAGAAGGGTGTCGTCAGTTCATATTTCATGCGTTATCATCTTTTATTGAGTGCGAGGCTGGCATTGTTGTCGGTTTACTGCGGTTATCTCCCGCGGGCGCCGGTGTTTAGCGACGCCTGCTTGATGAATGGCATATTGGTGCCACGTATTATGGCCGCCGAGTCCCTAGAGCGCTTTGAGATAAATTTTTGAGACAGTAAATTAAGGGTTGGAGAGTTGGTAAGTGAGTTAGACTCAAGGTTTATTCGAAAGCCAATTAAATATCACTTAAATATTGTCTTCAGTGACTGCGACGATGAGATATTTATGGTTCAACACCATTTGTAAATCATCAAATTACTGATAGTTTTTCAGAGAACCTGTGCGCGCAGGATAACTGGGCTCCTATCTACCTAGGTGTCAGTAGGAACACAATTCTACGTTAAACTTAAGGTTTAAAAATAATCTACCTAGGTAGTTACATCTTCTCAACACTGCAATGTATTTTATTCGTATCTTTTTTAATAGACACCGTTTAATTCAATAATAGTCTCGGTACTAATTGTAATAATGTAAGTTTAATTGCAGGATAATATATACGACTATGTATCTAAGCGACGAAATGGCTTTTACACAACAGAATTAGAACAAATTAACAAAAATTGGGTAAATAATTCGTTGCAGAGTATATTTTCTGCCTAAACTATCTGCCCAAATATCCGCCCACTAAATTCGGCACGAGCTACCGAATCGTTTTAATAGAGTAATCGATCAGCGAGCGCTCGAGCGTGTATCGGAACGGTCATTTGTCAAAATTACGCGGGAACCGTTAAGCCGCGTAATTTTTGGCGCGCGTCGGCCTGGCGCGTCCTAATTGGGTGCCGCCGATCAACGATAAAGGGGTTAACACACTGTATTAAATCGTTTTAATATTATAGCTAGTTAAAAAACTGTGCCACACTTTAAAGGATATATCGTCACAACCAATGGAACGAATTTAAAGAATTCCACTATCTTCCTCTGGTTCCATAATCAGAATATCCGGATTTCAAATTGGTGGGATAATTTGATTCGAGGTTTTATTTTAGAAGTAGAGTTTCGACTTTACGTATATATCGATCGAAAATAATACAAACTGACGTTTACCAAAGTGACTATTTTTTAAAGCTCCCTCCCACTAGGCCCTCAGCAACCCATAGGGTATGGCCAGGGCCACAATAAAGTTTTTCTTGTGTGGCAGTGGAACAGTTGACGATAAATTATGTTATAATACCTACACTAAATAATTCTCTATCTAAACCTATGGGCTTAAGCTTTGCTAAAACCAAAGTGAAGCGTAGCTTCCACTTTCTACATAAATCTTCTTCGTCACTATCTTTACCATCGGCTTTGGTCTGATACCCTTAATAATAACATAGCCCAGTATTTTCAATAAAACCGAGCCCTAATACTAACAATGTTACTTCACTTTCCCAGGATCGTAGCACTAGGCAGATTCACAGTTTAGCGACAATACGTTTCGTTGGAGTCAATTTGACAATCTTTAATTGACTACAGATTTAAATGTTCTTATATGGGCGTGCTGGGAAACTCCCTTGGAAAAATACATTGTCTGGTATATTACCTACCTTATAACGAATGTTAATACCCCACTTCGAAACCATGACAGTTCGTGTGTTGTTGGGCCCATATTTTTTATTTATGTATATACGATTTTTGTTTGTTTTAATATATATAATAAATAGAACAATGTGTGTATCCCTTAACACCGCGGCCGCGACCGATAAAGCTCGGTTTACACAGCGCTTTAATTAATAGAGGTCGTCAAGCGAACGCTAGGGCTGACACCTGCGGCTGACTGTCTGAAATATTCGGAATAATTATTGTGTTTTGATTGGCGTTGATAATTATAGAGGTTATCATAATAATATACTGTTGGAGCGGGATAATGTTTGCAGTTAATAAGTAGGATTTTGTTTAATTCTCTGAATTCTACTTACACTCGAGCTAACTATAAATTGACAAATCTTATTTTTTTTATTATGTATACTTAGATATTTCTATCAATGTTAAATAAGATTCGTCTCGGCAAGCCATGAAGTATAAATTGGGTAATTTTGAAAATACTTTTACTTAAATTGAAAAAAATATTATATGCTTGCAATAGTGCCAATACATAAACTTATAAATATGGTATGTACCTATATCGGGATGATTACCATGTAGTGATTACTATACCGATACTTAGTTATTTCCAATGTTGGTGTCCATAATAGGTTAAACCAGTATACATTTACCTAATTTCTAATACACGAATATTGTGAGCAGAAGAGAATTTTGAATGGGTTTCAATGCACCTAAACTACATGAACACATTAGTAGTTTACTTCCACAATAACTAAGATTTTAAACGCCTATCCCATCCACTGTAGCATCTCCTACCCACGTACCTAATTCATTAGAAGTTGCTAACAACGCTCGATACAAAGTCCCATCTAAGTTGGTGAAGTTCTGGGAGAATGATTCCGCCAAAATTTAATGTAATCAAGAGCCGACTGTCACGCCGTGTTGAGTCAAAGAATAAGTTAGCACCTGAAAGAGATGAGCGAGAAACGGAATCATGTGAAATAATAAATAGTCGTATAGAGAAATATAACTAGACTAATCAAGAGTCATAGTATAAGTTAGCATTTGAAATAAATGGGTAAGACATGTAAAATTAAGCAAACATTTAGAAGTGCTGCTACTGCGAATATACCTAAACTTATTGTTCGTAATTATCAGTATTTTGAATATTAGTTTTATTTTATTGTTAATAAAACAAAGATTTTTTAATGTTGAAGAGAGAGTAAATAGTCTGCGCACAATGTAATCTTTGTCGCCGCTTTGTAAAGCACAAATTAACTTTCTGGCCGCAAAGGACTTGCCGTTTTCATTTTCAGCTAAATTTGTTTCCCCAAAATTGCGCTGTAAAGTACCCAACTTTTAGGCTCTCTTGTTTCACCAATTTAATTGACACGAGACAATATCCTCTGGTTTATAAAGTAGGTATTTTCACTAACGAAATAGAACTTTAGTTAAAATCAAAAATACCACCAACGTTTTTAATTTGCACAGCTAAACCAAAAAGTTTTAATACTAGCTCTGCAACCTTTTTAGTGGGCACCTAGTTTTTAAAAAAAAAACGCGTTCTGTTTCCCGCGCTTGCGAGCTGTCAAACACCGCAGCGCAACTTTACGCGGGAACGAGGTGCCGCAATGGCGGCGACGCAATAAAAACCTTATAAAATTTCTAATGGGAAAACGTACGAGGAGTTTCCTCCGTGAATTATGAATGGTAACGAGCTCGCTCCCCTTTGTATCGGAGTCAGGCTGCGCTCCAAGTTCCATCTTGTTTCTTTTGTAGATTGCGGTGGCGGTTTATAGGAAAAATAACATTGTTGTACTTTGCGAGTTGGGGAGTTGTCTCGTTCGTCAAGTTCGGAACTTGTTTAATTGCAATGGTTTTTGCAAGTATATATTTTGTAGGTAAGTATACGTTTTGTCGGGATTGTATAAGATTTATTTGGGGAGGAAAAATATTTGTTGAGTAATTAAAAGGTTTTAGTACATTTATTTATTTAGGAAACTAAAATAGTTTATTGCGAAATCTAATATTTGCCAATCATTGAGTTTATAATACGGTAACCTTCATTTAAGAAAATATGCAGATTTGCGCTTTTTGCATTGCGAACAATAATTTTGTAGCTTGTAATAATGTAAGTAGAGCATAAACCCAGAGAAACCTAAAAATGTTTAGAATTAGTTGGTAATAAAATTAAACATATACTTAATTACCAGGTAGAATACCAACCTACTTGATGCCTCCGGCTATTGTCGCCATTTTAATAATCCAGAGCTTTTAATTTAGGAGGCGCGTTTAAAACTCCATTATGAAGGTCTCAAATCCTTTCTAAATCATTTAAAAGGGTATGACACAGGAAGGTCCGGCGTAAAATGATTTCAATTATGTTGCATGTGCTCTCTTTTTAGCGACCTGGAGTGCGAAAGAGACGGATAGAGAAGAATTTCCATTCCTAATTCATTTAGTACAGGAGCCAATGCGTAAGCTGTAGTAAGATTGGATCGAACTTCAAATAAGACTAAAATATTCTACAAAATACTTGAATAGGTAGTTTTAGGACGCGTTATTTTATTTAAAGTTTGTTTTTTACTAGTCCTATTTTTAGTTGTATTGTTCTTAATTTTAGTTGTATAGCATAGAAAACCATAGAAGGATAATTCGGTACCTACGGCGATTCTAAATTTGAAGCAACTTTACAGTTCGTTTACACAGAGACACACGCACACCACTATAAAAGACGGTTGCTCATAATAGTAGTTCTCCCCAACCAAACTTGCGGAAAATTATATAAAAACAATGCCTACCTCTAGATTGTCATGTGCACGATGTAAATATTTTTTTACTATTTTACTGTTGTGGAATCCTTAAAACAAAAAGATGTGAATGTTTTAATTTTAACAAGTGATGTTTATTTAAGCTTTTAACTTTAAACTAATATATTTTCAAGTATTTATAATATTTAAATTACATTGCAACTACTTATCACAGACAAAAATATCAGTTAGTACTTTTAAAATTAATTAATAGGGACAATACTGTAAAAATAAAATGTGAAAATAATTTCCGTAACTGGCAACACTAACCTTTTACAAAATGTAAAATATAGCGATTAATTTTAAAAGCTTTTATGGTCGAAATACTTAATAATATTGATAGCTTGTATGTGAAAAGTGAAGTTATCACAGTTTTTATATTTATCCAATGTGTATTGACACCATTTATTAGCACATCTCGTCAATATTATTTTATCCAAGAGACGCGTTCCGAGCGGACAGAGCGGATTGACATTTAACACTACGGAGTTGTCAGGCGTTTGGAGCCTTTCCAATTTAGTTGCTTCTTGCGCGCGTATTGGGTATCTAGTGTCAATAGACACAGCGTCAAAAATCTTTGTTGTATAGTTTTGTTAAAACTGCAGTATTGAAAAGGAAAAAACAGGAGGACAGGATTCTGTTTGGAATAAACAGGAGTGTACACGTATTTTTAAAAATAAATAAACTGTATATAAATATGCGTTATTTTTTGCAACTGAGTTTGGATTTCATTTCAAAGACATCTATTTGGTAAGATATGATGAAATCTAAGACCTACGGTTTCCCAGTAATTTAAAAATGATAGAAGTCTCAGTTGATGTTTACAGAAAGGTGCATAAATTAGGCAGTTTTATGGCTAAAAGAAAACTGTCCCTGATAACCTTTAGGTAGAGGACAACTATAGAGGGAAGTAGTAAGCTACTTTGCCGGTAGAAATAAATAGGATGGTGGTACCAATGCAAGCGAAAAACTTTCCCATCGTTATCACCAGAGTTCGTTGTTCCCTTGAGGTGATTTCACCTTGAATTATTAGATATTATTCAAAATCACTTACAAACCAAATAAAACCTAAAAATCCCAAATAAAATTCCATTATACAATTTGGAAAAACATAAAGCGCGTTTGCTAATTCGTTAAAAAGTTACTCTATTGGTCTGTCTGTTACGCCTAAACTACAAAACCAATTTCGGTGAAATTTGGTACAAAGATGGACTAGATCTTGAAAAAGGACAAAGACTACCTTTTATTGCGAAAAAGGGTTGAAAGGGGATTTAAAGGGAAAACAGGGGATGGAAGTTGGTCAATGTCGAAGATGAAACTATGAAAGTTTCAGGGTTTTTGAAATTTCGACCTGTGAATGACATAATCTACTTGTACTATTTTTAATTTACCTTTTAAGGGAGAAAAATAGAGGGTGACAACCAGCATTCTACGCGGACGAAGGACGAGGCTTCGTCCGCGTTGCTTGCTAGTTTGCTCAATTCGAGGAACGAATTCGAGGAGCTTTACTATTTTACCAAAATTTGTGACCAGCGACTCTACAAATAAAATTTTAAACAAAATGAAATTTATCAGTACCTAGTCTCCTAGCCTAAAGGATGTGATCGTGTGAATTCGTGCAGTTTTTCGAGACTTATCACAGACCCTTTTTTCGTAGCCGCGGGCGGGCGCGGCCGGGTGTTAAAACTTGTATATCGGATTAGACGAAATTACAAAGTGCTTCAGTTAAGAGGGTTTCAACGCCTGTTTGGATTAAAGCTCTTTGACTATGTTTTGAGAATAGTTAAGCATGTACAAGTAGATGTGGCCAGACTTTTTTAGGCACTTAATCAAGGAGAAACCTTTTATCCTTATTTTTCATTTGAATAATGAAAATGTTCTGTAATTTAGCGTAAAGATTTCTTTATCGCACAAAATCTAGTTCAGAACCATATTTTTATGTATGTTTAGACCCGAGCTCTCAGTGATGAAAAAAAATGATTTCGTTATGTACAATAAGAAGTAGGTCAACCTACTCAAAAAGTTAAAGGCCGATTTTCAACTTTAAGTCCGACTAGTAGAGATCAATATCAATTGAGAAAATTTGACGTTTTGTGGTAGCTTGACTAGCTGTTGTCTGTACATAAATGGTAAACATAAGTTATACACAGTAGGTCAACAAAGAAACAAAAATCCGTATCGCTCGTATGTTATAATGTAGGTATTGAGGTAGTAACAAAACGCATACGATGTTTTTACCTAACCAGCCTAGTTTTTATCAAAGTGTACATGCTAACATTAGGTGCTTGTAGCTCAGTGGCGAAAGCGTTTTGGTAGTGATTACCAAAGTTAAGCCACCTACTCCACAGTTGTGATTAGAAGATGGGTGACCATTCCGACCATATTTAGTGACATTTATCACAAGTATCTTCGTGTTTCGGAAGGACTGTTAAAAGGTCCTGGCTAATATCCCTTAATACTAGTGAAGCCCAGTACCAAAACCAAACCAAAACCAAACCAAACCTTAGGGCTGCTTAACAACATCTGACAAAAGGTTTAGTCACTCGCTTTGCAAGTCTGCACTGGGCCCGCGTGGTGGAATATGGCCAAAACCATCTCATAGTTAAGGTGAGACCCGTGCCGTGCAGTACATTTTTCCATGTTAACATAACTCGTAACCTAAAAGCGTTTAAAGTAAAATATCATTATATTTATTTAACTGATACAGTTTCACTTTCTTACATCATAAGATCCAGTTCGATAACGCGCCCCCGCCCGTGGCAGTATAAAACGAATGCCTTGCGAGTTGCGACACGTGTAATCTAATGCAGTCATCAATTATTACCGGTTCCCGAACGTAGGAGTCCCAGCTTATGGCGCGGATTTTCCGAAATGGAAGAAGACTTGGCAAAAAGACTTTGTGGATGTAGTAATAAATCGATTATGCCGTAAGACAGCTTTCTATCTTAACTGTCTTGAAAGTAAAATGTTTTAGTTGTTTCACTGTTTTATAATAAAAACCACGTAACATTATATGTTTTTTGGGTTTTTGACTTTCTCTTTTAGGATTAATATCAATAAATATGATGTTAGGTTTTTATATAGTGGTTTTAAGCCACCGAGAGCTTAGTCTAACAAAAGAAAATTGACTAAGCAATCCATGCAGACTAACTATCTAGCCCTAAATTCCCTTTATCGGTCCTCACGACAAGCTCTAAGTTACTCCGTCTCACTGAGAGGGTGCTTCCCTGCTCAAACACAACTTGTAAAGTGATTGAGTCCTTCGATACTACTCAATCCCTTCACATGTCTATCTAAATACACGCCAATTTGGGTTTTATTACTAATGCAGTAGAGACTTCTGGCGCTTTGTTACTGCTTTCTGCTGCTATTTACTGATGGGAGCTATACAAAAACCGCGTTGCGAACGATACAATTCTAACTCTAAATTGTAATCCGTATCTGGTGGTGTTAGAGTTGAAATTAGATTCAAGTGAGCGTCCGAATATCAGTGATTTGTTCGAATACCCACCGGTATAGCACCGCATTCAAATTGGAAGCTGAATGTAATGTTTGCGCGCCTTTTTGAGTGGACACGCGGGATTTTTCTTGTATTTGAACGGCCGTTTGATAGTTTGCGCTTAAATTGATGGAATTGAAAGGTTGTGCCGATTAGATTTGCGGTTCTATAACCTGTTTAGCACCAGATAATCAGTTTTAGTTAAGTGACGTTGCTTTTCTTTTCTAAAATTCATCATCATCATTTCAGCCATAAGATGTAGACCGCTGAACATAGGCCTCACCACACCATTGACTTCCAGATTGGCCGGTTGGAAACGGCCTGCATCCGGCCCAGCATCTTCCAGCGAACTTTACAAGGTTTTCTGTCCACCTTGTGGGTGGAAGTCCTACGCTGCGCTTACGGGTACGTGGCCTCCATTCTAGAACCTTTCTGCCCCATCGGCCGTCAGTTCTACGTGCTATGTGCACTGCCCACTGCCACTTAGCTTGATAATCAGCGACTAAAATTGATTGAAATTGCGTACTTAAAACTATTTTCTGTTATTCTAAGTAGTTTATGTTGAGTTGAATGTGGTATTACATCATACGCCAAAGCACGTACTAGGAAGCATAAATATAAGAAAAAACAGATCTGAGGCTATAGTACATTTTATGTATTTATTTTATCAGTAAACTGAGATAAGATAAGATAATTTTTATTTACGTAAACATGTGTGAGATATACATTGCATTGGCCGACATATATAAAGGGTGTGAGTACATTGTATTATTAATTGCTCTCCTTTACATCGCAATCCATTCACATTGAATCAACTCCGGAATACAAAGCGAGATTGCGGGTTCGAATCAAGGGCAAGAAGCAAAATATGTTTGTGATGAGCACGAGCATTTGTACCTAAGTCATTGATATTTGTACCTAAGTCATGGATATTTGTACCTAAGTCATGGATAAATGTATTTAAGTATGTTTATCCGATATCTAGTCGCCCATAATAAAAGCTTTGCTAAAGGTGTGATTGTAGAAATAATTTATTATTCTTATTTAGGAATTAATGAATTTATCTACATAAAGCATGACAGCTATTCATTGAATGAAAAATTCTAAAACAATATACTTTTACAGATTTAGGTCACACTATAAGTTCACATAATTGGATTGGAATATCAAAAATAAACAATCACCTCATCTATCTTCAAGGCTTTCTCGAAATCTACACCCAATTCTAGAGCGTGCAAACTGAAAGACGTCTTGAAATTGGAGACCACTATCCACCTGTCCCCCCTGCCCCCTAGGGCAAAGGTGGGGTTAAAAGGGGGTAGTTTGCGACCTACAAACGCGGCAATTAGGCCCACTGCTGAGTAATGATCACCAGACCATGATTAAGGCGTACCCGAAGATAACGAATACGGGACTCTATTGTGTGTGCATGGAAATTGGGAAGCATCGCGTATGGGCATAGCAAGTGTAGTCTTTATCTAGGATTTGTAGCAAGAAGTAAAAAAAAAGTTACAATAATTAAAGAGCTGAATGTCTGAATGTTCCATGTTTATTATTTACAGGTAGAAAAGAAAAGCGCAAATGCTTTTTAGGATTTACTTTAAAACGTGTTCTTTTTCGTTTATCTGAATTGTAACAACGCGCAACATCGAAAGAAAATAGGGCAGTGTTATTTTTTAATTAAAGGCTAGTTTCCTAGGTCAAAAAAATATAATTCTATTTAGTCCGTCAGTTAGATTATCAAAAAATATTGGACCCATATTTTGTCTTTTGTTAATCAAACAAAAAATGACGAAGGTAAAGCACATCAAAATTTGCACGTGATGTCACGCCTTATTGAAAAGTGTCGCAAGGGGTGACGTTACGCGGAACTGTAACGGGCTATTTTTTCTTCATTTTTTGTTTGATTGAGAAATTAAAAAATACGTGTCCAATATTTTCTGTTAATCCAACTGACGGACTAGTTAGTTTTTTTAGGAAATTAGCCTAATCTTACAGTAGATTATTTGTTTTTATTTTATCAGACTGTAGACTAAAAGTCTAGTAAACACAGTTCCTGAAGGACAACAAATTCAAATTCAAATCATTATTAGTGACAACAAGGCCCAATTTGTTAGTAACAATGACTTAACCTATGTTAGTACTTAATTTCTAACAACGATTTGGTACGTTGGGCTAGAGCCCAGACAAGTGGGCTGTCTAGCCGATCGGCTATCGCGCGCAGAATGATGTTGGGGCTGCCGCGCAACCTGCGCAAGAGTGAGCCAGATTTTTTTCGCCAAGTGGCGTCAAAACCATCTGTCCGGGCCTCGGCGAACATTGAGGACGCGCTACAAAAGCGCGGCAGCCGCAACAACGCCCTGAATGCGTTGTTATATTGGACCCGCAGAGCATTGTAAGCCCTTTGGGTATATTTGAACCACAGAGACCCAGAATACAGTGACGTACAATACGCTTTGAACAGCGTTATCTTGACTGCTGCCGTGCATCCTGAGAACCTGTGGATCAGCATATTCGCCCGGACTGACAAAGCTCTGCGTTCCCTCTCCATGTCTACATCTCTACATCATCTTTCAGAGAGACAACGACGCGTTATAGTACCTACATTACTTTTATATATCTGTAGCATTACTATCTTCGTCCGTATGTACTTCTCATTACATTGAATGTCTGCTAATTCGCATTACCAATATTAAACGATGATTTAATAAAAAAATAAAATAAAAAAATAAGATATTACTATAAAAATACTTGATCTATATTACAATATGCATCTTGAAGTTGACCCCGCAGTGATCGCAGACGATTTTCTCGTGCCAATCCCTTGTAGTGCTACAAAAACTCTTGTTTGCAACTGAAATATGACATGATTTTGGAATTTATACAACAACTAGCTGTCCCGGCGAACTTAAGTAAAAAGACCTTCCTACCTCCTTTTCGTCTTTTTTTCCGTGACTTTTTCCGTTGTTTTAATGGTTATCTTATCTTATCTTTGATTTGTTGAAATTCAACAAATCAAAGATCGTAAAAATCGGTTCAGCCGTACCTGACTTATAAATGTTATAACTAACCCCACTTTGTTTTATATAGATGACAGGAATTTAGCTACTCGTACTTTGTGATCTAGAGTAGTTTAAGCTCTCTCTTTTACTCCCCAGTGAGTAAAAAGGACAGAGGATCAAATTGTTTACTGTCAAACTATAGAACTGTAAAACTTAGTCTTTGGGTTTTGATGATTTACTTAAATCTCTGACAAAGACAAAGTTTCACATTTCTTCTTTTAGCTTAACACAGAGGATTATGATGGATAGATAGGTACCCCGATACCAAAGAAATATATTATCTATTTAAATATATTATTTGTTTTATTTAACTAATTTTGGTCTCATTTAATTTAAATCGGTCTAGGATGCCATGTATGACAGATTTTGCAGCAGTTATTACACGACTGAGACAGCTTTTCATTTACTTAAACGAGGGCTACCGAGAGCGGTACAACAAACAACCGATTCGCCCTCACTTACCTATATAATATACTTCTATTTGTCACGAACGTCTTATTTAAAACGTGGCCTGTTCAAACAATTCATATTTTAGGCTGAACGTAGGTTTAAAGTCAATAAAGACCTGACTCCATCCCCAAATAGAATAGGGTGCTACTATGTTGCCTTTCAAAGAGCAAGCTTGATAAGTAGTACGTCTCGGTATTTGTTCGACCTGTTTGTCAGTGCACCGCACCTATTAATATTGGCATCGGATAGATTAGCTCATTTCAGCATTGTTACACGCGAAATTGGGGTATCATTCAAGAGGTAAATTAAGGTTGCCTTGATAAGTTGTAGTTGGATTTTGGGAGGAAATGCTATTTGTAATGGTACTCGCCTCTAACACCCTTTGAGTTCCAATTCAGAAAACGTACTTTTCTAAGTTGGCTCGGAGCTGGGTGTGCTAAGACACGCCCTTGGCAAAAATCATTGTCTGGTACCTCGTAACACAATAATGTTAATTCCTTACTTCAAGAATGGTCTTGCTTGTGTAACAACACACTTATTCGCATGGGACAATGGCGCATATTTACTATTATAATAGGTTGGTTTCCTAAAAAAATCTTATTAGTCTAATTTTCAAATTTTTGGATTAACAGAAAATATTGGACACTTTTTCTTTTCTCAATCAAACAAAAAAAGGATGAAGATATAGCCCGTTAAAGTTCCGCGTAATGTCACGCCTTGCGACACTTTTTAGAAAGGCGTGACGTCACTCCAAAACTTTGATGCGCTTTATCTTCGTCGTTTTTTGTTTCATTGACAAAAGACATAATATGAGTCTAATACTTTTTGATAATGTAACAGACGGACTAAATAGAATAATATTTTTTTGATCCAGGAAACTAGCCTTATAAGTGGTTTAATACTCGTAGTTGCTATTTTGTTATATTTTTATAATGTGTATGTGGTTTTTCTGTAATAAATATTTTGTTTATTTTTTACTAATACTCCGTTAGTTTAATGATGAACTAGCGCTGCCTCGCGACTTCTTCCGTGAAAATGTCACCAACGATTTCCATCACCCGATTCACTACTTACGAATGGGTTTTCAAATATATTATTTAAAACTGTTGACTTAAACTTTCAATCATATTTTCTAATTTCAGTCGCATTTAGAATTAGTATTTTACGCGACTGCTCTACAATGAGTGTGATGTTTTTAGGGTTCATGTTTGTGTGATATAGGTATGAGAGTGAGTTTCTTTATTCCACAAAAACTTCGATCAAGAATACACATAACGAAGCACCATAACGACAAAACCGATGAACGGATTTTGGGTGCTATGTGATGTCATAATAAAACCAATACTTATTGCCTAGTGAAAAAAAATGTTTCCATATTTATAGAGTGGGGTACAAAATAAAGGCTTTTGAAAGGTGATTAGTGATTACAAAAAAAATATTTAAAAAAAATTTAAAACACGATTACTGTTATAAATTGCTAAAATAAATTGTGTACTTATACAGTGGGAAATTGTTTACTGTATTCACAATTTATTTCAATCAGCGGTCGTGTTTCCTGATATTTTTTTTTACAGTTTTAATTCATACTTTTGGTATACGAGATAATTTTACTGGAGCCAGAACCAAAGTAGATTTTGCCTGTTAAATTACAGTTTGACTTCTGGTCTCTTGCTGCCTCCAATTTTAAGTTTAAATTCTCTTAATCTTCCAAAAGATTTTGCGTTATTAGGCTGACTATGATTGGTCTCTGTTTATTTCTGCTGAAAATATCACTTTAATTTACTGCTGAATCATTAAAGAGGTATGCTACACAACACATTACCACCTTGTAAAGTATGGAGCCCCTCGACTGAGATTGCCTCATTAATTTAACAGCGAGCAACACTTAAGCTAGGCTTGCCAACATTTCGCAAATGAAGTGGCGGCTTCATCATGCCAGCCAACCTCTACATTCCAACTTCGAATCTTAACCTTTAAAAACATACCTTAAAGTCTACACTCGCATGTGGTATCTACTTCAGATAACTTTGCACAAGTATGAGAACACCGGAGTTAAGTTCACGGCATTATCGCCCTTGTGAATTCAGGTAGTCCCCCTTTTGATTTGTAGGGTAATCTACTCCTGAATATTGCCTGCTTCATTGTTGTTAATTTACATCCTATAATGGAGGGGTCGTTGAAATTTTGATTATGTTTTGCTCGGTTGTAGATATTGAACCTTCTACTTGGTCGACTCGATAGTAAGTATATAATATATGTATACCTACAATTATTATTTATTTGTTTATTTAATTAATTATTAATAACTCATTATTTCTTATAAAATATAGAGATATCGAT
This sequence comes from Anania hortulata, assembly GCA_963576865.1. Lineage (NCBI taxonomy): Eukaryota > Metazoa > Arthropoda > Insecta > Lepidoptera > Crambidae > Anania > Anania hortulata. The sequence continues at coordinate 5,233,454 of OY756412.1, read as the reverse complement.
ATCCTTTGCCAGCGACTCTAGCCATGGCCAAGGAAAATTAAACCTGGCAATAAACTAGGTGCTACTACCTAATTAACTGTATCTAAAGCTATGACTTTGGTGGACAGACGACGACCTGGTAAAGGTTGTAGGACGCCGCTGGATGCGGCCGCTTCCAACCGGCCAATCTGGAAGTCACTGGGAGTGGCCTATGTTCAGCAGTGGACGTCCTATGGCTGAAATGATGATGATGATGATGAGTAGCATGCTACTTAAAAAAAAAACCTTACCTATGCCTACATCGTCAGATTCAACCTTAGTAGTGGTGGTTAGGAAAAGGCAATGGTACAGAGCCGTACAGTAAATCAGATTTAAAAATAATAATAACAGATGATCGCAGTATTTTATTCGCTACATTGAACAGGAGACGTATTTTTGAAGCATTAGAAATGAATCTCAAATTCGAACACGAAAAAAATTCGTGTATGAAAATAGTTTCTATTGCTTCCGATTTTACGCATTTTTGAATCACTCGAAATAGGTGTCGCTATTAGATTGAAATCTTGTAACTATTTTAGTTTCACGCAGAAAATATCATAAACCATAAAGCAAAAACTCACTAACGAACGTAAATAAAAAGTTATTATGTCAAATTTCTGTCAAACATACGTTTACTTGTCAATGTAATTCTTCCGTACTTTCTACTAGTAGAAAACAAAAACGAGTGGTCGTTGCAGAATTCACGGAATGAATTTTCAAAAATAGTGATTTTAGGAATTCGCATGCGAATCTTGCAATTTCGTGTTCGGATTGGAATTCGCATGATTCAAAAATACGTTTCCAGTTCATTGTTTTAAATAGTCCCAGGATAAAATAATTCAATTTTCATTAGCAAAAAAAAGTTACATATCGTAAAGTTACCATTCCAAAAAGATAAACAATAAAATATATCAATGAACCAAAATTAAAACTCTTGCAGCATAAATAATAAATGTGTTGTTATTCCTTTACTATTAAAAATCCAACCGTCCCCATTTATAAAATTATTTGTTCTTACAGCCCAAAGCTATCGGTCAACAGTGGAATTGTATTAAGGCAAATCAAACAAATCAAACTCGATCTCCCCTTGCTACGGTGACCCCATGTGCGCTCTTGCCATTTTTTAGAGATCCCCATTGAATTTACTATGCAAATAAATTATCTTGTTACGTTCAAGCTCCAGCTAACCAAGACTCAATAGAATATTCTACAATCAACAAAGTGTAGTTAAAATTTCGTAATACACACTAAAACGGGAATTAGCGCGATCTATTTATGGTAATTCTTTTTTTATACATATGTATTTGTACCTAATTAAGAACGCATTTTCCGTTTTAGTTTGTATTAATCTTGCAACGCAAAAGTTTAAAAATAATTAAAATATAATCTGTCAAATAGGACACGTATAAATAAACACAATTAATTAACTTTTTAGCACTTATTTTATTGTGTAAAGACCTTTAGTCATCAAAACCACTTCTCTATTCTATTGGACAATTCTCTCTCTAGAAAGAAAGGTGCCAAACACGAATATGTTCGTGTATCCTGAAGTCTGACTGTTACCTAGAGCTAGTGCTGTTAGCCATAGACAATTTTTTACGTAAGTGTCCACGGAACATTCAGTATTCTGCCCGTTACGCCCTTGCCACTTTTTTTTTATGACTCCTCGATAATTTGCTTTAGGGCATAAAGATAATTGATTGTGTTATGGCTTAAAGAGTTCCATTATAGTGGGCTTTAAAGGTCGGGGTTTGAATTCGTACTGATTGGTGTCCCAAAGGATTTGATATACCACAGTGGAATGGCTTTAGCAAATTGGAAATAGCAAGGCATTTACAAAAAAAAATACATTTGATTTCAATTTAGTATATTGTTATTGAATGTTTATGACTAATTATTTGAGCTGACGAAAAAATGCTGCAGTATATTATTAAATAAATTATTTCGACAATCACACCAATTATATTATCTAACCCCAAACAAAGAAAAGCCAAAAAATGGCGACTAGATAATCTCGTGATGAGCACAATAATTTGTACCTGAGTCATGGATGTTTCCAAAAGTTTACCTACTTTACTTTACCTAAGTATGTTTATCCGTTATCTAGTCGCCATAGTACAAGCTTGTTTAAATTTTATATAAGTATGTTGCTAGTTGTTTAATTTAAATGTTTTCTAAATATTTTACGACCCAGTCATTTTCAGACCGGTTTCAAGCTTGTCCCCGGAAGTTGTCAAGAATTATGTCGACATCGGACAAGTGCTACAGGTTAGTAGATCTACGATGAGCGGAAAATCTTTATATTGTTGCGTCATATCTTTTCGTTACTGTCTACAAGTCCCACCGACTTCAGGTCACTCAGCGAGCTATGGACAGGTCGATAAGATAGAACAAAAACATATAAACGGGAAGATGGACGAACACACAGACAATCAGCTTAAGTTGAGTAAAAGATTTCCGGCAGTACTCCTTAGATACGAAACCCTAAATACGTAAGATAAATTGGAAATTTTGGGATTGTCGTTGGCTGCACCCAAAAACAGCGCATGACTACGTTAACGTTGATTCGTAGCAAAGAATGCTACGAGCTATATAGACTCGTAGCACACGCAAAACCTCTTGTGACATGCATATATACGAGATTTGCCAGAATTTTTATTTTTTATTTTATAAACATTGGACATACATTGATCTGATCCTAAGGTAAGTAGCTAAAGCATTTGTGTTTTAGAAATCAGCAACAACGACGGTACCACAACACCCAGACCTGAGACATTATTTTCTGCATTGACCGACCAGGAATCGAACATGGGACCTCAGGACACCAAGACTGGTATACTCGCCTCTCGGCTGAGGAGGTCGTCATTGTTTGTAATGCGTGATTGATGTACGTTATGTCCCTTTTTAGAGATCTATCCCTAATAAACAGTAGTTTTATATACCTTGGCCACGTGTGTCCTCTTCGTTCACATTTAGCCAAAATTCATGTTATTAATGATGGACATGTGTGTGCATTTAGTTCTGATGTGGGGAATCCTAACCACATATTTTAAAATTGTAGTTACTATTATCGTTCCTCTTTCATGAACTCACTCCTATTTGCATATGTTCCTTGTCCTACATCCAATACAAACTGATGTTCGCTGGTTCAGGGTGGTATAGTTCAGGTTTTTTGTTGGAGAATTCAATATTATATTTATTTGTATTTGAGCAGAAAAGTTTGATATTTGTGCCTCCAAAACCATTGCAATTTCACCGTGTATTTGTCTCTTCCAACGACCATACCAAAATAGCCCCAAACTAAACAAAGCTTGTACTATGGCGACAAGATAACGGATAAACCTACATAATCGTATATACATTTATAAACATCCATGACTTAGGTGCTTATCATAAATTTGCCTCTTGCGGGATTTGAACCCGCAACCGCTAGCTTTGTAATCCGAAACAACTGGACCAGACGGTCGTCAACATGTTTAAACTTTATTATTACTTCAATAATGTCGTTAAATCACGCTCGGTGCAATACTGTTTGCCATGGCATCATTAATTCTATCAGTTCATTAATAATGACTAGGATTAATCTGACGTTTCATTATTCATCTGGTTCAATAACAGAGGTGTTACTATAATAAGTTAGATTAAGTTGTATAGGGAATAGGGATGTATAGTAAGCTTCAATGAAAAAAGCATACGTAAGAAGTTCTTAAGCGGCAACAATCGGGGCCTATTTAAAAAAAAATATGAACTAGTCGCCCAAGTAGAGTCGGGCTCGTGCACCTACAGTTCTGTACAATCTTGTGCGAATCTAAATAGGTTGTCCTGGAATCGAGTTTTGAAGATTTTAACGCTTTTTCACAAGATTGTTCAAATAACTTTTTTTTTTTTTAAAAAAAACTACAACTTTTTTGACTAACCTACGTTATGCAGCCTATGCGGTAGAACTTTCATTGTTCATTTTGAAAGTAGAAGAAAAGCCTTTAAAAAAATAAGTAAAAGTGAAATCGGCCATTGCCACTAAAGTATTTAGAGATATTCCTATCATATTTTTTGCGGACATTAATTTATGACGTTCACAACTTGTCGTACTGACACAATTAACTATAATCACCCACATTTACAAACAAATAGATCCCCCAGCATCCCATTATGCCAAAAGTGGCCATATGCGCAGGGGCCCGCGTTCGACTCCCGGCCCGCGCAGTCTCGGAGGAATTGAACGCGTTGTCTTTATGGCATGTCGTTTATTTTAAATTGCCACCAAGTCATGGGGTACAGTTGTAGGTTTGATATTTATCTAATGGGTATTTATGAGTTTAAACATACAGGGTCGCATGCGTTTTTTGATACCTCACCTAAATGAGCGAGCGAGCGAGCAAAGATGTTGTCTCAGTTTACGTGTTACATCGAGGGATTTTTCGACTATTAGGTAAGTATCTTCAATTCGTCAAGGTATAAAAAGCGAATGAGAATGAGTATCTATATAATACACATAGTAATAAAACATCTAAGGTATAATTAAAGGGAGACGGAAATGATTACACATAATCTTGGGCCAGAATGTAACAATGTGCTGTGAGTGTTAATTTTTTTAATCTATCTATATATCTTCCTGGCCCTGTAGGATAAGTCCTGTTTCTTGCCGGGGTAACCTTTGACCATGATCTTATATACAGGGTTATACATTTATAAACATTCATGACTTAGGTACAAATGCTCGTGCTCATCACATAAACAATCATTTTCCCATTTCCCTTGGAAATTCGAAAAATTTTCGGAAATTCGAAAACGAAACCCGCAACCGCCTTGTTTTGTAGTCTGGTGTGCGAATTACTAGAACAGCAAACACACTCTCTTCGGAATACAGGAACTCTGCAAAGCTATGATTTAGTACAAAACTTTTTGTTTGTCATATCGTATGACATTTAGCTGAATCCTAATTTATATATCGAGTGCTAGTTGGTGTAACCAGTCCTCAGCGGCTGGGGTGAAAAGTTTAAGTTCCCGCAGGTCACCAGGAAAAGAGTGAAAGTGAAGTGAAAATGGTTGGTAATGTGCGCTAGGATTTGGTCTGCGGCTTCACAATCGCAGGCCGGTGACTCCTTTAGCCCCCAGGTGGTGATTGGAACGGCCGTAACCTGTCCTGAACATGTTTTGCCTTACCCATATACTCGACGTGTAGTGGTAAAACCAACCGACTCTGATGTCGTCCACCAGTCCTTTTGGAAGTTTTCAAAGGTGTCCCAAGACCAAATCAGTGCCCAAGATAATCGCCACGTTTTCTTTAGACTGAAAGCGGTTTTGAGGCTGTTAGACCTTGATGGAAGTCGGTTAGGTGGTAAATGGTAATCCTTCTAGTGTACTCTGGATGCATAGCTTGGCGTAAGCACTTTCATTCAGACGCAACAGCGTTGCTTTGACACAGTAAAGAAGGAGGTATATGAGCAAGTGCTAATCCAATGTGCCTTGTTAAGCTGAGTGTCCACTTTGTTAGTATGCGTACTGCGATACCATACTGGTGTGCAGTTAGATAGTGACTACTATTGGTAGAATTTAACTTACCGTCAAAACTTACTGTCAAAAACTTGACTTATTCAAAGGTGTTGCATTATCCAACTGGGTGAAAAAAGCTATTTCTTCACCGACAGCATTGCATTATTGCCCATAGTTGAATGACTTTCAAATAAGTCTAGTTTTCGAAACTCAGCCAACTTACCCATAATAGTCCACTAGCCTAGGTCTCCTCCCTATTCTGCTGAAGAATACACTAAAGCTATTGTCGTAGTACCCAGAACTGAGGAAGAACTTTTTGTTAAGATAGGTATTCAGGCGAGTTTGCTGAACATCTACAACTAATACAGGTTCCCGTCACTTAATTCGTCGGTCATCAGCAAAAAAGGCGTAAACACATTAATTAGACTAATTAAGCTGGCGCGATTACGACATTGTCGGCCGGCTATTATGGCAGGCAATTGGCCCGCGAATATTTAATAATAATTGCCTGCTTTGTTTAACGGGCGGGCCGGGCGGGGCGAACACGCCTTGTTATGACACCACCCGGGGTACTGTTGGCAAAACAGACACATGTTTTTAAAATCCAGCTAAAAATCAGCGTTGCGATTTTCTGCGGAGCTGGTACTTGATAGGTACCTCCACCTGCCTAGAAACCACATCAATACGCAGACCACTATTTTCTGTTTATTTATTTTTTAGTTTTTTTATAGTGTGTGTCGTGTTGTGCTTTTGTGCTATAATAAGTAAGTGTATTTAAAAACACATTACAATTTATTGCATGACTGATTTATAATCAGGCCAGCATAGAAGTTTTATCACTACAGTTTTCTTGTTGCTCAAAAGTTTAATGCTTTTTAGATTAAGGAATGTTTTTTTTTTGTTGTTTTTACTTATCACGAACAAAGTTACAAAGATTTTGCAGTAAGATACACAGTAGAAATAATTGTATGAGACGGACGCCTAAGCGAGGTAAAGGTATCAAACCTTGTCATCAGGTTTCCACCATCTTATTCATGTATCAGATTACTGGTCACAATTATTTTTAAAGACTTTCTGTCAACAAGAAAAAAAACAAGAGTGACTACGTGCTAATAATATACCTACTGATTTGTAATAAGTAAATTTGCATGCCAATAAGGTAAGATGTAGCTGAACAAATAAAATACAAGACCTACATTCTGTCTTTCGTTCTTGATACACTGCTAGTTCCTACTAGGAACTACTAAGTAAGTGTCATTTATTTCATTAGCATGTTTTTGTGCTCTCAATAAGAATGCGTAGGAGTAGCTATTTACGTAAAAGTTATACTATTTAAATTAATATTTTACTGAAACCAAGTTCGCGTTACTAAAGATTTTTATACTAATTTGGTAAATGGTTGTTTCTGCAGTCCCTACCCGGATACCCGGTTAAGCCGGAGCGAGCGGCGTAATGACGGCGTCATTTGCGCGTGAGTTATAATTGTCCCGATAACGCCGAGGTAATTTAACGCGGCTCTACATACCAACTATGTATACATCCGATATACAGCAAGTATGGTGTAATTCTGTGTTGTAAGGGTAGTTTCACACTGGCAAGTTTATTTACGTATACCGAATAAAGTGTCGTTTGTTAGTGACAGTTAAATGTATGCTATTTATGTTTAACTCATCATCATCATCATCTCAGCCATAGGACGTCCACTGCTGAACACAGGCCTCCCCCAATGATTTCATGAGGGGGGATTGCCAATACTCGCCACGCTTGGTAGGCGGGTTGGCGAGCGCAGTTTTTTTTATGGTTTCGCACGCAGACGCTGCTGCCCATCTCATGCTACAGAAATTATTCGCCTCTTACGACACGCCTCCTGTTAGCGGTGGGGAAGTGTATTCTTTACGGCCATTTGTTATGTTAGGCCGTTATGTTTAACTGTTCAACTGCATTTCTTAAATACTTATAGGAAAGTAAGTTGCATGATCTTGCACGCCATTCCAAACGATCTTGGGTCCTCTGCATCCATCTCTTCCCCGCCACTCTCACCAGGTCATCGGTCCACCTAGCTCGCGGCCTGCCCACGCTCATACGTCCAGTTCTAGGCCTCCACTTCAACACCCTCCTGCCCCATCTACTATCCGTTCTTCGACAAATAAGACCTGCTCACTTCCACTTCTTACGCGCTATTTCTAGGCCTATGTGGTCTTTCTTCTTATAGAAACCCCCAACATAACCCTCTCCATAGCTCTTTGAGTGACTTGTAGTTTGGTTATCGTCTGCTTAGTTAGCGACCATGTTCTGTTCCATACACCATGACAGATCGTTTGGAATGGCGTGCTATGGAGGATACCTACACTCAGCATTGGGTGGAGACAGGTTGAAGAAGAAGAAGAAGTTGCATGAAACTTTATAGTTAAATATGTTATTAGTGATTCTACTCTTTCTCATAGGACCAACAAAAAAATCACAAAAATTAATACAACAGCCGAACAAATTCAACGACCGTCTGATGTATACTTATAAAAGTATTTAAGTATGTTTATCCGTTATCCAGTCGCCATAATACAAGCTTTGCTTAGTTTGGGGCTGGATTAAAATTGGTGTGATTGTTTTGAAGAACTGCATACCCGACTTAGTGTCGCTATCTCTGAGGTTCCGGGTTCGATTCCCGGTCGGTCAATGTAGAAAAAATACTTTACTATATTGTCTCGGGTCTGGATGTTGTGGTACCGTCGTTGTTTCTGATTTCTGTAACACAAGTGCTAAAGCTACTTATCATAGGATCAGAGCAATGTATGTGATGTTGTCCAATATTTAAATAAGCAAAAATCGTTTAACTAGTAGTTTTAATTTAATTCAAAGGTAAACATTAAATCCTGCTTACTATAGCATGTAACAAAGGGACTTGACATAAAAAGCGGCTAGTGCGAGCGTCCGGGGCGCTTCGAGACGAAATTGCGCTTAGCGAACGGAACGAAATATGTATGTAGTTGACATTTTAAATCACATCAAACCCCGAACCAAATCACATCACTCAGAAAACAATTTGTGTCTAGACAAACCTAACATAGGCTTTACATTGCTATTAAATCAAATTATGTATTAACATTCTTGAAATAAAAATAAATTTATTCATTCATTCTGCATTAATTACAGGTTGATTACTAGAGAATGCGATTTGTCATAAAAATTATGACAAATTCAATTATGCTTTATTAGTTTAAGTTTTTCTGTGTGAATAAAGTATGGTGAGATGGGCAAATTACAATATATCTCTGACGAACTTACATTTACATAGGCTATTCTGTACACAATACCCGGTTAACCCGGTAATGGCGGCGTCATTTGCGCGTGAATTATAATTGTTGCGATAACGCCGCGCCACACCAGCCAAATTAACTCGACAAAGTATGTAAGCACATGTATGTATGTACCCATGCTGCAGTCATCTATGCAGTATATTAAATGAAAGCTGTTGTCATTAACAGTTGGCCTCTTATACAAGCTCAAAGTCATCCAGCATGCTAAGGAGAGAGTTTTGCTTTGCGTTTCTTTATTAGATAAGATCCGAAATGAAGATGTACGTAAAAAAACCAAAGTCACCGAAATAACTCTAGGCTAGTTTCCTAAAAAAATCTAATTAGTCCGTCAGTTGGATTAACAGAAAATATTGGACACATAATTTTTATTTTCTCAATCAAACAAAAAAATGATGAAGATATAGTCCGTTAAAATTCTGCGTAACGTCACGCCTTGCGACACTTTTTAGCAACGTCATTCCCAAACTTTGATGCGCTTTATCTTCGTAATTTTTTGTTTGATAATCTAACTGACGGACTAAGGGCCGATTTGACCAAACACAAAGCTATACCAGAATAACTATTACGGGTATAATTTTACACCTTAAATTTACCCTTGGATAACTTCGATTACGTATTTCGAGCAATACACTATACTCGGTATTGTTATTCTGTAGTTCAAGAGTGAACGATCAACGAATTGATAAATCTACCAAAATCCAGGTAATCCATTTCTTCTAGGTTGACTTGAAATGCCACAACATTTTAATTTTGTAGGATAATAGACTGTCAATGCTAGATGTTGACAACATGTCAGTTTCGAGGTGACAGGAGTGGATTTGACAAGTGACAACTTTGACATTTACTTATTCTCAGTTTAATTTATACACTGTCAAAATCGCCCGTTTTAATATTTTTCATAGATTAGTGGTTGGTAGAATAAACAATTAGCTTACTCTTGATTAAGCGGTGGTATACATACTCTCAAGTTAAAACATACACCAGCTTGGTCGAATCCGGCCTTAATAGAATAATATTTTTTGACCCAGGAAACTAGCCCATTGCAAAACTGAAGTGGCAATAGGTAGGCCACATCGCTAGCAGAACTGACAACCCTTGAGGAATAATGGTTCGCGAGGAGTGACCACGAACTGTCAGACGGAGCGTATTCAGGCCTCCCATTCGGTGGTCTAAATACTTTGTCAAGGTTGCGGAAAGCTTCTGGATGCAAACGGCCCAGAGCTACTCGCTGTGTCGTACTAAGGAGAGGCCTATCTCCAGCAGTGGACTTCCAAAGGCTGATGATGATGGTGATATGACATTTATATATTGTTAATGACACAACTATCGGCGCAGTGGCGTGGTAATTCACCTTGAACGCTGGTCCCGGAGACGTATTTTTAAGTCTACCAATTCCAATTCACTTACGAAGTCGCAGGAGTCGTATACGAATTTATTTTAAGATTTTGAATATGAATTAGGGTTCTAATGTTTCTTAATAAAATCGTCTGTCTGTCCGCGGCTTAGCTAACTCAGAGACTATTAGCACTAGAAAGCTGGAATTTTAGGCTATTTGACTGTTTTCTGAAATAGAGTTATTATTGTTGATATTATATTCAAATATAGCCTCACCAATTTTATTTAAATTTTAAACCTTTGAATATAATCAAAAATAGTAATTTATTCTTTACGTTTTTAAAGGCCTGCGAAAACGCCGTCGGCCATGATGTACTTGTTTGTGACGTCACGAACCTTTAAATATCCATTAAGTTGTAAAGTACTAGAACGGGCATGTTAAAAAACCTTCGTCGACAGTCGCTCTCTGCTACTCTACTCATACTTTGTGCGAGCGTAGCGCAAAATCTCGCATTGGGATGTCGGTTCTAGAACAAAGTTACTCAATGGTGACGTGCCTGTCATTGTGGCCGGCGTTTTTGACAATGTAAAATACCGACAAAAATATAACATTCGAAAATGCATTTTATACAGTAATCATGTACTATTTTTAGTAACTACCGATATGTTTCGGTTCCATATGGTGAAAACTATCAAACTAAATTATTAATTAAGTAAATTTTAGTACAAGGCAAATAGCCTAATAACTCCAACAAAGTGGTAGAATAAAAACTTTAGAAAATATGGTACTTCTCCTACATGAGAACCGGGATTTTTTTTTCTCGTCTATCACATAGAATGTGTGTCGGTTGATAGGTGGTTTAAATATATTCTGGGTGTGCAAATAAGATTTTTCTATTCAAGAACCCGTTTGCGTAATATTAGGCATAAAAGTGTAATTTTTTGTTAGAGTGTCAGAGTGGGGGATACTTGACTTTCTGCCAGCGGAATGGTTGCATTAATAAATGTGAAAAATTTCACGACAGTAGTACTTATATGTATAACGAAGTTAAAATGAAAACTATCACACACATAGGCAGCAAAAACCGCATTTTGTTTCGGAAATCGACGGAACCTTACATCGCGCGTGTCGACACGCACCTGGCCGATACCAGCCCACATTAGCCCAATAAAATAAAATTAAGTAGGTAAATAATATTCCCGCTAAAATTACTGCAGAAAGAATGTAGAGCCTTTTTGTTACTTTAGCGGTAGGTACTGATATTTTACAAAGTTTTAACTCTTTATATTACAATGGTTTACAATACAACGACCCTCATAAATGAGATTATAACCATTTTCCCTTTTGAAAGAGCGCAATGGTTTAAATTCCAATTTAAAGGGATCGAACCGCTGACTTCGGAATAATCGTGATCCTGAAATAAGGATGGCACTTAAAAAAAAAAGAAAAACAATGGCAAAGAGTATAATTACTAAAAAAATTGAATGATTATCATAAAAGGCTAATTCGGGCGCTTATCATGTTAAAAGATTTATGTGTAAAGCGATTCTAAAAATGTGAATGTGGTCATCGACTTTTGGTGCTAACCGTACTATTACAATTATGTTTAGGATTTTTTGGATATTAAATTTTGTGCCATTCGAGGCACAACGGTACAATTATCTACCAGAAAAAAGTGTTTAAAAAAGTTTGTCAGTTTCTCCCGTCTGAGATCTAGTTGGCAGCCCTGTCCCCAACAGGTGTACCATGCTGTCCCCCTGAGGCAGCTCCGAGGGTAACACCTGCGATTGCCCATTTGGGCGGCACGCGACCGCGCGGATTAGGCACGTGCCTATTTTGACATTGATACTTTTTTTGCTTTGATCAAGACAATTGGCAGAGGCATAAATGACAGGTTGCATATTTCAATAGATTGTATTGTTTAATGTTATTTTATTTACTTACGAATTTCCAAAAATAACAAGGAATGATTTTCTAATCAATGAGTTTATTTTTACTATTTGTTAGTGTAAGGGGTCTCTACATTGGCTACGCTCATGCAAGCCACATAAAAGAAAAAAAAGGGTCTCTCCCTTAAGGAGGGAAAGGCCTTAAACGATACCACAGGTATCAATCCTCTAGAAAAAGTAAAATAATTAAACGTACTCCTGGTGCAGTGGTCGTGGGTTTGAATCCCGCAAGGGGCAAGTGTTGTTGTGATGAGCACTTTTACCTTTTGCATACTTACCAAGTTTTAAAATAATACCTGTAATCCTAATTTATCCGATAGATCCTTAAATGTAATGTGAACGATTTATCATCACCATCACGTTTTTTGTATTTCATTAGTCCCGTTCATTATATTTTTGCGCACACTCGCGTCGCATAATCCCTCAGCCAATTTGCCGCCAATTAGCACGGTGTTGCTAGGCAACCATTTGTAAAACTGTCATGGCGGATTAACAATGACATAACATTATTCTACGCAAACTTAAACGTTTTGAGAGAAAATTCATACTATTCATACTAAACACTACCTTATCTTGTCTACCTGCATTTTTGGCAAACTAACTCAATAGGTTTAATTATATCTACTGTCTTTAGAGGGGCAATGACTGTCCATTTTTAAAAAAAGCTAGCCTTACAATAATTTAACGTGATACATCAGTTTTTAATTATATTACATAGACATCATCAATATTACCTATCAAGACTTCGCAGTCTAAGCAACAAAAATCCCTATGTAAATAAGCACTAAGTTTCTTATCTGTGTAGAAAATTCACTAAAAAGTTTTCCGCCCAAAGGAAATCCATGAAACGGTAAATAGCGATGCCTTTCAATGCATTCCTAATAGCCAATGACCATAAAACGCGGCTTAAAGTTAAATACTGTATCCAAAGCAAACACGGCTCCAATTTACAGATTAAAAGGTTGAACGGTATTCCAAAAATGGCTGCTGGTGAAAAATTCACGAGTTATTCGGTCGCCGTCACCGTGCAGATTAAACTATTAACCAAATTGTACGCAACGCTTCGGTAAGGTCACCATTTTGGGAATAACTGCGATGGTGGCGCCGCCATAGAGATCCAACGCGTATCTTCACTCCACTTAGTTCATTCATAGTGCATGAAAAAAGTTTATAATATGTAATATCCAGATATTGAACATCTTTGGTAAGAGGAGACGGTCTGTTAGGTTAAAATTGATTAACTGGCTAAAACTAGTTTATAGTTCTGGCGAGAAGTAGTAGAGCCACTCAGACATCTACTCCTAATATAAAATAAAAAATACAAGATAGGAAGGGGTCGCACTCTTTACCTGCTTAGTATTTCTTTTGGCCGGAACTTTGAAGTTTTTTATGGACAACTGTCAAATGTCATTTTAGTATGACTTATATAAATTTAACATAGTTTATGAAAAGTACGTTCCAAACTTTTCGAATTATTCTGAATTAAGTTTAGATTCTCAGAGGGTTATCATCATCATCAATTCAGCCATAGAACGTCCACTGCTGAACACAGGCCTCCCCCAATGATTTTTATCAGGGGGGATTGCCAATACTCGCCACGCTTGGCAAGCGAGTTGGCGAGCGCAGTTTTTTATAACAGTTCGCACGCAGACGCTGCTCCCCATCTCGAGCTACAGGTATTAGTCGCCTCTTACGACTCACTTCCTGTTGGCGGCGGGGAAGTGTATTCTTTACAGTCGTCCCCACACGGCACCTCCTAATACCAAGTCAACGTCAAAAAGTTGCATCACTATGGCAATCCAATAGAGGGCAGACCGTAGAGACCGCTTACCGATGTACATTCGTCAAACATCAGAGAATTTGAAAAAGTAATGAGTGATTGCGGTTCGAGTTTGCGAATGAACAAGGCTTAAATAGAAGAATTTTTGTAGTATGTATTTTAAATAGGTTAAGCCTACTCATGTTATTAGCCATGACAATAACAATAACTTTAGAATTGCCCTTTTTTGTTACGTGTGTTTAAGTAGACAAGGGCAACAATTTTTTTTAAATCGTTATTATGCGCATACCTTTAATTTTCTCAACTTTTACAAAATATTAAATACTCCGTTTGCATTACAGCAGAATTATTACAAATACAAAAACATTGATCACTGTTTCTGTTTTTCGTGGCAAAAGGCAATAATTTAATTCAGTATAGGACTTCATTGGTTTGGCTACCGAATAATGGTTCGACTATCAGATTAATTAAATACCTATATGAAAAATATACACGTATCTTTCTCTCTCTCCAATCTACCGTCCAATCGTCACTTTCAAAAAGGACAGCGCCTTTTTTAATTCTCTGCACGCGAGCTCTCTCACATACATTACGACGCGGATTACTAATCTAGAGGGTGTTGCGTATTCTTTTTGGTATTAGCGAAGTAGTTACTAACGACTGGATTTAGGTAGTTAAACAATATTTTGTTTGTCTCTCTCATTCGAATCGATCGTTTTATTAATTCAATAAAATAATGATGAACACTAAACATACCTACCTAAGCTGTGAAACTCTGAGCAAAACATGGTTGAAGTAATATTGTTCTAAGGGCTCAATAACCCCTGGTTGCCTACTTATCATTAAAGGATATAGTAAGAGTTTGGCACACAAAAATAATAGGTTACAGAGAGGAAGAAAGAAAATAATTGTACCAAAAAGCTTCGCTCAGTAAATGTTTTTTGGATGAGAGATACCTTATGAGGTCATGCTAAGTAGTTACTAACAACTGGTTTTTGGTAAAATTTTGGGTGAGAGGTACCTTATGAGGTCATGGTTATTGTACGTACTAGATCGTACATTTGTCTGCTGCGCCGTCAGCGACCTACACATCGGCGGATGACCCATGGACCCTGCACATGCACCGTCGGCGCACAATGACAACCTTCTAACTGTGTAGGTACATTCTCTAACTTTTGTGTTAAAACAGTCATACTTAGTACTATTAATAAATCAGATATTAACCGTCAGTGTTGGTTCTCTTTTCCCTCCGCTACAGCCAAAACCGGTAGTAGCCGTCAACTATGATCAGTTTGGTGAGTTTGCCAGACTGGCAGCGGGTCCACACCGCCTACCTATCGTCCTAAAGCCAACTCCCAAGTCTAGGGTAGCAACCCTAGACTGGGGAGCAGCTCTTACTCTCCTATCTATAACCTTATTAAATTTACATATTTATTGTTAGGTGGGACTGAGCCTCTAGGGATTACTTGCTAACATGCTTGATTGCAAACGTAGTGAATCGTGAAAACTTGAATTTAATTTGTTAAAACCTTTTACGATAAAAAACATTCAAGAACTGGTCAGTGATTTTAATTGAAGGTATGATCATCAAAACGACAAGAGCGCATGTTAAAACCTAACTATAGCTCGGACTAAATATTCTGTAACTTTATTTCCTGTAACAAACGCGATTAAGTTTCTTGTGCTGCTTCTCATTACCAGCCGATATTGAGTCCCTAAAGCAATGGTAGTGCAAGGACTTGGGATATGTGTTAGTAACTGGAGAGGAGACTATATACTAAATAAATGAGTAATAAACCTAAGCTATTAATTGCTGTTGCACTTACATCTCTCCCAAGGTTAGGCATCAGTCCTTCTGGTCGCAGGGTTTTGAAATATCTCAAATGAAAGCCTTAGGATAAGATCTAACAATAGAAAGAAATTGCGAGAAATCGTGAGGCGAGTTACATCCGCCCACATCTACAATTCATGACGACCACGACCGCGCTGTCAAGAGCGTAACGACTAAGAAGAAGAAAAGAGATAAGTTTTGATGTTTGTTACCCAATCACTGTTTAACAGCTAGCCAATTTAGCCAAAATTTGTTACACAAATAGATATTAATTGAACACATAAGAACTTTTGTATTTAGTTTTTGTGTTCCCTTTGGCTTAATTCTAAAGTCTACGCAAGTGAAATCGCCGACAGAAGCTAGTAATAACATGAAAGTACGGCTCTCTAAATAATGTGTACGTAGAAACACGTAAAAACAATCATGTTATTTATCTATTACTTACCTATTAACTATACAATTGCTAAAGAATAAGACTTAACCTAGTATACCACCCTGTACCACGCAGTCCCATTTAAATTGATATAAATTAATCCTTTTGCGCGCCCCTCAAGAAAGAAATCCCATTAGGTCCAGATTCGATTAACGTTTTAACAGGGCCCAGCATCCTGCATCTCAGACACAATATAATAAGATCCAGTAGGCTCAGGCGACAGACCTCCCGTGTAGGGGATTTTTAACTCCGCTTTTATTTACGTTTGGTGAAGTGGCTGACAGATAAAGGAACTCCTACACTTCTTATAGCGTCAGTTATACGACGCCAGGCCAGCACTAAATTCAAATGTATATGTCGTTGCGAGATCATAAAATTAATCACTTCATGCTGAGCCCGATCATTTTATAAAGTGATGAAATTTCATGATATAGAACAAAACCCGCTACCCACTACATGACGTAGTCAGGCCAGATTTTTGTTCTATTTTCAGTCGAATTGTGATAATTTTGTCATTTTTACATCAAATTAAAAGTTTACGAGAATATCGTTTTAGATAGTAGGTAATGTTACTAGAAGCGGATCGATACTTTATTGCGACTACTGTTTAATTACTAAAATTGGACCTCAGGCCTAAATAAGCTTTATGTAGTGTGGAGTGAGCCTTGTAAGTCTACTTCTGTTAGGTTGGGATAAGTGTATAGTTAGTGAGTGTTGTTGGCTTATTGTGATCGCCTCTTTGAAGATGTACCGATAGGGTCGCTTGTTAGGAAATAAGTGCTATTTTCAATGCTTTAGCAAATCGTTAACCTAATTGAATGTAACCATGGGTAAACCGACGGTAGTTAGCTTAGGCAATTATGATTTTTCTAAATATTATACAGGTTTATTGAATTGACTGCAATCAGGCCCACTGTGCTAGCTATGTGCGAGATATGGAAAGGTCGATGCTCGGAATCTCGCTAGGGGATAAAATACGATAAAAGACTGAAGATTACTTCGGTCGTTCCATTAGGATATAGTCCTAAAATGTAAACGTAGTGTGGGACGCCCCCCAGCTCGATGGTATGACGATCTTAGGAAGATGGCTGGCAGTGCCTGGATGAAAAAAGCGGAAGATCGTGCTCTGTAGTGCTCTTTGGGGGATGCTTACGTCCAGCAGTGGACTGCAATAGGCTGACATGATGGTGATGACGAGGCCCACTGTAGAAGTAGCAAGCTGACAGTGATAAGACCGCATAAATTGTGCAAATATGAATGTTTTGTCTTCTGCGCTTTTTTTGTTTTATATCGTGTACGTTATAGGGTATCTATTATTATTTATCTATGTCTCCACTTCTTAACATTGTTTTTAAGTGGTTAATAAAATTAAACAATACTTTGTTTGTCTCTCTCATTCGAATCGATCATTTTATTAATTCAATAAAATAATGATGAACACTAAACATACTACCTAAGCTGTGAAACTCTGAGCAAAACATGGTTGAAGTAATATTGTTCTAAGGGCTCAATAACCCCTGGTTGTCTACTTATCATTAAAGGATATAATAAGAGTTTGGCACACAAAAATAATAGGTTACAGAGAGGAAGGAAGAAAAGAATTGTACCAAAATGGTTCCCCGCTCAGTAAATGTGAGTAATGTTTATTTCAATAATTACTTATTTTATTTTTATACCTTTGGAGAGATTACAGAATTATTGACAAACCTCCTTGCGTATGCAAACAGGCCGCTAATTCACCTCTCCACCTACACTGGCCAAACCTATTTAAAAACCAATTCCGTTCGATCAACAACGGCGGACGTCTTCGATTACATCCCTTCAGGGTTGTCAAACAACAGACTTACCGGCGCAGTGATAATATAATATCCTATTTTAATAGTTACCTTGGGTGATTATACAACAACCTTTACAATGGGTCGATAAAAAAATATAATAGTTTAAAAACACACTTTTCAACCGACTTCAAAAAACGAGGAGGTTCTTAATTCGCCGGAATCTTTTTTTAAATATTTTTTATGTATGTTCAGCGATCATTCGTTACTGCGTTGACTGATTTCGATAATTATTTTTTTGTTCAAAAGGTAATACTTTCAGAATGGTCCCATGTAAATTTCGTCAAATTTTGATGGTGGAATCTATAAGAAAATCATGAAACATTGCATGAACTCCGTACCACGCCAACTGATTTTAGTATCTATGTTACCCAATATCTTCGACAAATGTGAACCGATTTCGAAGATTCTTTTTTTATTGAATAGCTTATACTTCAAAGAAGAAGAATACTATAATAAAAAAATGCGAAAAAAATTTACCCCAAAGGGTGGAAAAATAGGAAATGAAATCGGTTTTCAGCAGTTAAATTTTGTTTGTACTCGTAAGATTTGTTTTGATTAGGATTTATCCCTAAAATAGATGAAATAAGTAAATTTTAATTAAAAAAACCGACAAAATGTTTTCGTTTGCACCGACTCCAAAAGTAACTGATTTAGTACTTGAGTATTAAGATTATTTTTAGCTTTTTAGTTTTTTGAAGGTGGTTTTATTTTTTTAATAATATATGTATTAACTCGTCAAAACTAATCAAATGAACCTAAACACGAAGTAAATATTTTAATATTGAATAAGCACTAACCAACTTTTACGGGTACTAATACTTAGATAACTACAAAATTATGAGATTAAACTGAATTATTTAAGTTTCATGTGTACTTATATGCTAAGTTTTTATAGAGAAATAAATTTTATCATGTTGACCTATCTAATGTTCCCTACAACAACTTATCAGCTATTTAGTAGTAGTAATTGTTGTTGTATTTGTGCAGCAGAATGTTAGTTTTTACTCTAGCTAGTGTAGGTATTATTATTGTTTTTAATAATGGAATGTGTCAAAATTTTAAAGTCAGTTTTGCAAACAAAAACATCTTTTGTTGTGTATAATCCAAAGCAAGACTGCTTGAGAAGCTAGTTCTGGACGAATTCAAAAGTTAATAAACACAATCTTATAAAGTAGCCACCCCTACACCCGTTAGTGGGTTGGCCAAACAGCCGGAGCGATCCGACTCGAATAGTTGTTGGAGTACGCAATCGATATCGCCTTCAGCGGGAAGCGATTCGCAAATGGACTTGACGCAAAGTGGGAACACACTGTTTCGAATGTGATTTCATTTAATCATAAAAATAAATGAGAAAATGCGTTTTATTAAAAAGTTAGAAATAATATTGTATTTTTTTTTAAGAAAAAGAAAAACAACACACATTATTAAAATTTATTATAAAAAAGAAATAACAAATAAATTTCATATTGCTTAAATTTGTCTTATAGAACTAAAAAATGGTGTTTACCTTCGTAGCAGCTGCTACGGGGCGTAGCGCTACGGTTCTACTCATATACCTAATACTCAATCAATACTAAATTATTAATTGCGTTCCATAATGTACAGATGTAGATGGTATTCAATGATAAAGAAACAAAGGAATTAAAAAAAGTCACTGTCCCTTTTTTAAATACTTAATTGTAATCGTCATCAAAAATTTACTGTCCACAATTCTAATAATAGTAACTATGACAGTTTAAATCAGATAGTCAATACTCGTTATTATTGATTTATTGAATTTAGGCCTGTACGTAACTTGGTAGGTAAAATTTTTATCTATTAGATAAAAATAAGCAAACAGCCGTGCCGTGTGGGGACGGCCGTAAAAAATACACTTCCCCACTGCCAACAGGAGGGTGTCGTAAGAGGCGACTTAAACTGTAGCACGAGACGGGCAGCAGCGTCTGCGTGCGAAATATTATAAACAACTGCGATTGCCAACCCGTTTGCCAAGGGTGGCGAGTATTGGCAGTCCCCCCCTTTTCGGGGAGGACTATGTTCAGCAGTGAACGTCCTGCGGCTGAAGTGATGATGATAATGATGAAGGAAACAGCATTGCGAGTGCTAAAATGGAATGACAATAGGTCTGTTCTGACGCTCATTGGTTCTGCTAAGCCTGCGGGAGGAGTCTTATGGAGGTGCCCTATGTGGAAGAAAACAGATACTAGTGCTGGCGACGGCGTTGTATTTCAACACGATTTTATTATCTGCATTTATTAACCACTTTGAATAAAATTAAATAAATTATTAGACGACTGTTTTATTGGTTTGCACTCCGTCAGACTACAAAGCCAGTTGCGGGTTTGATTATTGCAAGGGACAAGTGAACCTAAGTCATGGATCAAGTATGTCTATTTGTTATCTATATTTTGATTATTCTACAATACTTATCTATTATCTCAGTATTGTGATTGATATTCCTATAACATCGAATTTTAAAACTTTATATGACACTGGTTGTAATAAATTAAAATTGAAAGCAACTTCAATTTTAAAATATTTAAATAGCGCGTTCTTAGAACATTATTTTCAAAAACAAAACCGACTTGACATAAAGCCGTGTACACACCGTTTGCTGCTCGTTACACGATGGCCCGATAAGAGGCCATTATGTCCCGACAGCCGGGACGTTCCCGCGGGACAACTATTTTATTTTAGTTGATTTATCGGCCGGGAGGTGTCGCCTTCGTGCCGGGATAATTAGAGATATTAAACGATTCGGAGCCTGTGTTAGGTACTTATTAAAGGGACGAAAGCTAGAATATTTTGTGGTGAAAATGATAGTTTAGGATATTGGGTAGTAAAACGTTTGATTTAAATTCAATTGTAGGTGCAAATATTATGAACTGATTAGATATGATATAGTTAATTATAAGATTACGTTTTTGATTATCTGAAAATGGATAACATAAGAAAAATCTTAGAAAACTTATTCACTGTTCTGTAAATAATATTTCAGAAGAAGAATATATCAAATGTCAAAACTTAAAAACTTTATTTCCAGTTTGAATTTCACAGTTGTGCTAATTATTAGGAATTGAAAATTAATTGTGGTATTTGTATAAGCAGGTGTAGGTACGGACTACGGTACACAAATAGCATTTCATTAAAATTTGCATTAAACTGTCATGCGCTAATGTGACATCAGTATAATTAATCGTTGCAAGCGCATAATTGAAACATTTGCTGACTATTTTAATATCAAAGCGCTCGTTGATGCGTCGCTAATTTCTAGTTATTCCAAATTGGTATAAAGACGTCAAAACCGCTGCAATATTCAAATTTCGAATCACCGATCGTTTATTTAAATTTAACACGCAGTTGACTTCGAATGACAATTTCTGTTGCCGGACTGTTCAAATTATAAAACTAACCCTGTTTGTCTATGCGTGAATACAAAGGAGTTTACACGCTATTTAGCAATATATTTCACATTAATCGTATAGCTCGTGAGATGATTTGCATAATCCCTTTCATAGGAGCTGAATTTGTTGTTACGGTAGTTTAATTCTGTTATAAAATGTTCGTCATGCAAACTACTAATACTGATAATTATGGAAATGTGACTAATCTAATCAGGCAATAAATTATAAATGCTTATAACTATTATTATACATAGAATTTCCATGGAAGAAAAACGCTCAGAGTTACTCCTGATAAAAAATATTATTTAATTTTTAAGCAATAGCCGTTGAAATTACTCCTCATCCATCACATAATTTGGCCAAAAACAATTTTTCTCATGCGAAAATATTTCAAATGAGTTTTTAATGTCGCAATCATTGTCAGTCAGACACCTCCTCATAGCTCGTATCGTCCTACAAAATTAGCCGATCAATCATTCGTGTGACCGCAGCGTTATTTGATAGGATTAGGGCCACACGCCACAGATAAAAAAGCGACATTACAAAAAGCAGGGAAGAGCTGATCTTAAAAAAAGTATTTAATGACTTTTCCAACTATTCTAACCAGCCAGTAGTTATTTTTTCTTTTGGCAGCTTACTCTATTTCCGTTAGGTTACTTGTACACTACTAAAATTCAGCATTATTGACTTTATTTATAATCTGAATTCGCACTTTCAACTGTTAGTGGAAATGTTTTGCTTGACTTGTAGCCGTTATTCAAAGCATATACCCAAAAAAAGTAATAGATACGTGTACTTTGGCTAATATGAAAATATCATTAAAGTTTGTCTACTAAATTACGTATTTTGCGCGAATATTCGCACTAGAGCGCCCCCTGGGGACTTTATTAGAGGCGGCGACCCACCCATTATACATTTTTAAACCGTATCCATATAAATTAATGTCAATACCACCCCAGCGTAATATCAATCTTTCGGCGTAGTTGTTCGCGGATTTCGTTACAAATAATATCATTTTGTACGGTGATTCGTTCTGAATGGTGCTACCTACTGCCTGTATCGTATACTTGACGAATTGTTTTGATACTTTTGCTTTATGAAAAAAGTAGCTAAGACATTATGACCAATATAAATACATACAAAAACGAACGCACACGCTAGTCGCCAGTCGTCTAGCGTTGTAAAAGGAAAAGGTACTATTAAACTTCTTCTTAAGTTTTCCAAACGTTTACTGTCGAAGAAAATTTAACAATATTGCATTTATTAACAGTAATTATATAACGTAGGAAAATCTTTAGCCTCCGCTGCTTTTGATACTTATTTTAAGTACGACGCCTCTGTGTAAACATCTGAAATTTACGTAGTACAATAATGCTACGTTGCATGCTTGTAGCTAAATAAGTCCGTATTGTTTTATTCATTTTTTTTTTTAAATTAGTAGTTCGTACCTACAAGAATTTAAGTACACAAAAATGTACATCAGTGCATTTACAGTTGATAAAGATTTTACAGTAATCTAAATAATCTATTTAATTAAAACATAGTATCAATAATCTAAATCCCGCTTTTCGGCCTATAACGAAGTGTTCCCCCAAACGAGGGTTGCCAGTTTACTGTTTCTTTATTCCATTATGTTTTAAACAGAAATGTCAGCTATCGGGCAAGTGCAGCGTAGGGCCGGTGCGCGCGAACAATGACGTTCCAAATTTAAATTAAGATCGCCAATTACGGAAAATCAGTCCTTACCTGCCAGAGTGTATAATTGGGTGTCAGCTGTTGAGATCAGAGGAGTCTGAGTTTTGTACACTATCCTAGGCAGCATAGTCCCAGTAGACTACTACGAAAATGTTTCGTTTATTCAGACGTATAAACCTAATAAATTAAAATAACCATTCACTTTTACCAATCCTTTGACAACTTATAAACAACTAAAATTTGTACAACTAACAAGTAAAAACACGACAGTTTTCAATTCCAAATAGTCTAAATTTGTGCGAAATGGCTAAGCTGTCTATGCCTGCTTTTATTCTCTTCACGGTTTATTAAAGTAGTCATCTCTGTTTCTGATAAAATAGATAAGATAAATAAATAAGACCTAGTAAAAAAGTTAATTATTTTTCTTTAAAAAAGGTTAAGTATTGATTAAAGAAATCAAAATTCTCCTAACAATTCTACTTATCTTGCACATGCTTTCAACACACATAACAATAACATTGGGTACGTACCTTAATTTACGAAGGTATCATCTGACACTATTCCACAGATAACTAGCAGCCAACCGCAATTTCGCCAAAAAATATTTAGGGGAGATATTCGACAAAAAGCGGCCTAATCAAATAAACAAGGGATGCAAGCAACTGATCTGTCGACACGATCTCCAAATTGCGATTTGATATTGGAGTAGGTACTCCCCTAACAGTGATTGTAATCTGTAATGTTGTCAGCGAAATCGATAGTGTTACTTTATACAGTCTGTCCCGGAAATTCAAATTCAAATCGTACTGTATCCTATAAGAGGCCGTCCTTAGAAATCGTCGTATTTCCGTACATTTTGTTCTCTGATTATACAGACGTGAATGATAATTGAAACAAAATAACTCGTAATTTAAAAAGATTAGTTCTTATTTTAAATATATATCTTATTTTAAAAGATTCTTGCATGTAGCGCGAATGAATTTTTCAGATAATTTCAAAAATAAAGGTATATCACCAAAAGAACTACGCTTATTTCAGAAAAATGACGTTCGAGTTACGTTTGAACATCGTTTTACAAGAGAATACAAGTTATTCTGACAATTCGATTTTAACATTTAATTGAAGATATGGTCTATTTGCACATAGGTTGAATACTTTTTTTTACTTTCTTACAAAATATATTAGAAAAAAAAGTCTAAAATAAGATACAGTTTTAGAAATGTTCATTCAAATATCTGTTATTTATCTATCGTTATGAACAACTATTATAAGATTTAAACACTACACAATAATCTTCAGGTATACTTTTAAAATAATAAAAAAAATATTTTATGTAAAACACAATTTTTTTTGTAGTAAACCTAAGTCAAAATTAACTATAAAATCAAGCGCGCAAAACCGATTGTTTTTCAAACCTAGGTAGGACCACAGAATACCTAATAGTACTACCGTACAGAAGACTCACTTCCTAACAAAAGTCAGGTTTAGGTATAAAAATATACCTAGACTCGCTAGAGCTATCCGCCTGCAAGCAAAATTAAAACTTAAAACCGCGCGCGAACCACGAATTTTCTTTGCGCGCCCCAGTTTTATGACCGAGCTGCGAACGACGGCACGGGGTTGTCACTTAAGAAGATTTTGTACCTAGTTGATTTATTAGTTTTACGATTAAAATAAGCATTACAAACATTGATTCTGTAAACATATAAATTTCATCTGAATGTCGTGTGTTCGATTCCTACGGGTGTAGGTATTCCTTTGTAAACATTGTCCTATCCTATTCTTAATATTGTTTCTGGGCTAGTAATATAACTAATTAAGGAATTTTATTTTAACTATTACTACTTATTATGGACATGGAATTAAAGAAGAATAAATATTTCAATATGGTGTGAAATTTAACAAAATCTTAGCTCTGATTCACTATTCGTTTTATTCAGACAACCGGTAAACCAACAACATCTTTTATACGCATTATTATATTGACGTTTAGGCTAAGTAGAAGACATTGCGGGGCAATTTGCAAAAGCAAAAAAAATGACTTATGCGCTCGCGCGACGTGACCGCGACTGTCGTGCGAGCCGAGCGACAGCCCACTGGCA
This sequence comes from Anania hortulata, assembly GCA_963576865.1. Taxonomy (NCBI): domain Eukaryota; kingdom Metazoa; phylum Arthropoda; class Insecta; order Lepidoptera; family Crambidae; genus Anania; species Anania hortulata. The sequence continues at coordinate 5,208,261 of OY756412.1, read as the reverse complement.
TACGCCGCTTCGGGCGGCGCGCTGGCCGAATATACCTAAACTGCGGAGTGACACCCCCCTGGTAGGACGTCCACTACTCAATAAATTATCAATATTATCTTGTAAAGGATCAACATTGTGAACGCTTTATCCCGCATCATAGACGCACACAAGCATAGAACTGTATTTCAATTTTGAACTGAAAAAAGGTGCACGGCCTCTTAATTGCGTTGACATAGAAGTTTGATTTCATTACATCAGAAAGGGATTGCAGAAATGTGTGTTGGTTGGATATTAATTTGAACTTAAACCTCCAGGCGTTCCTGATATAAAGGATCTTGATAGACAGACAGACGGACATCAAAGTTATCCTATGAATAAGGGTTCCTTTTTTCCTTCTGAGGTACGGAATTCTAAAAACAAGAAAATTGGTAAAGTGACTCGACTAATAAAATTAAGCGAAGACGTAAATAAATTACTTTTCATTGGACAAATATTTGTAAAAGTCAACCAACCAACGGCCAATTCATCTCAATTCTATACTAATTAATTACCAGCTACTTCTGGTTACCCAAGCTTCACCCCGATATCAAACAACTTGTCAGAATAATAAGGGAGGAGATCAATTACAAAAAAATATAATTGCATAAAGCCAGCATTAAAGAGGAATGTTGACTGATTTAATAATAATAATGAAGATTTGATTTCTTTATCAGCGGCCATGTTTGTTTAGCTGTCAAAGTTAGTGAATCGACAGCAGGCGCATGCGTGGCACGTGCCGGCGTGTAACGTTTTAATCTAATACGGCCAAGGCATTCATTGTTATACAGCCACGAAATTGAGATGTGTTATTACGAGATTTAGCTCGATTGTTATTTTTATGGCGGAATAATAGGGCAGTAAAGTCAATGAACGTTCTCACGCTTAACTTTTGTAACGCTACGCATACAATTTAGACTATAAACAATATTATGGTCCTCCTTATTATATCCGATGATGGAGAACTATTAACACTAAGTAGGTACTGTTCATATGCCTAAACAATATTGTCATTTTAAGCATAACTTTATTCTTTTTTAACTTTACATTGGACACGGTAGAGCTGAACTTCGCTAAATAAATGCATTACTTGATTATGTGGTTATTATTTCCAAACTTAGGCTATATACATCTCACAAATATTTTTTCTTGAAGTGCGACAGTTAATCAGATTTGTGAATCAAGCTATTAATGTAATGCGAATCGATATGATCTTTTTAAGGGCTTTAATCCCACTTTACATGGACCAGTAATTCTGACAATGTCATGTATTTTTAATGTGAGCCTTTAAATCTTTCCTAAATGTAGAAAAAATCATAAACTAATGCGTTGCTAAACTTACTATCACGTATCTACCGTGCCAAGAAATCTGTATTTTTGTGTGACTATTGTTATACTATTTACGTTTCACGTTAGCCTACATGAATCTGTCTGTATATATGCTCCATCCCCCGTAGCGTCAATCTCTACCAAACATCCCCGTCTAACATCAAATCCGTGAATTTCGCTCGCATTTCTCAAAATCCTCGTGCGTTGGTATTTAGTATTTACCCAGCAACGAGCGGCTATTAATTTACATACTAATTTATCTTGTAATTAAGTACACCGCAAATTGCTATCTCAGCCCTTCATAATCCTTTCGCGCTGTTGCTTGCGTTGCTCTGGGTGGATGGGCTTAGTGTGGATAAGACTAAAATTTTTTTTTTCTCTATGATAATGAACTTAAAATTATCATTCAGTCAGTCATTTTAATATGCCAAAAACATAATAGTATTAGTAATTGTTTTTTTTATTAAAATAACGCTTAAAACTATAAATGTGTAGGTTTGTTTGTTTGTTACTTTTACAGCAATGGATAAACGTGATTTTTGCAAATAATGTAGAATAAAGGTAAGAAAGTAACACAGGCCATTTTGTACTAGAAAATCCAGGATTGCTGTGGGATATAATTTATACTAGCTTTAAATTGATCGATATTTTTATAATAATAAATAATAAACTAAATTATATTGTTTTAGTCCATTAGACTCTTCTTTTATCTACTCGGTGGTCTTACACTTGAATAAAATAAAATACCACGAGCATGTTATTCTTAAAAACATAAATAAAAACCAGGGACGTATCCAGGTTAGCTATCGGCGGCTGCGGCTGGTGTTGACACGTCGCCGACAGACAGGGATTAAGGTTATCTGCATCACAAAGCCGGCCTGCAGCGGATCGCGCCTAGCCCGGTCCTGCCGTGAATGGATAGCCAAAATTTGGAACGTTTTAGAATGGAACGAGGTGGAACGCGTAGGTCCATTTTTGTATACTACCTTTAAGGAATGCTGAAATGTAGTTACGTAGGTAACTTTAATTAAAGCTTTAACTAACGGTGTTCATTAAAAAATTCGTCCGTCACATCGTAGTCTTCAGATAATTTAAAAGTGAGAAGTCCATAGTTTTATAAAAATATCAGTTAATTTACAATAGGATATGTGAAATCTTAAAAATAATGAAACAATGCTAAATTTAAAAAAAATATTTAAATTAAAAAAGATATAAACACATACTCGTTAAAATATGCGCTAGACAACAAACACATCATCGATACAAAAAAAAAAAAACAAATTGACCCGAACCAGGAACTGCACTCGCGACCTTCAAAGCTAATTACCGCTACGCCAATCGGGATTCGGGTCGTCAAGATTTTGATTAATAAATCAGTCTCCAAATAGTCAAGACAAGTTGTTATCGAATCTAAATTGGTCTATTTGTTCGACATCAAGTCCAAGACGAGTCCGGTCGAGGTCTGTTTCTGATTGGAACTTATTCAAGAGCTGTTTACTAAACTTGGCGATATTGAATTGGTTCACCAGAATCATAACTACACTTATGTAAGTAAAGTAATTTAAAAATATACAGTAAGATGATTTTATATCATGCAACATCAAAACTAGCAATTTTGGTGTTACTCCCTTAATAAATGTTGTTGTAAAACACAACAACGACCTGGACACGCCCCTGGTGTCTATTTTATACTTTGTTGTAATGGGATAAAATGCTTGCGATATTGTTTATTCTAGTTATGAGTAAAATCGAATAAAGAAATGATTGCAAATGTATAAAGCAACTGAATTTATTTTAGTCTGTATTGGCTCTGTGGCAAAAATTATAGCAAATTATTTTCACTTAAGTAGAGAAGGACAACATTACTTACGAGAGGAGAGGCGAGCACGCGGACTTGACATCGCCATCTCTAAGGTCGCAGGTTCGATTCCCGGTCGGGTCGATGTAGAAAACGAACTTTTCTATATTATCTCGGGTCTGGGTGTTGTGGTACCGTCGTTATTTCTGATTTCTTTACACATGTGCTTTAGCTACCTACTTTAGGATCAGAGCAATGTATGTAATGTTGAAATGAAGAATTTAGGCAACTTCCATTTAATAGATTTAAAATCGCACTAAGGAAATGGCTAATGGAAAACAATTTCTACTCAATCGACGAATTCTTTAAACATAATACCAATTAACTTAATCGTAATGACCAATGTTATAATAATTTATGTACTTAATTTTTTATTATATCTAATTTAAATATAAATAATAATCTAATATTTACTAAATTGAATGATATTTAATGAATTGAATTGTATTAATAATGAGCCAATGATAATTTTGTATTAACACATTTAATGAATCATTTGCATGTTATGAATCTCCATAGCCAAATAGGCATAAGAAGCTGACTGTTAATCGACCATCTGCATTTTTTTGACCACCCTATTTAAAAGCAAATAAAGAATTTGAATTTGAATTTGTCCAATATTTTTATTTATTTATTACTCCCCGTAACGCCGGTTAGTACTTTGGCGAAGAAATGATAAGTTTAAGCTGTACAGCGTTTATTTACATATTTTACATTCACCTTATACAAACAGGAGAAAAAAATATTTCAAAATTGAAAAAACGGCTTTAGAAAATGTACAGGCGACAATCAAATGGCAACAAACAAAAGATAACATGAAAAAAGTTGTTTCACGAGTTGCCGTGGAGGTTTTATTGCCTTATTCAACTAAATACATACAATGTAAACACTAAAGGTAACAAATTAAAACATTGCATAAAAATGTTAAAAATTAGAATATATATAAAATTTAATTAAATCACCTCCTCTCTCCTCGTTTTCCAAAAATAAATAAATTAAGGAATGTTATTAGTCTTAGTTTTGGTTTTGTAGTAGATAAGTTTTATAACTCTGTTTATCTGTTATTTACATGTAGCATTGTATAAGATAACATCATGTAGCATTATATTAGATATGTAAGAGCGGGGCCTCCTGACACAAGCATCAGTTGCTTAAAAGAATGGTCCTAAAAAAAGAACTATTGTCAGACACTACATGAAAAGAAGTAAATATTTTTCATTTTCCTTTTTTTTATTTTTTATTGCCGCCACAGTATGCCCGGCCAACAGACTTGATATCACAATGATGTGTCGTGTATGCGGCATAGTGTATGCGGTGATACTTAGTATTCTTTGCGTCAAGCCAATCGATATGCAGTAAGAGGTCCCATTTCACGGCTGGGTGCCTCTTCTAGCTCGTATTAAAACTGTTTTTGGGAATTTTGGATCAGCCCCTCGATTCAGAATTCTCCGACAGCGAACTGTCAACCGGTACATCAGGTGCACTAATGTTAAACCCTATAGTGTCACGTGGTTTTCCGGTTGACAATTTCTCATCGAACGGTTCTAAATCAGGGGCCATGACCCCGATTTAGAATACTTATTTAGAAGCCATAAAGTGCCGTTGGGGACGGCCGTAAAGAATACAATTCCCCACCGCCAACAAGAGGCGTGTCGTAATAGGCCACTAATTCCTGTGGCAATTGACAACAAACTGTGGCAACAAAAATTGAGCTCGCCTGCCAAGTATTGGCAATCCCTCCCAATGATAAGTCATTGGGGAAGGCCCTTGTTCAGCAGTGGACGTCCTATGGCAGAAATGATGACTAGCTGCTGCCCGCGACTTCGTCTGCGTAGACTTCAGAATAAAGCCAAAGAGGAATAAATAATCATCCCACGGGAAAACTAAAACGGGATAAAAAACTGTTCTAAGCTAGATCAACTTCTAGACGTCTGTTGTTATAAACCGTTCAGACGTTTTAAAACCGTAATTAAATAACAAACATCCCTCTACAAGGTGTAATTGAAATAACGCAAAACCTCTTACGGACTGATTCTGGTGCACAAATACAACAACTTTCTTTTTTTTGCTTCTCTACTTTCCAGATATTGTTATCATATTTATTATTGGTCTATGTAGTCTATATGTTATATTAATATTGTATGTATTTTATGCTATGATTTTTAGTCAATTCTGTTTTTAATAAACGTTATGTCGCACCGCCCGCAAAACATATCTGTTTAGCCAAATGGTCGACTGGCAGAGTGGCATGGCATTAAGTCCATCTTTTGTACGATCTTTATTTGTGCAATAAAGTTTAAATAAATAAACTTTTTATATAGGACCAATCGAATTCCCAAAAAAAAATTTACTCTTACATATAAACTGATGTAAGTTGGTCGCGGTTTTGTATGGGAAAGTATCATTTGATGATGGTCCCATATAAAAAGTTGCTGCATTTGATTTGTTCTGCAGTAGAATCACCCCCTAAAAAGTTGATTTGTTTTTTAAAGTAACACCTATTACACAAACTTTCACATGATATAATAGTAAGTAAGATTAATCTTTTAAGTATAGTAATTGCTGAATTTACAATAAATTGCTTTTCCGAACGTAACAAGAAAAATAGATTAAATAATAACCGTATTGATCAAAATAATTAGGTAAGTAGGTAATCGTATTCTCAACGGATTACATCATTATATAAATCGAAGCTACCTAAGTGCGACGAATTTTGTGGTCATAGACAAAATCGCGGCGCTAAATTAGTAATGGCTAACTTCCTAATTTATAATTGTGCTAATTTACGAAATAAATAAGTAAAATAGTAAGATCTAAGTAAAAGTACTCTGAAGTACTCTAATTGAACTCTAAAATCCAAGCAAACCTCTTCAAAACTTAATCCAACACGACATAAATCCTCCTAATGTTCGCTTCCGACCTCTTAAAACGCTTGTATATTTTTAAACTATTTAAAAGCAATAAAGGTCTGGCACGCGCCTCGCACGCGTCAGTCTGCGGCGGTAGCTGGCGAGCGAATGCGAGAGTTTGCATAATTTTTAATCACACGCTTGAGTGGGTAGTCGGCTAAAATGACGGGCGATTTAAGGGTAGTTAACGGTTGGTTGTTAAAAATACCGATTTCAGCTGGAGATTTTCAGATCGGCTGGAAAATGGGATATTGGTTTACTTTATAGACAGCGAAAAATTGAGGATTGAAGCATACAGTGATAATGATAACACATGTGCAATAAATAAAATACATTATATTAGTTTGATTTCACGTTTTCCGGGTCATAAATATAAATAAAACTTTTGTGACTTTATTTTATGCGGACCCGTGGATTTCGTTTTGCTTCAACTTAGGTTTATGGCTAACAACTGATGATCACAATAATACACTTTAGCATACGTTTTTTGAAACAATTGTCCTTCTGACTTTCCCTGGCGGAATTCGTTTTCTGAATCTGAATTTTTTCCAGTTCCTTATACGGCTTCCTTATATTTAGTGCGTGTATTTTTTCCGAGGCCTCTAACCAGAATAGAGGGATTCTCTACCACGGTGCACGACTATGAAATCGCAATTATGACGTCACAATGGCGTCCCCAAACACAATTTTCGCCCTTATTAAACCGCCATCCGAGCGTGAGATTAAAAAATAGATCACGCTGCTTAACATCACAATAGGGGGATTGACATAATCGGTTGCGTATCACTTAGTTGCAGAATTAAAAACTGGATTTAATATTGTCGTGACTTGAAAGTATTGATTTTTTTTGCAGTTAGTTAACAGCAGAACTTAAGAATGTAGTATTGACGAACTTACAAGGAGGTGGTTTCTTCATCATCATCATCATTTCAGCCATAGGACATCCACTGCTGAACACAGGCCTCCCCCATCCAGTGACTTTCATCGGGGTGGGATTGCCAATACTCGCTACGCTTGGCAGGCGGGTTGGCGAGCGCAGTTTTTTATAACATTTCGCACGTAGACGCTGCTGCCCGTCTCGTGCTACATGAATTAGTCGCCTCTTACGACACGCCTCCTGTTGGCGGTGGGGAAGTGTATTCTTTACGGCCGTCCCCACACGGCACTGTGGTGGTTTCTTATTCGTCGTATACTTTGTATGACTTAACTTTTAATTAGGGCGTCCAATTTTGGTAATTGTTTGTGTTTTTGAATAGGATCGAAACCAGTTAATATTTATTTCAGAATTTATACGACCCATTTGATAGTAGAAAGATTTGACCATAAAACTAAATTTGCCATAGTTTTTAAGTCGGTAGTTGGAGTATGTGATAATTAATTTAGCGAAAACTTTATTATTCCGGTTAAGGTTCCATAGTAAAATAACAGGTTTCCGATCCCTGGTTTTTGATAAGGCAAATTTTGAAGATGGTCCTAATTATTTTGCCGTATTTGATCCAGTTTGAACCAACAGTTTTGGTAGTGAGAGTTGTTGGACGAGTCCTACACAATAGAGGTAAAAGCGTATTTTAACACATTTTTATTACCTTGACTTGTATTTAACTAACAATGTAATCAAATCTTGGTAGCTTTTTTGGTAAAAAACAACCTATCTTATGGAAAACATCTGTCTTATTTGTTAAGTTAAACGTAGTTAACATAGATCTACTCATATTATAATTCCGACAGAAGGTCAGAACCTACCGGAAAAAACCATGTCATCATCATATGTCAGCCTATTGCAATGCTGGACGTAAGCCTCCCCCAAAGAGCGCCAAAGAACACGATCTCCCGTTTTTTCTCATCCAACCACTGCCGGCCAACTTTATAAGGTCGTCGGTCCATCGAGCAAGGAGGCGTCCTACAATACGTTTGCCAAAGCGTGGTCTCTACTCGAGAATCCGTTTACTCCACCTTTCATTGATTCTGTGACAGATGTAGCACGCCCACTGCCACTTTAGTTGGCTACATTTTAGGGATATCAAATTATTTTGGTCTGCTGCCGGATAGCCTCGTTTCAGATTTTATGCCTTAACGAAATTCCAAGCATCGACTTTTCCATAGCTCGCTGAGTGACGTGTATCGGTGGGCCAGCTTTACCTATGTGCCTAAATCTGATTAAACTTTCTCAAGAGATGTTCTTTTTGGCGCAAACCACAGTTTATAAAAAGCGGAGAGCGCAAATATTCCTGCATACTAAGTTGGTCTAACAAAACAAATCGGTAGAAGCAATTTCCTCATACGGCCTTAATGCGGGCTTTTACTGCGCTTGTGTACTCACGGCGCAATATTCCTCCTTGCAAATAACAAAACTTAATTTATTCTGTGTTTGGTTGAACAACATTTTTCTTAATTTAGCTCATAATTAAGTAATAAGTTGTTAAGGTTTATAAACATAACTAAGTATATCCTAAAATATGGCTGACCATTTATATGTTACACGTTGTTTATATTACCAAAAAGTCCAAAATACCTTAGTTGATAAAGACGAAAGTCTACCACCAGTGCGTGTTACCAGTGATAACATATGGAACTGGCCTCCCACTATGGGCCTCATAAGAAAGCTCGTTGCACAGCGTGCTATTGATAGGACTATGCTCCGTGTTCCTTGCGAGATCGAATCAGAAATAAGGAGATCCGTAAACGAACAAAGTTGCTGACATAGCCCAACGGATTAGCAAGCTGAAGTAGCAGTGGGCGTATCACGTAGAACTGGCGGCCGATGGGGCAGGAAGGTTCTAAAATGAAGGCCATTTACCGGCAAGCGCAGCGTAGGACGTCCACCCATCAGGTAAACAGACGACCTGGTATGGGTTGCAGGAAGCAGCTGAATGCAGGCCGCTTCCAACCGGCCAATTCAGAAGTTATTAGAGGAGGCCTATCTTCAGCAGTGGACTTCCTAGGGCTGAAATGATGATGATTATTATTATTATTTATCAATAAGAATAAGATAGGACCATCTACCCTAGATATCGGAATATCAAAATAATTTTTAAAATTATTGAATTGCGTGTTTTCACGCCGTGTGTCCTGGGCGGGCGGGCGCTATGATTCTTTTTAAAAGCTTTAAGCGCAGAGCCGCCTAAATATGCAGCTTTTAAATGAAGTCTTAGACGTTGCATGTTCCCGTTTGATTCAGGTTTTATTCGCTACTGATTTGATATTTAAATCAATGGATTAAATAGGTTAAGAAGGTTGAAATTAAATCATTTAATTTAGTCTATAAAATTCAATTTTACACAATAAAACCAAAAACAACACACAAGTAATCTTTTTTGTAATATAAAAAACCAAAGAAACATATATTCCACAACGCACTTTTTACAATTTTCTCTCTAGAAGACAGTTTTTGTTAATCTCTCAGGTGACCGATTAACCTAAATTCTTACATAAAAACATGTTAACATTGACAATTAAATACATAACCAAATACTCATTGAAATGTGTTGACTTAAGGAATGAATGGGCGTTGGTTTTTATTACCTACATTCTAAAATTGGGCATAGGCACTGATTTGGTATTATATTAGTTGTAGTGTTGACAGTGATTCCTGAAATAAGGAATATTTCATATTCTGCGCTAGGAATATCTTAGTAGATCAAATTTTTATTTTATCCTAATAAACAATTAATCATCATTATTTATATTATTTTAACTAATTTACATTACCTTCATTGAAGCCGTTCTCTTCGTTACAGATTACCTTATTACTCTTAATATGGTATGGATGAGTGGCCTATAAAAGGAGTGGTTCTGCATGCCTCTGTATTGTTGTTATGTCTTATGTTTTGTCTATTACAATGTTATTTTTTAAATTTTCGTTGTTATAAAACTGTAAGAGTTGATATTGTAAGAGTTTCATATCAGTAATAATTGGTAATGATAAAATATTCATTATAAAGTGACAATTCACTTAAAATAAGAAGCCAACCTCTTATTTAAAATAACCGACTGTTTTATGAATAATATTTTTTATAAAAACCGTGCCGTATTTGTCAATGGAGCAACACCAGTGTCTAACCGTCTAGATCCGGAGCGATTTATGAAAGAATTGGATTCGCAGTTACCATGAGTCGCAGCGTTTAATGCGCGCCGCATAAATTGGGCAGATCTGCTCTGATCTTTGACGTGTAATTCCTTTAGGTATTACCCACGTATTACCTACCATTAGTAACACGGCCATAGACTAAAGAGGTCTGTGTAGGAGCAAAAAATTGTCCATCGACATTTTTAAACATGTCATGTATTAATTGCGAATTTAAAACTAGACAATGGTGCTTATAAGTAATTAAATTACCTTTTTCGGACTTTTTTGGATTTTCCACAAAATTGTTGTCTTGTTTTTGATGTCTTTTAATATTCATTATTATATTGATGTGTGTGCGAGCAGACTTTCAGGAAAGTCTATACTTGTACTTTTTTGAAGTTTATGGCGTAAGTTTTTTGTTTTTATTTAGGTATTTTTTAAAAAGATTTGGACTGTTAATAGAAGGGGAAAATAGATAAGTGATTGCACATTGTATACATTTTATTGGATAAAAATTCAGATAAAACTTTATAATTAATATAATTAAAACTAAAGACGCATTGACGCACGAGATTGAACGGAATGGGTATGGGCAGATAGAAGCGAGTTCGTGATAGAGAATCGATCATAGAGGCTAAAGTTCGATAAAGATATGATTCCCAGTTCGGCTCAATTCAGAAAACGATCTTTTCTAAACTGGGTGTGCATATAAGCACATGGCAAAATAAATGTCTGGTACCTCGTAGCACAAGAATGTTAATTCCGTATTTATAAATAAATAATAATAAATCAATAACTATTGGACAACATCACATACATTGCTCTGGTCTTATGGTAAGTAGCCAAAGCACTTGTGTTACAGAAATCAGAAACAACGACGGTACTACATCACCCAGACCCGAGACAATAGAGAACAGTTATTTTTCTACATTGACCGACCGGAAATCGAACCGGTGACCTCAGAGATAGCGACACCAAGTCCGGCATACTCGCCTATCGGCTACGGGGGTCATCATTTATATTTATTAATATTCAGTTTATTATATTCTGCTTTATGTCACGAATTTTTCCATTGCGAGTTGTACTAAGTATTCCTAAACCACAACATTTTGCCAAATTACTACACTGGACCGAAATATGACATCTGGTAGAGGTTTAAAGTATTTTGATCTTACTCTAAATTATTATCATTGCGCATTTTTTATTTATTCAAAATTCGGGTTCAATTTGCAAATGTTTCCGAAGAAATCTCGGGAGATGGGCCCGCGTGCTTTGAGTACCAAGTATGTGAACAATAGTGATGTGTCGTGTTCAGGGTGAGATGGTGGCAATCGGAACCTTTGAGCAGTGCGTGTTGCCAGTAATGACTTAAGGCACTGAGACGTTGTCCTTGACTTTTGCACAGACTGAATAGTATGTCTAGCTAAACGTACTACACACCTTATATAAAACTCAAATGTATTCTAGCAATTTTTTTTTTCTATTCTATTCAAAGTCGCACAATGTGCTATGAAGAGAGCTATGCTTGGCGTTCCTCTGCGAGATAAGATACGAAATGAAGAGAACAGTAGAAGAACCAAAGTTACCGGCATAGCTTTTTAAATTGCAAAACTATAAAGTGGCAGTGGGCAGACCACATCGCTCGCAGAACTGACAACCATTGGGGAAGAAATGTTTTCGAATTGAGACCGCGAACTGAAAGACTCAGCGTGGGTAGGCCTCCTATGCGGTGGACTGACGACGTGGTCAGGGTTGCAGGCAGCCGCTGGATGAAAACGCTCTGTGAGGCCAATGTCCAGCAGTGGACTTCCAGAGGCTGATGATGATAATGATGAATCGAAACAGAGTACCTAATTCACTTTGTTTTTTAAAATTTTTCTAAAGAATGAAGTTACTTAAAAAGTAAATTTTACTAAGCATATCATATTGCTTATGTAAGTAAACGATGATTCTAAGTATGTAAATAATTGCCCATGCCCAACTGACATTAAAACTCAAGTAGTAATTTCAACAAGAAATGTTTTAGTAAATAATGCTATAATTAAAAATATTATATTTTATATATTTCTGTAAACATCAACTGTAACTTGAACCTTTTGTGTAAAGATCGAGTATATATATATCTAACATCATCGAGTGCACTCACATTTACACCTTAGACAGTCAACGTCAAAAGGAGCTAAGTATCTGAATTTTCCAAAGGAATCTCATCGCAAAACATACCACAATATTTTGAAAAAATCATTACGAAAATGTCAAATAAATAAGTTAGGTTATTGTAATATTTAGAAGAGTCAGTAGTTGTGGAAAATCTTTTTGATCAGCTAATTTTGATGCTGACTGTACGACTGATGTTTATCTCATACGACTAGTAAGAAATATTGTGTTTATATCGCTTTCTATTCACTTTAAATAATTCCTATTTGTCAATAGTTCTTAGTTTTTATAATTTAAGAATAACGCAGAAGCGTTGTATCGTAGCCTGAAAATGAACGTAACTCATACTCGTAGCATGTTAAGTCATTGTCTACTTCTTGGTTTCGTAATATGCGACTCAAGACTAAGTACTCGTAGCAGGTACTCGAGTCCTTCGATAAAGTACATCACTAGCGTACCTACATACTAGTTCGCAAGTACGGGGCGCGTTCATCAAATATGTATCGCGGAACCGCGTTCGATATCGCGCCATGTAAAAGACCGCCATCTTGTTTTGATAGCTTCGTCGGAAAAGTTTCAGCAAAGAGGTCGGTTAAATGACGATCTAAGCGAGCCTAACCTTAAGGGAAACCCGAAGCATTTGTGAAATACACGGCAAATTTATGTATTTTACATTTTACAATGTATTCTAAAATACTTTTGAACGAAGAGTTATTTTGCTACGATATTTTTGGTTCCTTTATAAGTTTAATCCGAATCTAAAGGATGTTGTTTTAAACAATAGCCACATCGAAATCACCAAAAAAATTTGCTGCTCCATACATTATCATCGAAGTAGCGTTAGATGTATGGAAAAACAAAAAAAAATCACGATTTCAAAGTTGACCCCATAGAAAATGTTGTTTGTATTCATGAACACCTCCGCCTCCTTAAATTTGGCTACTGTTCAAAACTACATCCAATATATGTATATTTAGAGTATAGAGATATTAGTTGAGAGAGTTGTTGTTACTGTAAAGCCAAAAATATAATTTGACAAGTGACAATGCAAGTGGCAGTGCAGTCACTTTGCACGTATTAGTTCCGGCACAGGGCCTATATAAGCACTTGCACTTGTCACTAGCAATTGTTTTAATCGAAATGTTTCTCAGGCATAACGTTGTTATGCTCATCATCATCATCATTATTTCAGCCATAGGACGTCCCTGCTGCGGCCGGTTGGAAGCGGCTTCCTGCAACCTTTACCAGGTCGTCTGTCCACCTTGGACGTCCTACGCTGCACGTCCTACGCTGCACGTCCTACGCTGCACGTCCTACGCTGCACGTCCTACGCTGCACTTGCCGGTAGGTACGTGGCCTCCATTCCAAAACCTTTCTGCCTCATCGGCCGTCAGTTCTGCGTACTATTTGCCTTGCCAACTGCAACTTCAGCTTGCTAAATCGTTGGGCCATATCAGCGACTTTGTTATGCTCGTTTTATCGTAAAAAAAAATCCGCCACTAGCGTGTTTGTCATTTGGTAGAGTGCCTTTTACACTTGCCGTCGCCTCCGCCTGATCACGTCCGCTAGTATGAGACTCATCTGATCGCTAATATCGCGGGTCTACAATAGACTGCATAAGCGCCTTCAGCGCTCACCAAAACTTATCTGGTGTAGCTGGGAAAGCAAACCTTCTTCAAAAGCCGCTAGCGATAGGACTGGACTAGATCTGGAAATAATATAGACCCCTAAAATGGTGCAAACTAGAATCTGGAAATAAAAAGAAGAAACTATATAAAAAGGATATGTTTACTTTTTGTCCAAGGGCTGATAATACTGTTATCTCTAACATTTAAAGGTCTATAACTTAAAATAGCTACCGTTTTAGTACCAGACTAGATAAATTTTATACCTGTTCATTTTGTATAATCAGTTATTCGAAAAGCTGTTTTAACCTGCAACAATAAGGTTTATTTTCTCTGAAATTTACATCGAAAAATAGGTAATTTGTTGCTAGAAGTGAGCAGTAAATAAAATACGTTTTATACAGCAGTTTATCTGAAGATTGAGCTACAATGAGGGTTAATTCAGTGTGCTCGCTTACAAATGCCACGTAATGCGGTACACATACGTAGACTTAAAATTATAACTAAACACGTACCTACCATAACACTTGAGACAGCCACAAAATCATCGTAATCGTAATCATAAGTGGCAATTTTCTGTCCTAAACTGAATAAATATTTTTTGACTTTGACTTTGACTTCGACATCGACACCAGATCCATAAACTCATCATAATCAGCCCACGTCAGTCCACTGCAGAAAGATCTCACCTGCTACATCTTTTCCATCTGCTACAAGCAGCTTTGCGTATATCATCGCTCCGTCTCGTGTATTTATTTGTTTCTGGGTGTCTCGAAGACACTAAACTTGTATTTGTGTGAGAACACACCCGCAGTGAAGGTAGATGAGAACTAACACAAACGATTAATAGGTATCTAATTTATGTAAAAAGTCATCTATACTTATAATTTATGTTACAGATGTACACAGTTAAGAGTTTCCCATTGTGTGCCGTCGAGGTAGAGTGCTGACGGCGCATGTGTAGGAACCATGGGTCAGCTGGTTTGTGGTTCACTGACGGCGCAAGAGACCCATGTAAGAGGATTCTCATACAGTACTCTTATCATACATGCGCATACGAGCTTACTTATAGCTCTACTACGTACGCTGGCTATTCATTCGTTGTCTGGCAGGTGAGTGGCAGGATACACGACGTACGGTCAGCATCAAAAGTCGATGACTACATTTAGATTCTGGCGCTTGTCATGTTAAGCGATTTAGGTGTAATATGGTAAACAGGGTTACGTTTCTACGTAAAAAACAAACTAATTAAAAAAAAAATCCATTCTGCATCTGGAAAATAGAATACGTAGAAAAATTACGATTACTCGATTAAATTGCACCGTATGTGCACTGCACGAGGTTCTTGTTGGAGCGGCGTCGCATACGCCTGTGATCTCTGATGAATGACGGCTCATCTCGCGTTTTTTTTCCGGAAATTTTTAAGCTTATTTTACTCCAGAAATACGACGACTGAAATTAATTACGAAAATTAGTATTTTTATATTGTTCTATGCACATGCACTACCTTGAAATGGAGCCCTGTAAAGCGATTGTGAAAATCTGAATGTGGTCATCGACTTTTGATGCTGACCGTACAAGTGAGGTTGACTTCGATTTTGTAAATATTGTTCTATAAACCCTATACATAGTCATCCGCTTCGAGTGAAGATACTGCATCAACTTCTTTTATGACTGAGCGAAATTGTCTCTCCTCAGCAAATGTAATAAACAGACACTGCTGTTAAAGAAATGCATTATTTTTCCTCCAAAGAAAAGTTGGAGAACTTTTATTAAAGAACATTTTAAGTTCTGTCTGGTGAACTAAAAACTAAATATTTTCAGTTGTTTTTAAAACTAGTTAGTAGAAACAGCTTTTGTAAATGAAAAAGTAAGATAAAATAGGTTCTTTTGTAGTTCATCTGTGTGAACGTTTGATTTAAGAATGAAAGTTATAAATTGACGAAAGTTATAAAGGATCATCATAAACAGCCCACGTCAGTCCACTGCTGAACATCAGAGGCCTAATTCCCGTAATTTGTCAGTAGTCGCAATCCGGTGTCGATCCGCTCCCAGTAACATTACGATCACAAACGGTATTCTCGTAAACTTTTAAATTGACGTAAAATTATCAAAACTACCACAATACGACTGAAAATTGAGAAAAAAAATATCTAAGTATGGTTTCTTCCATTTTCAGTCGCATTACGAACTATAATTGCATTTTTTGGGTATACGAGAATACCGTTTGTGATCATAATGTTACTGGGAGCGGATCGACACCGGATTGCGACTTCTGTCAAATTACGGGAATTGGGCCTCAGGTCTCTCCTAAACCACGCCACTGCGAGCATCGACTATTCTTATCCATCCACATCCAGCAGCCTTGCGTATATTTTATTTATTTATTTATACTTTATTGCACATTTAAAAATAATTGTACAAATGGCGGACTTAATGCCAAGAAGCATTCTCGGTCTCTGTCGGAGGGCGCCCCTTGCCTCGTCGCGGGCTCCACTCAAGAACATTTTCACCTTCATGACGACCTCCGTAGCCGAGAGGCGAGCATACCGGACTTGGTGTCGCTATCTCTGAGGTCCCGGGTTCGATTCCCGGTCGGTCAATGTAGAAAAATACGATACTTTTCTATATTGTCTCGGGTCTGGGTGTTGTGGTACTTTCTGTAACACAAGTGCTTAAGCTACTTACCATAGGATCAGAGCAATGTATGTGATGTTATCCAATATTTATGATTTATTTATTTATTTATCTGTTATCGTTTCTAAATAAAGGGATAATGGGATAAGATTATTTAGACCTATTCTTTGATGTCTTGGTCGGGAATGTCTAAGTTTCGTGGCAATTTACATTTAAATATTAGTAAAATTTATACAAAACGTCTCTCTCGGCAGTTTTTATTCTATGGATTTATTTTCATTTTCTCTTTTTCTCTGTTAAGCAAAAACCTACTTTAAAAAACTGCACATGGCTCTTTTTTTGCCAAATTTTGTCTATGACATTTAATTCTTAATCACTTTACCTCATCCCGTTAGACAGTATTAACTGTACTTATATATGATTGAAAGTTATATTCTTCAAAGCTACTAAAACTTCTCAATTTGCGTCGTTCGTTTTCTGTCTAGTGATGGACCACCAGATATATTCGCGTCATAATCAGCCGAGACCTCGTCACCGGAGCGTGTAAGCGATCAAAGGCAGTAGCTAATGGCGGCGATTTACATTTAATTATACATATCGCGCAGTTTAACATCAATTTTACTCGCGCGATGGTAAGGGGACGTTCCGTATAGACGATTAATCGATTAAGATATCAGCGATTATAGATTAAAGGACATTGGCAAGCCCTGGCTGTTTGCTAAGGGATCGTTAGATAAGTTTGGCTAGCTTTGGTACAAACAAATATTAATATACAGAACAGCGCTATTCTTGTAATTTATTTATAAGTATATACTTACAAAGTTTTGGAGGATGTACTTGTAGCTCAGTGGTGCCAGCGCATTGATAGTGATTACCAAAATTAAGCAACCCACACTATTGTTGTGTGTGGATGGGTGACCATTCCATAATATTTGATGTAATTTTTAACAAGGTTTCGCAAGCCACGTTAAAAGTTAGTCCCAGCTAATAATCACTTATTGTGAAACCTATAGTAGAGCTATGCCTGTGACGCCTTAACAGGCGGCTTGGTGATATCTGACAGAAAGGCCTATGTCTTAGTCACTAGCCTTAAAACATTCCTCTATTAATCCGCACTGGGCCCGCGTAGTAAAGTATTTCCCAAACCACTTTATAGGTGAGGCCTGTGCTCTGCAGTGGGACGTACATCATAATAGACCCTCTTTACTTTTTTTACAAAGTTTTACGGGCAATGACCACAAATATGTATCATTTTTGATGCCTAAATAGTTTCTAATATTTAACCGTAGTTACCGTCGTCACCAAACCGCACCTTACCAACGTGAAACCAATACTCTAACGTTACAGCTGTCGCTCTCTATCACGGCTGCGACGAAAGAGACAGATTCAGGACGGCTCTAATTCTGGCAGGAACCCGAGATCCTTGAGGCGATGATTAACCGTGTCCCACGCTGCATCACACATGTTGGTGTTGATGTTCCACGGTGACACACTTTGTTACGATAATAATAGATGTATACTGCTTTTAAAGCTAAATAGACATAACACACACTCACTGCTCACCGTTAGTTGCTTTTGAGAATGTTTACAGAATGCAAAAGACAACAGCAAATCAGACCAACTGACTCCAAATTAAACTATGAAACTATGTATGTCCGATGTTCAAAATTCCTGTCCATTTCGATTCATCAAACAAGATGTGTGCTCTAAAAAGAGCATGAAGGTTAGATTGGTAAGTCTTCAACCCATTATTAGTCCTAATTAATAAAGAAACTGACTACCCAGTCAGCATAAAAATTGTACAACCAGCCAAATCAGGACTCTAGTAAATGGTTACATACAACTATAAGTTGAACTTGACTGAAAAACAATTGAAGAGCATAGATATATTTTCATAAATAAGTTAAATTAAGAGATAAGTTAATCCAGTTTACATTCGTTCATCATTATATTGACTCTAATAGATATATATAAATTCTTACTATTTAGTGACGCTGCCGCGCTTACCAAAACCACAGTATTAGCAAATTACTTTGGCAAGTGCACATTGGTACTACTAACCACAATAATTAAATTAATTGCCCAGTTATTCGAACTCATTTGGCTGTACACAGTACTACACATGGTCGTGAACGTATCGTTTGATAACAAATTTTAATAGTTAAGTAGCTATTTTTAATGAAGGGCGTGAACTAATTTTGTGCTAACTGTATACCTTTATGAACGAAAGGCACAAAGGCGCAAAGGTAAAGTAGTAAATCGTGGGCTATTGAAAAGACCTACGAGCAATAGTTATACCTTAGGAATGCTATATTATGTTGCTGTGAAAATTAGAGTTATCCTCAGGGATAAAGTCCGCAATTAATACATACGGGGCAGCTTAGTTCTGGAATACAGGCTTAAGTGGACTTACGTTACATGTTAAGCGAAGATCCGATGATCATGTTGTGAAGAAGTGCCTTTCCGTAGCTACGCAAGAAAGGGAGAGGCAGATCGCTAACGACGTGGATGCTGAATGAATGTCCAGCGACATATTATTATGAAAGTTTTGGGTCTGTGTTGCCAGGCAAAATAAGTGGCGATCTAAAATAAAATTAGGAAAGCAGATTCCGCGTATGCGATATAAGGCGATGGCTAAGAAAAAGATGAGTGTAAGTAGTTACAGAAATAGTAAAATAAATTAAAACTTCTTAATTATATTGTTTTTCTTATCAGGTAGGTGTTTAATTTAACAAAAAATAATAATTTAATTTTTAAGAACTTAATCTTAATATTAAAATTTTTGCTCAAAACAAGGCCACGCGAATGATCCAACGATTTCATGTTTCGTTTGATCTATAACACCTATTACAATTTCAAATTAGAAACGGAATATTCGCGAGACAACCATTCATTTTAGAATAGGTGATTTTAAATCACATTTATCTGTCCTCTCGACGCTCAATATAGCCTATTAGTAGAATATTCTAATGTCTATTTTCTTTGAGGTAAGTCTGATATATATGACATCGCATAAAAACTACACGGGTCTCACATATTTCTGTCCAGCAAACGAGTAACAATAATTTACAAAATTGCCGTGTTCCTCTTGCATTTCTTGAGAACATTTATTGCTTTTTAATGTACTAGACGACAAGGCGTTTTACCGTAAACCAGCCGGTCACGCGTCATAACGTTCACTTTCATCTTTTTTCTAACCTCACATCCGTCAAAAAGTAACGATTATCAACATGGCGACGTAAATTTGGCGCCAACGCCCGCCATCTTTAACGTCAAGAGCTAAAGCGCAAATTGAGTTTTTGAAACGGTTTTTTATAGATTATCGCGACACTGTCAACTCCTCGGAAGAATGAAGTGGACGGTGGAAAGATCACAGGACAGACAGCGGCTTTGAACGCACTGTCAGAGCCGACACGCAGTTACAGCCACGACACATATAACTCAAACCATTTGTCACTTTTAATTGCCACTTGTTGGTTGTCGAAAACGGGCGAGGGAAAGCGATATATTTAGTTTATTGTGAAATAAACGGGGTTAGGCGCCGATGCGGTCCAGCGGTGGGTGAATTAAGACATTACAAGAATCTATGTCGTTTTGTTCAAAGGCCATATTTATTCGTCATCGATGATTTCAGCTTTGATGTTCATTTGTTTCAGTCACAAATAGGTATTATTAGACGTTCAAAAATTTATGGCGTCCGTCAATTTGGGCGCCAGGAACTTTTTAAACGTTTTTGATGTTTGTAAGTTTCAGATATTTTAATTACTAAACTTATCCAGTAAACATTGATAAATCCTTAACTAAAAGTATTTTTATTTCTGAAAATCAAATATTGTTACTAAAAAATTTCAAAATCTATGTTTGACGACTCACAGCAAAACAAAAAGATACTCTTCTCCGAAATAATAACCCATTAGCTACAGACAATAATCCAAGAAGCATTATGATCTAATGAGGTCCTCCCCAACAATAATAGTCTCGTTTATACGGCAATAAACTAAATATATTCGCGGCGGCGCGTGACGCTGCCGTCTTGACAAGCAATTAAAAATGACAGATGACGCGCGGCCATCTTGCGGTTTCAAAGACGCCGTTTGCGCGGTAACACCCTTGATGTGAAGAATTTGCTTGACACATTTTTACCTAGTTTTTGTCAGTAGTTGTCAATCAATCTTGAGGTAATTAATTT
Organism: Anania hortulata; assembly: GCA_963576865.1. Classification (NCBI taxonomy): domain Eukaryota; kingdom Metazoa; phylum Arthropoda; class Insecta; order Lepidoptera; family Crambidae; genus Anania; species Anania hortulata. The sequence continues at coordinate 5,187,473 of OY756412.1, read as the reverse complement.
TGTTGGAATAAGGTCACGTAGGATAGTGTGTCAGACATAAAGTTGTAAATATTCTTCTTACTTGCCTATTATTTCCTACCACAAACGACACATAAACGATACAGATCTTCCTGCTAGCCTTTTGTTGGGCACAGTATCGGTAAGTTTGATCACGGTCCTATAAACGGTAAATATAGATATTAGAACCTAAGTACCTGTAGTTGGAGCAAATACCATATGACTTTCGTAACTATCAAAGGAACATACGTAACCATTTCAGCCATTTTTTTATCTGTATCTCTACTGTTTTTGTATGGGGAAGAGTGGACAAGACTTCGGAGAAAGATGTTTCGTATTGCTGCTCTGTAGGGTATGTGCTCGATAAAGGAACCAGACCATTTTTGGATTTATGGCTGAAAATCCAGTATAATCTGAATGTTCAGGTTCACGATCTCTTCTCTCACTACCAAGCAAGTGATATAAACCCATAGTTCTTACATATACCTATAGATTCAAAAAAAATCTAGAGGTGGAGAGACTTGCCCACTAATCTGCAATCGCTCAAATGACACATACATCTTTTATTTTGTATGTCACGATAACGGAGACTCAACTTAGAGCCTCTTGTATCGGTGGGTAAGTATTTAGTTTTTTTTTTGTATCAATGGGCTAGTTTACTAAAAAAATCTAATTAGCCCGTCAGTTGGATTAACAGAAAATATTGGATATGTATTTTTTATTTTCTAAATCAAACAAAAAATGATGACCATATAGCCCGTTATATTACCGCGTAACGTCACGCCTTGCGGCACTTTTAAGCAAGGCGTGAACGTGAACGTCACTCCCAAATTTTGATGCGCTTATCTTTGTCATTTTTAGTTTGATTGACAAAAGGCAAAATATCGGTCCAATTTTTTTTGATAATCTAACTGCCGGACTAAATAGATTATTCTTTTTTTGACCCAGGAAACTAGCCTATTAATAAATAAATTATAGGTACACTGGTCAACATCACATACATTTCTCTGATCCTATAGTAAGTAGCCAAAGCACATGTGTTACAGAAATTAGAAGCAACGACGGTACCACAACATTCAGACCCGCGACCATATAGAAAAGTGATTTTTCTACATTGGCCAACCGGGAATCGAACTGGCGTCTCGGCTACGGCGATCGTCAATAAAACCTGGTCCACGATTCTTTCCAATAGAAGCATGTATTCCGATGTCATGTTAAATCTTTCTCTTTACACAATAAGTAATGGTAGGTATTATAAAAGTTTCCGAATTAAAAAAAAGGGTGCCTAGCTTAGTACAGTCGGCCAGGAAAGTAGTCTGTCACCCTAAGATTGAAAATCATTCGCGCGTCATAGAATTAATAGTTTAATTCTTTTCCCATACTAATGCTAAATTTTCTGACAGCTACTAATGCTTTCTTTATCATATGACGTCAAAGACAAATAAATAATACGTCATAATTGTGCATTTCTTTCATTGTCAAAGGAAAAGTCAATGAGTTCAATCTTATCGCTATTTTACTTACACATTAAATTTTGTCAAAACTGACTATACCTATGCTATCGAGAACAAATTCATAAAAGTATCAATCCAATTAATATAACAAAAGATTTTTTCTGGTGATAATTTGATAATACGTAGGTCACACTATAAGTTTTGCGTAACTTAAAAAAACAACATGTTATAACCAAAATATTAAGTTTATTGCTTTTCAAAATACTCTCCTTTACGTTTTAAACATTTTTTCATGCGATTGAACTATTTTTAAAAACAGGAGGACCACAGATCTGAAGGCATGTTTTCTACGTGCTGATTGAACGCTATCACTGCCTCTTCGGAGTTGGTAAAAGTAAAACCTCTCATCAAATCTTTGATTTTGGGGAAAATACAGAAATCACAGGGTGCTAGGTCGGGGCTATGCGCAGGATGGGTGACGAGTTGTACTTTTTCGGAAGCTAAAAATGACTTTGTTTTGTTGGCCTTGTGTGAAGAAGCGTGGTCATGATGTAGGAGAACGCGGCTTTTGGGTCGTCTTTCGCGAACTTTTTCTAACACCCTGGGTAAACAAATGGTAGAATACCACTTGCCGGCATTCGGCACAACAGGCCGGCATTAACACTCTTTTGATCTTCAAGTGGAATTGTACAGATGGCCCGTAGCTGAGAAAAAAAAACGCGTTAATTTTTTTACCAACGTTTCTCGCCTGCCTTACTTTTGTTGGCCTGTTCTCATTTTCAAACACCCATTCACAAGATTGCTATTTTTTTTCGGGTTCAAAACAATAAATCCGCGTTTCGTCTCCTGTGACAATGTCATAAACAGCATTAGAATGTCCGTGGTCGTACTTTAGTAGCATCTGTGAGCACCATTCCACGCGAGCCCACTTCTGCTCCGTTGTCAGTTCATGAGGGATCCAACGACAGCAAAGTTTCCGAACTTTCAATTCTTCGTGTAAAATTTTCTGAATTTGGCTCATACCAATCCCCAATAGTCCTCGAATTGTCTCATAGGTAATCCGCGGATTTTCTTTAATTAGCCGCTTAACAGTCGCCACATTATTTTCGTTGACGGCAATTGAAGGCCACTTTTCACGAAATTCGTCATGTAAAGAAACTCGACCTCTCTCAAATTCAGCAAACCATCGCCTCACGGTGCTGAACACGGTGCTTATCCCAAAAGCATTTTGAAGACGAGCGGCACAGTCTTGCGGAGAGAGAGAGAACTTTTAAAATCATAAAAAATCATCGCTCTAAAATCTTTTCGACTTAATTCCATTTTCGTTGCGTAGGTACGTAGAACTTTGATGTGTGATAAAAAACAATTGACAAATCATTTCCACGCCAATTGTTTTTTTTTTATTACTAAGAAGGTTGCAACGTTTAAAAAAATATAAAATTCGAAATTCAAATAGTTCCGATTAACTAGAAGTGCAAAACTTTTAGTGTGCCCCATGTTTTGCAGATGTCACCAAAGTAGTAAACTGATTTGCGTATGAAGCGTGAAACCTCACTATTTAGTTAGAGACTTTACAAGACAAGAAATATACGAGAGTCTACGGAAATTATTTCTGCTATCTACTCAAAAAAGAGCTTTTACTAGAAAAATTTGGAAATTGGACAAGGTTTCTTCAATGTTTTAGTAAACCGGTGTACCTGCCAATATATATTTTTTTTTTTTTTTTGCAGTGACCTGTTTTATTGACCGCCAGTGTATTTTTTAATAGCAAATTTCAAATTTTTATTTAATATTTATAATATGTAGGTGTCGATTCCAGCGGCTTACTTGAAGCCCAATTTCTTGTGCAAATTATAAAATTATCAATCTCGCTACCTTGCTAATTCTTTTATTTATAATTATTTTTACTCTCTATAATTGCATAAAAAAGTGCCAAAATTACAGACATATCATTTTGTGCAAGTATATTAAACAAGAATATGTATTTCTTATCAAAATAATTCATAGTTTACTCTGGATATTTGTTTTAAATTATGGATTATTTACAATCAAAAGTTTATGTCAGAATTATCTTTGATCTTAATTCATTCGAATATGCTATTTTATTGACAATCCAATCAGGTAATTAGACCTAAAAACGTTATGAAAACTAACCCAAAATCCTAATGTACGATGCTCAAGCGCGCTCCATAGTAATGGCGCGATTCTGTGAAATGGCTTTTAATTTAAATCTAATGAATATAAAATTTAATTAAATCTGAACATAGTTCCTTCGAGTATGAAGTATAGTATAGGTACAGTCAGCATCTTATGTAGCTGATAAAAACACATTTTCAAAACTACTGACTTCTTTGTTTGACTTTGCGTAGTGATTTTGTCAGACTATTGTAATATGTTTTGCAATGAGATTATTTTGGAAAATTTATATACTAAGATACTTTTGATATTGACTGTACAAGGTGCTAAATCTAAACTCCTTTTTTTAGTATTACTTGTAAATCATTTTTATAGATACCAAGTATCTGTTCTATCCGATCTAGAGCCTATGTCACTTACGATAATACGCGTATTCAATTTTAGTACATACTAGCCTCCCTAGCATGAGCACCAAAACACGATACGATATGATATGATATAGCGATATATCGACACCATTTGTAAAAATATGATAGATATAGCCGCCATGTTGAATCGCCGTGCCGGTGACATCACATATTATGATGGCTGTTTCAATAAAAAACCAAAATGGCGGCTATATCTATCATATTTTTACAGATGGTGTTGACGCTATATCATATCATATCATATTGTATTTTGGTGGTCATGCTAGGGGCGCTGAGTAGTTGTTTCCTCACCATTACATTTATTAGTGTAGGTACTTACAATCTTTAAGCCACCATTCATGATCTTCTGATTTTTGAGTCCATTTCCAAACCTACTTACTAGACTAATAAGAGAAGGTAATGTTTACTTATAGAGTGTTTGAGCCCAATGATCAAACCACTGTAGTTTAATAATGTATCGCAATTCAAAGTTTAATAAATACTTATTTATACTCGTGTGGCCTCAAACGGCTCAAAGGATTACGGCATCGAGCACATACCCTATAGAGAGCAATACGAACCATCTGTCTCCGAAACTAATAAGTGATTTTTCACTTACATTTAGTATGAAATGACAACTCCTGTCAGCGATCGCCCATACAAAAACAGTACAGATACAGATTAAAAAATGGCGGAAAATTTTGTCGAACAAATCATTTCACGTTTCTACTCTAAGGTATTGATTACGTTCAATCTTCGGTGACGACCTCCGTTGCCGTGAGGGGAGCACGCTGGACTTGGGGTCGCCATTTCTAAGGTCCCGGGTTTGAGTCGATCGGGTCAAAGTAGAAAACGGATTTTACTATATTTTCTCGTGTCTGGGTGTTGTGGAACCGTCGTTCTTTCTGATTCCTATTACACAAGTTATTTAGCTACTTACTTACCTTAGGATCAAAGCAAAGTGTGTGATGTTGTCCAATATTTAATTTGGACCAGGAAAGAGATGTGTGTATTTCTTTGTCGCGTTGTCTTGTTCTTACTCGGGGTACACTTATCCGTGATCATAGATTCACGCATCTAGAAGCAGCAAGTCTGGTTTTAGTGTGATTGTCATCGAGATATACGTAATCCTTAAACAGGACCCCAACCAGACTAATGCTTTGAAACCGAACCGAAACCGAATTTGGTTGGTTGGGACTTTTTGAAAAAGGTAATGTTCCTTTGAACCGCTTTTTAAACCAGTTTCCTGAAAAACCGGTTTCGTAATTTAAAAAAACGGTAAAAGTTTTAATTCCGGGCAACGTCCATAACCAATTAACATGACATAGCGTTTGGTTTTAGCGTTTAAAACCTCGTTGTATGATTTTTATGTTAGACGCGTGTTACGGGTAATCAATTGATATTTTGACTGTTTCTAAGTTGGTCATTTATGGGTGATAATAAACCAATTAAGTTAGGTTTAAAATATAGTTCTCATTAGGTTTTGCACTGGAAACGGAACTATAGGATAGAACAGGTTTTACCTTTATAAAACTGGTTTTTTTTTAACCGGTTTCTGGCCCTGAAAAACTTTAAACCTAAAAAACATATAACTGTAAAAGATGAACTGCTAGATACATCTAGTTCCACTACCTTTTTAGGAATCACTTTAGATTCCCGTTTGCAATGGGGTGCTCATATTGAGACTCTATCGGGAAGACTTAGTTCAGCTGCTTATGCCGTGAGAAAGATAAGACAATTGACTGATGTTGGAACGGCAAGATTGGTGTACTTTAGCTATTTTCACAGTATAATGTCATATGGTATATTATTATGGGGCTCAGCAGCAGATATTGAATCTATTTTTGTGCTACAAAAGAGAGCTGTACGGGCAATTTACGACCTCAGACCCCGAGACTCGTTGAAGGAACTGTTCAAGGAAATTAATATACTAACAGTGGCTTCTCAATTCATTTATGAAAATATCATGTATATTCGCAAAAACCTGCATCTATTTCCTAAAAAGAGTGACATGCATAATATTAATACCCGGAATAAAGATAAACTTGCCGTTCCAAATTTCAGACTGCATAAAGTGGGTAATTCGTTTATGGGAAAATGTATTCGCTATTTTAACAAATTACCACAGTCCATTGCTGAATTGCCTATGTATGAATTTAAATCGCATGTCAAGATGATTTTAATGAAAAAAGGTTATTACACTGTAAATGACTATTTAAATGATAAAAATGTATGGAATTAAATACTGCCGTGCTCGCACAGGTTCATTTTATCTTGTAATGTAAACACACTATTTAAAAAGAGGCTGACAATAGTGACCGAGTTTCTTGCGCTGCTTCTTCTCGGCACTAGCCCACAATATTGTCCCGAAGCAGTGGTAGGGTAAAAAAATATATTGGGACGTGTAAAAGAGCTTAATTTAGGCCTATTTACAGAAATAAATTGGTTTTATTGGTTTTTTATTGGTTTTTAAAATGGAAATTAGAATACTGAAGAATAAAACAATTATATAACTTGAAACTATTTTATATCAACATCGAATTTGTAATGTGGGGCTTCCACGGGCTACATGTATTTACAGCATTGAGCGTCAACTTAAACTAATTATTATTAAATAATATTACAAGATTATTTACAATTGTATTGCTTCCCAGCTTCATTTGTTGGTAAATTAAAAATATTAGACTAACTAGCTAACTAACTAGAAAGCTAGATAACTTTTGTCGGACGAATAAAATTGACGCTTGACACATTTTCTATACGAAAACTGTTAACATGTCAAACTTATTCTTCAAATAAATGTTATCTGGTTATTGAAAAATCCGCACTTGTATCAAAACATCAATCAATCAATTTTATTCCTCAAATAAAGTTATTGCCGACGATTGTAAAATCGGCTCTAAGTTAAACATAAATAAAGGTCTATACATGGTATTTGGCATGTATTTACATACATACTTAGTTATTTATGAACGCACGAAGGTAATTCTTATATACAACATGTTTACATACAACTTTTACTTTCTTCCTTTTATTAGCGCTTTTGTAGCTTTTCCTTTTTTGGGTCAAAATGGATGAAGAAACAAATAAACAATGCTCTGTCATTAAATAAACAAAGTCGGGTTAGTTACACCATTTATAACTCGAGAACAGCTGGACCGATGTTTATGATATTTGATTTGTTAAATTTGTCTCAGCCCCGAATAGCAGAATAACTATAAAAAACACGGTAATATTCACGAAAAAAAAATTATGTAGGGGCGGTACGAAGTTCGCCGGGACAGCTAGTATTCTATAATAATAGGATTCTGATAGTTTAAGTGCTATTACAGGATGTTTATTTAGTATAATGTATTTTAAACTAATTTTGTAAATAAAAGGCATAAAAAAACCTATACGAAATGACAGTTTCTTTGGTTACATAAATTCTTCATCCATCTTGAGTTTGCTTGACTATGAACCTAGACGGGACCAGTCTAGATTAAACATTTGTGGTGAGTGCCACAAGATCATTGTTGGATTATAAGAGTACGTCGTTGTACACGTCCAGTGTCATCTGAATAGACGATAGATAGACAAAAACATCAAAGGTTAGACAAACAAATACGCAAGTACAGGTTACACGATTGATAGTGCCCTTCGTCGCCAAACAGTCAATTGTTTTAGATAATACTGGGAACAGAAGTCAACATCATCTTTTGATTTAGTATCATTTACATAACCACAAAACAAAATACTCCTCACGTTACCTAAATATAATAAACAATGATTTTAAGTCAAACTAAAAAGAATTAAAAAAATCCTAATGATCACATGTCAGTCACATCTGTTTTTCTAAGAACATACTTCATTGACTTGGAGTTGAGTTGTTTTTTTTTTTCTTCAAAAATAAGTGCGGCTTGTTTGTTTAGTTTTATCATACACTAATAATTTTAAAACATTCGGGTTTTTGTTGTTTCTACCTACACTTGCTGTCCCGGCGAACTTCGTACCGCCTCTGTATACTTTTTTTAGGATTTTTTCTGTTGTTTTAATAGTTATTCTGCTAGTCTGCGTGCGAAATCACAATGAGTCTAGTCCGGACGCTGGTTTTCTCTGTCTTTCTCTACGGAGCGGACGCATTTGAGATGTGGTGCTGGCGAAGGCTGCTCCGAATACCGTGGTAGCAAAGAAAACTAACAGGTCTATTCTGGAACGGCTCAATATAAAAACTAGACTCTGAGCGATCTGTTACCAGCGCATCCTCGGCTACTATGGTCATATTGCCCGTCGACGGCCAGATAACCTCGACAAGTTGGTTGTGGTTGGAAAGGTGGAAGGGAAAAGACCACTGATGGTGCCGCCGCTGGTGTGACCAGGTGACTGCTCTCACTGACCTCACGGTGGCAACTGCCCTAAGAGAAGCTCAGAACCGGACAAGATGCCGGGCAATTTTGAGAAAATCTGCGTAGGCCTTTCTGGGACGCGACCTTCAGAAATGAAGAAATCGACTAAGAAGAAAGAATCAGATTTTATATTTTCTTGAAACTATAACATCGGCTGCTGATATCATTTATGTAGCCCCATGTAACATACATAAAGTCTGGGTCTGTGCGATATTAAGTCACTACCGAGCATACAATAAAAAAACTATTCCTGACTTAATTTATCCAACAATTGAAGCGAGGAATTAATTTTATTTTACATAGTGAAAAAAGAAATCTAGAAGTAAATAAATGAGATGATGATGATGGTATTCAAAGAGATGAAAATAATAACTTATGTTTTATAATGCATACACAGTTCACAGGCTGACGATGACGAATGTGATCATATCAGACAACCATGTCACAGTTTCTATTTAATTTTATCATTGTAAACCAAAATCCTTTTTTGATTTAAAAAAGAACTGTTAAGATGTCTGTATGTAACTGTAAATTCGTCATTTTTCTATCTTCTGTGAAACAAGATTGATAAATAACTTCAGGTCAAGTTTTACAATTCGTAGAGTGTAGGTATGTTGTAATCTGTAATTGAGATCGGCCTAGCGTCGATTTATACAAAACTTTTGCAAAGTGGAGAAGATTATCATAACAGCAATAGATAGAAATTCAGTTTTTAGCAATTCATTCTAGTTACGAGTATAAAAGCAACATCATTTTCGTAAAAAAAAGTTACCTAGATGCTTTTTACAAATCGTCGATGCAATCATTATTGGTATGGAGCATCTACACTTACGCAGTTCCTGTACAGACTAGTGAAAACTGTGATTTTCTCCACCCTATACACACAGCTTTTCTAAAACAATGTTCATAAATAAATGGCAAAGAAAGGAAGAACATTAATAATAACATCTTCGTTGTTATACAAAAACTACCTAATAAACCACAATTATACTCAAATGCTCGAGTATTATATTTAGTAATATTTTGGCACAGTTCCAAGCACTTAAATAAAATAAAATACTTAACACACTAAAGGCTAGGTGTTTATCGTTGATATATACAATCGTTTTTGTACATTGCTTACCTTAGGACTAACTTTTTACAAAATTGCGAGTGGAGTAGTCATTTTGATTTAAAAATTTAATCACTTTAAGTACCTAACTGTAGATTTACTACATCCGTGTTGGTTGAATATGGATTTATTCCTTAAAAGTTAATAGGACTGATAAATTACTGACTTATAACAACTTTCCGATGTAACATCGAAATCGTAAAAAAAAACAAGACGCTATTAAAAAAATAAAAACTTTCAAAACCGAAAATCATATGGTTAGTATATATTCCCCGTATGTACTATACGAGTACTTAGTGTAGTCGTTTCTCAGATTAACAGTCAATGTGAGGATAGACACTTTTAGATGAAGGCTTTAACGCTCCATAGTGTGGGATTTATCAGCCGTATCCATTTTCATATTAAAGAAATCATTTCAAATTAGGAGGAAACGAATTCAAACTTATGTTTTCTATTTATAATATTATTTAATTAAATAAAGCGAAAGAGTTTCAAGACCTTTTGGAAAATGAATTTATATTGTTATTTGTAAGCTCTTAAGTGAGAACTTTTAGTAAAAATAAATTTATCTTCCAAAAGTTAGACTCTTCCCTTATCCATACATATCACATTTGATTCATTATTTCACTTTAGATGATTGCACTAAAAGCAAACTAGTAATGTTTACAAAATGGTATTATACAAATTATTCCAAAAAAGTCACTGTTGTCATTGTCCACTCATATTTAGTCAACACTTCCTACTAGACTTGAAAAAAGAGTTCTTTCATTGAAAAGGCAGTAAAGTTTTGACAAGATCACTTAATAACTGTCACTATCACATCAATTTGTCAGTCCGCACGGGCTATCATTTTCCTTGTCAACCCTAGGATCCTGAGACCCTGGGCGCTGCCACAATCACGTATGGGAATGACCCAAGCTTCCGTGAGAGTGGTGGTGGTTCGCTGCTAGATGGTGGAAGTACGGCGCGTAGGGTCCAGGGCCCGTGAAGGGGTAAGGAACCCCGTGGGAGTAAAGGAGACCCCCCGGATAGGGACCTGAGGGGAACCCCCCGGCTTGAGGCGGCGGCACCGTCGGACTATTGACGTCCATCCCAGGGTTCTGCTTTTTCCACTTCGTTCTGCGGTTTTGGAACCAGATTTTTACCTGAGAGAAAAAACATGAAAGTTCAACAAACAGACAACATATTGTAATAGATATGACAATAGAATGATAACACGAGAATGATTAATCAGATTTATGTGATAGAAAATGTCTCACGATGTCACTTTAGACTATCAATGTACCTATCTCTTAATCTGGCTAGAAACCGACTGCGACAGACTATTTTGTCAACTCATCAAGAGGAGAATTACTTAAGTCTCAAAAAAAAAATATACAAGCTTATTACATTCTGCTTTACTTATACCGTAAGAAGCAGTTTTACTGTGTTTCATAACTAGGATAGGATAATTATAGGGCTTAACACACAGCGTAACACTAAGTAAGCGTGTTTCACCTAAGATTTCTGAGATGAGACTGAGTCAAATGTTGTAATTTTTTTATATTTTAAGATTCTCATTCATTGTTCCTATTTCAAAACTAGCTGTTGCCCGCGATGTCGTTCGCGTGGTCATGGATTTTCTGCGCAACTTTCTTTTTTTTTTTTAAAAGAACCTTATCCTGACGGTAATATCACAACAAAAAAATGTTTCCACCCGTTCACGCGTGATGCGATGACCAAGGGAAATAGAGATTCATTTTTACAAGCTTTATATTATTTAAATAGATAAGGTTTTACAAGCCTCGGATTAAGGTAACAGCAATCTACAGACATGGTATAGATTATAATAACCCTACATTTACATCTATGTTTTTAGTTAAATTGATTCTTCTGAATCACTCTGAATACACACCTGTGTCTCCGTAAGACTCAAGCTCAGCGCCAGGTTTAACCTCTCACAAACGGACAAGTACCTCGTCGTCTTGAACTTATTCTCTAAGGAGACCAGCTGTTCGTATGTGAAGGCCGTCCTCGCTCTTCTAGGCTTGGTGCCCCCCTTAGAGTCTCTGCTCGAAGACCCACTTTTCCCCTTCTTAGAACTGGAGCTAGTGGGGCTTTTGGGGTCTCCGTTTTCGTCCAGGTCTGATTGAGTGAGGACGTCGTCGTCCATGTTTGAGATTTGGTCGTCGGTCTCAATGTCATCTGCTTCCAGGTCTGAATGCTGAAGATGGTCTTTGACTGTAACAAAAAGAAAATAGTTTTAATAAATTTTATATTAAAACTGTTAGACGTATTATTAGTACAAGGTGTGATTTAAATAGGTAACGCAAAACCTCTTAGGGACAGAATCTCTATCAAACTTATGTCAGCTGATCGGCGGTTAAGTATAGGAATTAAATTTGTTTTTTTTTGCAATTTTGTTGTTGGTCCCAAAGAAAAGTGGTTGTATTTGAGCACGAGAATCAGCCCCTAGGAGGTTTTGTGTTATTTCAATTAAACCTTGTATAAGAAGATGAATGTTTTGATTGAAAGCGGTGCCTATTCAGAGGAAGCATAAAGCTTTTTATTGATTAAAAAGGGGCAATTCACGCTACGGTCGTGAGCAGACGAGAGACCATTCCGACCACATACTAAAATCTATCTCAAGCATTTTCGTGCTTCTTATAGCACGATTTTTTTATAAATAAAGGAATAGCAAGTATTAATTTGAATTGGTCGATTAAAAACTTAAAATATAATGGCCGTGGTAAGACCACTAGACATCCCAGTGCCAAATATAAACAGCAGAGACCACAACAAGTTATTAATAACAAAATATTCTAAAACCAATAAACGGGTTACATAAATCACGACATTTTACAGTTTCCTCATAACGCTATTTTCATTAAAAAATTCATGTTTTCCAAATGATATAATAGATGTATCCGTTTCCTGTTCCCATCAGATTTGTTGCCAGTGCGAAATAGTTTAAAAACCGCCATAAATTTTTAATGTAGCAACATTTGTAACGGAAACATTAAAGTATAATTTACGATTGTTTCTCGTTTAGTAAAATTAGTATTATTTGGTCTGCTAATGGCGAGAGGATGTGTAAATATTAGCAAAATTGGCGGAGAGTTTATATCGTTGTTTCGTTTAAATAAAACGCTAGTTCCAGCGGATGTTGAGTGACAAAATGGCGCGTAATGGAGGTTATGTACCTCGATAATGTATTAATGGTGGAAATATTTGCAAAATTACGATTATTTTACTGCATGAAAGCTTTATAGATAGTTTTCTATAATAATCTCATAGAAACATGGAAAAATACCGGTCAATCAACTTCCTAAGAAATATGACGTTAATAAAATGTAGAGGCATCATTACTATGGGAAAGTGGCTTCTCAAACATTGTTGTTCCAGACAATAAAATTAAAATTCCAGAACGACTTTTACTGAACCTTTCATCTGTGAGTAACATATTACAGTTTTATTGCCTCTCGAGACAAATGAAAACATACTATCGGAAACTCTACTCACTTAAAATCGTTGAATCTTATTTGCTTTCAGTGGCCATTCGAAAATGTATCTTAATTATATAGAATTTGAGTCCAATTATGCTTGTTAAATCGTGGTATTTACACTGTTTTGCCTAAAGACGGTTGTCCACATCATGCAACACGAATTAGCGCGATAAAATTACGGGCAGATGGTGCTGCTGAGTGATATATCGTGGGCACAGTAAATATGTCAAACAGTATAACAACTATACCTACAAAACGGAAACATACCCAACCACACAGTGTAGCAATATTTTTAGGCAATCTTTGCAATTGTGCAAAAACAATCTATTTTTTAAAGTTTGAACAACAACTGGGGTTTGTTTAATTAACTCAGAAAAAATCCACGACGCGAGTTTAAGCGAAAATCTTAAATACGATGTTGACATGATAATTACATTTCTTTTGAACTAACACTAAACAACCAACTATAGCGTCCTAATGACCATAATGTCACTTCCTTGATACCTATTGGTAAACTGATTTATTTAGACAGGCTGTATTCTTAGGGCTCTTTTAAATAAGCCGTCAGTCGTGCGTTTGCAGCTCCGCACACTATTTGTGCTTGTATTTGTAGCTCAGTTGCGGCAATGCTTTGGCAGTGATTAGTGATTACCAAAGTTGAGCAGCCCACGCCGCAGTTCTGATTGGATAAGTACCACATTTATTGACATTTACCACAAACATCTCCGTGCATTGGAAGGCACGTTAAAAGTTGGTCCCGGCTAATATCGCTTGATACTAGTCGTGAAGTTTAATAGTCAGAGGCTTTATGGTCACTGGCCTTACAACACCCCTCCACCACACCACAGTGCGGATTGCACTAGGCCCGAGTGGTGGCGTATGGCACAGACCACCTCATACATAAGGTGAGGCCGGTGCCTGCGTTGGGACGTATATAAGGTCTAACCGAAATAGTGTTCAATACTTATTTCTAGATGTCAAAGAGTACAGGATAAGGATCTTTGTTATGAAAAATTAAACATAAATAACATACCAACATAGTCAAAAATCAATTATTCAATTTAGAACAGAAAATTGCCACTTATTAACGTCTATAATAACATTTTGGCTCATATTTTTTTATTAATGAATACTTATTTTTATTGTAATCGTTTTTTACGTATAACATTCGTCAATGAATGAATATCTACGCCCAGCGACATTTGGGATTGATTACGACATGTAATCAAAGAATTTTGAGATAACGTCATGCGTAAAAAAACCAATGTCTAGAATACTTGAGTAATTTAGTTTAAAAAATATATGTTGTTAGGTTTGTGTTTTTATTTTCGTAAACATAATCCTTTTGTGTATTAGTTGACCTGTAGAAAGTTTAAGTACTATTTCGGTAAGACCTTATTGCATACTGTACACTATCTGCGTTGGTTCCCTCGTTATCACGCACTATATTTTTTTCATGCGCACTTATCATACGTTTTTCTGTGTGCGGTCCTGTAAAAGCACGACTTAGCATCTTGCTTAAACCATCCTGAAAGAGTCCTTTTTGTAGCAATGTAAAACTTTAAAACGTCAATATTGTCTCTAAAATAAAATACCCTTAAGTTGACATACTGGCTTTGTTAATAGACTGTGTCATGAATTCGTATGCGATGCGACGCCTAAATTAAATGCGTCTGAAGGTCAGTTCTCCATCGAAAGATATATTGAGATGGCGTTTAATGGTGTGGAAAATTGGGAGAGGAAATGAGAAGATTATTTACGATGTAAATAGATGTCTTAGATTTGTTTAATTTTCCGTTTAAAGTCGAAACTAGGCTAATCATATTTTCAAAGATTTCAAACAACTTTAAAAATATTTTCGTTAAAAACATGTTTCTAAGGTATTTTTTATTTCTTGATAAGCAGCATACGTTTATTAAATTATGTGAATTACACTTACAAGTATAGGAGTGAAATAAGGTCTTTTTCTTTAGCTTTTTGAGTAGGTAAGAGTTAATGAATAATAAAACTAAAATTAACTTTAGTTTGAATAGTTTTAGTTAAAATAAACGCTTTCTTTATTGTGTCATATTATGTAACCATATCTACCAGGAGATTGGTTTGTCCACAAGTGACATTTCACTTAAAAGGAGAAGCCAACCTCTAATTCGCTCTAAACCACTGCGTTTATGAAAACCTACACTTATTTTCATTTTTTTCTTGTTTTTAAAGATCTTAATTAATTATACGCAATGCGTGTCCGGAGTCCGGACAGGCTGTTAGTTAGTAGTAGATCTTTTAGCAAGATCACATAATAGTACTAGTTTAGCAATGATCGTTATACTGAGATAGGACTAACTACTAAGCATGACCGACACTGGATCGGATGCCTAAAAGACAAATAAACAAATCGCATATCGCGTGAGCCGTTAATCCGTCGCTGCGCGCGCGCCGCGCTAATCGACTTCGCGCCAATATTTCCGTCATCGCAACAGCTGATCCGATAATTCCTATTGTAACCCTAGTTCTGTCTAACATAGTGAGCGAAGAATAGAACGCTAGTTATTTTCAATTAGATAGTTAACTTTTATTTAGTTCCACAAAAAGACAAATACTTAATATTACCTACAATTAGGTATACAAATAATTACAATAGAAGATAAAAAAAATTAGAATTCAATTTTCTACACATTTTTATTATATTTTAAGTTAGTTTATTTTTTCCTTTCGTTGTGTAGAAAATATTTTATTACATTTACATAGATACGGTGTACAAAACTCAACCTAAAGTATTTACTAATAGCCAGATATTTTATTCTACAGCATAGTAAGATTCCTACCAATCTCAAATTGGGACGTAGGCAACTAGGATAGGATGTTTTTGCTGCGCAAAAATTCATTGCCAGGAAATTCTTTCCGACAAACTAAATGCACTTGTGAACTGGTCAGTAGATGCCATCAATAACCATTGTGAACGCCAGGGATTTAGTGAACGAAATCCGTCCTAAACTTCAAATTCACTGAAAAACAAGTAGTCAAATAGAAAAAGTGCTAAAACAACGATATGCCATTCAATGTTTACAAAACCAGCATGGCCTAAAAAAATTAACAGCCGAATAAAATACGCAATTCGGAAACAACTTACACAGAGAAAACATGATCTCATCCTTGAAACAATAGAAAAACACCGTGGACTAAAGGTAAACCTTTTGAAAAATTAAAAAGGAATAAAGTAAGGCTATGATGCATAAAAGAGCCACATAAGACGATTCCTGCACGACGAATAGAAATGACATACTGCTGAAGACTGAGAAGTTTAACTCTCGCTTATACAGCTCTCAAACACTAGAGCCCCAAAGACACGCTACTGAAGATCCAAGTCATTATTAAATCAAAAATATTTGCCATACTTAACTTTTGTACCATCAGAATTTCATTTATGTATTTTTTTAAAATTACAATATAAAAGCAGAAACGACAATAAACAAATCCTATTTATACACAGTATCTCATCTTTCTAAAAAATGATTACAGGTTTCAGAGACATTCAAAATGTATCTTAGGCCACTTTGATCAAGGTGCAATCGTACAGATACTTTCAATATTTATAGAATGAAATTAAAACGATTTTAATGCAAATATGAGGTACGATTACACGCCCCCATTTCTTACCCACCTGATGCGAAAAAAATGGGCTAGTTCCGAAAAGAAGCGGCGCAAGAAACGCTGTTACTGTAGTCTGCCATTTTTTACAGTATTTTATTTTGGACTTGGGTTAAATGACTCTGCTTTCTGCATCGAATATAACAGGGTGTTTATACGATCCAACACCAAAATAAACGTGCGCTGCGTGTAGGTACTCGAACGTAGGGTAGACAAACAAGCCGTGAACATGCCAGCTCGCGTTTCAGGGATTTACAGGCACTTGGGGCGGCTGAGAAGGGGCGGCTTTACTTTGCTACGTTGCTATGATGTTTGTTGTTTATGGTACATGATCTTACTGTATAATGTTGTTGTTGAATGCTACACTTGATCTTTAAACTATTTCAAGTAAAATATCATGTTTGATGTTATATAAATTTATTTAAGAATGCAAAATTCACATTTAAATTTGATTACATTGTTTTATCTAAATATTATTGAACACTAACTTGCAACGATATTTCTTTCGGTTGTCGATATTATACATGATGGCCCATTTGTAGTAGTTTAAAAGTTTGTTTTTTGTTTTGATGATTATTACATTTAATTGAATTGACAATAGAAATTACAAGACTCCACGTTTTCTGGACACAGAAAACAGAGAATATTTTAAGTGAATAAATCACAGTCTAATACAAGCTTTAGCCATCGCCGACCGTGGGGATTGTCCACTAGTCGAGCTTATTTGCCAAATTACGCGTACAAAATTATTCATTAAGTTACTAACATTAAGTCTTCTTTTATTTCTTAAATATAATACGGATTACAGTAGTCCGACAAATAAATTAATTTAATGCTGTGTCTTATTATAAACTAACGAACAATCAAAACTAAAGTCGGCCATGAAACATTAAAAAATATGAAAGTATGCATCGAGACCGAATGACTATCAAATAAACATATCTTTTCATTCAAGAATCGTTACTACACATCTTACTTGCGTTTAGTGGTACTATAGTAATTTCCATATTTCCACTCACAATCGATCGGGGCAATTTCAGTACCAAATGAGTGCACTTAGTCAACCCCTCAGGCCCACCCCCAAATCCGCTGAGGAAAGCACTTGTAATCGAGCCTTTATTAATTACAAACTTGGACCGCAACCCCCCACCCCACCCAGCCCTCTCAAGCAATTACCATCTTTAAGCTCTGTTTGCTAAAGTTAAAAATCCCAAAACGGATCGCTATTAACCCAAACTCGGCCTTATCTTTTGGGCGTAAGCTGCAGACGACGGACATCAAGCGATTTTCGAATTACTACCGTTAACTTTAAGGTTGTTTTTCGGTGGAAGTTGGTGATAGCATAGCAAACAAGAACCATCAATTTGTTAAATGAAGAAAATGGAGGAGCGTAATTTGGTCGTCGCGGATGGGTGGCCGCCCGTGTTCGCAGCTGGGAGCCTTATCGTGCGTTTTAGTTGAACGGTATGAGAACATCGCCTTAAATGAACATAAATTAAGCAATAAGCACTCTTGTATTAAATAGGTAGGTGTAGGTTCTTCTTTAGATGAGATAGATAGGATATAAGTAATAGATTAGGTTAGGTTATGGTCTTGTTTGAGTTACAGTTTTTTTAAAATAGTGTTCTGGGGATCCCTTTTCTGCAATCTGTGATAGGTATGTTGATTTAGTCGTTATCAAGTCTTACGTCAGCGGATTTGCGTGGAAATAGATTTAGACATCATTTCACTAATCTCTGTTATATGTATACTTACCGATGATTAAATTATTTAAAATAAGGGATTCCAAGTAGGAATCATTGACAGTTCATCGAATAAATTAATCATCTGTTTGAACTTTGTGTGGGACTCGTCAGAATCAAATCAAATTATTTATTTACTCATAGACAAGAAGAAAGTCATTGGAAAGTTTTATTAGTAGCCAACTGGGGAACCACATAGCACATTTAGCCCGATAGGTGTCACTTTGTGTTTGGTTTCGTCCATACTGATTATTTGATCACTGATTCAGTAGTTCTGTCACTGATCAAATAATCACTACGTTACTGGTTCTAATGAGTTCTTACGTGTGTGAAACTTGCTCAAACACTGCATTTTGTAAATAAACACAATAATTGTATCTCTGTTCAAAACGATGCCTCTGTGTAGTAGTTAAACTCATTACCAAATACATTTAGTGTTTATGAACAACTAAAAAAAAAAGACATTTACGTGGACATAGGTTGACAAGACCAAACGCACTGGTGCCATCTAAGATTAGCTTTGACTGTGCTTCCCCATTAAGCAAGACAATACATGTCATTCGGATCACACATACATAGGAAGTGCAGAAAACAGAGGCCCAATTCCTGTAATTTGATAATAGTCGCAATTCAGTGTCGTTTCACTCCCAGTAACATTATGATCACAAACGGTATTCTCGTAAATGCAATTATAGTTCGCAATGCCACTGAAAAAGGAAGAAATCAAAATTAGATTTTGCTCTATTTTCAGTCGTATATGAATAGTTTTGATAATTTTACGTTAAATTTGAAGTTTACGAGAATACCGTTTGTGATCGAAATGTTACTAGGGGCGGATCGACACCGGATTGCGACTATTGTCAAAATATGGGAATTGGGCCTCAGATCAACAACCTACTACAAACCGTAAATTTTTCTCAATTGATATTGATCTCTACGTGACGGGCTTAAAGTTTAAAAACAGTTCAATGACCTTTAACTTTTTGGGTAGGTTAACCTACCGTCGACTATATCTACTTACCAAGTTTATCGATACGACAGTTAAAGTAGGTCAAGCGGGAGTTCCGAAATTTAATTACATGGTTAGTTACACTTACAAGTAAAGCTAGTAAAAGAGTGATATAGTTAAATATATGGCTCATATTACAACACAAATATGTAATGGAAGAGCAGAATAGCTAGAGATTAATTTATTTTTATAAGTGAGTATTATCTTCAATTAAGTTATGCAACCCTCGCCGCGGTTGTAAGTGCATAGGTGACCATTTCGACCATATTTATTGACATTTATAACAATCATCTCCGTGCTTCGGAAGGCATATTAAAAGTTCGTCTGTTTGTCTAATACCGCTTGATACAAGTCGTAAAGCCTAGCCTAGCCTTAAGGGAGCTTGATTTCATCTGACAGTAAGGTTTGGTCTCTAGCCGTACAACATCCCTTCACCAATTAGTTGAGGCCTGAGCATTGTATTTTAGCACTTTAACCAATTCTAAGTAGGAAATGATTACTCATTAGAATATAATTTAGTCAATTTACAAACACATTGTGTAGCTAGCTATTGTAAGTACATGATACAAGTACTTGTACCTTTTAATAATCTCTTTGAATATAACATAGCGTTAACGATCAAAAAGTCTTTAACTTCTATCAATTTCACAGCAATAACTTAACTCCCAACTCTTTGGAAGGATTAAAACAATAACTCCTTCGACACTCAACCCTCCAATACCGGGGAATTAAAACAAACTGTACCGGAAGCGGAAATGCGTGTTAACGAGGGTTTTATGTTGGCAACACTGTGCGCTGACTTTTTAATTAGGGCCTGAATTACCCTGAATTGCGTGATAAGTCCCGGTTCTTTGGAAAGAGAATACAAATTGGGCGAAATTTTTGTTAACGATACTTTTAAAGGCAAATGACGTCCGAAATTATGGTTATCGCAATCTGTGCAAGGGTCGCACTACATTGCAAAGATACATCTCATTTAAATAATATATATTTTACTGTTAGGTTAGGTTAGGTTAGGTTGTAAAACAAGGCACTGATAAAAAAAAACAACTAATTTCTTCCTTAGGTACCTATCTATCTGGGTTACACGACAAATGTTCTTGTGCAAGCTGGTTTTAAATCCAAACTTTTTTGTCTGCTAAAAAAATTTGAAAATGTTGTGATTACGTTTCTGCATGGAGCACGAAAGTCTTAGGTACTACTTTGGCTTCACTAGCCCCTAGGGCATGTAAGCGCTGAATACTACAGCAAAGTTAAGTAAAAGCAGTTACCATTGCTGTTTTTTGCTGCTGAAATTGCTAAAATTGGGCAGAAACAAACATCACTATCATCAACCTCAACAACGATGTTATGGCTCTTTTTTATTAAGTCTACCTAAGCCTAACTAAATCTGTCAACAGCAATAATATCTATACTGTAATTACGCAAAAACACCGAAAAAATAAAGCTGCATATCTCGACCCGGACAACTCAAAACGCTTACACAGCGAGATCGAGCATTTATTGCGTCCGGACTCCGGACGCGTCCGACCGGACTTAAAGGCCCAAAAAATAACCCGCCCGGCCCCTAAACGCTCCCGGAATTTATGTCCTCTTCTTGACCCTCGCGACGCTTTATTCACCTTTATTTTTATTTGACTGAGCAAGGAACAAATCTTAGTGCAAAGGGGATAATAAAATAATCGTTAGATTCGTTTAGACGACTCTAATTTCACGGATTGGTGCGCAAAGGGACGCGGCCGCGTAGGGTTAAATCTATCCCGCTTTCGCACAGGAGATGGGTAGGCTGTCTCGTTCTGTCGCCGACCAATCGACGTGAATTGCAGAACTTCGGCTTGCCTATTCTTATTCGGGTTTGCATAAGTAGTTCTTAGCGATTGACATCAATTTATGTAATGTAGATTTTGATCTTATTGAAGATTCATCATCATCATTCCAGGCATAGGACGTCCACTGCTGATCATAGGCCGCTCCAATGACTTCCAAATTGGCCGGTTAGAAGTGAGGTGACCTGCATCCAGCTGCTTCCTGCAACCTTTACCAGGTCGTCTGTCCATCTTGTCGATGGACGTCCTACTGATGCTACATACAGGCTTGCAAGCGGGATCTACTAATCCTATGCTTTTTGTAAGGTATGTTTCCGTGTGAACGTAGTTTGCTGCTGCTACCTGCTGCTGCCGCCAATATCGTAAACCTTCCTTAAATTTATCGGTGCTGTCATAATTTTCTACGTGACACAGTCACAGTAGAGTCGAGGAAGTTGCGGTGTGCCAGTTTAAAGCGTGAGTCGCTATCTAGAAAAAGGTGATCTAGGAGAGATAGGACCTACATGATTGTGTCTTGTTTGTAAGAATCTTTAATTATTTTGTGCAATAAAGTATCTTGTTTAAAAATTGAGCAATTACACTAAAAACCTTTTGTTTCCAACCATGTCCCTCCATGTGCTTTTTTCGCCCCTTTCTGCGACTTTTTTTCGCGATTTCGTGAATTTTGCGAAAATCAAATAACTACTTACTCAAATTCACAAAAAGTTGATCAGGGTGTTTTTATTACGATAAGATTTTTTACAGTTTTGAACTTGATTCAAATCTGATTGCTTTTTTGCCCAACAGACTTGAAAGCTAATATTTAGAAACACTTTTTGTGTTGTCCCAATGCAATGCAAACTTCTCAATTAAAGAAGTTATTAGGCGTAAACTGCTGAAATACCTTCGGAATATCTGTACCTCAAAAACTATAATTGTTGTATATTATAATGAATAATCATATTAGCTTTTATGAAGCTCATTATTATGTTGTCAGTACTATAAAGACTTTATGAACTTATATCCAAATATGGCAATACTGATTGTAGGTAGGACTATTTCTATTAAAAAGGTTTTTTTGCAAAACAAAAAAGTATGTCTAACGATTTTGTTTAGATTTCCGTTCAATCCAAATTTCTTTCTAAATATCTTGATAGTTTCTACTAAATTGTCCAAACAAAATAATAGGACATCAGTCCAATGGACCGTGAACGATTGATATTTTACATTATACCCAGTGTTTACGTAAAGTGGGGGTTTATTCCGGCATATAGACGTATCTTAACGCGATCTTAACCGGATCGAGGAATAGCCGCCCCAAATTGATGATACGCTGCCTACATGCTTACTAAATCGCAGAATTGGGTTTAGGATCCAATTGATTTAGAATAGAAGAATTTTAGGAAAAATGATTGCGTGTTTTCTTTTGACATGGAGCTAAAATCCGCCAAAGAGTTTAATGATCTATTTTCTTAGAACCTTGTTGTAACGGGGGTTTCCATATAAAATCAATTTATTACTGCAACGCATTTTACGTCCCAATTATTTACTCTACCACTTCTTAGGGACAATTGTAATCAAAATTCCCTAAACGTGTATTGAAATCATTTGCACCCCGGTGATTATAAAGTAGGTAATGATAAAATTCTTATGGGTCGTTCATAACTACACATTTAATTTCAATAATAATTGGATTTAAGTTTTATACGCTAAGTCTTCTTTTTATTTCTTTAATTAATTTGCACCTATAAGCTTTAGTTTGTTCACAAACATCGATCTAGCAGGGCCCTCCTCGAATAAGCATTGAACAGTTGCTTTGTAATTTTTCGCGTTTAATACTTACCTAACATAATGAAAAACATTTTATGAATACTAAAGTATTCATATACCGTTGCTATGTATTAAAAACATAACTTAGGTAAAATTAATCTCTTGCTATTAATCTCCATACTATTTCACGAAAATAATTTAGGGATGATGTTAGAATTAAATAAAACTCGATTACTTTTAGATTTGAAGGAAAGTGTATACTTTTTATTTTAACTTATTATAATATTTAAACATCAAAATTACCTTGACATGGTAAGGAAAGAATAAATGCTCATTTAAGGGAAAAAAGTTATGGCTGCACCATACATTGTCGTCTAGGTAGAGCGCTAGTATGTATGAAGAAACAAAATAATCGCGATTCCGATGTTGTCCCATTGAAAAAGTAATATGTTCATCAACATACTCGCTTCCTTTTCAAAACCACATTCTGTATGCATCTATACCGAAACTCGCCGTAGGACGTCCACTGCTGAACATAGGCCTCCCCTAGAGATTTCCAGATTGGCCGGTTGGAAGCAACCTGGTATACAGCGGCTTCCTGCAACCTTTACCAGGTTGTCCACCTTGTAGGTGGACGTCCTACGCTGTGCCAGGTGTACCTACGTGTCCTCCATTCCAAAACCTTTCTGTTCCATTGGCGTTCAGTTCTGCATATTATGTGCCCCACCTACTGCCACTTCAGCTTGCTAATCCGTTGGGTTATATCAGCGACTTTTGTTCGTTTAGGGATCCTCTCATTTCTGATTCGATCTCGCAAAGAAACACCGAGCATAGCTCATAGGAGGCCCATGTGAGAGGCCACGTTTTAGTTCCGTAAGTCATCACTGGTAACACACACAGATGCATGCAATGATGACATCTAATGTGCTAAATACACAACGGTTATCAGCATGACAATATCTTGATTGGTACGTATCACGGAGTCGGCGCGTAAATCAATTTGCGCTGCGCACGCGGCGACAACAGCTTTGCAGCTTCCACACTTCAATTATGTTAACATGCGCAATGTCTGACATTATAATAATGAACTTGCGTACAAGAGGCGTCAATAAAGGCAATTTTATACACTTCGTTTATTACTGTTACTAAGTATGTATTGGCTGTGTGTCTAATCTTCTGTCTAAAGCGGGGCCTACTGAAAACCAGCGTCGCGGCCTACTCAGGCCGTGGCTCAAGCTGAGTGAGGTCCCATTATCCCGGACATCACAGGCACATAGTGGCACCGCTTGGTTTACTCTTTTTTCTATTAAAATTTTATTTTGTTATTTTTTTTATTTTTTATTTTTAATTTAAATAATGTATTGTGTCTTTTACTGTTTGTGTGTGATGTCCAATGTATAATAAATGTATTTTCTTTCTTTCTTTCTTTCTTTCTAATACTATGCTTTTTAGGGTTTCGTACCCAAAGGGTAAAAACGGGACCCTATTGCTAAGACTCCTGTCGGTGTGCATGTCTGTCCAGGCTGTATCTCATTACCAGTAATAGCTAGACAGATGAAAATATCACAGATGATGTATTTCTGTTGCCGATATAACAACAAATACTGAAAACGGTATAAAATAAATATTTAAGTGGGGCTTCCATCCAACAAACGTGTTTTACGGCAACATTAGACGCTTGAAATATTATAGATAATGGTACGGAACCCTTCGTGCTCGAGTCCGACTCGTACTTGGCCGGTTTTATAAGTTCATATTTTTAAACGAAGGATAGGTATGGCTAATTACGCCTACTCAAGGTTTAAACTAATTTGCCATTTATTATCTTAAAGGCGAAAAAGAAAACAATGTGTAAATCGCAGGGTTTGAGACAGCGACGGAACGTGATAATCATAGTGCGTAAGATTCAAATTGGCGATAGTGTATGAGCTTTTTTTATCATAGGCGTAATAAGTGTCTAAATAGGCGTAATTCGCCTAACCTACCTTACCTAGTTTCTCCTTTGTTAATTCCGTCTACAATACATTTCAGTTTAGCAAAATAGTAAACTAGTAGAGAATGTCACATATGGCATTACACATATTTTGTACGGCTTTCTTTACTAAATATATTCAAACTTTAATCACTCTGAAGTTTAGGAAAACCCTTTAGAACAAACAAGTTTACTCAAAGAGCACGGTATTATTTTATCGTATGCAGTTATGGACCAAGGTAAGTTTTTGTAACGCAAAACTAAACAGGCACGTAACCAAACATTCTTAAATCATTTCCGTGGGCTTGTACTATTATATATTCTGTGCCGTGGGCCCAGATTTTGGGCAATAAATCAGAGTGCTGTCTGACCGGTGGTCGACGCGTAAATCAATTTGCGATGCGCAGTCGCACGACGACAGGTTCACTGCTTCCCGCTTCGATTGAGATGTAGTTATTTTAATAATCCCAAAGCAATTTGTATTATTTATTAATTTATCGTTGTTTTAATAAGAGAATATTGTACCCATAAACAACTTTTACTTTTAGGACCATTTAAATAATTTGAATTTAAATAGAAAAACTTTTCATAGACGGAAAATATTGAAATATATTTAAAAATCATTAATTAATAAGATAAGCTGTATGTACGGGAAAACGGGAAGCGATTTTTTTAATGTAGGTACCATAGAGAAATGTTTTTATTCTCTTTCTAACCGTAAAATAAGATCATCCGAATTATGAAAAATGGAGTACGTTATTTTTTATACCGCACTGGCCAATTGCGTAATATTCATTTATTCACCTAATAATGTACCAACATCTATATAAATAAAACAAATTCGGGCTAGTTTCACCATTTATAAGTCAAGAACGGCTGGACCGATTTTTGTGATCTTTGTATTGTCGAATTTGTCTTCGCCCCGAATAGCAGAACAACTATTAAAAAAACGAAACAATTCACGAAAAAAAAAAATGAACAGGCGGTACGAAGTTCGCCGGGACAGCTAGTTATTAATAAAATACTTACTTGAAGAGGCATAATCGGTTCATTGAACTCATGCCCATAGATAAGGTGCTTCATAAATATCTGCAACGGCTGAAATGGGTAAAAGTATTGCTTATACTATAGATTACGATAGTGAAGGAATTACGTGCCCCGGATCGGTATTTAATTATTTGCGAAAAGACAGTAAATAAATGGTTACTTGCTTCAATTTACACTTTGTCATCCGCCCTTGCCACTGCGCGGGAGCGGTATAATGTGAAACGTTAGCATTTTTGGACAGATGTGGACGGTTTGAGACAGAATAAAGCCTAATCTTTATTTAATATAATTTTTTTAATGAAAAAATTAATGATGTTCTGGACATAAAATTTCTTTACTATCGTAATCTATATAAGCAATACTTTTACCCATTTCAGCCGTTGCAGATATTTATGAAGCACCATATTAAGTAAAAAATACTGAATTATCAAAATACATAAAGTTTTAGGTTTTAACAGCGAGACATTGGAGAGACGCGAATTATTGCTTGCATAACCAAACAGAAATGAGCTTTTAAAACATTGTGTAGACAGATTAAGTCAGTCTAAATATTAAAAGGAGGTGATATGTTAATGACAAAAAACCACTTTGGCTAAAAAAAATAATTTTCCATACAAAGCTCATGATAATGATAATTTATGAATTATATTTTTACAATATTTTGGCGTTTTGTAAGAGATGAACACATATGCCTTCTTAGATGTTGAGACAGACTAAAAATATACACCTGTATTTTAAGGATGGGCAAAGGTGTAGTACAATTACTTATATTAATAATATAACGAGTCTATAACAAAGTGCCAAATGACATAAAAAATCTAAGCATCAATCAGTTTAAAGAAAAATTGTGTAAGTGGCTAATTGAACATAAAATATACCTATGACATTAAAGATTTTATAGGCCGTAAGTTTTAATTAGATTTATTGACATATTACTTAAATAATATTTTCATGACATATATAAATATTTAAATTTTCCTCCTATTTAATTTAGCGATTATTTTGTTAGTTGATATAATAATAAATATCCTCTCATAACAATTATGTACGTAGGTTTAAAATTGTAACATTTGCATGCTAAGCATATGATTAGCGAGACATGCGCACTTTAAATTGTATCATCCTTAAAATACCATGTTTTTTCGCAAATAAAGTTATCTTATCGTATATATTGGACAACATCACATACATTGCTCTGATTCAAAGCACTTGTGTTACAGAAATCAGAATCAACGACGGCAACACAACAACCAAACCCGAGACAATAAAGAAAATTTCGTTTTCTACAATGACCCGACCGGAAATCGAACCCGGGTCCTCAACGCCAAATCCGGCGTGCCCTCTCGGCTGCGAAGGTTATCAAACCTATATAATAAAAGTTTAATTCATCATCATCATCATTTCAGCCATTGGACGTCCACTGCTGAACATACACCTCCTCCAAAAGTTTTATTAAAAAAATATAATCTCGAGATTTCAATGTTACTTACAACTTTTGGTTAAGGAAGAGTGGCTCCTTCTAACACAGGTGATGTAGCACTTACTTTTTAATGTCTTTGCTAGCAAATAAAACATTTTTCTTTTCTTTTTCTTTCTTTTCTTGAGTAAAGACAATTATTTTCTAAATGAATATGTTATAATCCTGGTGACCGGCGGCCGACGCATAAATCAATTTGTGTCGCACAAGCGCCCGCGGTGACAACTTTACTGCTTCCTTGCTTGTGACACACTTCAATTGAGATATTGTTAGCGAGGACAAAAAAACTACGAATCAAACACAAAACTCTTGTAAGCTACGATAAAAATCAAAATTATCTTTTTTTTTACAAATAAACATATTTTGTCACTTTTGTGCATTTTTTTTTTCACTCGTTGTTTTTACCTTATTCATACTCACAATCAATGTTATAAATGTTTGTCTAATCAACAACATTTTTTAAAGAGACCTCTTAAAAATGGGAAAAGAGCGTCTCTACGAATGTCATTTTAAATTAGGGAAGCGTTAAAAAAATATATTTCTCGTTTTATTTTTATTTATTAATGATGTCATATTCGGTACTTTTGCTATATTTTTTTTTATATATTTCCCGGGAACTTTTCCCATATCTTCACTTGTTCTGTGTACTTATAACAATTACACTCTGTATAGTTAAAACAGTAGATTATTAGACATATACGAGTAATCATCAAAATAATCAAAACTAATAAATTAAATGTTATTCGGAGTTGGAAAAAAAGATCATAGTAGGTACTACTGTGCCCTCAGTGCTAGATTCCGTCTCGCACTTAGCCGGGTTTTTTTTTCGAATTCCGGATCTAGAACTCATTTTACTGGTATCAACTTAATTAAAATTTGTCTGTCATTTTTATTTAATATTACAAAAAACTTAAGCAATAACCAATGGACATTTAATGAAAAAAAAGTGTTTTCTTACAAATAGATCACATAACTTACAAGAAATATAATTACATATACCATTTTAAACGGTTGACCGATAAGTAACAACCATTTTAGCGGTATTATGCTCTTGATTGAGTACGTGACATGCAGACAAACACAAAAAGTCACGAACGTTAATCAATTTCCGACCTTACATCAATGAACTAACGGTATCAATAAGTTAAGTTTGATATACTGTCAGCAAAATAGAATTGGTTTTCCGGACACTCTTGACGTCTCTATCAGAGAGTACGTGACGAAAGAAGGGATATTTTTTCTCTTAATAGTAAATTTATTGAAATTGAAAGTGTGAGATCACCGTTAGATTCCATTTAGTATTGCCTAAATGAGATCATTGATGAGACGGATGTAATGTTCAATTACCTACTGGTAAATAGCAATGAACTTTAAGAAAATTAAATTAAAAAATCATAACAAATAATTTTTGACTAATTTTAGCCCGGTATATTAATTTTAATAGGAATAGGATTAAATAAATGTTTAAAACCTCCAAACTAAATGAAGTTAAGTAGGTAATTAAAGAAAATTTGGCGGAGGCTGCTATTTCATGCCCCGATAAATGAACTTTGTTTGTTTTTAATTTATTTTTAGAGTTATTTTACAAAATTATATTATTATTTAGACTATGGCATTATCATTAAACTCCAACTATTATAGAAAGAAGAATAGATGGGAAAAGGAAGCGAGGAAGACCAAGAATAAGCTACATGCAGCAGATATAGGAGAAGCTGAACGTCGTGTCGTATCAAGATGTGAAAAGAGAGGCAAAATGCAGGGAGAGATGGAAAAGACTCCACCGAGAAGAGCGAAGCTCTTAAATAGGATGATGACGCTATGCCACAAGGATAAATGTTTACTGCTTCAAAGAACTGTCGCTGATGAATGAACAATCCCTTACAGAAAACCGCATCTAAATCGGTCGAACCGTTTTGGAGATAAATGGCAACATTTGAGTACTTACACACACAAACAAACAACCTCTCACCCAAAACGCAGTTACCTTCTCCGTTCCGTCGTGTAAGAACATAAAAGCGGCTTGTTCCTCGCTTATAAAGGCTTGGAACTGTATAGCCTATATTAGCGGTGCCCGCGGCTTCGCCTGCGTGGAATACGGTTTATCACCAGAGGGTGAAAATAGAGATTTTCCTCCCTTAGGAGGTGAATTAAAAAAAGTATCGTATGTCATTCTCAGACCCCTAAACTACACCTATGGAAAAATCATGTCGATCCCTTGCTCTGTAAAAAACAATAAATATCTATCTCATGGGAACTGTACATTTTTCCGGGATAAAAAGTAACATATGTGCTATTCTTAACAGTAACCTATAACTGTGCTGAATGTTATCTAGATCAGTTCAGCATTTCTGGCGTGATTGAGTAACAAATATCCATCTAACCAAACTTTTGCATTTATAATGATATACTAGCTGTGCCCACGACTCGCCCGCGTGGAATACAGCTTGTAACCCTATATTTTACATCCAATAGATATTAAAAATAGTAGCATGTCCTTCCCTTGATACAATGGTTATCATATCCCACTCGAACCGTGCATTTTCTGAAATAAAAAATATTTTTTATTCCCCTAAACCCCTAAACTTCCAATAAGCAAAAAAACATATCCATCCCTTGTTCTGTGAAAAACAAACCAAACCATGTAAGGATCCTGCGGGATAACCTTACATTTATACGGGATTAAAAGTAACCTATGTGCTATTCTAAACATTAACTATCTCTGAGCCAAATTTTATCCAGTTCCGTTAGAGTAACAATATTCATGCGACCGAAGTTTCGCATTTACTTGTAAGTCGTTGATGTTTATAAACATATTTAAGTATGTTTATTCGTTATTTAGTCGCCATAGTACACGCTTTACTTAGTTTGGGACTAGATAATTGGTGTGATTGTGGAAACAATTTATTATTTTTTTATTTTTAATAAAGTAACGAATTACGTAAATTAAATTAATAAGTAGTGTTATGCAAGTTATTAAAACAGAGTCACACTACCTAACCAATTTTAAGGATTTTCTAGCAATTTAACTAAACAAAATTAAACACCAAAATACACAATGCAAGCGGATAGAAAAATTACTTAACATAGGCATTAGAGCTAACCAAAGCGTTAAAATAAATATCCTCAAATTGTGGAATCATATTAAACCCTACCGCATTTTTTATTTGTTTGTTTCTTATCTTACGGTTGTATTCAGTGGTATGTTATGACACGCCTAGACAAATATGAAGCCTAAAGAGAATTATCGTGGATGGGCTGATTTATGATCTATATTATAATGGGCTAGTTTCCTAAAAAAATCGAATTAGTCCGTCAGTTGGATTAGCAGAAAATATAGGACACGTATTTTTTCTTTTCTGATACAAACAAAAAATAATGAAGATATAGCCCGTTAAAGTTCCGCGTAACGTCACGCCTTGCGACACTTTTTAGCAAGACGTGACGTCACGTGCTCACTTTGATGCGCTTTATCTTCGTCATTTTTTGTTTGATTGACAAAAGACAAAGGGGCCAATTTTTTTTGATAATCTAACTGACGAACTAAATAGAATACTCATTTTTTGACCCAGGAAACTAGCCCGTTGTATTGTAGCATGGAGCACCTAACCTATAGAGTAGGTATGTCATATGATTTGTTCGACGAAATTTTTCGCCATTTTTTAATCTGTATCTGTACTTTTTGTATGGGCGAGAGTTGACAGGACTTATCATTTCATACTAAATGTAGGTGAAAAATCACTTACTAGTTTCGGAGAAAGATGGATCGTA
Source organism: Anania hortulata (assembly GCA_963576865.1). NCBI lineage: Eukaryota > Metazoa > Arthropoda > Insecta > Lepidoptera > Crambidae > Anania > Anania hortulata. The sequence continues at coordinate 5,156,266 of OY756412.1, read as the reverse complement.
TTGCTGCTCTATAGGGTATGTACTCGATGTATTGTAGGTAAGTATTTTTAACTTTGTTTCAGCAGCTGTTAAAACCGGTATTTTTTTAAAATATGTCTTTGACTTCTGCCGCGTTGAACTCTAATAGCAATAGCGTTGAAATAGCCTAATACATTTTTTAACAAACTTTATTGCATAAATTAAATCGTACAAAAGTCTCTCTAGTCCAGTCGACTCTGCCAGTCGACCATTAGGCTAAACAAAGATGTTTTGTGGTTCTCAATTCTGATTAAAAATTCCAAAACTTTTTTTTTTAAACCTGGAATCGCGATTGTGTTGTGATCGATTTTCTATATTTCTTGAAGACTTGTTTGTTTCTGCATACAATTTTATTTCGCTTTATAAAGAAATTTTGCTGTTTTTTATTTTTTTTATAATGGTGAGAGTTTTATTTTATTTGTTTATTTGGAAACTCAACAGCTTGTTTTACAATAAAACGATTAAATTTGGTCTAAATAATAGCTCTAGCCAATTAAAGAGTTCCACCGCTTTTGAGTTGTAACGTAGGTCATTGTTAAATTTAAATAAGATACTAAAAATGCAGCACTTAACTTTATATAATATGTATATCAATCAATGCCGGTAAATGCATGGAAATTTTATTAGTAGAGATGCCTAATATTGTAAGTCGGAAAGGTCCATAAATCCATATATATATTTTTAGTTTTTATAATTAACCCAAAACTTACCGGAATCACTGTCTTCCCGGTCATAGTGCGGCCTCCAGTACTGCTCATCGTATCTCAACGGCACCTCTGACCGGCCGGTGAACTTGTTGGGGTCCAAAATGTTCTCCACGGAGAAGGCAATGGCCTGCCTCTCCGGCGGTCTAGTCAGACCCAGCCGCCGCGTCAGGTCCACGGGGGCCGCTTCTTCCACCCCAACAACATCGACTTCCCCATTCGCTTCTCCCTCCGGCTCAATCTCCCCATCAGGCTCCTCGCGCCTCTCCTCCGATCCTCGCGCCATCGCAAGCATCGTCATAGCAGCGCCTATATCCTGAATTTTTGCTTCTCAAACATATGACTGTCTGTACCGATACTGTCTAATCTTAACACTACCACTGCACATTCGTCTCTCGCGACATCTCAAAAGTACATACGAAACCGACAACCCAGAACAGTTCGCACTGTAATCCCACGACGCGTCCGCCTCGTTTCAACATTCGGGCATCACAACATGTTATCAACTGACTCGGGAGCGAAGCAGGCGGGGACAGAAGGAGAGGGGACGGGTCGAAGTGGGGGTCACTAGTGGATCGGCGCCTCCCGATTGGCGGCGGGAAACGAGGCGTGCCCGGGGTGGAGAAACGTAATCGAGCAATAAGGTTTAAACAATTTCGTTTAATACGTTGAATTATGTAAGAGAGCGGCGGGCAAGTAATCGCGCACAAGCGATAACGCCATTTGCGCTACTTCGTTACGTATTAATGGTGCAGGAAATTGACTTATGAATTTTAGAGGTTGCGGTCGCGGAAGATCGGGCTAAAGCGGCCCCCGGCGGCCGTGCACGGTTATTTTCCTAGTTAAGCGCTGGAACAATGATGTTTATTGAGTTTTGAACTTAATGGGTTTCGGGCCGCGGCTGCCAGCGATTTAAGCTATTAACGTGTTTGTGTTGGCCGCCGCTCTACGTACCGTTCACGTGGAAGGTTACGTTTTCGCGATTTATAAAATATACGTGACTCTATATTTATAAAGGTTATTTTAATGCTTATGTCCATGGAACCCGTATTGTTATTTAACAAAATACCTTAATAATAAATACATATAAAAGATCGACGATCATTTTAAAAGCTCTATGTAATATTTTCATTAGATAGAACCCAGAATATTACTATTGGAAGAATTTATCTTTTAGGATTTGTTTTATATTTACCTTAAATTAATAAAACTAGAATGTCTCAAATTATGAACACCTATATGTATAAAGTGATCATAATAGAATAGAATAACTTTTATTTGCAAGAATACATTTGAGTTTGATACATGGTATGTATAAATGTACTAAACACGTTTATAAACGCTACATTTTATTTTAATATTAAAAAATTAAAAATAAAAACAAAAGGCAACTTAAAAAGTTTTCTCTGCCTCCAAATATATTTTCTTCAAATAACATACTTAATTGTAGTCGTGACTACGCGACAAACCTAGTGTGGCAGCCGCAGGGTTAATGTACTATGAACCGTTAGCCCTCTATAAGCAAGCCTATTGCCCTGGATATGCCCGACATTCAGTGTAATTGACTGCCATATAACTGAATGAAAGGTTAAAGAAACGACTCCGTTTAAAAAAAACTATACAATCAGTCTTACTTGGTTTCTCGCGATTGAAAAAAGTTTTGAATCGATTATTTTAGATATTTAATGATGTCCGGATAGCGAAAGGTCGTGGGTTCGAATCCCACCAGGGATAGTTTAATTTATTTTTCAAGTGAAATAGTTACTATTCTCGATACTATCTATCATTTTAGGTATTGTTTGCTAAAAAAAAAAATACCCTTATGAATAAAGTTAAACATTATGCCAATAATATACAGGGTTATTTGTAAAACATCAACAACTTCCTAGGGGCTGATTCTGGTGCTCAAATACAAGAACTTTTTCTATGGGACCAACATAATTGAAACACAATTAATACTTGAAACACTGCGCAGTTGTGACTAGTCCGGTATTTATCGATTTTGCAATTTTGTGTCTATAAATCAAAATATACTTAGGAACAATTACATTTGCCTGATTGGAGCAATTAGGTAAATGTTATTATTATTATTTTTAATTTAATGTTGAAAATGTTAAATCACTTGATTGCAGAGTGTTTGCAATAGGTACCAATTTACCTACTGCAGACAATCTTTGCTATTTTTAAATAGAATAAGAATTTAAATTTGTATAACAATAAGTAAGCAACAACTATACTGACACCAACCTAACGCCAAATTAAATGTAACTTAGTTTTATTAAATGAATAGTGTTTTTTTCTTCTGATAAGTGGTTTAAGCTGGTGCTCACTCTCTCAACTCACGTTTTGCTATAAACTAAGCTGTGGTAAATGTTGCTGGTGTTGAAAATAGTCCTATCTTAATATTAACATTGTTTTCAACTCTGTATTCAACGCTTTTTTTATCCAAATAAATTTAAAAAAAAAGAAATCGCAAAAAAAAACTTCCCCATATTAAGCCGCCACCAGATGACATCAGTTTGTATGGAGCAGTAAAAATTTTTTTTAGATTTCAATGTTGGTCCCATAGAGAAAGTTGTTGTATTTGACCACCAGAATCAGCCCCTAGGAGGTTGTTGATGTTTTACTAATAACACTGTAATATGGTAGACTTATTTTCGTTCGGGGAAACGTTCCACGTTATTCTTTAACTTACATCAAATTTTACTCTAATTCAACGTGTACAACTTAACATTGTGTTGGTGTATTTTATTGAAAACATTTTTATTTGGTTTTTTAATTAAAATTATGAAGCTGCAACTATCAAAATGGATTTTTCCTGTAATGGTAGCTGTGTATGTACGATTACAAATAAATAAATATGTACAGTCAACATCAAAAGTAGCTTAGTATCAGAATTTCCCAAAAGTATCTCATTTTAATGCAAAACATATCACAATAGTCTGTCAAAATCATTACGCTCAATTCAAACAACAGAAATCAGAGGCCCAATTCCCGTAATTTGACAATAGCCGCAATCCGGTGTCGATCCGCTCCCAGTAACATTACGATCACAGACGGTACTTTTAAAAATTTGTTTGTGATCACTTTTGATGCTGACTGTACTCGCCAGTCCACACGTCAACTGTCTTGGTCTCAAAGTAAGGAATTAACATCCTTTTGTTCCCAGGTACGCAATGTATTCTGCCGGGAGCGTTTCCTAGCACACCTAGCCAAGAACCAATTTAGAAAATATTGTTTTCTTAAAGTTTTATAGATGCTCTATACATTATCATAGAGGTACGCATTAGTTACAAACTAAGTTTTATAGACACTCCATACATTATCATACCTAGAGGTACGCATTAGTTACAAACTAAGTTTTATAGACACTCCATACATTATCATAGAGGTACGCATTAGTTACAAACTAAGTTTTATAGACACTCCATACATTATCATAGAGGTACGCATTAGTTACAAACTAAGTTTTATAGACACTCCATACATTATCATAGAGGTACGCATTAGTTACAAACTAAGTTTTATAGACACTCCATACATTATCATAGAGGTACGCATTAGTTACAAACTAAGTTTTATAGACACTCCATACATTATCATAGAGGTACGCATTAGTTACAAACTAAGTTTTATAGACACTCCATACATTATCATAGAGGTACGCATTAGTTACAAACTAAGTTTTATAGACACTCCATACATTATCATAGAGGTAAGCATTAGTGTCTATAAAATTTTAAGAAAACAATATTTTCTAAATTGGTTCTTAACAAATACATTGGGTACCTGGGAACAAAAGGATGTTAATTCCTTACTTCGAGGTAAGGTAAGAGGTAAGCATTAGTTTGTATGATGCATCTAAACGAAATTTTTGATATCGTTACTATATCCCATAGTCAAGTTGTTGCTTATGAACAGCGGTAGTCTATTCTTTAGTACAGACAACAGCTCGTCAACCTACCACAAAACGTCAAATTTCCTCAATTGATATTGATCGCTACATGTCGAACTTAAAGTTGAAAGTCGGTTAAATAACCTTTAACTTTTTGGTAGGTTGATCTGCCGTTGACTGTACACGTCACCGTGTATGTAAAGTAATAAACATGTATTATTAAATCACTAATGGAAAGAGCTATAAGGGATTACTCTGAGGGATAAAATCAGGAATGAGGCTTTCCGACAGAACACTAAAGTACTTTTAGTGATATAGCTAAAAGAATAAGCAAACTGAAGTGGCAGTGGGCTGGTCACATTTGCCGTAGAACCGATTACCGATAGGCCGACGTGTTCTTGAGTGGAAACCGCGACTGGGCAAGCGTGGGGGGCCCTCCGACGGTGGAGCGACGATATACGCAAGGCTGCTGCCAGTGGATAGAAAAGAATAGCCGAGGATCGGGCTCAGTGGCGTGCATTGAGAGAGGCCTATGTCCAGCTGTGGACTAACGTAGGCTAGATGATAAGATGATTAAATTACTTATCAACTAAAAGATATACCTATCTCTTATCCGTTGTTAAAGCGTGTAACTAGCACTTTACTCGTGTCTATTCAGTGGTAAAACAACCAAATAAATGTTTTTACTGCAGTGACAGTCGTTAATCGAGTCGGATGGACACGACCAACAAAGCATCGCAGTCGGAATGGTTCGGGAACCAATTTGTCCCTCTAATAGCTTTCTTCGGAAATATAGCCACAGATCACTCTAGTTTAGTGGTACGATCACTGGAACTACTAGCTTCTACAATTTTTAGGGTTTTGTTGCTTGCTTGTTTATAGGATCACTTGTGTGTCTGTCTGTCACATTTGCAGTTACATTTTTGTTTTTTACTTTATATTTTTACTTGGGGGAGAGAGAGATTTTTACTAGACACACGCATAGATAGATAGATACTCTATAGAGGTATAATGCACCACACCACACAAAACAAACAGCACAAAGAAAAAATAAATTTGGAATAGTACAATTTAGGTGGTCTTATATTAAATTAAATGTATTAAATTTTTTAATAAAGTTCCACAGACTCTTGTTGAACTACCTGTACATGAGTTCAAAATTCACATTAAAAAAAACCTTATGAAAAAAGGGTATTATAAGGTAGACGATTATTTGAACGACAAGAGTGCATGGACTTAACCTGCTTAGCTCGCACTTACTTCATGTCTTGTAACTGTATTTCCTGTAAAAAAGGCTGACAAAGGTGACTGAGTTAGTTGCGCCGTTTCTTCTCATCACCAGCCGATATGTAGTCCCGAAGCGGTGGTAGGGTAAAGCTATATTTTGGGACGTGTATAAGTGCCCGGAAGAGCGCCTATATACTGAATAAATGAGTATTAATGAGTATTAATTAAATCAAGGTTATAGACAACTGTAAGACTGAGGACTGTTTAAAAAGTTGAAAGGCGGTTAAGAGTCTAAAATATTAAAAGAAGAAAAATATATATAAAATACAGAATAAATAAAATACTATATTAATATGAATTGGATCTCGTAACCAAAAATTTTGAAAAAAGGTAAGAAAATTACAAAAAAGAAAACAGGAGAAAACTGAAGTAGATAAATAGTAAATGGACTAATTTTGACGTATACTGCATATGACTGCTTATCTTGCGGCCATTACTATTTAATTTACCTTCATACTTCATGGCTCTATGGCACGCTCGCATCTGCATTTACTGTGGCCTTCAGGCCTAATAAATTCATGCCTATTTAAGCATGAGTTTATTTTGACATTAGCCAGTCGAGGTTATTATTGCAGATTTGTGGCTTTTTACGTAACTACTATATACCTAGGTATTAATAGGATGTCGACTCTAAAAGGACGCAGTGCATTAAACGTCTTAGTGTCTGGTAGAGAAAAAGGACAAAAGTTAGATTATGAAACTCCCACGCATACTCACCGATACGTTAGAAAATTAAAGAATATGTTATTACCCTAACTAGCTAGGGACTGGCTACGAGTAAAATTTAGTTCGTCACAATAAAACATGGTTGCACATCCATCGAGAACTGTGTATTTTTGCGAGTTTTGTCATAAACTATCAAAATTATTGCTAAAAATAACATTGAGTAAAGCCGGAAACACCAATAAAGCAAGACACATATCTCAGAACTTTACCCAGCACTATCAGCTAAGATTTAGAGAACTGCGGCTTTGACCGTCTTCTTGAATTAAATATTGCGCTTATGAGACGTATTTCAAAAGGAATAAAATCTAAATTGGCTTACGAAATCTCAATAATTGTAATATACTGTGGTTATAGTATTCGTATGCTATTCCTGCGTCGCGCCGCCAAGAGATGTTGGTTGCAGCGCAGAAAGAGTCAAGAAGAAAATTGGATATGGACTAATTAAGCGCTGCCCAATTCATCCATCTCACAAATTTAAGAACAAGAGCCTGGTAGCCGACTTTCTTTGATAGAGACGTACTATGAAGAAATGTCATTTTCCACCAAAAAGGCCAAAGTCCATAGGTTGCAGGGTCGCAGTTTGACAGTTCGTCACCACCGTTTATTTTTTATTTGCACGGCTAATCGCAGCTAAAGATCTCACAGCCACCAATGACATGCACGATTTCAGACGTTTAGACACGGTGCTTGTGAAACTACATCTAGCTACAGGCCGTTCAACTTTTATGGATACTTTATCTTTCTTTTTTATGACGGATTTTACCACATACTCTTTTTTAAAGATCATATGGCTGATCATAAGCATTCTAGATTAATTAGAATACCAATACAGGCAGGTTGGCGAGCGAAATTTTTTATAACATTTTGCACACAGACGCTGCTGCCCGTCTCATGCTACAGGAATTAGTCGCCTCTTACGACACGCCTCCTGTTGACGGTGGGGAAGTGTATTCTTTGCGACCGTCCCCACACGGCACTAAAGAGACCTATTTATAGGCATAAATACAGATAAATTAGTTCTCAAAAGCCAAGTCCCCCCTGTTTGAGCACAAGAGACTTCTTCTTATCTTTTTTCCTTTATTTGTTTTAACCTTCTGTAATCACACTTTTATCAAAATAAATACAACTTACCTAACAAACAACCTGTACATGGTCATGTGGAAATTTAAAGAAAAAGAGTTAGATTCCGTCGCGTAGGACACATTATCGCCGCATGATTACCGCGCGGCGGGGCGCGGGGCCCACAAAGACCCCATGCCGGACTCCGATATGCCCCCGCTGGGGCATAAAGGGCCCCCGCATGCGGACAGCATCGGCCACATTGTGTATTTAATCTGTTGTACAACAAGTCTATAACAGCTGATGTTATAGTTTTTAAAAGTAGATTGTGGTGTAACAAAATAATAGTAAACTCAAGTTTAATCGTAAGATCAAACGGTCATCTACTTGAGCCTCATTATAATCAGCTGACGCTAACCTACTGCTTTACATTATCACCGTACCACGGCTATGTGTCATCAATTATACGATATGGACTAATTATTTGGGGACACTCGGTGGATGTAATAAGAGTCTTTCGGGCTCAAAAAAAGTGTATACGGGCTCTATGTGGTGCCGACTACCTGGCGCATTGTGCCCCTCTTTTCAAAGAGCTTAAAATCTTACCTCTGCCATGTCAGTATATACTCGAGATTTGCTTATTTGTTAAAAAACACCCGCATTTTTTCCCTTTAAAAGGTGAGGTGCTTAGAAACAATGGAGTAAGAAGAGATGAAACGAAGTTATATCTACCACTTAATAGACTAAAAATATGTTTAAATAATGTTTATTCCAATGCAATTAAAATATTCAACAAGCTTCCTCCTACCAATAGAAATATGACATTATGTAAATTTAAATACAATCTGAATAATTGGTTAATGAATGAATGTTTCTATACTGTTCATGACTTTTTACAAATGAATATTAAAGATGACTTCTAATAATTAATTGACGACTAACGAGGGTATATAAATATTTGTAAAATTAAATTAAATTAAAATTTTCATTGAATTATTAATATTGAGTGAATAATGTGCCTGTGTTAAAATGTATAACTATTAACATATATACAATGGAAATATTTCTTCGCCACTAGTGGCAGAATGTGCTGAACTTACTATATTTTTTAAGATCTTGTATGTACCACTTGCTAAGAAATAAATTTGATTTGATTTGATTTACATAGGCCTCTCCCAATGCAATCCACTGAGCCCGATCCTCGGCTATTCTTTTCCATCCTCTGCCTTAAGTTTTTTTTCTAATAAATAAATCGACAACATCACATACATTTCTCTGATCTCTGATACGAGTAAGTAGTTACGGCACTTGTGTTACAGAAATCAGAAACAACGACGGTACGACAACACCCAGACCAGAGACAATAAAGAAAAGTTATTTTTCTATACTGACCGACCGGGATTCGAACCCGAAGAGATAGTGACACCAAGTCCGGTAAGGTCACCTCTCGGCTACGGAGGTCGTCTAAAACTTTGCGTATATCATCGCTCCATTTCACCTTAACTTAGGGCTCCCTACTTTCTACGGCTTAGCCAGCCCAATGACACTTCAGTTTGCTTACTTTGAGCTATATCGATTACTTTAGTTTTCTGCCTGAAAACCTTATTTCCTTCAAAACTTTCCATAGCTCGCTTAAATTAGCAACTTTAAATTGCTAGTCGCACTCTGAGTGTCTAAGTCTTGGCTCCGTAAGTCATGACAGGTAGTACGTACTTGATAAAGACTTTCGTCTTCAGACTTTAAGGGTTTGGCGATGAAAAGACTTGACGAAACTACTACTTAAACCCCACATGCTATTTTTTTATTAACTAATCAAACAACAAGCCAGAATATAGTTAAAATTATACTAAAATATAAATGAAATAGCATAACAGTAATTTTTCTTACCATACGTAACATATTTAGTAATTACAAATGTCAAACAAAATTCAACAAAAACCAGTTATTCGAGTTCAATGGGGCCTGTCTCCCTAGCATGAGCACCAAAACATGATATGATATGATATAGCAATATATCGACATCAATTGTAAAAATATGATAGATATAGCCGCCATGTTGAATCGCCGTGCCGGTGACGTCACATATTATGATTTCTGTTTCGATAAAAATTCAAAATGGAGGCTATATGTATCATATTTTTACAGTAGTGTCGATATATCGCTATATCATATCATATCATATCGTGTTTTGGGGCTAAATATGCGTAGGTAGGCAATATTATTTATACGTCCGACTCGATAGAGAATAAACGAAACAAGGCTGAAGTATAAACAATACTGCTTTAACCATACTATAACTCAAAAACTGAGTCAGAGGGGAAAGTACTATTGAAACAAAAATATAAGTATCTACGATACCTACATACAACTTCCAATTAAGTATTAAAAGACAAATGAGTGAAAGAAAAAAACTCCTGATCGATGTTTAAATCCGTGTTGAGCTATACTTATTGTCAGTGATTAATTAAAAAGTTTTAATGCAAAAAGGCCGTACTCCGGACCAATTAACATTCTGTCTGCCCTCATTTCTCGGCTTTATTTCAGGATCGTTAGGATTCTACTGAGATTAGTGTTGCCTATCAATATCTATCGATATACAAAACGAATGACTATTATCAATAGATCTTATTGTTCATACGAATCCTACCTATCCCACATTTAATAATCGTAAAAATAATTATGTGCTACAGTGAAGTATTACTGTGTTTTCAATAGTGTAAAACTTTCAATATTATTATTAGTAAGTATTCGTACCATTTTGTCTTAACGTGAGTTAATATTATGGTAAAATAAGACTACTTATCTCACTCACACAACAATACATACCTACTACAAATAGAAGTTCATATGTCGTCTGTCCTGTCTAGTTTAAGTTAATTACTGAAACTATCTAGGGATTTTGGTACCGTTTACAGTCATATGCATCCACGACTTCCTGCAACCTTTAAGGTCGTCTGTCCACCTTGTGGGTGGACGTCCTACGCTCCGCTTGCCGGTACGCGTCCTCCATTCTAGAACCTTTCTACCTTTTCTGTAATCTTATTTAACAAATTAATTAATGTAAAAGCCTGTATGTTTGTTATACTGAGTCACGTTTAACGGGTAAACAGAAATGGTTGAAATTTTGTACACATACAAATATTGATCTATCTTAACACATAATATAATTTATATCCCGTTTTTGTGTCTTTATGCTTGCTTCGCTTAATTCTGAAGTCTATGCAGACGAAGTCGCGGGCAGTATAAATAACTATAGAGCTGTGACTTTAGAGTTACAAAACTTTGAAAACCATAAATAATAATATCGATAGTTTGGCAACACTATTCCATGATATCGTTAAGGTATCCACTACGACAATGTTATTAAAATAACGAAAAGCGGACGTTAATAATGATGCTCCATATTTTTAATAGCCATTCAATTCTTTATATACTTACTTATTTCAATATGCGGGTTGAAATACCCGCTTGGTTAGTTGTTTAGTTCAAATGGGAAAGTTAGGGAAAATTAGATTTGAAAATTTATCACTAATGAGATTACGATAATAATTTAGAGGTAAATTAAGATACACTATAACTATAATATACAGGATGTCCTGTAACTCAAGAATAACTTTATAATTACTCTATGTATATCATAGTAAACCACTTTTTATCAATTTTTTTTTAATGCATAACTTTTTTAGTTTTTCTATACAAATTCAATCGGCTGTTTGGTAATTTTGAATGGGAAGTCGATGAATCTTCATGCAAAGCAAAAGTCATAGAACAAAAGTTGTTCACCAGAGTGCCATAGTGTAGGCGAGACAGGTGCATTGCCGTGGCAGGCATTTAGTAAACTGGTGGTATTACGAGCAAGCCAACGCGCGCCGCAAGATATTTTATTTTATTTATTGTAGAGAAACAAACAGTTTACATTTGCTTAATATAGTAATGTTCACAAACATAGCACTAAAACCAATGAAGTCTCCACTAATAGAAATAACATAGAACCAAGCAGCTAAACTAACAAAAACTACCTAGATGAAACAAAGTACAAAAGACATACAAGATGAAAATTACACAATAATTCAAAAATTTAAGCAGCTATGTTACCTCTGATATTTTTTTCGAGATAGAATTTTATTTTTATTTATTGATTTTAGTAAGACTATCGACTACACTTAAAGAGAGGAAAATGTCAAAATTACGAAACTGCTTATTGTAAGTTCTGCAAGAGCGACTTGTGAAGACATTTTTAGCATAAATTCTCGATACCATGTTGTACATGAAACAACTATCTGAGCAATATTTTATTTAAAATATAGGAGGAATCGATAAATATTATTAAGCTAAGTATCTTAAATAAAAACATTTTGGGCTCTTTCTATACCGGCGCGAGGACAAAGATGGAATACATGCAGGCAGTAAATTCACTCAGTACACTGGAATACCGCCAACTTCTTCCACAGTACCTACCATAATGACGACTTAGTGGTTCACGCTCCGGACTTCAAAGCCAGGCGGTTGCAGGCTAGCGGGTTCAAATCCCTCAGATTTTCCTCTTGCGGGAATGAAAATGAAAAAGCAACGAAATTCTGAGGATGATAGCGGACAGGACGAACGCTGCAGTCAGTCAGCAGGATGGATGTAGTCTTTCGCAGGTTCACTGGGTTGCACATATGTGTCTGCCTTGGTATTGCTGAGTTCATTTCGGACTAAAACTGTCTCATCATAACTAAATTAACTATAACGATAAATACTTATAAGTACTAACATGGATTTAAAGAATCTTGTTACACAACTTGTAACCTGTATGGACTCAATGATTATGACGACCGCCGTAGCCGAGAGGCGATTACGCCGGATTTGGCGTCGCCATTTCTGACGTCCCGGATTTGAATCTCGGTCGGGTCAATGTAGAAAACGAACTTTGTAATGTTGGTTCGGGTCTGGGTGTTGTGGTACCGTCGTTGTTTCTGATTTCTATAACACAAGTAGGTACTTTAGCTACCATAGGATCAGAGCAATGTATGTGATGTTATCCAATATTTATTTATTTATTTATATTTTAACAATCAACAGCAACATAGCCCACGTCAGTCTGTTGTCTGTTTGGGTATTTTTTTTATTGATTCTTCCATTTTAAGGAAAACTAGCAGGTTGCGAGTTTAAGTATATCTTAAAGTCAAGTACCTACTCAACAAAACTGTATTTGGCTCACAAGTTCACAACGATTCTAATGCGAGTGATTTCGCTCGCTCAGCTCATTACAGTCATCAAAGCGGTGACTAACTACCACAATCCCAAACTCGTCCAATCCACAGAGTGAATTAGTGTAATTTATTTAGATTACGCCACATTAAAGAAACGATTCGTTTATAATTGGCTCTCTGAAAAAAACATGGCTGCCGTGTTGAATTAGTGACATGTGGTTCCGCACTCTTGATTATTTCCGATGATGTGGCATTTTTTTGTTTTTATCGAATTGTTTGGAAATAAATTAGAGATTTTAAAGCAAATTCATTATTTTTGTTTTGTTCCGTATGTTTTACAGTACCTATTTTAAAATAAATGTATAATAATATTGCTTTAATCCATTTGCAAATTAGGATGGTAGATATTTTTATTTTTTTTAAAGTAATTTGTGTTGTTTTCTACTAAGTTTACTAATTTAAAAAACTTTACATAATATTTAAAAGACAATTTACATAACATTTATCGAGTATCTACCTAGATTCTTCTTCAAGATTTTATATTTATTAAAAATCCACAGCTCTTAAAATTTATAAGCTGACAGCTATAGATTTTTTTAAAATACTTTATTCGCTAATCCTGAGATGAGCTAGTGTACCTAAGAGTCTCAACTTAGAGTAGGTACCCATAATTTCAATGCCTTTATCGCGATTGAGCCAAAGTTAGACTTTAATCTCACATATATGATGGTAAGTAATATTGAAGTCTAAGGTGGAACACACTACTCTATGCTGTTCTATCTTCTATTCGGAACACAGCACAGCAGTTTGGCAGTAGAAGCTAAATTAATTTGTTCTTCGGCAAGATACCTACGGAACCTGCAGGTGCGATAGTTTTTGATTGATTCAGATTTTTTGGTTTAGCTGATCTGTTAGCTTTATAACAACATAAATTGGCAGAATATGTCGAACTTGTCTACTATATGGGCATTTTGTACATTTCTTTAAGTGAAAGAATTAATAAATAATTTTTAGTTAGATTTTGGAAAAAATCGTAACTTTTTTCTGGTTCGTTAACATGAGACTTTTTTTTTGGCAATTGAAAGAGCATAAGTTGCTACAGTTTTCAAAAAATCATGAGTGCTTTGAACCGCTTTTTTAATTTTTAATTGGAGTTTACGAAAAATCTGTCGATTTCAAGGAAAGTAATTATTCTTGCATTGATATGAAATTAAATGCACTTCAAATTTGCAGATCAGTCTGTTTTTTTTTTGAGAGAGTGCAATGTCTAAGTAAGCACCTAAAATAAAAAAATAATAGAATTTTTCATTTTAAAAGTAAATAAAAATATATTAAAACATTAATGGTGGTGATATTTCTAAAATTAAAAAAAAACGTATCTTGTATGCGGCTGCGATTTTTTTCCGGGCGGGTACAAATAGGTCCCTAAGCCGACTACCTAAAAAAATTTGTATCCATCTGGCCTGGACCACCCTGTATAACTAGTTATAACTGATCATGATTAGCCCCCAGGTAAATTAGTGACTAACTCATTAATTACTGAAAAAGAATAAAGAAATTACTGCAGTAACAGATTCTGCACCTACTCGTTCTAATGCCAGATAATTTTTTTTTATAAAACCATTAGTATTCAAGCCTCGTCTTAAAACGGTCTCAATAACGACTCACGGAACCCCAAAAATCTCGCGGCCTGAAACAGATTTGTTAAATACAAATTGGTTATTAAAATTCTCTGCGCGCTTCGCGGCAAGATATTTGTGGCGGGAACACTTTATTAGTTCCTTTGACAGGTCCCTGCTTTTTGCCTTTGCTGTAAACGACGGGGTTTTATTGAAGAAATGGAGCGTGGAAATGTGAGATTTTAATGTTGACTGTTTTTCAGTGTCTTTGCCGATTCTAATGAGTACAAAATCATAGTTGACGACGTCCGTAGCCGAGAGGCGAGTACGCCGGAGTTGGCGTCGCCATCTCTGAGGTCCCGGGTTCGATTCCCGGTCGGATGAATGTAAAAAACTAACTTTTCTATGTTGTCTCGGTTCTTTTCGAGACAACATGGAAAAGTTAGCCGTTGTGTATGATTTCCAAAACACAAGTGTTGGCCAATATTTATTTATAGTGTACTCTCATCGAGTACATACCCTATAGAGCAGCCATACAAACCACCATCACTTTTTTTATAATTATGGACCAATCCCGCTCTATGTAGAGCAGTGATTCTGCCAATGTCAAGTATTTGTGGGAGACACGAACCACCTTCTCCGAAACTAGTAAGTGATTTTTCACTTACATTTAGTACGAAATGACAGCTTCTGTCGCCCATACAAAAACAGCACAGATACAGATTAAAAAATAGCGGAATATTTTGTCGAACAAATCATATGACATTTCTACTCTAAGGGTATGTGCTCCATGTGTACTCTATACTATTTGTATTAGGTGTAATAAGTGATTCACTGCTCAAATGCATCAACTTTTACTATGGAACCAACAACGAACTCATCATCTTCATCATTTCAGTCATAGGACGTCCACTGCTGAACATAGACCCACCCCTAATAACTTCCAGATTGGCCGATTGGAAGCGGCCTGCATCCAGCGGCTTCCTGCAACAAGACGGATTTTATCCGTTCGTGTTTCTGATTAGTGGACGACTGTGCCCAACTATTTAAATAGCTTGCATTTCTCGCACGTCAAAACGAACCCACTTTAATTGATTTCACAGTGGTTGCTTAGTTAACTCCGTTGTCAACACAACAGAATCAATCGAGGGACGGCTGACATCCGTGGAGAAGCGTGAGAGTGTCCAATAGACGAGACCTCCTTCTTCCTAACTTACATAAATAAAAAATAACAATTCTTCTGACTTTTTTATTTGAGGGATGTTGACACCATTCACATTTATACCAATATGTCATTTCTTTACATCACCTTAAAAGTCTTAAAACTTAATTTGTTTTATTTATTTGTACAATTTAATTTGTATAAATTGATCAGTTGTGTTTGGTAAAAAAAGCAAGATTCTTTGTAGTAGGGAGGAGTTGCGTTTTGTTGACAGCTTAAAAAAACGTGTGTCAATTTGTTGCTATACAGCAGAACACTGCTTTAGAAACAAACTTGTTTACAGTAAGTCACGAAGTATTTGAAGAAGAAACGTAACTTTTATTCTTTTGACCATAATATATGTAGTTACTCAGTAATAATTTTCTTCTATTTTCATCACCTAAGAATAAAAAAGGATTGTTTTCGCTAAATCTTGATCTAGCCGCAGTCACTATACAAAAAACCTCAAAACAGACATGGACTTAACAACAATGAATTTTACCTTTATTGTTGTGGCAAAAAAAGGGGGATGACCATAAATGAGGGTGTTCATAAAGAAAGCAGAAAACAACATTATATCTTATATAATCGATATATAAGATCGATATTTATTTCAGCTGCTTGATAAAATACCCAATTTGTAAATATGTATAAAGAAAGTTATTTTTAAAATTTAAATGTTTAATCGATAGAAAAATTTGTTTGAAAAGCAGATTTTGCTCCTTTTGGATCGGACGTTTTTAACATCGTGTAAAATCGTTTCGTTTGTTTCATTTTCGATACTCTGAAGCATTGAGATAAATAAAACTAGAGAAACCATTATAGAAGCTTTGGAGAAATGCTTTGAAGTATCATAAGTATAGTAATTCTTGCCAAAACAACACAGGAAATTGCAACATTAATTAAGTGTAGAACAATCAAACAATTTCCAATTACTTTCGTACTCTGCGCGGTTAATTACATCATTAGTAACTTTAAAATGTAACTAATTGAGGCGCGAAAGTAAACTTTTGCGCGCTGATTTTAGAGGTTAGTTTGGTTGGCGCTAAAATAACTGTCAAATTGGGTGTTTGCGTTAGGCAGTGGTATTCAATCTTTAGCTCAAGAAGATATTTTATTAAATATTTTCATTAACCTAAAATTATCTGTGACTTGAGTAATGGACATAGTCCTAAAATGTAGCAAGCTGAAGTTGCAGTAAGCCAGCCACATCTGTAGCAGAACCGATTCAAGGTAGAGTAAACGGGTTCTCTAGTGGAGACCGCGCCTTGGCATCGTAGTATAGGACGCCCCCCAACTCCATGGACTGACGACCTTAGAAGATGGCTGGCAATGGCTGGATGAAAAAAGCTTGGGGCTTACGTCCAGCGATAGACTGCAATAGGCTGAATTTATTTTTTTAATGTGTGTTTATTCCTTCTTTTTTGTCTATTATTTTGTTTGAAAACTTTCCTTTCGGACGCGTCGTCGCAAAAGTTGCCCATTGACCAATCGTCTTTCAGTGATAACATAAGATCTGACGGCAATTGCTTGTGACGTCACAACATAGGACACTCACGTGACACTATCACTCGTATCAGTATAGCAGGTGGAGTATTTTTTTTATTGGACAAAAACTGGGAGCCCCTGCTCTAGGTAGGTACATGAGTCTATTTGGAAGTCTTTGCTTGCGGTGATAAATCATTGGGCCTGTCACCCGTCTGGTCGCGTGACAAATTGCCGCGCCACCTAGCGGCAGAGATAACTATTTTGGGTTATGAGCGCTTATGGGCCGTTTTAATGATCGTCTGCGATCTAATGATTTCACGACTTTGATGTCGGAACGGGTGGTAAAACTGTCGTTGTGGGAATAGGGAAGCGAATTTTGTCGTTTAATTTTCATTACTTGCAATTTCCGTAGTAATCAGTCGATACCTACTTGGTTTTTGGTTTATGCGGTTTATGTTACAAAAGTCAAACAATTTAAAATAAGTAGGTACTAATAAATAGGCAGACGCCTGATCTTAATTTCAGATAGTAATTATTAATTAGCAAGAAGAGAACATCAAGACATATTAAGTTTTAATGTTTACATAACTTATCCCTTAAGCATCCCAGTCAAAATAGACTTTCTTTATAAATCGATATACTTACCTAACCTTAAATTAGGGTCTAGTACCGTTAAGCCCAGCGTAGGACGTCCATCCACAAGGTGGACAGACGACCTGGTAGAGGTGGCAGAAAGCCGATGGAAGCAGGCTGCTTCCAATCGGCCAATCTGGAAGGCAATGGTGGATACTATGTTCAGCAGTTGACGTCCTATGGCTGAAATGATGATTATGATACCTCAAATACCTACTAGCCTGTAGCACACGGGCACAGCCGAGAGCCACAAATACCGCCACTTGAAACTGGTAGCCGCTTTCAGCCACACATATGTGGCGCGACGTTTGTGGCGGTGCTACTTGTGGCGTGTGGCCCGTGTGCGGCTAGAGTAAGTACTAAGCATAGAAAAAAATTAAGGCGGAAAAAAAGACCGCCAATGACATTTGGCGCGCTGTCACCTCGTCAAGATGCGTTCGGAAACGCGTCCACATTCCCCAACTAATTGCATGTATCGCCTCACTCACGAACACATTTGTCAATTGCCGCGTCGCCTTTATAAGCGGTGATTAGTCAGCCTATTCTTAGCGTAGCTTATTAAGATTTCAAATTGAACACAAATTAGGTGTCACGCCTAACAGACATCTAGTTTCTTTATTGTTGAAAAATATGCTGGTTGACATGAAGACAGGCTCGTTTTCCGGGCATCAAAAAGCGATCAGTTAAGGGTGCTGGCCTATATGTAATTGGAAGCTAAAAACGTTCATTCAATTTAGTTCTACAAATAGGTTCCGTGTGTTATTTATTGGAAACACTTCGTCACTTTATGTCGGGCATGTATGGAAATAGTTCAAATAGTAATGAGAAATATGTCTATTAATAAACGGTTTTTAGCTTCAGTTAATTGAAAATATGCTTCATTTCATTATATTAAGTACATACTTAAATTACCTACTTACATTTAAAAAAAATCAATCATAAAAGGTATACGCAAACCTACACTATTTTCTGTTCTTATAATATTTTATATTACCTAAACTTGTTTTTCATGCAGCTCTGGGACGGTTCGGGTCGTCACAGAAAAACCTATCCCGCTGTCTGTATTTTGTCAGGTTGAGGAGTAGGTACTTATTATCAAATGTAAATAATCAATCTGTGTACTAAACATCTACCACTAATATAAAATATTTATTAAAATAACAAAACATTCCATTATAATATTAGTAGGACTGTTACCACAGGTAATGATTAACAAAATCAACTGGCATCAGTATACCAAATCCAAAAGGTGACGTCCAACATTTTTGTTTGGATTCCTTATATCCAGGGCTATCTAAATAAATATACCCTAATATTATGTTACCTGATTTTTCGTAGTTTTTGATATATATTTTTTTAAAATTTTGAGAATTTTCGTTTAATTAGTCTATTAGGTATTTCTAATTATTTATAATCGAACTCAGATATTTCTTAAGTAACCATTCAAGTTAAGTGTCGTCTCTGAGTGCGGCATAAGAGTATTCTAAAACGAGCAACGATTTCCCAGCAATATGGCTGTCAATGTCGCCTCAATTTTTCGTATTGCTAGCCAAACAATAGAGTTCAAAGGTTTTCGTTTTCTGTCAACATTATACTGAGTTAAACTTTCATGGTTACAAACATTTGGTACATGGTAATGACCCCGATTAAGTTATTTCCGTCAACATGTTGGTCGTTGAGGAGCACTTGATTTAACTCAAAAAATATTACCCGTAACCAATTATGTGATGCTTTCTACTAAGTATAGGTAATATTAAGACACAACCGCAGAATTAAAAAAAATCCTTGTTTCAGAGTTCTGTGGACACTAGCAGTAGCAGTCAATCACATAAAAAACATAATCGTTGCGCCAAACAAATGAGTACCGGCATCTCGTGGTTTTGCGCATTCTAAAAAAACAACTAATAAATCTAATTAAAAACCGTTAACAGATCGTTTCGTGTTTGAACATAAAATCGAAGCGAATGCAGTGCCATCTGTGGACGGGCGGACAACTCGCGTCGACAGGCGTGCGGATCGATTCGACACGTTGAGTTTTTTAATCCGATGAAATGCCTTGAGCTGGGAGACTAGATGAAAAGATTTTAGTTGACCTGAGAAATGTATCTTTTTAACCTATTTGAAAAAAATTGGTTGTTTATAGCCTTAAACAACTAAGATCTTAATCATTACCTTTACAACATTTAACATTCTGAGGTTGCTCTACAACATAACATAAGATTCGGTTTAGTTTTTTTCATTGTAAAACTCTACTTAATTATTATTCATGCATAGCGCATGAAGTATTCGCTGTGTGCGCGATGACAGCGCCCCTAGTGACCACAATTATTGTGGACTAAGATCTCTCAAATAATGAAAACTGGATGGTTTGAGAATGATTTTCGGATTGTTTTTGTTCGAAATTAGATGAAAATATCTAAAAAGTTTGTGCATATTATAATAAGTGATTTTCTTACTTGAACTAAAATATAAATGTTATAATACGTACGGGATTTGAATCATACAACATGATATAACTTTCTAACCTCAAACTGGTGCAAAAAGAGATAGAATTAGTATTAGCACAGCATGTAAGAGACGTTAAAGAGCTTAGAACCAACGAACAAAGCTACTTAATAAGGGCTATGATCATAAGATAAACGTCTGTGACACAAACCCCCTACAAACTTTTTTCTTTTCACAGCAGCTATCCATCTATTTCTATCCATCTTGATGTTGGAATCGAATAAAACACGCACGAACTGGTTTTCCCATTGTTTCTACACTTTATAACACAGCACATACTGTGACCCATATCGCGAATTTTAACGTTTTTACTTTAAAATACTTAATTTCGTTAGTATGGAATTCCATGGAAATATAGCAATTTGACACAGACAGTCCAAAGTTATTTCACATTTCTGCCAACTAACGTGCTGCGATCGATTTGACGCCCCCCACTACCTACTTTGCACATAGCGAATACACGACACGGTGAAGTTGAAACAGGCAGGACAGAGGCAGGTTTAGCAAAAGTAACGGGAATTGTAAAATCGAGAGAATGACAAACTTAGTTTTTCTGGTTAGACTATTTTTACTACGCTTAAAAAGAAGTGAGTTAGGCAGCCTATCCCCTCGCCTACACAACGCGAACGCACCGAGACGAATTCGAATGCCGAACCATCAATTAGTGAATGCTCTCACAACACTAAAAAAGCATTCCGTTTTTGAAAAACACAGCTTTGAAACCGATAGACAGCAAAACGAGAAAGTAACGAGAATCGGTCGCAGCCGCTCGAGGTGGCGAAAAAAAGAGTACCGCGGGTAGGGCTGTACTCCGAAAAACGCCTAGCGCCACCTATATAAGCATTCATTATTGATACGTAGGTAGGTAGTAGCTAGGTACCTTGAGTGTACGATCGTTTGCAACAAAGCGCCTGTAATACGAAAATATCAAAACCGATTAAAGAAAGAAAACAGAGATACAATTACATGTTGTTTTTTGAACTTAATATTGTATGTGCTTGACGCAAGATTGACAAACATTTGAAAATTTTGCAGTACTTTAATCAGTTTCAGAATCACCGAATCAGTGATCAAATAACATTACTAGCAAGACCAAACACAATGGGACACTTGTCAGGTTATTTAACCCGACACATTTGTGCAGTGTGCGTCCTCACTTAAAAAATATTTTTGGAGCAGGTGAAAAATTTGAAACCGAGAATTCATAAGTACAGAAAACAGCTTACATTAACTAACAAAACGTACAATTTTCTCAACTGATATTCATCTTGTCGGACTTAAAGTTTAAATTCAGTTTAATGACCTTAACTTTTTGAGTGGTTTGACCTGCCGCTGTCTGTACATAATTAGACATTATTCAGATAGAATGGTGACTAATCATTGCAAACAACTTTCTCCTGCCCCATTGACTTCCAGATTGGCCGGTTGGAAGCAGCCTGCATCCAGCGTCTTCCTGCGACCCTTACCAGGTCGTCTGACCACCTTGTGAGTGGACGTCCTACGCTGCGCTTCCGGGTACGCAGCCTCCATTCTAGAACCTTTCTGCCCCATCGGCCGTCCGTTGTACGTACTATGTACCTGTGTTAATAAACCT
The DNA here is from genome assembly GCA_963576865.1 of Anania hortulata. NCBI lineage: Eukaryota > Metazoa > Arthropoda > Insecta > Lepidoptera > Crambidae > Anania > Anania hortulata. Next base: position 5,134,342 of record OY756412.1, on the reverse strand, counting down.
CTTTAATAAAACAGAAATTTAATCCTGAAACTTTTCTATTCGTTAAATAGGCTTTCATTCAGGCTCAGGTATTTTTTGGGTAATAAACTGGTTTCCTGATTTTTTAGAAGACCTACTGAATTCATATTATGTCTACTGATCTACTGAATTTAAATAGATTTTATAATATAATAACCTTCTAAATAATAGATTTAAATCTGTAAGTGGATTTGATTCCTATTTATTTTAATTTTTGTCCTCGAAGGAGTCAGCCCTACCCACATCGCGCATCGTCCGGAAATCGTTACAGCGTTTCGATTGCGTTCGTAATACGTTCGTTTGATTTGATTGAAAAATAAAACCGCTTTTTTTCTTTTTCGACCATCGTGTAGGGTGATTAATTCCATTGCTTGAACTAATTGCCATATTTCTTTTTTGTAAGTGATGCAAAACCGTGAGAGCACATTTTAGCAGACTGCTTAATATTATTACCATATAGACTGGCTAGTAGGTAATTGGACCCCCACAAATAAACTATCAGATACTTGCAAAAATTTTCTTCCTGCTAGCGGTTTGTAGGGTAGGGTACCTATTTTTAGTTTGTAGGGTGTTGTGGTAGCGTCGTTGTTTCAGATTTCGGTAACACAAGTGTTTTGGCTTACTTACTTACCATCGATGCTTACCATAGGAACAGAGCAATGTATGTGATGTTATCCAACATTTATTTTTATTATTTGTACGCTCTAGGAGTTCAAGGGCCAAAAGTGACCTGGTCCTTTAAAAGGCTTGCTTGGGGATATTGATCCAACACGCAGAGGCCGTTTTAAGCGCAAATAATAATCAAACCTGAAAGTGTATATGATATATGACATGATAAATAATTTATTTCCAAGCTAGAACATGGTAACACAAGATCTTAGAGCTATGCACAAGTACAACATATTCTGCCATTGGTTTAGGCGTAGAAATGTTAATGTTACAAAATCTGCTATTAAATTATTATAAAATTATAGATTATTATTAATTGAGCATTGTGAAACTAAACTATACAGCATTATTTTCTCATGAGTCGTCAGTTAACAGTCAAAGGTACAATCGTTAATTTTTGTGTCCATAAATTCTTTATTAGAGTAAAGGCATTCCCGTTAAAGCCAATTATTAAAACATATTTTAGTAGGTTGAGCGGTGTAAGGCTCTAACTTTTCTAGGTTAGCTTATTATAAATTTTTGTAGCATGACAATATACATTGTTAGAGGATAGTTGTAACCTTCGAGGTGGTATAAATAATTTATTGGGTCTCTACTGTGTGTGTGTAACACTGGATCCAATCTCTGACTACATCATGGGATGTAATCAGGGATTATACCCAGCATGCGTACAGGAACTATTGCAGCTGAAGACAAATTAATTAGGTCTATTGAAGGAACATGGAGGGACTGGGTTCTGAGCTATTAATGAAGACTACCGGTCACCTGCCTGGTTCATAGTCTCGGACTAAAAAAAATAGCAGGTGGTGACTCGCCGGCAACTGAATAGGCGTCGTGGCAAGACCGGACTGAGGGGCAACACTGTTGTTGGCGGCTAAGAGTGGAGAGGTGGCTCTGGACTTTAAACGACGATCACTTGCTCCCCCCTGAGGGTCCGGCATCACGTGCCCACTCGCCACTTAGGGACCACCCTTCGACCATCATGCTCTAGCGACTCCACTCTGGCCGGCCGGTTAAGGCAAGCCAGAGGCGATAGTCTTGCAGACCCCCTTGGGTTCCACTTCGGCAAGCCGAAGACAAGCCGATTCTCGGGAGGATTAACAACTGACCCGGTGGTGTCGCTACTCATCACAGCTCGCAACAAAGCTGCCCTGCGGGGTTAATTATTATTATTATTATAATTTGGTTTAAAACTTATACGTAGTAAGTGGTAAGCCGTAATGTTTTTGGAGTTATAGTTTATCATAGTCCGTAGTTAATCTATACTAAGAGGGCTACCGAAGTGACACGATGATAGTACGCTATGTAATATAGCTTTAGCGAACAAGTTACTAGCCAGATGCTGAAATATTCAAGATAATAGCGCCATCTAGATAATATCAATGTAATTAGATACTACGAATCGATATGCAATGAAATGAACCACTGTCTTATCACCGTAGTAAACAACGTAAGACTTAATAAGCTAAATAATTGTCTACCTAGATGTCGCCACTCAGTATATTTTAAAATACAGTAAAACATAAATCATAACATAATAATAATAATAACACTATGAAACGGGAAATGATAACACCCAATCAAAAGACTAACTTAATCCTTATTAACTAAAAATATTAGGCACTTTTTCAACCTCCTTATTAACCAAACCGCAAACGCCTTTGCCGCAAAAAAGAAAAATCGTCCCAATAAAAATGGCGGCAGTCACCGCGCGAGAAAATCTCCGGCACGGTTAGGGTGGTCTAACGTTAATCCATTTTTTCGGGTAATTTTAATTTTGTTATATTCTCAATCCTTCTACTAGTACGCAAAATTTAGTGTAAACTACCTATTGAAGGTGCTCATGCACAACTCATTTATTTAAACTTAATTGCATAAAATTAAGTGTGCAAAAGGTAGACTTAGAGTTTTTTATAAGGCATTCTCTACCACTGCTTTGTGCAGACATATCGTGTTTGCTGTGGGTGATGCGACAAAAATAACATAAAGAATTAACACTACTAAGTGCCTTATTGTCTTTCTCTTTCCCTTATTTTGTTTTTGAGTAGATCTGCGAAAACCCAAGAAAGACGTAACCATGATTGCTAGTTACTTTACCTGGAAGATACTTTTGTACTTATTAAGAAATCATCTATCCTTAATAGTTTCATCCAGGTAATCACAAAAGTAAGTACCCTTAATTATTTTTTTATTTGTCCAGTAGGTTCCATTCAGTGTCAAAATGATAAATAATAATCAATAAATTGTTTTAACAATCACACCAATTATCTAGCCCCAAACTAAGCAAAGCTTGTGCTATGGCGACTAGATAACGGATAAACATACATAAATACTTTCATATCCATGACTTAGGTACAAATGCTCGTGCTCATCACACAAACATTTGCCCCTTGCGGGATTCGAACCCGCAACCGCTGGCTTTGTAGTCCGGAGCGCGAACCACTACACCAGACGGTCGTCAAAATAACACGTAAGTTGCCAAAACAACACACCTTTTAGTAGCCCAAAAAAATCCCAGGAGTCCCGATTGCTTGCCCACCCTAACCATAACGTGGGGTTGGAGGCCTAATTGGAATCCAGTTACAATAAACGCGTCAACCCCCGCGTTGGGGCGGAAAAATAATCACCCTCCACGGTTTTAAACTCGGAAGATGGGATAAAAATAACAGCGCCATGAAACGAGGAGGCGTTTTTTGTTGTGTTGATTGAATGCTAGAATAATGCTTTTAATAAATTACATAAGTGGGTACTTTGTACTAAGTCTAAGTCGTCAGAGTTTTAAAGTTCCAAATTTTGACATTAAAATATTTAGGTTGATATTTACTAGCACAAATTTGTGTATTTGGATCGATGTATCGATTATATTATTCATTGAAATTGTTAGGTAATCAATATTTTGTCTCAATCTAATAATCAATGCAGACGTAAATAGCAAATTTTATTCAATCCCATTTTGAACAAGGTTGAACTTGAAGATATCAAAACAATTGTCCTGTCTTGTTCCAATTATGTTGAAGATGTTAAGGAAAGTAGATACTTAGTATTTAATTGCCTAGTTCTCTTTTATTTTCATACTGAAATAAACTTAATATTGTTGACTTTTTAATTTTTTTTACTGTTATGACATTGAGTTTGTATTTTATTTTTATTTTATTTTTAAAAAACCCTAGAAATAAAATGTGAATATATTAGGACTAACTAACTTTTTTGCTTAGATTGCTTTTATTAACAGCAGGCGTTTATATTATTATTATTATTGTATCTCTCCTACGGAAAATCACGGCACGAAGGCGTTCGTGGGGATACAGATCCAACACGAAGAGGCCCCTTTGAGATAGGATAATGAGTTGGGATATGTACACCCAGCGGATACTATCTCTGCCTGCACTATTGAGAAGATACAGCCAAAGACAGCACCCGCTAGGTGCAAGGACTATTGCAGATAAGATGGAAACTATACCGGGTCTATGGAACGGAATTTGATGGACTGGTTGCCGGGATATTGATGAGACTGCCATATCAAATGTCTCATCTCGATAATCAGGGCAGACGGTGACTCGTCGCTCACTAAATGGGCCCTATTAAAGCCATCAGAAGGCAGCGAGGGTAGCAACATCGGTGTGAACGGCTAGTTGTAGAGAGGTGAGTCTGCGGGGTGCAAGATCCCAGTGCTAAACGCACCAGTCAAGGGGCCCCCGGCGTTATGACATTTTACACTTCCAACCTGGAGCACAGGTTCTACTCTTGCAACTCCACTCTTAGCCGGCCAGTTAAGGCAAGCACAAGAGGCGAGGGCCAAATAAATACGGGCCCTCCGGAGGATCGGGGTCCGAGGTGTCGCCACTCACTTACAGCTTGCCACAAGCTGCCACTGCGGGGTTATTATTATTATTTTTAACAACTCGTCATCGAAAAGTCTAGATATTTAAGTTGATATTTTTGTCTCACCCTTCCCGTTTATTTTGATTCCCCACACAATAAGTACGGCAGACATTTTTTCTTTAAGCCGCATACTTATTATTTATATTACGACATCACATAGCCTATGTAACTCGAGAGAACGCAAGGATTCTAACGAAACCTCATATACATCAAAATCGGCTATGGGTTTAAGTCGTTATGTGCACCATAATAAGGAAACTCACACATTTCATTCATACACGAATAAACCTAAAAACATTACACTCCTTTTGTGCAGGCGTGTAATAAACAAACAATCATCAAGGTAATTTTGCCCTATCCAGTGAAATTAATGCCCTTTCATTTAAAGCTATTCGAAAATAAACCTGCATATGTGGCATTAAGGACTAAAATGTATCGGTGGAAGCTTTATTCATTCACTGACAAAGACAAAACTACAGTTCGCAGCGACAGCAGTAGATCGAGTCTTAAAAAAAAGTGACACGTCACAAATTTCACGGAAAAAACTGCATTTTGCAATAACAATTTAACATTTGAAACTTTGTATCTTCTGTCTGTAATCCTGATGAGAACTCAACAATTTGATACAAACGAACTGATCTAATGAGGAGGTAAATTCCAGAACTAGTAAAACCTTCTTATTTGATTCGTTTGACAAGTCACTTTTGCCGATTGAAAGTGTGTTTTACACTATATATTTTTTTAAATTGGTAAGGTCAAATTTGATTACATTTATCTTTCTTTTAGATTGTTTTTCTACTTCATAACAACTCTCAACAAAACAACTTTCTGCACGGAACCTTTGCATGGAACCAACGTCGATATCTCAATGAATTTTCGCATACAACCCATAACAGCTGACCGGATATTTTGAAGAGGCGATTTTTTTTGCGATTGCGACCTCATACTCATAGTCTTTTTTTTAAACAGATAGGATACTATTTATTTCATACCACACAAAACTAACCAAGTACAGTGAAAAATATTTAGAATTCCACAATAGGCTAGTTTCCTGGGTCAAAGAAATATGTATTATTCTATTTGGTTCGTCAGTTAGATTATAAAAAAATATTATGGGACCCATATTTTGTCTTTTGTCAATCAAACAAAAAATGACGAAGATAAAGCACATCAGTTTGGGAATGACGTCACGCCTTGCTAAAAAAGTGTCGCAAGGCGTAACGTTACACGGAACTTTAACGGGCTATATCTTTATCATTTTTTGTTTGATAGAAAGAAAAAATACGTGTCTTATCACTAAATTAAACCTTTGCGAGTTACTGCTTACCATTATACTATGACATTGTTCAAGATCAAGGTCGAACGCGATCGTGATTAGTCGAGTAATCACTTGAATAAAATTAGCCGGTAACTAAACAAATAAATTGTCAGGTGTCCTGCTCGAATGCCTAGCATTATTATGCATTTATTCTCAGAAACCACAACAATAACCTTAACTTTTAGTCAGAATAGCAGTTAGATTTGGTATGTATAGCCATAAAACAATTAAAAATAATGTTAATAAAAAAAAAACACAATAAACGAATACTTAAATGACAATAATCTAAAACAATAAATGAAATCCAAAGATAAATAAATATTTAAATGTCTAAAAATACTATTTATTTGATTATATTATTCAATAATTATCATATGATTTCTTAATGTATTTTAATTCTTTACAACTTCTTAAAATAAACAAATTGATCTAATTATGCATGGCGTCATCCTCTCTGCCCACAATACCTATCTTATTGTTGTGCCCAACAGGGTTTTTAACCATCTGTTTCATGTACCTATTTATAACACCTGTGTAACATTATAGAATGCATTAAATATATTGAATTGAATTGAATTAAATAGCTGTCATTATGCCCCTATGAAGCCGAAAGATATATATTGTGCTAACATATGCAAAAATACAATGGCAAAGTCAGGGATAACACCTTTTTCAAAATGTTAATTCCCCTTATACTCAATTACTTAGGAACCGTATGGTTTTTTTTTACGAAATGATGATATCAAATTTCTGAATTCTGAAACCTGTATAAACAATACGTAAATTTTATAAAAAAATAATAAAGTATCAGATATTATTTTAAAACAAATCCTAGAAAGTTGCCGACCCGATTGGGGTTCGATTCCCGGTTCGAATCAATTTATAAAATGAACTTGCAACACAAGCTAAACGTGTAATATTAAACGTGTTTAATACGCTGCAAACGCCAAACAGTACGGTCGAAAGGCTAAAGGGTTCTTGCAGTTAATGTTGCTTTCATAGTAAAGTACTTACTCGTATGTATATCTATTTGTGGTTCACAGATTAACCGTTTAAATGAAAGTAAACTTAATTAAATAGGACCTTATAGCTACAACCTACCACACGTAAACTCCTCACACACCCAAAATTTGCTAAAAAAAAAAACATAAGGCATTAGCATTTCCAACCTTTTACTTGCCCATTAACATTACACAATTCAATAAAAAACAAAGTTACTAATTTAACGGTACTTATATCTTCACACGACCTTCTGCAAAAACGCTCATTAAAATCTTTGCTATCACTCGAAATCAATTAGTTTTTTTTGTAAGTAAATCAGAAAAAATGTGAAGGGGACGCCGAGCTTGGAGACAAAGGCTTTATGGCCAGAAATCATTGCAGTAGCTGGCAGTTAACACGTCGATACAGTTTAAATAATTAATTGTTGAGCCAAAGGTTTTGTTTAGTTTCGGGTTGTTTTTATTATGATAGATAATTTTAAGTTGAAATGGCGGCAATATTTAGCAGCATCTTTAGGTAAGTGTTTCTTTAATTATTATACTTAAACAATTAAGATTATAAGATATTAATTCAGAAAGGTTTTCGTCGTGTGTCACAATTATATTTAATTTACAGATATTATAATTAAACTTATTAAGTTTTAGTGAGATATTTAGTACTGCCTATGGTTATTACAATAGGTTTGTTTTGCGAATGTTCACTTTGTTTTGTATACTGTAATTAATATTTTGGAAATACTTTCTCGGTATGTAGTTTTAGAGCGGTTGTAGCTTAGTCGTTGAAGTTTCGTCTCACATTCAATGTCGCGTGAGTTCGTATCGCGTTAGCATCAAGCACGTATATCTAGAATTTTTGGAATCTATGTTACTGATTTATAGCAGAAAACATCTTGAGGAAACCCGAGGAATATTTAGGGCCAGTTTCACCACTTGCCGATAAGTTTCAGATAACCTATCTGCCACTTTTTTGACAGCTAATTGTATGAGTTATTTGTCAAAACAAGTGTCAGATAGGTTATCCGGAACTTATCAGCAAGTGGTGAAAGTGGCCCTTAGTCAGATAACAGTGGATGTGTAGAAATGGACCAAAAAAAATAATAGTCTGTCTAATGTTTACGGAGATCTGAGGCCCAATTCCCGTAATTTGACAATAGCCGCACCCCGGTGTTGATCCGCTCCCAGTAACATTACGATCAACAGCATATACAAACAAACGGTATTCTCGTAAACCGACTATAATGCGACTGAAAATGGAAGAAACCAAAATTAGTTTTTTTTTTGCTCCATTTTCAGACGTATTGAGATAGTTTTGATAATTTTATGTCAAATTAAGAGTTTACGAGAATACCGTTTGCGATCGTAATATTACTGGGAGCGAATCGACACCGGATTGCGACTATTGTCAAATTACGGGAATTGGGCTTCTGATGGCAATCGCTTTAATTTAGTAACCAGACTAGCCGCATTTATAAAGCTAGATCGCATGTTTGGCTGACAATTAACTGGTTCTGATACACGACTATATAACCAAATAACACGAAAATATTTAAAGTAAATAAATAATATATAGCAAATACTTATTCGTAAATATTTTGAAAAACTGAAAATCCATATTATAATAAACTTGCTGCCCCGGCACACGTTGCGCCCGTAATAGCATAAATCTGATTATAAAGAGCGTTCAGTTTTTCCCGAATTTGAAAAAGCTCTAGGCACTTTTCTAGTTTTTCTTTCCACACAAACCTTTTCCTGACAATCTCGAACACAACAAAAAAGAATTAGCCAAATAGGTGCAGCCGTTCTGAAGTGGCGCTTACATACATTCGGCAATTTATTTATATTTATATAGAAGATACTTATTAGGTGGACCATTGTTACAATTTAAGTTAATAAATGAATATGAATAACATTGAGTTTGACAAAAACAAACATTTGCTATTCTGAATTCGGTCTCACATACAAAAACATTGCACACACGTGATAATAGAAATAATCCTTTGCACTAAAAGTTATAACTTAGTATAATTACATAAACTATACCTAGGCAAAAAGGAATCAGTAAAATAAGTAAACCGGTCGCCCTTCACTTCTAAACGGGATTAACAAAGTTATAAATATGCAATTAATCGGTTGCTAACAATCATATTTATACAACCAAGTTATATTGTTAAACAACTAGTAAATTGCTATGAGTTACTAGATAAGTATTATCTAGACACGCGTGAAATACCTAAGGACTGCTATCATCTAATGATTGACCTGTGTACCATTTAAAATACTCCTTTAGTGAGTCAATTGAATTGAGTAGGGACCTACGATTATGACGCTATATATAGACCTCTATATTGTTCCTAGATCTTATTTTTTAAATTTGATACCCCTTTGCAATGTAACCCTGTATAATTAGTATAATTGACGACCTCCGTAGCCGAGAGGCGAGCCGGTCGGGTCCCGGTCGGGTCAATGTAGAAAAATAACTTTTCTATATTGCCTCGGGTCTGGGTGTTGTGGTACCGTCGTTGTTTCTGATTTCTGTAACACAATTGCTTTGGCTACTTACCACAGGATCAGAGCAATGTATGTGATGTTGTCTAATAAATATTTATTTATTTATTTATTTACGAGCAATAATCTGATGATGCCAATAGGATATTCAGAGTTATAAGCTAGGTAACTAAAACTAAATTTGGTTTTTGCACCAGAAACAGCTCTAGATAGCATTTTTGAGTATTTGACTTTGAGGTCGTGACAATTTGTACCGTACCATGGTGGTCTGGTATATTATAATAGTAATATACATGTGTATGGTCATGTATATTTTTGGACAGAATGTTAATTTTATTTTCGAACTAATAGTACCAAAATAAACTTGAATTTCTAAAAATAAAATAGCTGGTTCGCTCAAAGGCTTCGTATCTATTGCTATTGAGGAAGGAAAAGCTCCTTGCCTTCTTGCGTCACGAGCACGCATTTATGAGAGGTATTAGTTTTTAGTGACTTAGTCACTGACATAGCCTAACGGATTAGCAAGCTGAAGTGGCATTGCATGGGCAGGGCATATAGCACGTAAAACTGATGGTCGATGGGGCAGAAAGGTTCCAGAATGGAGGCCACGTACCGGCAAGCGTAGCGTAGGACGTCTAACCACAAGGTGGACAGACGATCTGGAAAAGGTCACAGGAAGCCGCATGATGCAGGCTTCTTTCAACCGGCCAATTTTTAAGTCAATCGGGGCGGCCTATGTTCAATGGTGGACGTCCTATACCTGAAATGATAATAATGAAGATCAGTAACTTAGTCTATTTATTAAAATCGTTTTTCAATAACATTTATTATATAATAGTATTTAAAAAACATGTTTTCACAGCAAGCTACGGGAGCCTGTGCACCGGGATGTCCATGGGATGGACGTCCCCGGTTCTGCCGCAGCTTCGGGGACCCAACTCCCCCTTGCCAAGGGAGCCAACCTTGCAAGAGGAGTCATGGATCGGATCGCTGCTAGTTCTCGGAGGACTGTTTGGTCAGTTTTTAGTGATTTAATAGGAATTGCATGCAAAAAACCCAAACAAACTTTCATATAATAGTGTATTGTTTACGATTTCTTTTTGACCAACTAAGAAATCTTGTTGACCAAATTATGCACCGTACATTATCATCGAGAAGGTGCGTAAATTTTTTTATACTTAGATACCTAACTACAGGGTTACATTGCAAAGGGGTGCTAAATCTTTAGGTGTGCGGCTCAGAATCAGTAACAATCGAACTATGCAAAGAACAAAAAATCCACAGCCGAGAGGCGAGCATACCAGACTTGGTGTCCCTATCTGTGAGGTTCCGGGCTCGATTCCCGGTCGGGTCAATGCAGAAAAATAACTTTTCTATATTGTCTCGGGTCTGGGTGTTGTGGCACTGTCGTTGTTTCTGATTTCTGTAACACAAGTGCTTAAGCTACTTATCATAGGATCAGAGCAATGTATGTGATGTTGTCCAATATTTATTTATTATTTATTCTAGGCTATAATTTATTTCTGCATCAAATTTCATCTATATCTGTTCAGCCGCTCTAGTGTGATTAAGTAACAAACATCCATCTATCCACTCTCGCATTAATAATATTGCAAGCTGTTGCCCGCGACTTTGTTCGCGTGGTTTTCAGTTTATTCATTAAAAAAATTGCGCAACTTTTTTTTATAAGAACAGTCTCCTAAAAAAAATAACCGACTTCAAAAACACTAAAAAGCTAAAAATAACTTTTAAACAATCATACCAAATAGTTATTTTTGGAGTCGATGCAAACAACCACATTCAAACATTCCACAGCTGGCAAACCACCTCATTCCACGGCTGGCTGACCTATAATATTTTAGGAGTTCCCTCAATTCCTCATGGATCCCTTTATCAGAATTGAATTTTGAAAACAATGGGACCAATCTGGAGGTATAGCCTTTCAATTGAAAAAATGAACCGAATTGAGAACCTCCTCCTTTTTTTGAAGTCGTTTAAAAATAATTAACACAACAAAAAAGAATTAGCGAAATTGTTCCATTCGTTCACGCGTGATGCGATAACCATAATGGAAATAGAGAATACAAAAACAAATCTGCTGGCAGCGTTTGAACATAAAGATAGGTTAAGTTACCACCTACATTCATGCATGTATTAATTAGAGATTAGATCAAAGTGGCTTGATCGTGCAGGATTTATGGTAAGTATTCGCTAGTGTAATAAATATTCAAACATGACTGTTTGTTTTATTGACGGAAATCAATAGCGTGTCTATGTGTGCGTAGAAGACAAAAAACCGGCCTAGCGCAAGTCGGACTCGCGCATCGAGGGTTCCGTACAACTTTGTAGATTAGTAAAGTTCGTCCATAGCGGAAATCGTAAATAAAAGATTTTTACTGTTTTTTCCGACTTTGTTAAAAAAATAATATATATGGTGTTACGAGTACTACATGCGGTCTTTGAATTTTTTCTATTCATTGTGCTATATTATGACAATGCTTCTTGCCAAATTATGATTTTAGGTCTAGGTACCCATCATCATCATCATCATCATTTCAGCCATAGGACGTCCACTGCTGAACATAGGCCTCCCCCAGTGACTTCCAGATTGGCCGGTTGAAAGCGGCTCCCATCCAGCGGCTTCCTGCAACCTTTACCAGGTCGTCTGTCCACCTTGTAGGTGGACGTCCTACGCTGCGCTTGCCGGTACGTGGCCTCCATTCCAGTACCTTTCTGCCCCATCCATATAGGTACCCATAGAGTACCGAAAATGCGGCATTAACAACCGTATCTTTTGATTGCGTTGATTTAAAAGATTGTGTTTTCACAGCTTAAAGGAATTGCAGATCTGTGTATTTCATAATAATTTTAACTTGATACCTTTACGCGTTCTTGGTAACAAGGGTTTTGACAGACAGAGGAAAAAAGAAGTGATCCTGGGGGTTCCTTTTAACTTTTTGAGGTACAGAACCCTAGAAATTACTAGATTCTAAAATTCCGAAAAATTTTGATCTAAAAAGTTCAGAATTAATATTGACAAACCTACGGAATTAATGGTCTACTTTATAATTAAAATACCTTATTACCTACCCATGCCCAATATATATTTTTTTCGATACTTATTATTAACCTAAATTGTCCTTATTTGAAATAGATACATATTCTACACGAGATATCACATCATCCAACCTTAACAAAGGCAAATTATTCAAGTAATTTAAATAGGTTAGTATTATATTTAACTAGTGCTAAAATAAATTAAATTGTTTATTCAAGTCATTTTGCAATTAACTCTGCTAGAGAATGAAATCTCAAACGAATCAGTGTCCTTCAATTACAATTATACATGGTGAATCTACAGATTTTTTTCGAATGTTTGTCTGATGTGGTTTAGTTGTTTAAATCCCTCTACCAGAAGTAACAATACTCTAGCTTATAAAACCAAGGGGTTACTAACTATGATCTCATGACAGTCATGTCTCATAATAAAGCTTCTTCCAACCTAGTTCTGTTTTGTCTAAAAAAAATATCGTCGCAGCTAGGAGCTTAAGGGCAAAATTTAAGTTTTGCGCCCCCATGACTTATTTCCAGAATCACCAGGGGTCCACAGACTGCTAAGTACCTACTCCTCTCTGAGGGTAAGGGTATTAGCAACTTCCCGCTTGGCCAGTCCCAACGATACGACGACGACGACGACTACGACGCTGTTGAGTTGGACATAGATACAACTCTGCTTACATACTGTTTAGCGTTCATGCTTCTTTATGCAGAACTTTGGTTTGACTTGACATCGTTTAAGGTAGAAGAATGCGCCGGTTAACACAGAACTCGTTAACTGCCGTAGAACTGAAACCGGAAAGTAACGAAAGGAATACTGTTGCCATAACTGAATTTTGGACTGAGTCTGACACAATTTGAAGAGGTTTACGCTAACTAAACCAAACCATTAGTGCACCAGAAACACATGACAGACGATATTTCAGTGCCCACAACTCGCCTATAAGCTCCCGCTTCGCCTACTTGCTATCACCATGTGAGCTCGCTCTCAGCAGATATATTATGACTTCGGTTATTTAATTAATTAAGTAACATTCTCCTCCTTTTCATCGATACGCCTAATATGCGCCTAATTATTTTGATTTCATATTACTGGGTACTAAGTTTAATAACCTGGTAGACTAATACAATACTTTTCCTTAACAGAATCACCAGGGTAACCAGGGTTAAACGATTTATCCTACTAAATATTGTGTGGTTATACTTACTGGCTAAAATATCATTTCGTTACTTTCTCAGGACCCCTCATAACGGTGCCTCTGTCCAAGTACATCGGCCGCCGATGGCTGATTATGGGTTCCAACATACCTCTGCTCCTGGGCTGGCTGCTGGCCGGCGTGGCCACCAACCTAGAGACGCTGTACGTGGCTCGACTAGCATGGGGCTGCGCCACCGGTATGCAGTTCGCGACCATACCCATCTACATAGGAGAAATCGCTGAAGTAAGACATAAACTTTTTTAAATGGGGCTAGATGATTGTGCCACGTCTTTGTCAAAATGGTGGAATCTCATTTGATGAATAGGGATTAATGAGTTCAAGATAAAAATATAAAGTAGGTACTCGTCCACTGCGTCCCTCGCTACACGTCCTAGCGTCGCAGGTTTCCGCCGAAAATCAGCGTCGTAATAAGTCCGTGACTGTCACGACATAAGCTCAGCCTTTTTGACACACTCGTTGTATGTTTTGTTCTTGTGTATTTTTTTCGTGTCTCAAATAAACGTTTCTATTTCTATTACTTAGATTCTTTTTTTTATTAATACCTACTTGGTAATCTTATGATACCATTTCTTCATCGAAACAAACAAAGAACTACCTATTGCTAACTGGACAGCAGCACTTCAAGAAACTAGTCGTTTGGTTTCAATATTTTTTAAAAAGCCCATTTTTTTTCTTTTTGTTCCAGGACAAGATCAGGGGTTCTCTCAGCGCCTTATTTCTGCTGTTCATCAACGTGGGCTTCCTCTTGGCTTACGCCATTGGACCTTTCACCTCGTACTGGGGGCTGACTGCGGTCGGCGGGATCTTATCGCTGTTCTACATACCATTCACCTGGTTCATCCCGGAGTCTCCGTTCTTCCTCGTTCTAAAAGGTAAACTGTTTTTAGTAGTAAACAGGGTTATTTGTAAAACATCAACAACCTCCTAGGGGCTGATTCTGGTGCTCAAATACAACAACTTTTTTTATGACTTTTTCTATATCTACACTCAAGTCATGATTTTCAACAGGCCGTTCAGAAGAAGCATCGGAAGTACTTCAAAAGCTTCGTGGCACTTCAAAAGAAGCAGTGCTACCGGAACTAGAGGGGTTACAGGCGGTGGTAGACAGGGAGTTCAAAGAAGAACCCAAGATCAAGGACCTGTGGGCCACCAGAGGGAATGTTAGGGCTTTGGGTGAGATATATACCATTTTTAGAGTGAGTGGAAGCAAAAGAGCTGGATAGTGGACGCTGTCATACAACTGTACGCTAGGAAGAAGATTAACTCTTTAGAATAAATCTTTGAACGCAACAATAAAGTTAGGCAACATTTTTCTCATTCTAAAAAGGCAGATTTGAAATACATATACGAGGTAAATAAATCATGTAACATAGAATTATTTAACAATCACTAATTTCATGACCTAGCTTTAAACTAAACAGGGCCCCGATCGCACTAATTTTTACGTAAGCGGTTCGAACGTGAAACGTATCCAATTCGAACATGGCTACGATTCAATAACAATGTAGCTGGAAGCAAAATCCGTATTGTGCTAAATGTCATTAGTTGAATCGTTACCATTCGATAAAACTTTGTTTCTGTAGGGACGGCACACCTAGTATTTTTGAGTAATATCAGTGATTTGTGTATAATCGACACTCGATTAAGCAATTTGTTACTAGCCGCACTAGTCTTGTGACGCAAAAAAAAACTAAATGTCATTTAATGACAGCTTTCCTTGGACATACTCTGTCGCAAAGAGGAAATTAATAATCTGTGCAGCTTTCAGTCAGCTGTTTGTTTTATAGTTTCTAACATTAAATAAAACATAAAACATGATGCAAATGCTGCTCACGAGATACTGGCAGGACAATGTTACTACGGCGGTAAAACATATGTTTATCGCCCCCTAAGAAAAGTAGAAGAACAATAATTTGGATTTAGCTTCCATTGCTGACCTAGCTATAATAAAAAAACCTTACTTATCTGAAGAAAACTCATACTCTGGAGACTCCCTTAATTCAAGAAGTAAAAATGTGTCACATAGTGTACCTACTTAGTGTGAGCACACAGAGCAAAGAAGCTCTAATCTTTGGTTAGTTTATGAAAGTTAGTTAACTTTCATAAACTAACATACATAGGTAATTACATAGGTATTTACATCTTTAAATGACTATATCTTGTAAATATTTTTGGTGTTATAGATTATGATGTATTCCAGTTTTCTGAGTAGATAGCTTGGATTTAGATTTTAAGATATGTTATGAAGAAATATTTTGGAATAAAAACAACTGATTATTGTAATCAGTAGTTATTGTAATATCTTAAATTATCTAATATTTACTGTTTATTTACAATGTTTATCACTGTAATCACTGGGTGAACACTATTTTCTTGAGTGAGACCACTTCAAAGTAAAAAGGTGGTAAAAGTTTTTCAAGAATCCCATGGGAGTGTTATCGGCGTCACACACAACACAACCTTACACTTTTTATTTACACTAGTTTATGCAGTTTGTAAGGACACGTCTAATTAGTCAAATATTTCCAAAAATGGACGTGAATGAGGTGTTTTTTTGATCAGAATTAGGTAAATTTACTCAAACGTTTGAACTTTGGTTGATAAAAAGTTGCTTTTTTCAAACCTTTCATTCATAGACATCTGACAGCGGTAACGGTTGGGTAGTGGTTTGGAAATGGCACGAACTTTTTTAGCGCGATACCAAATGTCTCAAACGTAACGGAAGTGGTGTGGTAATGATTCGATTTTATTAGCGCGATCGGGGCCCAGAGCTGCAAATCATTTGGACCTTTACGCCTTTTGGAGTTACGGGATTTAAACTTTTTACCATGGGCTTCGTAGTTAGAAGCGCTGACCATACAAACAGCCGATAAATATGAGAGATCAGCGCTAACGAATTGTATCCTAGATGGCAACTGATTTTCTTTCCGACATTTAAAATTGATTACATGTGTGAAAATGGTGCACTGGATTTGAGCAGCGAAAATTTGTAGGGTAGGTACTTTTCCAGTTCGCTACAACTTGCGGCACGGATCTAGAGCGCTGACCGAAAGATACGCAAAATACCATAATGATTACTCCGCGAACACGCGATATGATCTCTGATATGATAATCGTTTTTCCCCATCTTAACTTTTGCGCTCAAGATCCGTGCGGGGGATTGTAATTGGTATTACTTCACTTTTTTTTAGGTATCTGCGTGTTCCTCGCGATGTTGCTCCAACTGTCCGGCATAGACGTTCTGTTGTTCTACATGGAAGAACTGTTGGTGAAGGTTGGCACCACCATATCCGCTTCTGATGGCACCATCATTATGGGCGTTGTTCAGGTATAAAACACAAACAATTGAAATTATCTTTACATGTTTTCAAGACCTGTTTTGGTTTGAGGTCTGATTTTTACAATCAGATTTCTTGTTTTTGCGCAACTCTTGAAACATGTCGTCTAGACAGCATTACCACAGCTGCGTATTGTGACCAACTGTTAATGAACTAATGAAGTCATCTACTTAATATAAATAAATTAAAACCATAATATTATTTACCTCTATTTTATTGTCAGGTCGTGACCAGTTGTGTTACACCACTAGTGGTGGACCGGCTTGGAAGAAAGCTGCTCATGTGGACCACGTCTCTTGGACTCACCATATTTTTAGTAAGTTTTCATACGGATTTGAATACAACCCTCATTAGATTTGTGACGTTGCGTATAGAATAAAAGTTTTTATTGCCTTACAGCTGACGATCTTGACAGAAGATCAGCATTTATGACTTTTCGGAAAAGAAAACAAGCTCGGAGGGTCATAGATTCTTCATATCTGATCGTGAACGTAGTACCCTTCTTATTAACTGACGGCCGATACAGCAGAAAGGCCTTTGAATGGAGGCCACGTACCGACAAGCCCAGCGTATAACGTCCACCCACAAGGTAGACAGACGACCTGGTAAAGGTTGCAGGAAGCCGCTGGCTGCTGGACGCTTTTATCCGGCCAATCACTGAGGGAGGCCTATATTCAGCAGTCGACGTCCTAAAGCTGAAATTATGATGATGATTAAAAGTAACTCTGTATACATTACATTTCAGACCCTAATCGGTATCTACGCGCTACTAGATTCGTACTATAAAATAGACGTGACGTCTGTCGCCTTCATCCCACTGCTCTGCCTTATCGTCTACATGATACTCTTCACACTTGGTGAGTGTCAGAACGTCAAATCATATTTGACTTCCATAAGCATTAAGGATGTCTAATTAAAAATATTTTGATCCGGTTTAGCCTTCTTTAACTTTTCTTTGACAAGGAGTGTAATTCACTTCGAGCCTAAAGTGGGTCCGATTCCCTGTTGAGTCAGGTGAGTCGACCAAAACATCGTTGTCTTTATATCGAGACTATGACAATTATTAGTTGTCTGGCGCTGCATAATGTGAATACATAATGTGTACTTAGTTGACTTCTGTTTTTGCGACTGTATGTATGCCTCGTATTTAGTTTTTCATGTAAGAAATCCATTTCAGTTTCAGTTCTTACAGGTCCCCACACTAGGCTAAAGCCTGTCCTGTGGAGTCAGTGAACGATTTACAGAAATATTTAGGACACTTGCGTAACAAAATAGAAAAAAAAACTAATTCTAATTGAATGAGTGTACGTGTGTGTGTATGTGCGTGTTTGTGTGTATGTGTGTGTGTGTGTGTAAGTAACTAGATTGTGTATGTTTTCCGTAACCAAATATTTAAGTTAAAGTGAACACAAGGAATATAAACTGCTTCCGATTCTATTAATAACGACTTAAATTCCTTGTAAATTCTAATATTTTTAACTTTGTTTTTAGGCGTGGGCCCAGTGCCATGGATTCTGGTAGCGGAAATGTTCCCGGTAAAAACGAAGTGCCTGGCCAGTGGTATTTGCTCGTTCATGTGCTGGCTCGCCGGATTCATTTGGACGAGGTATGTCTTTTATGATAGTGCCTTAAACAAATTACAAAGTATAATTAACCGATACTAGGTACACTTAAATGTGATTTACAGCTAGATTAGTTTTTTCAACCACGACAATCAAAAGTACCTATTCTTCTTTTGCGCAAATATTTTATATTTGTAAGAAATTTCCTAACATGTGCTATTTTCCCATTACCTAGTGACAAGCAACCAGTAAATTGAAAACTTAATATTCATGAACCCCCTTCCCCCAAATACAGAAGCTGTGACAGACAGTCAGACTTATTACTTTGGTAAACTATTAGGTCCTTACACATGAAATTGCCGTTCAGTATCAAAAAAGTGAATCAACTTTTTTATATGAAATTATTATTTAATCAATGGAAGTATGCGCCGTTGTTATCGAAACACGTCCGCCATTTTATAGGCAGATCATTGATCACTTTGGAAAAAAAAACCTGGGAGCGAGAGTCTAAGAACTGTTTAAAGGCGGTTTTGACTGCCTCATCAGATTTAAATTTTTTTGTTTGTAAAAAGTTATCTAAATTTTGAAAAAAGTAGTAATAGGTTGGGGCAAGATCTGGAGAGTATGGCGAGGTGGGTGACGCAAAGGTTCCAGTTGCAGCTGTGCAGTGTGTGGTCTAGCGTTATCCTTAAGGAGCAGTGGGCTAGAGCAATTCACCAACCTCGGTTGTTTAATGGCGAGCTTTTCCATCATTGTTTGCAATTGTTGGCAATACAAGTCTGCAGTAATCGTCTGGCCTGATTTCAAGAAGCTGTAGTGGATAACACCAGGACTGGTCCACCAAACACTGACCAGAATCTTCTTTTTGGTCAGTTTTCGCTTAGGGCAAGGTTTTGCCGGTTCTCCAGGGTTAAGCCATTGTGATGATCGGTTCCGATTATCGTACAGGATCCATTTATCACGTACATTATCATTTACAAGTCACGATACGGTTCAAAATCCCATTATTGTGACGATTGAACAAAAAAACGCAGCAAATGACGCATGTTTGTTGGTTTGCTTCAGTCAATTCGTGCGGTACCCACTTTTCGAGTTTTTTTACTTTTCCGATTTGGCGCAAATGGATAAGTATCGTTTTGTCACTTACGCCGGAGGCTGCTGCTAATTCAGAAGTGGTTTCCGCTTCCACTGTCGCCTTAAATTCTTCGTTATTCACTTGAGTATCAGGTCGTCTACGAGACTCATTGTGTAAATCGAAATTTCCAAACTTTCAACGTTTGAAACCAAAAACGCACCGTTCGTCCGTTAGCCACCGCGGCACCGCTAACGTACGAACTACGTACTGGTCCGTACACGTCGTTAATTCTTCGAGTCGTTTCTGCAGCACTTGTGCCACGGTGGAACTCGTATTCGTAAATACCGCGAATTTTCAATTTAAGCTCAAACAAATGATGTGAAAACAAATAAAATTCGAATTTTCAAACAGTATTTTCTGGTTTTATTTCGAAATAAAGAATTTGGAATTCCTAATCAAACGCAAGATATTTGATGTTAAAGTTGCCAGTATTGAGTATCGGCAATTTCATATTTAGGGACCTAATATATTATTCCACTTTCGGCCGACAACAGTACCACACTCAGAATAGAGACTCCTTTATTTCGCTTTAATGATGATGATGATGTCTTAACTTTGAGTTTCGCTTTAGTTATTCAAAGGCTACACTTTTTAAAAAGTTCACTTTATTTAACACTAAAAGCCGCTTAAAGGGTTAGATGGGGTGGAAAGGAAAATAGGACTTGAGCTCGGATTGGAGTTAGTAACTACGTCTCGTTTAATATGAGAGGGAGACAGCTAACACTTCTTCAAATCTCATTCTTTTTCTGCGCGGCACATATTGTTAGTTCGCAGCGATCGCCCAGCGAACACGTTGCGAATATCGCTGTGGATCCTCCCGAATTTTTCTATCCTATCTGCTTAATATTTTCGTTTACTGCGTCTAGGAATGTTACCCAAGATAACAGCAGTGATTTCTCGTCGAAACCTATTCTGAAAATGATTGTCCAAAACGCGGATCGCACGCCGCGAGCTCGCCGCACAACCACTTTGAACTTGCTCCCAAATGGCTAGAGTGACAAAAGCCCTTGTGAGTGCGTTTCCACCAAATTGGAGATAAGCTTCGAGAGGGGTTTTTATACAAAGTTGGGCGCGTTTGGGTTCCCGTTTGTCGCACCTTGACGACAAATCTCTCTTCTCTGATTTGGACGAAACACATTCTACCTCTTAGGAATAGCACGATTACATCATTATAAATACTATAAATATGATTTTAAAGGTTCTTCCGCGACGTAGCAGCGTCGTACGGCATCTACACAGCGTTCTGGATCTTGGCGGTGTGCTGCGGTGTGGGCTTCGTGTTCAGCGCCACGTTGCTGCCGGAGACCAAGGGAAAGACCTTCGACGAGATACAGGACATGCTCAATAAGAGGTCAGTCACACGGTAGACCGTCTTGAAATAAGACGCTAGGAAGGATTGCCATTTGATTCACGGTGCACAAAAACAATGGCGACAGTAGTGAAGTGACAGAGTTTGTGGCGTCACCAGCCAATTTGTAGTATCTGAAGCAGTGCACGTTGAAGCAGTAGGGCGAAGCTATATTTTAAAACGTGAATTAGTAGTACCCGGCATACTAACGAAAATAATAAACGAAAAGTTTATGTTTGTTATTTAACGATGCTTTAACGGCGGGTGCATTACATTAAATTCGAAAACATTATTCCGAATATTATTATCACGAATTTCAAAGTACCGAATCTTTAAATTCCAAATGGTTAAAAAATCCGAAAATGGAAAATCATATATATCATAATTTAAATTGAAAAATCTTAATACTCCTAAAGCTTATAACTCCGAATTAAAAAATGGCGAGTTTAAATTCCGATTTTTTTAATTCTCCGACATATCAAAAATACGAATACCGATTATAGAAATTTATATATTAAATAAAAGAGTCGGGTTAGTTACACCATTTATAAGTCGAGAACGACTGAACCGATTTTTATGATCTTTGATTTGTTTAATTTTTCTCCACCCCGAATAGCAGAATAACTATTCAGAAAAATTCACGAAAAAAAAATTTATGATGGGGCGGTACGAAGTTCGCCGGGACCGATTTCGATAATTATTTTTTTGTTTGAAAGGTAATACTTTCAGAATGGTCCCATATAAATTTGGTTAAATTCTGATGATGGGATCTATAAGAAAATCATCATACATTGCATAAACTCCGTACCACGCCAACTGATTTTAGTATCTATCTTACCTATATCTCTGCCAAATGTAGACCGATTTTGATGATTCTTTTTTTAATGAATAGTTTATACTTCAAAGATACTATAATAAAAATTTTTGGAAAAAAATTCACCCCTAAGGGTGGAAAAATAGGAAATGAAATCGGTGTTCAGCAGTTAAATTATGTTTGCACTCGTAAGATTTGTTTTGATTAGGATTTATCACTAAAATGGATGAAATAAGTTAATTTTATAAAAAAAATAAAAACCGACTTTAAAAAACTAAAACGCTAAAAATAATCTTAACACTTAAGTACCTAATCAGTTACTTTTGGAGTCGGTGCCAGTCAATGAGAGACCAATGTTTTCTTTTGCACCGACTCCAAAAGTAACTGATTAGGTACTTAAGTGTTAAGATTATTTTTAGCGTTTTAGTTTTTTG
Organism: Anania hortulata; assembly: GCA_963576865.1. Taxonomy (NCBI): domain Eukaryota; kingdom Metazoa; phylum Arthropoda; class Insecta; order Lepidoptera; family Crambidae; genus Anania; species Anania hortulata. The sequence continues at coordinate 5,112,041 of OY756412.1, read as the reverse complement.
AAGTCGGTTTTTATTTTTTTTATAATTCATTGTAATTTGCGAACAGTCTTGCAGCATGTAATTTAAAATGAAGCTACTCCTACAAGATAAATTTAATGTAAAATGTGACATGCGATGTGTGTGATGATGTGTAGCTAAGAAATTCATTTCGAAAGCTGTAGGCTTGCATACAGCGTGCATAAACACGTCCAATTAAAAAACGCAGTTTATTTTCACCGTTCAATCATTGCAGTTGTGCTGCAATGTATCAACTAATTTTCTTTTTATTTCAGGGATAGCAAAGAGGTGAAACCAGTAGACGTTTAGACGTAGCATAATATATTTAATTTTGTTAATGTTAGATTAATCCTAGTTACTAATGTAAATAAACGTTAAATATAGTGTATCTCTTTTATTTTACATTCGATACTTAACAATATATTAAGTAAATAGGAAATCATAATCAAATCCAAGTGTATAAACTTCATCTAGCGCATTCGAACCGAATTAAACAAGTATTCATAAAAACACAATTATAAAACGCGATACAATATTTATTTAGTCTATAATCTTACAATAATACATTATTTATCTCTGAAACTGTAGAGGACAAATTCGGAGTCCTAAGACATCTTTGCCGATTTCCGCGACGCCACAGATCGGGCAAAGTTTCCCTTTGTGTTCCGGCATAAACGAGGCTCCGCAGAGAGAACACTTCTCTTCGGGTTTCCCTCTGTAAATCGGTTTGTAACTGATACCGCAGATGTTGAATGGATTATGTTCGTCGTATAGGAGTTGGTGCTCATCTGTAGGTGTCTTTTCGCAAGCTTGCAGGATCTTTCTGGCTTGCTGAGCGACTTCCGGCCTTGGGCCTAACTCGAGGAGTCTTCGGGCGAAGGAGGCGGCGGTTCTGAAGTTCTTTAGCTTGTAGAACATGTTGAGAGCGGTCCGTAGGGTCAGGATCTGATGCACCGGTTGAAGCTTGCAGTGGGTGAAGTAGGCAGCCATTTCGCATGTACGTTTTTGCTCTTCGAGCGTGTTTTTGGGCATTGCTGTAAGGAAAAAATACATTTACAAAAGTTGGTTTTAACACATTTAATGGCTATATTCAGTTAAAAGAACAAAGTACCTAAGTTAAGTTAAAGTGGCAATAGGCCGTTGGGGAAGTAACGTTATCGAGTGGCGACCTCCCACCCGGTGGACTGACGACCTAGTCAAGGTTGCGGGAAGCCGCTGGATGCAAATGGCCCAGAGCCGGTCGCTGTGGTGTTCTATAGGGAAGGCCTAAGTCCAGCAGTGGACATCCAAGACTGATGATAATGGTGACGCCAAGTAGAATTAGCAAAGGATAAGTCACAGGACAGAGAATGGACAGTTGCTGGGACAAAAAGTATAGTTATTTAGATCATGGAGAAAAAGCCTATGTTCAGCAGTGGACGTCTATTGGCGAAGATTCACACTAACGCCTCTAGCGGCAAAATTTAAAAGCTTTTTTTTAAATGATAGCATTCAGTTTTTACCTATGTTTTATACAGCTAGTTTGCAAAAACAAAATTGTCCAAGTGCTTATCACGTAATCGTAATTGTTTTCTGCACATCTTTGCCGCGCTCAAGATAGGTTCCGCTAGTTGTATGTGATGTAAAATTTAAAATAAAAACTGTTTAGCGGTTCAGACGTGTCGCGCGACTGGCCTATCACGTAATCGTAATTATTTTCTGCACATCTTTGCCGCGCTCAAGATACGTGCCGCAAGTTGTATGTGACGTTAAATTAAAAGAAACTGTTTGGCGGTTCAGACCCGTCACGCGACTAGCCTATCACGTAATCGTAATTGTCTTTTGCACATCTTTCACCCAGCGCTCAAGATCGGTGCCGCAAGTTGTGTGATGTAAAATTTTAAAATAGCCGTTTGTGGTTCAGACGTCTTGCACGACTGGCCTATCACGTAATCGTAATTGTCTTCTGCGCATCCTTCACCTAGCACTTTAGATCGGTGCCGCCGTAAAAAAAACTGTTTATCACTCATTCAACTTGATGATAATTAATTTAGACCTTTCCTTTTCGTCTCAATGATGAGGCTGAGCAGGTATTTACGGCAGACGACCAGCACCTACTGCGCTATTCTTAATAATGTTTTCATCACCCATTCGACTTGACAATCAAGTGATGATGACGAGCAGACGGCCAGTTCATCAGGCATCCGCCTCGAGTAGCAAGTGGTTACCTTTCCTATCCGTCTCCATGATGAGGCCGAGCAGGTACTCGCGGCAGACGGCCAGCAGCTGCTGCGCCTCGGCCAGGTCGGGCTTGGAGTCCACGTGCAGCAGCGGCACGCTCTGCGCCACGCGCTGCAGCTTGGAAACGGCCTCCGTGAACTTGCCTGCCGTGGTCAGCTGGTAGCACTGCTGCAGCTGGTTCACCAGGTCGTTCAGTTTTAGAGCTGGAAAACAATTTCTCAGATTAATGACACATGCTGGGGATTATAAGGGATAAAATCTGAAATGCAGCTGGTTTGCTGGTTATCCTGCAGCAGAAGTAATGGACGTAGTCCAAAAATGTAACAAGCTAAAGTGACTGTGGGCCGGCCACATCTGTCGTATAACCGATAAAAGGTGGAGTAAACGGGTTCTCGAGTGGAGACCGCGCCTTAGAAAAGTAGTATAGGACGCCCCCCGGCTCGATGGACCGACGACTTTAGGAAGATGGCTGGCAGTGGCTGGATGAAAAAAGCGGGAGATCGTGCTCTTCAGGAAAGGCTTACGTCCAGCGGTGGACTGCAATAGGCTGACATGAATGACACATAGATCCATGTAAGCTGGGGAATGACCTGTACCGAAAGTGACTGCAGAGTTCATGGCGAAGCGAATAGTGGATAGGTGGATATCCTACGACTTGTGGTCCTTCCCCACAAGGATGGCGAGTTGCAGTTATACGTAATCCGCGTGCAAAAAGCATCGAACCTCATTGCAAGTACCTAAAATTACGTTATTTTGGTGTACACCTATAAAACACGCTAATCGACAGAGAAAAACGTCAAAATGTAGACGTGAATGTGATTTTAAACCACACTTTCTTCCTATCTCTTTAACACACACTCTCACTAAGTATCGAAAACTGAAAGTGTTAACGTCATTTTGATAAGCTGCTAAAATGCTGGCTTGACTTCGTGAGAGCTGACATGCGTGCTAATGATCTCACAAATAGAGACGCACAAGACCGCGCGAAGTGGAGGAGTAAATCAAGGAAAGCAGATCCTGGGCTCCAAAGCAATGGCTTTAGACGCAACCGGGATAGATGAAGAAGAAGAAGAACGTCCTTTAGATAAGCGCGAGAATGCAATGCCGTGTATCCTGTGATTAAGCGGAAAGAAGAAACGGTTCTTTGCATCCAGGTGAATAATGTAGCAATTTTAAATAGGTCAAGTTTTTGACCTTTAGGCATCTAACTCCTGTCAACTATCCCCGCTGTCTACTGCTGAAATATCAGTTTTTGTCAGTTACGCATTAAACTCCAGTAGTCAACAATCCCCGGTCCACTTACCCGGCAACAGATTTACAACTTGCACGACATTCTCAAAGGTCAAGTTTTTGACCATTAGGCATTTAACTCCTGTAGTCAACTATCCCCGGCCTCCCCTATCTACTTACTTATAACCGGCAAGAGATCCTTCCCGCTGGCCTCCTTCCAGTTGCGGTGCAGGTGCGCGGTGAGCGGGGGCACGCTGGCCAGCGCGCCGTACGTGAGGCGCGCGCGGGAGAGCATCGCCAGGAACGTCTCGAGGTACGGCTCGAACTTGACCACGCCCACTTGCTCGTTCAGCAACCTGGGGGGGGGGGGGAACGTTTGTGATGTGACGTCACGGGAAAGCTAGACAGTAGATGTTTGTGGTGACCCGATATCGGGTCAGACGGAATAGGGATGACGACTGGATAAAGAAAATGAAATTCTATTCTTGGGCCGATTTTTTAAGCGCCAGATAACTTTTATGACATTACTTTTAACTTTTATAACTTATTGACAAATAAAATTGACGTTTTGACACATTTACTATACAAAAACTGTCAACATGTCAAATTTATTCCCTCAAATTAGATTATCAATAAATAAGGACTCTTATTTTTTGTTTTGTCAATCAACCAAAAAATTACAAAGATAAAGCGCGTCAAAGTTCGGCAGTGGCTCGTGACGTCGTCTAAGTAAAATTTGTACCTAGGTGTGACGTCATGAGACGTCAGATCAATATTAACTGTAATATTCTATGTGAAAAAATAAAAATAGACAAAAAAAGTTTTGTTGTCATCCCTATTGTAAATAAGTTAAAAAATAAATAAAAGCTTCTTTCTTTTTTAATCATGTGTAGATTGTATTCTGTTTGTAAAAAAATAAATGAGATCAAAAAATATGATTAGTTACTGAATTAGTATGATGAGAAAGAGTATAAGTTTTATTTTAATAATACAAACATTGTTTTCACAATCACACCAATTATCTAGCCACAAACTAAGCAAAACTTGTACTATGGCGACTAAATAACGGATAAACATACTTAAATACTTTTATAAACATCCATGAAATAGGTACAAATGCTCGTGCTCATCACACAAACATTTGCCTCATGCGGGATTCGAACCCGCAACCGCTGGCTTTGTAGTCCGGAGCGCGAACCACTACACCAGACGGTCGTCGAATAAGAGTTATAGATTTGATAGTAAATTGTAAAATGCTGTTATTTTCGTCCCTTTCCTCTGATGTCAAAGGCTATAGAAAATTAGGAATCATTTGTCGCGAAATTGATTGTGAATACTCTACACTCTACAGAGATTGAGCATGAGAGCTATAAAATTCTGCATGGAGCAGAAATTGACTATAGTTGACCATATAATTAATGTAATGTATGAATTACCTATTTAAATTTTTTAAAGATCATAACTGCTGTATTTTAATTTTAAATAGGTAATTCAATAACATTCATTTGAATATATTTCGTGAATACTAACAATTGAAAAAAATACAAAAATACAAAATACAAAATCTTTATTTGCTATTAAGTAGGGTTACAGTACATGAAAAAATGTGGTCTTTGGTTTGAGACAGTGCCATGACCTACTTAGCCATACAACATAGCATGCAAACATTAACAGTAAATAAATCATCAGTACTTAAATTAGGTATTTATAGCAACAATGTCAACAGTTATTTTTATTTTTGTTAGGGTTCTTTGTATTTTAAAAACTCATCTATACTATAAAAAGCCCTGTCCAACAACCAAGTACGCAACGAAGTCTTAAAAGCACGAAATGGAAGACCTTTAAATCTGTTTGGTATTTTATTGTAAATAGTTTTACACATGGCGTAAGCATTGTTTTGAAACCTTTGAGTTTTCGGGACTACCTCAAGTACTAATCTATTACAATTTCGCGTTGATCTTACATATATCTCCTTCGCTTGTTTGAAAATCTGAGTATTAAGTTTGACAAATACACCTATTTCCAATATATATAGACATGGCAAAGGTAATATTTGGAGTGATTTGAAATACGGCAAGCTGGATATATCTGGTGCTATGTTACAGATGGCTCTAATGCATCGTTTTTGGGCAATGAATAGATTTTTGACGTCAGTGCCATTACCCCATATTATCAAACCATATCTCAAAACTGACTCCACATACGCATAATAAGCTGTAATGGCAGTACCTACATTTGCAACCTTAGCTAATTTATATAGTGCGAAGGCGAACCCGTTTATTTTATTGCGAATCTTCTCTATTTGATCCTTCCAGCTTAATTTTGGGTCTATAATTATACCTAGAAATGTTACATTATCAGCATTCTGTAGAATTTGTCCATTAAAATTAATGTCAAGAGATTGATTTCTAAAATTATTAAAATTAACAAGATTAGTTTTCGATAAATTAATTTTTAGATTGTTTCTGTCAAGCCACTCTATTATTGATGTCAACGTATTTTTAATGTCATTTTTGTGCTGGTCCAATAAAGCGGATTTATCAGTCTTAACAATAATAGATACATCATCGGCAAAAAGTATAATCTTATGTTCTGTTATATTTGGCAAGTCATTTATATACAGTAAGAATAATAACGGGCCAAGCACGCTCCCTTGTGGAACGCCGCACATATTTGTTTTAAGGTCGGATTTATGAAACCGAGTTACAGAGTTTGAGTCAAGTTGCATTATCTCAACATACTGAGTTCTATTCGTAAGGTAAGATTTTAGCCAACTTAGTGCAGGTCCCCTGATGCCACTACGTTCAAGTTTAAATAACAGTAGATCATGAGAAACACAGTCGAAGGCTTTGGACATGTCAAGAAATACTACAGTCGTATAGTTATTCATATTAGAACTATGTAGAACCTCATTTATTAAGTCAAAAGCCGCGTGCGTTGTCGATTTATTTTTTTGGAAACCATATTGATTTTGTTTTATTATGTCAAATTTGTTAAAAAAGTTTGTCAGTTGGTCGTGCATTACCTTTTCAAAAATTTTTGACAATATAGGTAGAAGTGATATTGGCCTGTAGTTAGCAATATCTCTTTTATCACCCTTTTTAAACAATGGTTTGACGATTGAAACTTTTAGTTTTTTAGGAAATTGTCCCGTTTGTAATGATAGGTTTACTAAATAAGTCAACACCTGAACGAGTTCGTCTTTACAAAATTTAATAATATTCGTATTTATACCATCGTAACCTTCAGATTGCGTATTTTTAAGCGACATTATAACTTTTTTCATGTAAATTTCGTCTATTGGTGTTAGAAAAATGCTGTTTTGTAAGTTTGTCTTTATTGAGTTCTGCTTGTTATTATTAATGACCTTATTAGATGTATTTGTAAAATAATTATTGAATGTCGAAGCAATAACCGTAGGATCAGTAATTTCCTCATCATTATGTATTATGTTATTTATATAGTTTCTAGCATATGTACCACGCGTTTCCTTTTTTATGATCGTCCATGTTGCTTTGCATATATTTTTACTATTTGTTACAAATTTTTGATTAGAAATTCTTTTGGACATGTTTATACATTTTTTAAACAGTTTAGTATAATTAGTGTACTTAGACCGATTTTCATCATTTTTAGACGAATAATATTTATAACGAAGTGTTTTCTTTGTGGTACTACTTTTTTTAAGACCCTTTGACATCCATTGAGGCTTGGCTGATGTACTACATTTTGTTTTTGCTGTTGGAAAACAAAGATTATATACGAGAAGCAGCAAATCATAAAATTCATCGAAAGCCTGATTCAGATCATTTGCGTGGTAAATGTCGGAAAACGAAAGACTACTTATATGCTTTTTAAATTTATTTATATTTTCTATTGAGTAACATTTTTTATAGATGAAGACGGAATTCGGTAATATCTTTTTTTGATTGACTTTGAATTTTATAACTTGTGCAGTATCGTGATCTGATAACCACAATGGTAAGACAGATCCATTTGCGTCGTATATATTACTCGCTATATGATCAAGACATGCGATCCCTCTTGTTGGAAAATTAATATGCAATTTTAAATTGTATTTGATGAAGATGTTATTAAGTCTTTCGCTTTTTGGGTTTTTTATAAGTATGTCAATATTTAAATCCCCGGCTATGACTACTTTATGTTTTGGAAATTTAAGTAAGCATTTATGCAAGAGTATGTCAAGCTTTTCAAGGAAGCATTCTAAATGATCTTTTTTTTTAGACGGAACTCTATAAATACACACAACTATAATACCATTCGTGATTAGATTAATTGAGCAGCACTCGAAGTGATGTGCTGTAGATAGGTCGTCAAAGCATGTTACTTTTTTATATTCGAAGCCACTTTTTACTAAAATGCAGGATCCACCTCTTTTTTCCTCTCTTGAGTAATTAGAACCAAGTTTAAAGTTATTAATGTTAATATTTTTTTCATCACCACGTCTAACAAAAGTTTCAGTTAGACACACTATGTCGGGATTTGTATTAGTTTTGATATTCGAAAAAGTCAACTCAAGTATTTCCATTTTAGAAAGCAGCCCCTGTATATTTTGGTGGAATATAGTAAATTCATGACCAGTGTTAGGCTCGAAAAAACAACTCATCATCATTTCGAGTGGAATCAATTGCTTTTCTTTTTACTAATTTCTTAAAATAATAAGGTATCGTACCCTTCTTAGGGGAGATGTCCATTTGAGCGATATCTTTTTTCTGATGCTGTGATACTTTCGTTGATTTTTTTAAGTGGTTCCTAATGTTTTCATATGATAAATATTGTTTCTTATATTCAATATAGTCGAGGCAACCGTTGATTTTGTTACTTATGTAATTTCTTAACTTCATGTCATTAAAGCGCAAGTGATACATGTCAATATGTGAACAGAATGTAAAATGTCTTGTCCATATCTTTATATAATAATTTAATGTAATTTCATTTAAAAAGGGATTAGAACACACAGGTAACAAAATAACAGAAGCTCTGCTCAATTTGTTTAACATTATACAAATATTAGAATGTAATTTATGTATATCGGCATCGTACCTACCAAAACCCAATATTACAACGTCATTTTCTGTAAGATTTTTAAAAAAACAATTACAATAGTTCAATATCTCGGTACTGGTTGCTTCAGGTATAATGTGAGCATAGGTTCTGTATGGGACTTTCCTCTGTTCAAGACCAGACTTCATAAGGAAGGCCGATAGACCTCTCAGTTGTTCATCACCAATAAGGTAAATCTGATTGTGATGGTGTATCTTTTTCGTGATACTGCTAGAGCCCTCTGATGAAATTTTTTGTAAGGGAGTGTCCTGTGCCGATATGTCATCCCGTATTGTGTCTTGTTGTGAAATCTGTTGTTTTGAATATTCAGTATTAGATGTGTTTAGCTGCTTCATACCTGATGCTGTTGTTCTTTTTTTTATATTTGTACTTTTTGGAGATTTACATATATGAGTCAATTGGTTTATCTTAAGTTCATACTCTGCAAGTTTTTTTGTCAAAGCGTGATTTTCTGATGCTAAGTTTGATATCTCGTTCTCTGCTATTTCGAGTTTTTCTTCTAATTTTTGAGTCTTTTGTTTCAACTCATTTATTTCTTCTTTGTAGTTTGAACGCAACGTTGAAAAGCTTCGGTTCATATCAGGGTTGGGCGAAAAAACTAATGAAGATTCTACTTCTTCTTCTTCTTCGTCTGATAGAGCAAGAGACGAATTCTGCGTAGATACATGTATTTGACATTTTTGGCGTTGCGTGATATTTTCTCTATCGTCGTTGAAACTATGATTTGCAGGACTTGCCGGCTGAGATATAGATTTTCTATCTGTGCGTGTCAGGTAGCATGGATCGCATTTAAATGCTTTTTTCTTAGCAGCCGTCATAATTTTAAATCGATGAAATGATACACTTGTGCAATCCAAATGAAAACATTTACTACACACTGAGCATATTAGTAGTTGTTTATTTATAATGGCTTTATTACATTTCACGCATTTCATAGAACTAGGAGCCATTTCCACAGAGCTTTGCTTCAGGTGTAACTTATGTCCGTTTTTGCTACTGTGTATATTAAGTCCGCTTCGCTCACGTGTCAATGGGCCGTCCGGTCACTCGGTGTCTCGCTCGATGCGGATGACTCAGCGTCAACCGGCCGGTGGTCAGACCGTAGCGAGCGTGATGCGTAATGTAGGTAAAACGTTACATATAATGTTTGAACTGTTTCTTGTTATAACTTTGGAACTAACACATGTTTTTTAACACTGTTTTCACCACTGTACAGCTTGTTTCTTTTTCTACACAACAATATAACGTATGTCTTAAGATTGTAACTTTTTATGCAGTATCTAATTTAAAAGTGCGGAGCAAACAGTAACGTGCCTGCTTCGATTGACGCCCGCGCGTGAACCGAAAGGCACCATGTTTGTTTATATTTATCGACAGTTCAGAGTATATTTCCAAGATTAAAATGAATTATTTAAATTTTACGGCTGGCGCCTACGTAAACGGAAGAACAATAAATAGGCCAATATATTGTTTAGTTGAAGTAAACATTAAGATACCTGAAAGCGATCTCGAACTGTCCAGTAGCGACGTGGTCGTGCGCGGTCTTAAGCTTGGGCGACATAGCCACGCTGGTCCCACGCGTGGGCGCCACGAAGTATGTAGACGATTCCTCGCCGCCGTCGATATCCGCTAACAAACAACAGACCAATAAGTATATAGACACATCGCCGCCCGGATAAAAGACATCGGTCGGTATCCACATCATCGTTCTAAAATTGACGAATAATCGTTCCGTGCCATTGGAGCTTAGAGTTTACCGAACTTACAGAGTTAGTGGTAAGTTCTTAAGGCAGAAATTGGTATATATTTTATGGAATAAGGGGGGCAAGCGATACCTTAGAGTTTACCAAACATGCCCGAGACAGTGGCAAGTTCCTCAGGCAGAAATTATATATTTATATTGGAATGAAAGAGGGGTGTAGGTTAGAGTTTACCAAACTGACTAGAAACAGGGCCAAGTTCCTTAGGCGGAAATTCGTCTATATTTTATGGAATAAGGGGGGGAAGGGATACCTTAGAGTTTACCGAACATACCAGAGACAGCGGCAAGTTACTCAGGCAAAAAGACGTCTATTTTTTTTGTGAAAAAGGGGGGATAGCTTAGCTTAGAGTTTACCGAACTTACCAGAGATAGGGGTAAGTTCCTCAGGCAGAAATCGTCTATATTTTATGGAATAAGGGGGGCAAGGGATACCTTATATTTTACCAAACTTACCAGAGACAGGAGCAAGTTCCTCAGACAGAAATTCGTCTATATTTTTTTAAATACGGGGGGATAGCTTAGAGTTTACCAAACATACCTGAGACAGTGGCATGTTTCTCAGGCAGTTTGGAATGAAAGAGAAGTGTAGCTTAGAGTTTACCAAACATACCAAAGACAGGGGCAAGTTCCACAGGCAGAAATTCATCAATATTTTTTGGAATGAAAGGGGCGTGTAGCATTGAGTTAACCAAACTGACTAGAAACAGGGACAAGTTCCTCGGGCAAAAATTCGTCTAGATTTTTTGGAATAATGGCAGGGGGGATATTTTACGAGTTTACAAAACTTACCAGAGACAGGGGCAAGTTCCTCAGGCAGTTCCAGGTCCTCATCCCCGACGTCCCAGCCGCCGTCGTCGCAAGCATCCTCCATCACCTCCTCCCCCTCACCATCCTCCTGCGAAAACGTAACTCACTTGTTTATTCTAATTTAATTGTCCCAACAATCACACGAACAAACAAAGCGAATATTGTTCTATGGCGAATAGATAACGGATAAACATACTTAAATAAATTTATGAATATCCGTGAATTACACATGCTCGTGCTCATCACACAAACAATATTTTATGTTGTTGGTGTGCCCTATTAAATAAATGAATATAAAAAATCCTAAAGTAATGGACAGAAGAACAAAAACAAGTAGCAGCAGTAAGTGTACCCTAGTAAATCCCCATAGTCATGGACACAAGAACAAGCACAAGCAGTAAGTGTACCTTAGTAAATCCCTATAGCCATGGACACAAGAACAAAAACAAAAACAAGCAGCAGCAGTAAGTGTACCTTAGTAAACCCCTATAGCCATGGACACAAGAACCAGAACAAGCAGAAGCAGTAAGTGTACCTTAGTAAATCCCTATAGCCATGGACAAGAACCAGAACAAAAACAAGATCAAGAACAATAACTATAACAAATTGTTTCCACAATCACACCAATTATCTAGCTCTAAACTAAGCAAAGCTTGTAAAAGCTTGACTTAGGTACAAATGCTCGTGCTCATCACACAAACATTTGCCCCTTGCGGGATTCGAACCCGCAACCGCTGGTTTTGTAGTCCGGAGCGCGAACCACTACACCAGACGGTCGTCAAAGAACAAGAACAAGAACATGGACATGAACATGTCCATGCCCATGCCCATGAACATGTCCATGCCCATGCCCATGACAAGGACCAGGCCAAGGACCAGGCCAAGGACAAGGACAAGGACAAGGACAAGGACAAGGACAAGGACAAGGACAAGGACAAGGACAAGGACAAGGACAAGGACAAGGACAAGGACAAGGACAAGGACAAGGACAAGGACAAGGACAAGGACAAGGACAAGGACAAGGACAAGGACAAGGACAAGGACAAGGACAAGGACAAGGACAAGGACAAGGACAAGGACAAGGACAAGGACAAGGACAAGGACAAGGACAAGGACAAGGACAAGGACAAGGACAAGGACAAGGACAAGGACAAGGACAAGGACAAGGACAAGGACAAGGACAAGGACAAGGACAAGGACAAGGACAAGGACAAGGACAAGGACAAGGACAAGGACAAGGACAAGGACAAGGACAAGGACAAGGACAAGGACAAGGACAAGGACAAGGACAAGGACAAGGACAAGGACAAGGACAAGGACAAGGACAAGGACAAGGACAAGGACAAGGACAAGGACAAGGACAAGGACAAGGACAAGGACAAGGACAAGGACAAGGACAAGGACAAGGACAAGGACAAGGACAAGGACAAGGACAAGGACAAGGACAAGGACAAGGACAAGGACAAGGACAAGGACAAGGACAAGGACAAGGACAAGGACAAGGACAAGGACAAGAACAAGAACAAGAACAAGAACAACAAGAACAAGAACAAAAAGAACAAGAGCAATACCAAGCAGAAGCGGTCGTTATACCTTAGTGGCGAGTTCCTCGTCGTCCCCCCAGGCGCCGGCGGCCTCGAGCGGCTCGTCGCCGGCCGCCGCCGCGCCCGCCGCCGCCACCGCGCCGCCCTCCGCCGCCGACGCGCGCGCCGCGCCCGCCACCTCGAAGAAACTCCTGCAACCGGACCGACACTTATACAGGGTTACATTACAAAGGGGTGCCAAATCTTTAGGGGTGGCTCAGAATCAATAACTTAATCGTAATACGCAAAGTAACAAAAATCGCAATTAAATTATTCCTATCCACTGTTAAAAATCGTATGCGTAAATAATTTTACTCATTCATGAAAAAATTGCACCGTATGTGCACTGCGTAAGGTCCTTGTAGACTCGCCGTACCTCCGCCTCTGAAGAATGACCGCGCGGCTTTCGTAGTCTCTCTATTGACTTTATTTTCGAATATTTTAAAGGTTTTTTTTTTAAATATTAACGATTAAGACACTTCTTTATATTGTTCCCTAGCTCTTATTTTTTAAATTTGACACCTCTTTGCAATGCAACCCTGTATCAGTCTAACCCAGTCTCCCTCAAAGTGGACGGTAACGCCCCCTTGTGGGCGCTGAAAGCTTAGAGTGCGGTAAGTGGCCCGGAAAAAATTGGGGGTCGGGTAGTCGTTTAGGGGGCCATTTATAATTATTAGACATCGGATTATATGCACTAACAAAATACCAAAATATGCATGCAAATATGCAATAAAAAAGGCCGAAATATGCACTAAAAACGATTGATATGCCTAAAATACATATGTACAATGCAAAATCAAAAAACCTTTATTATTTTTATTTTTTTATCAAAAAGTGTACAAACAGCAAAATTATCTTAAAATTAAGTATAGTTTTTGTGGCAATATACAATTAAGTATTATTAAAATTAACTGAAATTAAAACCAAACACATCGATTATGTATTATTGATCTCATATTTCTGCCTTGTTTTATCGCATGATAACTAAAAATGTTTATCATAAGGATAGTGAGCAACCAAGTTTCAAGAAGTTTTTGATAAATAACGCGATTTGTGCAATCCTGTATCAATCGGCTGGTTCATCGACACTGCTGACATCGAATGATATAAACGAGTTTGTACATATTTGTCTTATTTCTTTCGGTTCGTGACTGTATTTCAATCCTGTGCAGACTGCGGCACGTCGGCCTACCAAAGGACCTCAAATTTTCTCAATTGATGATATTGAACTCTGTCTTTGACTTAAAGTTGAAAATCGATACTTTGACTTTTTGGGTGAGTTGGCCTGCCATTGTCTGTTTCCTATTGTCTAATTTTAAAACAACTCTGTTTAATTTTTCTAGTGTTGTGTTCCTTGTTTTTATTGCTGTATTTTCAATGTAAAAATATTATATTAGTTTAATCAACGTGTGAAGAGTTACGAAGGAGCGGAGTCTCCTGGCACAAGCATCCGAATGATTAAAAGGAGACTCCAACTTATGTAATATTTTCCTTAAAAGCAATATATATTTTTTATCCTACATAAAAGCAGGTAGTATTTCTTTTATTTTTATTAGCGGGTTTCGCGCTCAAATGTTAAGCAAGTACTTAAGCTCAACACTTTACTCAGGTATTTGTGAGAACAAAAACATGTCGGAAGCAAAAAAGAAGAGACGATAACACAATGAGGAATATATTAAATACGCCAGTATTGTGTCCCGTATAATGTAATTACAATTATAAGTAGTTGAAAATTAAAATAAGATCCACAGACAAAGAGTTCAAACTTATAAAACACCAGTTTTTAAGTCGAGGGTTAAAAATAATGATGAAATATAAACTCACTTAGACACAGCCAATAATGGCCAGTTGGGTTGTGCGCGGTGGACTGGCAACGGTGGTCGCAGCACCACTGCATCGGGATTCGACGCGGGCACTGGCAGGCCAGCCGCTTCCAAAGCGCTCTTCAGTTGTTCCGCTTCTTCGAACTGCTTGTGGTTGATTGCTGTTAGGTACGCTAGAGAGAGCTGAAAGACAATACAATAATGTAAAAAAAAACATCGGTTTTGTCTCTAGTTATCTACCTCATAGCTAGGTCGTGTATGATCATCGTCTCTCACACAAAGTCGCTCATGGCAATGGTAATAGAGTGATGTGACGATTTTTGTATTATTTTACACATTCAACGAATGTACGGCGCCGAGAGCTCGATTGAATACACTCGCAGTTTTTTTAATAACCTATTATGACACATCAATCGAAATTTTGTAGCGTTCGCCATAGTGCCGAACCATTCGTTTAGCGACTGATTGTCGCTACAATAATAAAGACATAAGGTACTGCCCAGGGTAGCAACAAGAGGTCGGTAAGTGGTATCTGTTACTCTGCATTCGATTGCTATATTTAACTCACCTGTCCAGCATTTTTTAATAATCTTATCCTCTCCTTGACATCACCAAGTAGCAAGGCGCCTTGGAACTGCGCGGACACGTCTTTTCTTATTTCGGCGATTTTCATCATTTTGCGCAGTTTCTCTAGGTTGCCGGTGATGAGATACAGGAATGATAGCTTGTCGAAGTTCTTGGTGCGTTGGTAGCACATTTCGACGATCTGCGGAATTCATCATACTTTTTTACATTACATAATTAAGGTGGTTGCATAATCTCGCTAGTACTGACGTGGGTGGTAAACGTCGCAAGGGAACTTGCTATTGGTGTACCGTTGTAAGTGACACCTACCCGATTAGGAAAAGTTATTGATAAACTGTAAAAACTTGTTGCTTGTCTTGTCTGCTGCTATTGTAAGAACTCTGCGATCATGCTAGCAATAGACACTTTAGTTAAGATAGCAGTTACAAAAGCACTGATATTGTTATTGTCAATAGCATAGGTGTACCCCAAGGCCCTATATTGGGTCCTTTACTATTAATCTTTATAGGACCTTATTTCACCTTCCTTCATTACATTAAAAGTTTTGTGAAACAGCATTATTAAAAGACATTATATCATAAATTACGTTCAGTTCTAAGCTGCTTCTAATGCACCCTCAATCTTCTATCCTTCTTCAAGGCTTTTGATTGTTGATTGATTAAACACCACTATGTTTCGGCATTATAAAGCAAGAGAGGTGAGTACGAACACTCTTTTATAAAGAACAGACTGCAGTCCCAGTAGCATGGGTGTGCCCCAGGGCACTATATTAGGAATTTTATGTTTAAAGTAGTAAGAATACTACACAAAGGGATGTAGGGTAGTTTGCATCAGATTCATCCCTTTGATGCTTCCGACGCAACCTGAGTACTGAAGTCATTAAGTGAACAAGTATCTCACCTGGTGATTGCCAGTGGCTAGTGCTGCCTTGGCTAGTTTGTCCCACGCGTCAGGCTCGTCAAGGCTCTTAGCTGCTTCTAACGCCACTTCAATATTACCGCACTGCAGTGCGAGTGAGAGGCGAGTGCGGGCGTCCTTTACAAAGTGTAGAGCTACTTCCGGATAGCCTGAGTAGGAAAATGGTCTTTATGTTCATGGCGTTTGATTTGAAATGGAGTAAAAAGAAATAGAGCTTGTTTTTTAGATTTTTAAAAATTTTGTTTAATTACTAAAGCCAGAACGACTGTTGAAGGCCTCTGAGCCTATAATTCATGTTTGGTAAAGCCTGCAATGAAAGTTATTTGTTCGATCAGCTAACCAAGAGCGAGTAAGTTAGTATGGATTATATTATCAATCAAAATTTTCCAATAATTATTCATCAAAATAAATCTATTAGGTTTATACAAACGCAAATCCTTTTTACGCTAGGCCTACATCGGCAACAGCCACCAGTACAATTATAGCACTTATTTTCATACCTTAAATTAAAGACCATACCTTTGTCTTGCAAGTAGGCGATGATGCTCTGCCCAACGAGCTTGGCCGTCCTGACCATGTGCAACACTTGGTCGTACTGGCGCGTTACGAGCGCTAGTTTAAATCTAAAAAGTTACGACTGATTAGTCATATTTCTTTAGCCATTCATATTCATATTACTGTTAAACTAAAGTTTAAAGAGACGTATTTTTGAAGCATTAAAACTCCAACGAGCATCCGAAATCGTATGAATCGTTTACGGATTTCAAACACAGGATAAATATCAGAAATTTAGCTTCATACAATGCGCGCTTGAGCAACGCAGACATAGACCTCGCTCACAGACACAAAATCTCAGAACGCTCGGGCTCGAACCTGTTCCAGCGTGTTCCAAAGATGTCGATGTCTATGAGAGCTGTTGTCAAGGTTATTATCTATGAGGAGAGTCAAGTCTTTAAGCGTTTGCTCGGGGTCACCAGTATAGAGGGAGTAAGGAACAGGGTGTAGAGTTCCTCATCCACGATTGAAAAGGCAGTAGCCCACCAGACACAACACCCGTTTGGTATGAAGAGGAACTTAAAACCCTGTTCCTCACACCCCCTCCAAACTGGTGACCCCGAGCATGATACGTCAGTTTAGTTCGTACGTGGCGATAGATGTCGCTACACGTTCACAGGCTTTTCATTTTCAAAGTCATCTTATCCACACATAAGGCTGTCATCCGCTCGGTCAATTACGGAAAATCACATAAAAACGATCCTTTAGAATTGAGACACCAAAAACCATTCACCTTTTTTGCCAAACGACACAGTGCCTATTAGTTTCCTTTTGTTTATAACAAAGCTGTGATCAAGTGCGACATCAAGGTTCTTCCCCTAAATATCGCTAAATCAAAGGTGATTAACTGGCTCCTCACAATAAATTACTTTGAAACTGAACCACTTATATGCAATAGGCTAGTTCCCTGTGTCAAAAAAGATTATTCTATTTAGTCCGTCAGTTAGATTATCAAAAAATATTGGACCCATATTTTGTCTTTTGTCAATCAAACAAAAAAATACGAAGATAAAGCGCATCAAAGTGACCACGTGACGTCACGCCTTGCTAAGAAGTGTCGCAAGGCGTGTCATTACGCGGAGCTTTAACGTGCTATATCTTTATAATTTTTTGTTTAATTGAGAAAAGAAAAAATACGTTTCCGATATTTACTGTTAATCCAACTGACGGACTAATTAGATTTTTTTAGGAAACTAGCCCATTAGCACTAAAAATTCTTTGATAGCATAACACAGCGCTACACACACACAAACTTTTATTTTTATGTGCCATTATATTAGTACGTCAAACTTAATCCCCCTTGCTAACTTTTGGTTGACAACAATGTACTTAATGTTCAAATCTCAAACTTGAATCCCTAAAATACAGGATTACCTAGTTTAGGTGGGCATCGTGTTAATAGCACCTTTCAAGATGCATTTTCTAATGCTTCGAAAATACGTCTCCAGATATTCAAAAGATAACAAAACATTGTATACGCAAGAGAGGTCACTAACCTGTACTCCGTGGGGTCAATGTTGAGCACCTTGGGCCGCGCCTCTCGGTCCAGGCACACGACTCTTGCGCCAGCTTCGTTCGCGACCACCTTCACCGCGTACACTGGCACGTCCAGCGTACGGATGATGCCGTAGTCGCTACAACAATTATATCAATTACTAATTACTGATTAACTGGAGTGGCGCGCCTAAGCGCAGCGTAGGATATCCGCCCGCAAAGTGGACAGACAGACGACCTGGTAAAGGTTGCAGGAAGCTGCTGGATGCAGGCCGCTTCCAAAGAGTTCCGGCCAAAGAGTAAGATATTCTGAAAATAAATAAATTATTTATTTCCAGAATGACTTACTTTTGTTCAAAACTAGGGCAGTTACAAGAATGAGACAGAACTATATTTTTATTACACACTACATGACAAAAAAAACAGTACCTACTTACAAATTATTTGAGACAGAGCACGAATATATATCTGTTTCACGCAACAGAAATACACGAAATAAATGAGGTACACAAATATTAATAAATAATAGACTAACCTACGAAAATGCATAATACAAATTGAAGACCTCTGTAGCCGAGAGGCGAGTACACCGGACTTGGCGTCGCCATCTCTGAGATCCCCAGTTCGATTCTCGGTCGGGACAATGTAGAAAACGAACTTTTCTATGTTGGGTCGGGTCTGGGTGTAGTGGTAACGTCGTTGTTTCTGATTTCCAAAATACAAGTGCTTTAGCTACTTACCTTAGGATAAGCACCAGGGCAATGTATGTGACGTTGTCAAATATGAATTTACTGTATTTATATCTTGAAATTTGGCAAGAAACTATGTCTTTTAATACGAGTATAGGAAAAAGTCAAAAATCCGTAAATTTTTGCTAGAACATACAAAGAATAACGAATTGAAAAAGCCGTAAAGTTTTCGAGATTACTGTTTACATTTTTACGTTTGTACGGAGACCTCGGTGCGCGAGTCCGACTCGCCACTGGCCGGTTTTTTACGGTATTGGATGTTATCCTGTCTATGAATGACCGTTGACCAGAACCGAGGGTCTATTGTAAGTTTCATATTATCGCTTCTGACAAGGACAAAAACAATTTATAAACGCGAAACATCGTATGTATATATGTTCGTTACTCTCACGCAAAAACTACTAAACAGAGTTCGATGAAAGGCATACAGATAGATCATGATCTGGATTAACACATAGGATACTTTTTATCCGGGTGAGGTCAACGCAAACGAATTCGCGGGCAAACGTTAGTACAAAATAAAGTTTTCTCTCACCCATCCTTGCAGCAGTACTTGATGTGGTTGGCGGTGGTGTAGACGAAGACGGGCTGCGGCGTGGAGTCGTCGAAGGCGCCGGACTTGACCCTCGCGCCCTCCGTGACGCTGCACAGCTGCTCCAGCCGCCGGCTGCACAGCGTCACCGAGTGCTTGCCCAGCAGCGCCACCAGCGACATGTCCGCGTTCCACACCGCGTAGCGGCATTTCGCTATTTTCACCTATCGGGGAAGTATACACTTGGAGCCGATGCTGCCAGCCTTTCGGGCACCATGCCGTGGCAGCGCTGGGGCTGTGAGGGGCTGTGAGGAGTGGGGTATCCCGGACAATCCAGGTGTAGGATGTTGCGAGTATAGGAGTAGTTGATAGTAGATAGTTCCCTCACAGGTAATTCTGCAGCGCCCTAAGCGTTAATGTAATACTAACCCGGGGATATTTGTTTTTTGTAATAAATGAATTTAATTTAATTTAAAGCCGGATGATTATTTTCTTGATATATTATTTGAGTTATAAGAATAAGAATAATCTTTATTTGCAAAAAACATGGTAATTTTAGGTCTTAGGCAGAATATGAGAACATGCATACTAAATTATGAATCGATTAAACCCGTGGACGATACGCACATCCGTTCCTCAATTAGAAAAGCGCTGTTATGAAAACATGAAACCAGCTAATCTTTAAAAGGACTTAAAAGATTGTCTTTAATCATATGTAGTTATGAAATCTCTTAATAAATCAACTTTTGTTTGAAACCCAACCGGCCAGAGAAGGTAAGGATAGTTAGTCCCAGCAAAAACCTAATTTCATGAAATACGCAACGAAATATGTGTCGAAATTAAGCAGAAAGCAAATAAGATTTGTCAGTATTCACACATACTCTTCACATAAAGCCTTTAGATTGTGAGTAAATAGGATTCTTTTGGACAAATAAACTCAATCATAGACGGACGGAATTGTGATCGAAAGCAGGCCCGTTTACAAAAAAAAAATTGAGATTTTCCCTAGGACAAAAAAAGCTGAATTTTTGTGTAAAATGTAACAAGTAGGGTGTCGCTTACGCTGGCAATGGTCCTCTTCTGCTGCACGTCCAACAGCTGGACGCAGTCCGGTTCGCGCAGCAACAGCATGCCGGTGCCGGCGTACATGATCTCTTCGCACGTCGGGGTTGATATCTTCTTCGACACCTCGTTCTTCAGGTTTTTGATGACCAGCTGTTAAAGAAAATACTTTAGTAACTACGAGTATTTCCGAGATCTATTAAAAGTGGCGATCGCGTACTGGAAGTCGCAGCGTGGGCAGGCCTTCCACCTGGTGGACTGAAGACCTGGTCAAGTTTGCAAGAAACCGCTCGCTGTGGCATTCTATAGGAAAGGCCTATGTCCAGCTGTGGACTTCTAGGGCCTGAAGGTGATAATAATGGAGGGATTCAAGAATATTTGCCCCGCGCGTTTTTACGACTACACAGAAACAGCTACCTGTCTTACTCGTTTTCTTGTTGATTCAAATCACAAAGTTTATATTGTAGCATTGTAATGACATAGCAGGGCTGTCCGAACTACACATACTACTACACTTTACGATATAAAGCGAATACACCTCATGACATAATGTAACGTTTAACTGAGCCGTTTCTATAGATAAAGCCCTCTGTAATTTAAAAGATAAATGTCAAAATTACTATGCCTCACACACTTCCTTGTTGTTACCCATTCAGCGGGCTACACATGGGAGTATTTTATGTAAGAGACAATACCTATAATATTGTAGCACTGTCTACGTCGCGTCGTAGCACTGTATATGGCGTAGCAGTGAACATCGTAGCACTCGGTTATGCCTTAGCAGCATGGAGAACCGATTGTTTCTTACAACCTATACAACAGTCTAAAAACTTTCTTACCTGGTTGTTCTTCTCAAGCGCAGCGAACCTGTTCCTGGCGACCCATACGGCGGTGGTGGCCTGACCGCGCGAGGGTTCAGCTGTGGTGGTCTCGCCGCCGTCTCGTGGCGCGGCGTACAGCTCATACGAGCTGGTGTCCCCGACGCGCCAATTCACTAGCACGCACCATTCAGCGTGGTTTAGAGACATACTGGAGAAAAAAAAACTGTTACGATTACGGATACGATTGACTGGAATGGGTTGCTCAAATTGCGGCTCTGTCAGGAGGGTATGGGAAAAATAATAATTTGGATGTGTAATATCGCTTAATTTAGGCATATTTGGAGAAATAAATTGTTTAAATTGTTTTTTTTTTTTAAATAGGGAGAAGACTTGTGCAAGATAGGATTTAACATTAACTAGCCTTTAATATCATCTAGCTGTGTCCACAGATTCACCCGCGTGAGGTACGTACGTACGGTTGTCATTTTCTATTGGTTCAAACTTTCTCTATACAAAATTTAATTAAAATCGGTTTTATAATTTTACCGTGAAAGAGTCAGAGAGATGGTGCTATGTCGCATTTATAATAATAAAATAAAGTATGGATTATCGGACTAATCATCCAAACGGGTAAAGAAATTTTGCAATGATACACTTTACAGGCTATAATTTTAGCTTCTTAATACACCGAAAAGGCGCGGCATAAGCTTATTTGAACTCAATTAGTGTAACATGACAAATCACCTGTATGGCTGATGTCGACCCCCGCCCTTGATTTGCATCACCGGCGAGTCCCGATTCGTCTGCATATCCAACTTACGCAGTTGCCTGAAAATAAGAAATGTTATGAAAACTCCACATATACACACTCCACAAATGCTCATTTTAATATGTAAGGGTCTAAAGTTTCAAATTTTGGCGCTCTTAAAGGCTTTCTCCGCAAGAATCTGTCCTGTGACAATATTTTAGTATCATATCATGATATGAAATAGGGTAAAAAAATGAAATTGAGACGTGTAAGAGTGTCATTAAAACCGTATTTGCAAACATAAATTATTTCGATTTTGATGTCGTCAACATATACCAAACCCCGAAACAAGGCATAATAGTTCTACCAAGTTCATTATTTACCTATCTTTGATATAAAAGAGCATGTTGTTATGCACAGCATATGCAGGCCTCTCCCGCTGCAGTTTGAACAGGATCATGCCGGCGTCGTGGCCCGCCGCGAACAAGTTTAAGCTTGGGTGGGAAGCTAACACCCAATATCTGGAAAGCGGAAGTAAGGTTAGTATAAATAATGATATCATAGTTTAGAAACTTTAAAACACACTTTTATATGTCTGACTCGTCTCATCATCATCATTTCAGCCGTAAATGGCTTGTATTCCAATAAACTTTTAATTTGACATAAAATAAAACTATCCCAACACGACTGAAAATAGAACAAAGAAAAATGTAATTTTGGTTTCTTCTATTTTTAGTCGCATTGCGAACTATAATTGCATTTTTTGGGTTTACGAGTAGCGTTTGTGATCGTGATAATACTAGGAGCGGATCGACACCGGATTGCTATTGTAAAATTACGGGAATTGGGTCTCGGGTCGTCCGTCCATCTTGTCTCACCCATATTTTTGCAATGAACGCTTAAACTTGAACTGTTTACAGGAAAAAAAATATTGTAATTGGTTTTTCATTTATTTGATCAATTCTTTTTATTATAAGACGATTGTTTAAGGACATTGCTTATCTCTCTCAAATTCATAGGGGCCCCATTATGTGCAACAGGTTGAAGTCGGCCCTGGGCAGGCCCGCTCACCTCTCGTGCTCCCTGCGGAAGGTGTGCAGGCAGGTGCGCTTGGTCATGTCCCACACGCGGACCGACTTGTCCTCGCTGTTGGACAGGATGAGCTCGTGCCGCGCGTGGAACAGCACGCACGACACGTTGTTGTAGTGGCCGCGGCATGTGTCCACTTCCCATGCCTGAGACAAAAAAATAATGTTTTTACTAACGTTTGCCCAAGACTTGGTCTGAGATGACCTTACCCGGATAAAACCGACGTTGTTTCTGATTTTTGTAACACAAGTGCTTTTTGGCTACTTATTATAGGATCAGAGCAATGTATGTAATGTTTAATATTTATATAAAAAATACAAACTGTGCTTAGTTTACATTATAAATGTATTTAACGATGTTAATTCGTATAAACATACTTAAATAATGTATAGTAAATAAATAAATTGTTTTCACAATCACCAATTATCTAGCCCTAAACTAAGCAAAGCTATGGCGACTAGATAACGGACAAACATACTTAAATACTTATATAAATATACATGAATTAGGTACAAAATGTGTTCATCACACAAAGATTTGCCCCTGGCGGGATTCGAACCAACAACCGCTGGCTTTGTAGTCTGGAGCGCAAACCACTACACCAGACGATCGTCAAATCTATCTAATTACTTTAAACGGGCAATTATTTTATATAAAAGAATTGCCCTTTATTCTATTATCTTACTAATATTTTACATGCGAAAGTTTGGATGGATGGATGATTGTTACTTAATCATGCCTAGAGTTGTAAATTGACGGTCATATACTATAAGCGTCCATCATTTATGATAAATGCTTGGTCACATTGGACATTTATTGTCACGATGGTCACATATTTTTTTTAGTATAAATTAAAAAAAGAAGAATTCCACTAAAGTAAGTCTTAAATGTTAAGTATTTGACAATAAAAAAATACAATAAAACATGTAATCTGGATCGAACTCAAAAAAATCTCGCGCCTAACAATACGAAACTTTTTAGCTTGTTCGTGCAGAAAGATTTTAGAAATTTCATTTCTTTATAGATCATCACTACAAAAGCCTGTCTCTCTTATAATAATGCACTTATTTGTGACCAAATATTTTTTTCATTCATAGTTTGTCAATAGAATTGAATGTGACGTTAGTGACAATAAATGACCAAAATGTCCAGTCACATGGAGAAAATTTCCAATTTGCTTGGTCATATTGGTCAGACATTTGTAACGTGACGGACACTTTACAACTCTAATCATGCCAGAACGACTGAACGGATCTAAATGAAATTTGGCACAGAAATAGATATTAGCCTAGAATAAAAGATAGGATACCTTTTATCCCGGAAAAATTTACAGTCCCCGAAGGATGTCGATATCTGTCATGGATGGATGTCTGTTATAGATGGCGCTTCACACCGTTAGATGTCGCTGTTCAGTTTGGCAAAAAAAAATACACTAGCTGTTGCCCGCGACTTCGTTCGCGTGGTCATTAGTTTTATTTTAACTTTGCAAAGTTCACGCGAATGAGGGCGCGGGTAACAGCTAACATTTAATATATAATTATTCATCGTCGTGTTATTCTCACCTTGGCATCGTTCATGCGCCACAGCTTGACCTGTCGGTCGTCGGCGGCCGACACGATCAGCGGCAGCGTCGGGTGGAAGGCGGCCCAATTCACGCCGCGGTCGTGCCCCTCCAACACGTGCTTCACTACTGCGTCCGCCTGAGAAACAGAGACAATATAAGCACTAGACGTCAATAGGCTAGTTTCCTAAAAAAATCTAATTAGTCCGTCAGTTGGATTAACAGAAAATATTGGACACGTATTTTTTATTTTCTTAATCAAAACTTAAAATTATGAAGATATAGCCCGTTAAAGTTCCGCGTAACGTCACGCTTTGCGACACTTTTTAGCAAGTCGTGATGTCATGTGCAAACTTTGATGCGCTTTATCTTCGTCATTTTTTATTTGATTGACAAAAGACGAAATATGGGTCCAATATTTTTTGATAATCTAACTGACGGACTAAATAGAATAATATTTTTTTGACCTAGGAAACTAGCCTATTCTGGACGACAAATAACAAATAAGGTCTTAATTTATGAGCTAACTTATTTATAGGGAGTGATTCTACTGCTTAAATACAACAAGCTTTTCTATAACATCGAAATCTTTAAAAAAAAACCTCATCCGTGTCTGTCTAGGTATGGTGTGTATAATAAACACACTATACATAGTGTGTGATCCAGTTATAATTCACACAGTTCAAACTACCCAATAAGAACCGATTTTCAACTTTAAATATTTAAGTTGCTTTTGATTTTTTACATTTAAAAATGACGTTTTGTCTGTACAAACACGGCTTTTTTCACAGTTTTATTACATGTTTCGAACATTTGATGGTCTGCTGCATGCCACTTTAGTTAGATACATTCCTATCATTTAACTAAAATAGTTTATAATATTGTCCTGTCCGCCTAACATGGCCACCAAATAGTATAGCGATTTATCGATACCAACTGTATTTTTTTTAAATATGATAGATATAGCCGCCATGTTGAATTTTTATCAAAACAGCAATCATAACATGTGACGTCACCGGCACGGCGATTCAACATGGCGGCTATAATCTATCATATTTTTAGTTGGTGTCGATATATCACTATATCGTAATATAGTGTTTTGTGGGTCATGATAGAGGGATTGAGGCGCGGGAGTGCGAGGCAACTCATTATTTCGGGGAAAAAAGTAAAGCAATGTATTTTAATTTAATCAAAACATAGATTACGTGAAACAGTTAAAAAACCAATGAATTTATGTGATAGCACATTAATGTCATAATGATTATCAATGAGTATGACCCAATTACAATAAACACTAAAAGATCTAATATATATGTACAAAACGAAATGTTAATGAACTGAAGTGGATCTCACTTCTTATGTATTGACACAATTTCTCTGCTTTCAAGACACAAACAATAGAATCTCAATAATGACAAAATATTTACATTTGCAAGTCAAAACATTTAATTACTTGAGCAACACTGTATAGTTTTGCAATTATAGCACGAAATAATCACAGGTTTTCAGGCATTAAAGCCATTTGCAAAATATTTTTATAGTGTTACTTTTTTTGTATAGGTTTATGATAAGGCTAATATAATAAAAATAATTGCATTTTATGCACATACAGCTAAAAGATGTCATGGGCTGCCTTCGCTGTGACAATACAACTGAGTTGGTTTAGTTAAAACTGTTTTTGGTTTAAATTATCTGTTATTATCTGTAGTTATTTGTTTGTTTGTTGTATGCACATGACAGGTAAGACACAAACTTAAAAACATGTTCTTTCATTCTGTAACACAATGATTGTAAGCTGAAAATGTATGAGTAACATGAATAGAAAATTGAATCAGACCAATAAAGGGGTTTAAAGATTTTGGAATAATGATCGGTTATTTTTATTAGTGACTTTAGGACACGTAAATGAACAAAAAATTACATCTACTAAGATGTAATTTTTTGTTCATTTACGTGTTTATCGATTTTCATTGTATTATTAACTTCAAACCCCTTTATTTTATTATGTGTACCAAAAAGTTACCAGAGATGAGAAGACCGGAAACATGAAGATGATCCCTGTTAATAAAAAAGAATAACTGTACATACAACCTGTCCAAAAAGGTCAGTGGCTTGTGGATTCCTCAAGTGGTCAGCCAACCCTGCCGGACCAGGGGCCACGCTCTTCTTTCGTAGACCGGAGAAGTCCCACACACGGACTGACTGGTCCAACGAGGCCGAAACCAGGAGATCTTCAGTGGGGTGGAACTGTGCACACATGACATAGTGGTTGTGGCCGGTAAGCACACTGATGCATTGACGAGACTGCCAGTTCCATATTCTTATTGTCTGAAAAAAAAAAAAAACTTCTATTTTCAAGTTTACTAAATAACACTGAAGTGTGAATAACACTAAATCATTGCCTCAGAATAGAATCTTTAGCTGTATAAGTGTGCTGAATAAAGAGTTTTAGCAGCACTATTACAGCTGAAATCATTCTGATTTGGGCACAAATTTTACAGATATTAACTGAATAACTTTAACTTATTGCATTATATTGGCATTATACAAATAATAACTTAGTACTTTTTCATTTAAATTGAATTGAATGAGTACATATGACTTTAATATCTACTAAAATCTTATATTTTTACCAATGGATTATTATCTTTACAATTTGTGGGTAAGGTAACTAGAAACATTTACATTTTACACATACTTATTATACAGCTTTACTTAAAATCATATAATAATCATTTAAAAAAGAGACTACTCAACCTACAATAACATTAAGTAAGTAATAAAGTTTTTTTTTTAGATTTAACAATATACACTACATATATACATACACAAATCAAACAAAAGGTTAATTTTAGAATTTTAAAGTTGTAATTAATTGGAGCTAAGGAACAATTCAAGATACCTGGTCATCTGAAGCGCTCAATATCCAAGGGTACTCATGGTGGAAGAAGGTTGTGCGAATGTAGTCTAAATGTCCCAGCAGAGTAAACAGACATCTTCTCTGCTTGTAGTTCCATACCTGAACGGAAATAATGTTGGCTTTAGTACTTTTAACAAACTTATATTAGCTTCACTTGTAACTAACTAACTAAGTAATCAAATCTTGGAAGTAGTTTTTAACTTACTTTTAACTGAAATTTAGATTTGGTCAGGGAGTCAGGAGATCAGGGAGTCAGATAGTATAACTCTACAATGACTACTAGTAAAACCTTTACCTCTACAATGAACCCTCTTTACGTCCAGTACTTAAATCAGTGTGTTTTTAAGATTTTTAAAACTATGATATATCAATTATTACTTAATAACTGCTTTATATCTTTTATTTGTCATAAATAATAAGTAGAGAGTAGATTTAAAACAGCTATCATTGTATTTTACAAGATTAACAAATCGCACTTGTCAGATTTTAATATTAGCTACTCCAAATCTGCTCTTTAATAAAAAATTAAGGTTTTTTTTATTATTTGATACCATAAAAACCAAAAATGAAAAATTCTGTTGAAAGTTACTTTTTTGACTAATTCACCTATAAAGAAATTAAAACCAGTTGGAAAAGAATGTGAATCAAGTAACAATATATGTGATAAAATCAAACTCATATAACAGTCAATGTTAACAAAACATTCCCAGTATATGTTGAACTCACATTATACTGGCACTTGATATAAGTAAGTGATCAACATAAACTGGACATGAACAGGTTCATATGCAATTGACTTTACAGTTATTTAAAATGGCAAGTTTTTTCATTTCATCATAGTATTGTTGTGTTATTAAAAAAACAAATAAGCATCAATACTTTTAAAAGCGTCTTTAGGGCAGGAAGTACAACTAAGAGGCAAGTCTTTGCTTTCGAGACTGGTCCATAAACTATGTTATGGTAAAACTAGTAAAGACATGAAATTGTTAAATTTCATAGCTGATGACACTTCAGTTATTATTCAGTTACTATTTTTGTATAAAATATGATCAGTGATCGCTTAGACGTGTACGAAATGACGAAAACATGGCGAAAAGTAATGGTCATTTGAAACGTGTCGCAATGTATCTTACCTTGATCTTATAATCATCTCCTCCCGAAACAAATAAAGGTTGATTACTGTGGAAGCAAATGCCACGTACAGGACCGTCATGCTCATCAAATTTCTCCAGTAAAGTACACATACGGTAATCCCATAGCTGAATCACCCCATTGTGCAAGCTCGCCAAAACCCATGGTCGCTTTGCGTGAAATGATATTCCTTTTACCCTCGCTGATTTTGTCTCGAATTTAGTAAGCATTTCTAGTGGGATATGCAGGGAAACTTGGAGAAAATCACCCAAAACAGCACCATAAAAACGTATAGACTAATTGTCAAATGTCAATCAAACCGGCTGACGTGACACGTCTCCACAAGCAGGTCTGTGTTCCATTTCAAGCAATAAATTTCATTCCCAGATAAAGTTAAACGTAAAGCCGACGCCAGATGGAAAGTAGCGGTCCTCATAATCTTGCATTACATCAACTTAACCTTGCAGCAAGACCCTTGCTTTTCTTGCTCCTTTCAGTTTTACTTACTTTTTTATTTTTTAACTCTTCATCCTTTTCTTAAATGAGAACAATTAACGGTTTTAATTATTTTCTTTTGGCGCGAGGTTCAAGTGCATGAAGAATGTAGGTAGTTCAGGGTGAGTATCAGAATCCGATAGCTGGAACCGAAATGACCGGATCGCAAGTAGCCAATACAGGATAAATTAATATGTGAACTAACTTTATTCACTTTCATACATTATTAATTATATAAAATAATTATACTAATTTTAAATAATATATACATCTATGAAATACTATATACAGCTATGAAATACTATATACAGCTATGAAATACTATATACAAATAAAAACTACGAAAAAAGAGAAAATGGTAAATTATAAATTTATATTAATATGTTGATTTGAACGCCGGTTAATCCAGGCTTGTCCAAAGCCGATTTTTAACGAGTTCTGAAAAATTCCGGATGCTTGCAGCTTGCATGTACATAGCTTTTAGTCCGAGAACGAGTGTCCGAGTCTTAAGGCTCGGATAGAGTTGTAAAGTGTCCGTCACGTTATAAATGTCTGACCAATATGACCGAGCAAATTCGACATTTTCTCAATGTGACCGGACATTTTGGACATTTATTGTCACTAACGTTACAATCAATTCTATTGACAAACTATGAAAAAAAAATTTGGTCACAAATAAGTGCATTATTATAAGAAAGACAGGCTTTAGTAGTGATGATCTATGTATAACGAAATGAAATTTCTAAAATTAATTTATCTTTCTGCACGAACAAGCTAAAAAGCGTCACGTGCAAGTTTTTGTTTTTGTTCAATCCAGATCAAATAACATGTTTTATTGTATGTTTTTATTTTCAAATACATAACATTTAAGATTTACTTTAGAGGGATTTTTCCTTTTTTTTAGTTTATACTAAAAAAAATATGTGACCATCGTGACAATAAATGTCCAATGTGTCCGAGCATTTGTCATAAATGACGGACGCTTATAGCATATGACCGTCAATTTACAACTCTAGGCTCGGACTATATGCATCCGGAATTTTTTAGAACCCCTTACAAATCGGAAAGATCCAAAACAAGTAGCAAGTGCAGCAACCAGCATCATATTACTGTTCTGTTTAATCTGTGGCTTTAGGCTTGAGGTGTTATGATCATGGTTGTGAAGTTGTTTGTGATCCAAAATAAAAACTTACCAAAAAGAACTGTCACATTGTAAAAAAAAGTATATGAAATGAAAAAAAAAATCTGTGAAGAAAACATACCACAGAAAAATACTTGTAGTTAATTGCTAGCTGAATTTATAAAGAATTTTTAACACCACCAGATCAATAATTAGACACTTGCTAACAAATACGCCAAATAACTGCCTATTTAGTGATCATTAATCAACCTTTGTTGGTTCCTAAAAATATTCTAACCTCACTTGCTCGTGCACACTTGTCAACAAACATGGATAAAGAAAAGTTGAAAGAAATTGGCAAAATATGTATTCCTGGTATGCGGCTAAGTCTGTCAGACAAGGACCACATCTCCGGGCCTGGGACATATGAATTAAAAGGGTATATTTATGCCACTTTAGCGGGAATCTTAAAGTTGGAAAAAGATGAGACTAGAAAGGTAAACAAACTTATCCTAGTAAAAAGCTTAAACTGGCCAGCTTAGTGCTTTGTTCAAGTGTCACTTCACATGACTATTCTTATAAACTAACATTTACATTACCTGCTTACTTTTTCAGGCAACAGTGATCTCAGTCTCAAGTCCTAGGACTCCAAGTGTTTTACCTAAAACTGGTGACATTGTTACTGCTAAAGTAACTGTTGTTAACTCGAGGATGGCACAGTGTGTAATCTTGTGTGTTGGACCATCAGTACTGGTTAGACCGTACAGAGGTGTTTTGAAGAAAGAAGACATAAAGTCAACAGACAAGGACAGAATTGACCCATACAAGTGTTTTAGACCTGGCGATGTGATATTGGCAAGAGTTGTATCCTTTAAATTATTGATTGGTCAGAGAACTTATACAGGGTGATTGGGCACAGAAGGTATAAAAGCAGAAATGAACAACTTTTCGTCTAACATTAAAATAACAGAAACAAATATCACAAGTATCATAACAGCTGATCTTTTAATTAGGAAAGGGCAGTGAATTTTTTTTAAATATTTTGTAGTAGGTCTAATTTCTGAAAATTTGTATTTTGCTACTAATGTTCTGAGAGGATTGTATCAAATTACCAATCAGCATTAAATATTACTAACATTTTTATGTTAAATCTAACAGCCTGATCACTGCAAACAGCATATAATATGAAAAAGCAGTGTAGGTACTCCGAATTGACTTGACTGTACTGAGTTGAGAGTGACATGCGAAAACTGAGCTAATTTAACAAATTTCGAATAACCAAAGTAAGTAAAGTATTGGGGGGCATTATTTTAGGTATTTATACAATAAGTTTAAAGTTGTAACCTAGCAAAAATGATTAACTATCAAGATTGTCATTTCAGGTATTTCTTTCAAAAAATATAATAATCCCTAACTCTTCACTCAGCTTCCTATGACTGAAATCCACTGGTATCATCTTTCAACAGCAGAAAATGAACTTGGTGTAGTCATTGCCACAGCAGAAGGTTCACCTCAAGGAGTCAGCATGGTGCCAATCAGTTGGTCTGAAATGCAGTGTCCAAAAACCTTAGTAAAAGAACCAAGAAAAGTTGCAAGAGTTATTCCTGAAAATATTAATCAAAACTTATTTACTATTGGTAAAGATAAAGATAAGGACAAAGAAAATAAAGAGGAAAAAAATACCAAATGATTCAGAATTTATTAAAAGGTTTATTTTATTTGTGTTTTTATTTTAATTTGTCCCATTCATATTGTTTGTTAAAGTTGATTACAGAAGGAGCTCTCATACAAAGCGAATACGCTTAAAGCAATACGAAATATAAGTTTTTTTTTTACATACTCAGCAGTAAGTATCAATTTGGTATCAATTTTTTTTTGCGATTTTGATGCTGTTCTTATAGAAAAAGTTGTTGAATTTGAGCACCAGAATCAGCCCCTAGGAGGTTGTTGATGTTTTACAAATAACCCTGTAAATGAATCGCATTCGTATAGGTGTCTAACGACATGGATTTTACGGAACTTTAGGTATTAGTATATTTTTTTGTATTCTGCTGTGTTACGGTACTGTGGTCGTGTCTGTTTGTAACACTCCTTTCCTGCAAAAACTAATATATATAAGATGTACATAGAAATATATATAGAAAGTACTGTTGGACGTAGTACAATAATTCCTTAGTAGATAGGTAGTAGCAAAAGATGATTCCATGGGTAGAAGTGAGACATTTCCGAACGCGAATGTCATCAAAATGACATTATACGTCAATGTCAATTAGCCAAAACAAACGTCACTGCAACTTTTGTAAATCTTTTTAGAATTTTCTAAAAAGTCCCCTTTTTATTCATTTTTATTAGTATTAGGTACTATTGCGCAAAAAACATAAAGCAAGTCAACCATTCCAATGTAACTTAGTGTTAGTTTAGGCGCAATGAGGTCATCATCGGTCGGTTATCATAAAACAAACTAGACGGGAAAACTACTGCGATTTCAGTATTTGTTGGTGTTCGTTGTGATACAGTCGTGCCTTAAGGTACTCCAAGATGAAGTTCGCGGAACACTTGAGTGCTCACATCACGCCGGAGTGGCGAAAGCAATATATAAATTATGAGGTCAGTTCTCCGAAAACCTTTTTTCTTACTTTAATTTGTACAATAAAACTAGATACCTAATATAGTTTCCACTTGTCCTTGTCGGTTTATTTGAGTGTAAGAAGTGTTAATGAAAAGTTGTAATTTTGTATTTGCTATAAATTATATAAAAATATATTTTTGAATAAGAATCCGATTAGAGTAATGGCGCGGTGATTTCCTAAAACGTAAACGGTTTGATTCCCAGTTCAGGTCTATTAAAAAAACGAACTTTTCTGGGCCTTGGCCTAGACCTGAGCCTTATTTCTCTTCTTGACATTAATATTCATTTGTGAAGACTATCTATAATTCAACACAAAGATCTCCTTATCTAAACATGGATGAATCTGCCTTTATCTAACACATAGTTTAATATTTGCTTATCTAAAATAACCATAGATGAAGATTTCTTATGTATCAGCCACTGAAGTATTGTTAAAATAACAAATAATTCTTTCTTATTATACCTTATCCCTCCAATAATTTCCCATAATCTAACTTGCTCGTTTTTTTAAAGCAGTCCATAGATAATGTCACAGAAAACAAAATAATATACACTAAATAGTGTTGGGTCCGCTCTGTAGAGTAATAGCTCATACCTCGGGTGATAATAGCCCACAATTGTCCCGAAGCAGTGGTAGGGTAAAAAAAAATTGGGATGTGTAAAAGAGCTTAATTTAGGCCTTTTTGCAGAAATAAATTGGTTTTATTGGTTTTTATTGAGACCTGTGTCTTCTGTTAGTACCAAAAAAGACACCACACAATAGGCTGTCTACTGTTACATCTACATTCGTATTACAAGTACCTAATACAAATCCATTCTCTCCAGTTTGACATGCATACTCTTAAAATTCTAAAATAATAATCTATGTCAATTTTTAGGAATTTAACGACTGTTTACAACATTTTGCTATATATATATATATTGCTTATAGCTTACTATCTTTTAACAATAGTTTAAAAAAATATGTTTTATGATTTGCACTAAACACTAGTAAACACTAACATTCTGCCTAATTCAATGTCCATAATATTTACAAACTGCTTGGCAATTATTTACTGTGACTTAACTTTTTGACTGCATTAAACTATTGTAGTGTCTGTGGTGTAGTAAATGAATGAATATACTCTGACATGAGTGTAACTGCTAATTTTATTATAGTTATATAATAGATAGATAGATACTCTTTATTGCACACCATACAAGTAAAATACACATGATTTTTACAGAAAGATGTACAATTAAGGCGGTCTTATCGCTAATAGCGATCTCTTCCAGACAACCTTTAGGTAGAGGACAACCATTAAAGAAAGGGGAAGGTGTTGCAGAGTTCTTAAAATTCTTACCTGATACAAATAGAATTGCATAAATTTATGGCATAAACGTATACATACAGTAATAAATAAATAAAAATAAAATAAAATAAATACATAACAATAATTATACATACATTCAATAAACATACATACTACTTGATATATGCGAGGAGATGTCGAAACTAACAGTGACCAGTAATATTCTAAGATATAAAGGCAGTTTGTGTCAAGAAGAAAGAAAGTGTGCTTTAAGCCGATTTTTAAAAATAGCAATCGATTCGGATTTTCTAATTGTTAATGGTAAGGAATTCCAGAGGCGAATGGACTGGACAGTAAACGACTGCGTATAGCAATTAGTAGAATGGGAAGGAAATTGAAGATGTAGTTTTTTGGATGACCGCATGTCATGACCCTGTGATGACTGCAAAAATTGAAAGCGCTTTTTTAAATAGGGTGGTGATTTCTGACTGAACAATATGTTAAATAATTGCGAAAGAATATGCAAGTCACGCCTACGACGGATTGGAAGCCATTTAAGCAGAGTCCGGTATTCGGTAACATGATCATACTTCCGTAAACCAAAAACTATTTGTATACAGAAGTTCTGTAGACACTCAGCTTACTAAGGAGGTTTTCATTTAAATCTAAGTAACAGCAATCTGCATAATCTACGATGGGAAATAAAAGAAAATCCCTTTACTGTAACATGTATCTGAAAAATCTTGTTTTTCCGGTCCACAGTGGATAAGTCCATCAATATTTAGTTCTTATTACAAGTATTATCAGTTATTCTTTTTAAAAAAAATTGCATTAAAAATCATCACCCATTGACATAGGTAGCTTGATCGCAAGTCTCAAACATCATAATGGTTAGACAATCTTGACTTAAGTCTAATCTAACCAATAATACAGCACTGACAGTGTTATTAGTATATGCAGGCAGCCTACGAATGAGTTACTTGTTCTACAAATTAAACAGCCTTCAAGCTAAAATCTGAACACAGAATTGGTATAAGTACTTGTTCAAAAAGAATATGTGTGTAAGATAAGAGTTGTATAAATGTTATGTGCGCGAGCGCGTCAACCCTAACTAAATTGCGGTGACGTCATGATTTCGATGACCAACTGGAGTGTATTCTTATTACTATATTTACTACAGCTCAATTTTACATTGCTAAACTGTGACTATAACTTGGGATCGTCAGTAAGAAGAATAACTTTTAACACCCTTGTAATTAGCACTTGTAACTAACAATCAGCTTACTAACTATATAACAAATCTTGGAAGTCGTTTTAATCACTTAATACTATCATGCTGATCTAATGATAGAGCCAGAAAAGGGTTAGTGGAACTCTTCAATGGAAACTAGTAAAACCTTCGTGTTTAAGCTTAACAACCTTAAACAATAGGACTTCTACACATAAATAAATATATAAATAATGAACAACATCACATACATTGCTCTAAACCTATGATAATAAGCTTAGGCTTGTGTTACAGAAATCAGATACAACGACGATACCACAACACCCAAACCCGTGATAGTATAGAGAAGTTATTGTTCTACGTTATACGTAACGTGACCGACCGGGAATCGAACCCGGAACCTCAGAGATAGGCGATAGCGACTCCAAGTCCAGTATGCTCGCCTCTCGGCTACTACGGAGCTCGGAGGTCGTCGCGTAGTCGCGTTATAAAAATGTGGATTATAGTTTTTTCATATACATTTTTATTTATAAATAGGAGATGAAGGCGATGTTATACACGGCGGTTGAAGAAGCGCCATCCGCGGAGAACGTGGAACCCGAAGTGCTTTCGCGACACTTCGCTAACTTCGACGAGACATTCTTCCATTACTGTGATCAGGAACTTAAGAAAATCAACACTTTCTATTCAGGTACCCTAACACTATCCACTGATTCTTTTATTTCCTGTAATGCGAAAGAAATTGCATTACATATCATGCAAAAATGAAGCTGGTAATAACTTGAATACAAAATAGAAAAAAGTAAGTTTTTTTGAAAAGTTGTTCTATTATGTAATTCGAAATATGCGTATAAAACAACTTGCGCGGCTTGTACCCTCGAACATGAATTTCTCATAGGAAAACTTTAATATAGCACAAGGACAGGCGACACTAGGTGCAATGCGAAACGATGATATTAAGTTTTGTTTAAGACTTCATACTTGGGTATACAAAGTGAATTACAGAGCTAAACTAAACCTGGTGTAGGTTTAGTTAATCAAGATATAAGTTCCTTTCGCCTTGCTCCTAGTGTGGCCTGCGCATTATATCTCGTTACATAAATCGAGCCATAAATTTTGTTTTGACGCATCGCTAAACAATTAAGGTCGTCCTGCAAACGTATTCGTCAAAACGTTTTTTTTTTTTCGTTTCAAGTAAAAACTTTAAATTATCTTAATAAATCCAACTGGCATATAAAAGTGAACTTTTTGATTTATTTACTAAAAAAAATAGAGGCCAACATTATTGTTGGCCTGAAAAATACAAATCACTGTTTTAAACAGCTTACTTCGATAAAAAATACTGTTATATAAGCTTACGAATCGTGTTCCTGCAACTGACAAATTAAAATGATTGATATGAAGAATCAGTTTCATATTTTATGTTCGGTGCTTGTTTGATATCCCTGCCACCAAAATGTCCAAGGCGTCGTCTTAACTCACCCTGTATGCCTGGTTGACCAAGGCCTAAACCAGTAACCTCATTTTTACCATCCCACAGAAAAGCTAGCAGAAGCGACTCGAAAATTCGCAACACTCCAGAGCGAGTTGAAATCCCACTTCGACACAATGAAGCCCAAAGGTGGTGGGGACAGCAAAAAGGCGCAACTTCCTCGACGAAAGGTCCAGGAGTTAAAACTCGCGTTTAGCGAGTTCTACTTGAGTCTTATTCTGCTACAGAATTACCAGAATTTAAACTACACAGGATTTAGGAAAATTTTGAAAAAGCATGATAAGGTAAGTGTTTCCTGAATCTATATTTCCTCACATATAATTAACTAGTTAAATCACAACACATAACTAGCCCCAAACTGATCTAAGGTTGTACTATGGCGACTAGATAACAAATAAACGTACTTTTAAAAAACACCCATTACTTAGGTACAAGTCTCATCATTTTTCATCTCACATCTCAAACATTTGCACCTTACGGAATTCAAACCCGCAGTGTAGGCGGAACTTTAACGGGTTAACCACTTAACAGTCAAGGAGCCGCACGAGCCTACTGTCTAGTGTACATTTTAAGATTGTTTCAGCTAATCTCTAAGTTTCGTACGAAATAAACCAAATAGATAGAAAAGTATTTTATTAAATTAGCTATTTGGTATATGGTCAATTTGACCCCTCAGCCCAGGGAAACGGGATACAATAGAAATTTAATAATTAAGGTCTTATAGGTTCACTTGGCACTGATGAGAATAATGTGCAATGCGCTTCGCTGGGTGCCTAAAGCTCAAGCAGTGTACCCAAGCCACCAAAAAAACTTTTAGTTAAGCCTTATAAACTTTTTGTTCGGCTTTAGCCGTAGTAAAACATATACTTTGGTATACTCGTAAATCAGAACGACAAAGTATACCTGTAGTGAGTAAATAAATCATAAAACACAATACTCAAAATATATTTGAGTAAATACAATTAGTACATCTTTATTATCTGTCATAAATCCACCACTACATGGCTATCTTTATGAAGAAACGTATACGAAAATAATAGATTTATCTTATCAAAATGCTCATCAATACATCATTCAATCATTTATCTTAAAAAGCGGAACTTTTTGCTCAGATTAATCACAATAATACATCGTTACCCTGTCAAATATTGTTATTATTTACCTATATTGTCAAGAGAAGACGCCTTCATATAATATTATGAAATTAGTGATTTAGAAAAAATAGTAATGACGAAAGGCACTTTCCTATATTCCTAAAGGAATTTATCATAATAAGCCTACGTCAATCTGCTGCTGGACATCAGCTTCGCAATGAACGCCACTGAGCCTAACAGAAATGCCCATCAGAAAGTCTCCCTCCTGGCAGGGATTTGCCGTGGCCAACATGGAAAACCCTTAACAGGCTGCGGACTCAAGTCGGTCGATGCAAGGACAACTTGTGTAGGTGGGGCGGCTACACTGATGCAACCAACAACACATGCGAGTGCGGATCCTCGCCCCCAAACAATGGCCCATCTTCTGTCTTGTCCTGCGTGTTTGCACAACTGCTCACGCCAAGACTTACTTCACGCCACTGAAAACGCTGTCCGCGTGGCGGAGTATTGGTCACAAAGAGATATGTAGTTGCCTTCGACACGAGAAGAAGAAAATACATACATTGCTCTGATCCTATGGTAAGTAGCTAAAGCACTTGTGTTACAGAAATCAGAAACAACGACGGTACCAAAACACCCAGACCCTGACGCATAGACATCGCTCACGGACATGAAATCTCGAAACACTCAGAGTAGTTCGATCTTGTGCATTCCGTTTTCGAGCGTTGGCGGCTGGACAGTTGGTGTGATCGTGAAAAGAAGTGACTTTAGGACGTGTATTGGTGTCCGGAAGAGGGCCAATATATATACTAAATATAATATAATACTATGAGTATTATTGAGTACTATTAAGTATTATTATTGACTATTTATTTACAGTTGCTAAACGTAAGCGTTGGCGCCCAATGGCGCGCGGTTCACGTGGAAACGTCTCATTTCTACACCAACAAGGACATAGACCGACTGATCAGCGACACCGAGGCCGCCGTCACAAATGATCTGGAGGGTGGTGACCGACAGAAAGCGATGAAGAAGCTCAGGGTCCCACCGCTGGGGGAACAGCAGAGTCCCTGGACGACATTTAAAGTGGGACTCTTCTCGGGGTCTTTTATAGTCCTGTTCATTACTGTTGTTTTATCAGGTAAGTGGACTACATAAAATAAGTATAATTTTTTAATTTATGTTTCACTAGCACCACAAGGTTAAGTACTCTGAATCCGGGAAAGAATTTTCGCCATACCTGCGGGCTTGTTTCTGCAAAATGTTGACATTCAAATTATCGGATGTATCGCTTCTGCGTTTCCTGAACATCGAAATCAGAAGGCCTACTACGAACGTTTTGTGCGTTCGGACGTATAAATTCAAATAAAAAACCATTCACTTGTGTCAATCTTTCGAAAAAATATGAACATCTGAAACAGCCGAGTAAAAAAATGACAGTTTTCAATTGTTTATAAATTATCAATGGTTTGAAACAAGTAGATGGTATTTTAATTTGTTAGGTTTATACGCTGCTGAACGAACGAACAATTTTCTGCTTCGGACGCTCGCGTATTTGGCGACAGATGACCTAACTCAAAAACAGAGTGGCTAGAAGCTGTCATAATTTAAAGATGATCTAAAGAATTGCGAACATTTTCATAATAAATAAAAAATACTTCTTTAAAAGAGTTGGTCTATATAAGTGTTAGAAAGAAGAGTCCGTCGTTGTTGTTCATCGATGGTATTACGTATCTATGGGTTTGTCACTTTCACACTGGCCTAGGCTAACATTTGTCATAATAATTAGTATATGCTTTACTCGCAAACGCTTAATAAATCTTCAGTCATTAAAATTTTGTTTCAAAGTCATCACATTAGGCAATCCTATTCAAAATGAAACGCTTGTCAAATTTATAAATTACTAAGCCGGTAACCTCGACTACGTGAGATTGGGTACGATTTAAAACTAATATAAACCTTCTAAAGCTATCACGAAATGACCGCTATTTAAGTAAAAATGGCAGAATACAATAGAAGATAGTATGTACTACTGCTTTTCGTGTTTGTAGGTAGTATTATGACATCTAAAACTATAGGAATCTAGCAAGGTTAAGGCTAAGGAAGCACAAAGTTAGATTTTAGCGTAATTGTCACTAAACGCTATTAAACTTGCAGTCATCTTTGTTTTGTTATTAAATATATTTCAATTATTGTAACCAGTCTACGAAATCACTCAATTAAAATTGTTATTCTGGTATGCTTTTGCTATTATACTAATTACATATATAATATCAGATATTAAAGATTCTTTCCTTGTTTTTCGAGGATATATCCGTGAGCAATTATTTATTTGAAGGCAACGATATGCCGCTAAACCATTTTTGATGAATTTTAGTATAGAGTTTGAAAAAGTTAAACCCTAGGGAAGCACATATATAGGCTACTGTTTTTATTCCATCTCCTAAATTGGTGTGACAAACCGAATTCCACGCGAGCGGACTCGCGGGCACAGCTAGTAGTCTTTATTTTTACATTAAATTTGCTGTTATGCAACTAGTAAAAAATCGGCCAAATGCGTTTCGGGCCATACGCCTAATGTAGAGTTCCGTAGTATCTTGTCATAACCCTTTGCGTTCCGCTTACCCGTGGCAGACCGGATAAACAATGGAGATTTTTTTTGTGGTACGTGAAGGCTTTAACTTGGTAACTTGTAAAGCTACCTAGACTAGATGTGATAGTTTTCCTTTTAACTTCGATAGATATAGTATTGTCGTAAACTTTTTCACATTTCTTAGAGCAACCATTTCGCTGACAGATAGAGACACACTTGACTCTAACAAATCTTTTTTTATTTCAAAATTTAATTCTACCAGTCGGCTCGAAGCACATACCTTTGCGAAATTTCGGCTGAGCCGCGAACAATAGACAGGCCTCACCAAAACTATGAGGTGGTTTGGGCCATACTCCACCACACGGGCTCAGTGCGCACTAATGACGTGATGTTACAAAGCCAGTAAGTTGTGATTACTGTCATGTAATCAAGACGTCTTAAAGCCTCTGACAGGATTCACGAGTAATTTCAATCAAGGGCCAAGTAAAAATGTGACTTCCGAAGCACGGATATATTGTGATAACTGTCACTAATCATCATCATCATTTATTGTAAAACCGATGAAAGCTGGAGTACCTAAACGGGTTGTCGAGTGGAGACCGCGCATGGACGCCCCGCAGCTCGATGTGCCGACGACCTTAGAAAAATGGCAGGAAGTGGCTAGATGAAAACAGCGGTAGATGCTCTGTGATGATGCAGTGCTCTGTGGCGTTCTGTGGGGAAGGCTGACATGATGATGATGATGAGGAACAGAAATCAGAGTAGGAATAGGAGCCTAAAGCCGATGACCATGGAGTACTTACCCCCTATAGAGTAGAAATGACATTTATTTTTTTCCGCATAAATCTGCCATTATTTAATCTGTGACTGTACTGTTTTAGTGGGTATAGGCGAGAGTTGACAGGTCTTGTCAGTTTAGACTTGTCTTTTTATATATATAGATGTCCACGCACGGGAATAGTATATGTGGAGAGGCTTATGAACGACGATAGGGTATCTTGCCGATGTCAAAGGCAAACAACAAATACAAGGCTAGTAGTTCCATAACTTACGAAGATAGGTGTTAATATAATCGCTACAAGGTTAATTTGTAACAATATTTGCGCGCCAAAATGTTTATTCCACAGATCCTACGACAAACAGAATGGACCGTAAAACATTATTATCAGATTGTGCTGACCGCGGTTGGCTAGTTATCGCTGTATCAGTGTGTAATCATTGCAAATCATGTGTAATATTTGTATGGTTAGCTTCGTTTAGATAACATTAGATATTTTTGGTCATGGTTAAAGTAGGTTTCTGTGTTTATTTGCGTGTACACATGCATTTTGCTAATTATAATATTGACGATTAGTTGGTTGGTATAAGACGCTTTGAACGCAAGTATCCCGAGTTTGATTCCCGGTTCGGTACAGTTAACAAAATGATCTTTTCTAAATTAGCTCATCAGGGATACATAGGGACAGTTAGTCAGGGATGCATAGGGACATGTAGTCAGGGATGCATAGGGACATGTAGTCAGGGATGCATAGGGACAGTTAGTCAGGGACGCATAGGGACATGTAGTCAGGGATGCATAGGGACATTTAGTCAGAGAGGTGTAGGGACATGTTATCAGGGATGCATAGGGACATTTAGTCAGTAATGCATAGTGACATTTAGTTAGGGATACATAGGGAGAGTTAGTCAGGGATGCATAGGGACATGTAGTCAGGGATGCATAGGGACATGTAGTCAGGGATGCGTAGGGACATGTAGTCAGGGATGCATTGGAACATGTAGTCAGGGATGCATAGGGACAGTTAGTCAGGGACGCATAGGGACATGTAGTCAGGGATGCATAGGGACATTTAGTCAGAGAGGCGTAGGGACATGTAGTCAGGGATGCATAGGGACATTTAGTCAGGAATGCATAGTGACATTTAGTTAGGGATACATAGGGACAGTTAGTCAGGGATGCATAGGGACATGAAGTGAGGGATGCGTAGGGACATATAGTTAGGGATGCATAGGGACATTTAGTCAGAGATGCATAGGGACATTTAGTTAGGGATACATAGGGACAGTTAGTCAGGGATGCATAGGGACATGAAGTGAGGGATGCGTAGGGACATGTAGTTAGGGATGCATAGGGACATTTAGTCAGGGATGCATAGGGACATTTGTCCATATAAACAGTAAAATTTATTTTGTGTCTTGTTTTGCTGGGCTTAAATTTAATACGAAATTATGTTTACTTGTAATATTAAACTAAAATAGGAATTCTAACAAATTGCTAACATTTTTACTGCCTTGCCCAGACAATCTTACAGACAATCATAAACTGAACAGTAGGACATAACTTAGTTGAAAAGAAGCCATCAATCCATAAACCACTTAATAAACTAATCAGTCAACACCTCTTTTACTTATTTCAGCCACAGACTAAATTATAATAATAAATTTCAGATAAAGAAAAGAGTAGGTACACGTACCATTTATACTTTGTTATTTATTTAAAACAACATTTTAAGCAAATTACAAATTACCTTTCATATCTCTAAAAACATTTTTCATTTGTCATTTTCCCTTAGTCAAAACGGAACGCTTATAGTTTAGCCATGTCTGTCCGTCCGTCTGTCTTTTAGTATTAGAAAGCCGTTATTTCGTAAGGGTATACAGTTTAATCACGGTTTACGCCGACGACGGTGGAGGAATAAAGTAATATACCTTCTTCTACACGTACAGTATAGATGTATTTTTTTTTCGTCTATCGCATAGTGTGGTATCCAACGATAGGTCGTTTATAAAAATTGTAGATGTCAATTTTTATTTTATTTTATTTAGGAATACGTAAAAAAGGTTTAAAATCCATTTTTTGTAAGATTTAGGTGCCAGTGTGCCAGTGTGCCAGAAACGCCTGCTTTAAGAAATGTGAAATAAATCACGACAGTTAAATGGAAAACCATCACTGTCAAGTAGGCTTTACAAACAACAACTTGGAAAAGAAATTACTAAATTAATGTTGTTGGTTTGTAAAACAGGTGGCAAATACCGCATATTGTGACGGGCAACAACGGAACCCTACATTCCGCGTCGTGGGACACGCACTTGGCTTAAATACTGTGACTAAAATATTTTCAAGTGCGGGGTTATATTACTATTATTTTATTTGGTCTCTAATAGTCAGATTTATATTTTTAGTTTTTGTTGTAACCAGAAAAAGGGTTTCAACGTTAACATTTCCTACTGAGAGAATATCCCTACAAAACATAGATAACATAATACACACAAAATCAAGCAAAAGAACCAATGTATTTCTGTAAATAGGCCTATATTAAGCACTTTTACACGTCCCATTTTTTTATCCTACCACTGCTACGGGGTATTGCCTATAGTATATTGTTGCCCCGTGGTGGTAGGGTAAAAACAATTGAGACACGCAAGATACTATACTGATCTACTGTGATTGAAATCTACAAAAATACACTTACCTACAATAAAATACATAATATCTG
Organism: Anania hortulata; assembly: GCA_963576865.1. NCBI lineage: Eukaryota > Metazoa > Arthropoda > Insecta > Lepidoptera > Crambidae > Anania > Anania hortulata. The sequence continues at coordinate 5,067,929 of OY756412.1, read as the reverse complement.
CAAGGTCTCACAAAAGGTACTTGCTTTAGGAAGCTTTGCTTTTGTACCTTTTGTGAGACCTATATGTCTAAGAATGCGGGAAAAACTAACCGAAAAGTTTTCTACATACTGGTTTTTCTTTTACAGCGTTATTCCACGAAGGTGCTACTGACAACTTCAAAACAGCCTTCCGGTTATACCGAGGGCCGTTCCTCTTAGTCGAATTCATATTCCTAATCGGAATCAACGTATACGGCTGGCGATCTTCAGGCGTCAACCATGTATTAATCTTCGAGTTAGATCCAAGAAATCATCTATCAGAACAACATTTGATGGAGCTAGCGGCGATATTTGGCGTCGTTTGGGCGCTTAGTATACTCAGCTTTATATACAGTGCGAGCCTGAGTATACCTCCTTTCGTGAACCCACTGGCGTTGGTGATAATAATGCTAGCGTTTCTAATGAACCCGTTGAAGGTCTTCCGACACGAAGCTAGGTTCTGGTTCTTGAGGATATGTGTAAGTATAGTTTAATTCATTTAGAACATCGAGCACATAGCCTATAGAGCAGCAATACGGATCTTTCTCCGAAACTGATCAGTGATTTTCAATAAAACTAAGTTTATGTTGACAATTCTTTTTTTACTTTCGTCCGTACTAAGACAAGACGTCCCTAATCATATTATTATAATGGCGAAATTGTTGTCGAACAAAATAAATGACATTTCTACTCTAAAATACTCTGTGCTCGAATATTTTAGTAGCTTAACCTTCTTTTGAGTTGCTATTAAACTATGCTTAACAGATTACTTGATAACTAACGATTATTAACTTAATTGCAATAGTAGGTTAACTTATAATTTTTGTGTCTATTTTATTTTTCAATTAAAAATTTAATTAAAAAGGAATGACAATTTTTTTTACAATATTGGCCAAGCAAAAAAAATCGGAATAAATTATAATGACATTATGTTTTAGGGGCGAATCCTTGCAGCTCCGTTCGTGCCAGTGTTGTTCGCGGACTTCTGGCTGGCGGATCAGTGGAACTCGTTCGCGAACGCCTTCCTCGATTTCCACTACCTGGTGGCGTTCTACGTCGCCGGCGGGGACTGGTTCACTGTCAACAGTAAGTGATCAAAAACTGTATCCACACTGTACCCAAAATGCTGGACCACAAAATTTTTCAATAAAGTACCATAGACTCTTGTTTTGAACTACCTGTTCATGAGTTAAAAATCCACATTAAAACCCTTATGAAAAAAAGGATAATTAAACGATTATTTAAACGACAAAATGTATCGACCTTGTAACCTGCCTAGCTCGAACTTGCTACATGTCTTGTAACTATTTCCTATAAAAAGCCTGACAAAGGTCTGAGTTTGTTGCATCGTTTCTTCTCATCACCAGCCGATATGTAGGCCCGAAGCGGTGGTAGGGCAAAGCTATACATATTTTGGAACGTGTATAAGTGCCCGGAAGAGGGCCGGTGTACTGGATAAATAAGTATTAATTTTAACGATCAAAAATTACATAATGATGATTTGTGTGTTTATCAAAATAAATGTCATAAAATCATTATTGGGTCTTGTCTTTACAGTATTGATATTCCTATATCAACTCGTCAACATCCCAGCGGTTTCATGAAACCGCATAACAATGAAATTTTTATTGTGTCTCGATTACGCATTCCTGATGAGTTAAGATGGTGATCATTAACGTCTATACTAGTTTACATTAAAACTGTGTGACAGACGTTAAGTCATCACGCGCGTGTGTGCGTGTGTGTGTGAGTGTGTGTTTGAGTCTGTGTTCCACGGCCGACGTATTGTATTGTTTCGGCGACAGACGCCTTCGAGGTCCAGCCGTGGTACATCGTGACGCGGGCGGTGGTGAACATAGTCCCCGCCTGGACGCGCTTCTGGCAGTGCCTGCGCCGGTACCGCGACAGCAGGGAGGCGTTCCCGCACCTCGTCAACGCGGGGAAGTACTCCACCACTTTCTTTGTGGTGCTGTTCGCGACGCTACGGACTATATATAGTGGTGAGTTCGTAAGGTTCTAGAATGGAGGCCGCGTACCGGCAAGCGCGGCGTAGGACGTCCACTCACAAGGTGGTCAGACGACCTGGTAAAGGTCGCAGGAAGACGCTGGATGCAGGCCGCTTCCAACCGGCCAATCTGGAAGTCAATGGGGGAGGCCTATGTTCAGCAGTGGACGTCCTATGGCTGAAATGATGATGATGATGATGATGATGAGTTCGTATACAGTATGTCAAGTGTCAACTAACAATGTCAATGGGGGAGGCCTAGACTATAAGAAGAAGAAGTAGACAGCGCCTGTCAGAACAATCGAGTGAAGTCGCATATTCGCGATGTGTTCGTGACCTCCGTGTGTGTACACGACAACTAATGTGTAATGTTACAATGATTACATTTTTTACCCCAATTTTAGGGTAAAATAAAGTACAATTTCTTTTATTGTTAAATGAAATGAGGATGTATAAATGAAGGGAGGAAGGGAGTTTGGTAACTTTTTTAAATAAATAAATATAGGACAAAATCACATACATTGCTCTGATCCTATGATAACTAGCTTTAGCATTGGCATTACAGAAATCGAAAACAAAGACGGTACCACAACACCCAGAGCCGAGACAATATAGAAAAGTTACTTATCTACATTGATCGACCGGAAATCGAACCCGGGACCTCAGACATAGCAACACCAAGTCCGGTATGCTCGCGTCTCGGCTACGGAGGTAGTCAATTAACTAACAATGCCAATGGGTAAGACCTATGTTCAGCAACAGACATCCTATGGCTGAAATTATGACGATGATGTTAACTAACGAAAGGTTTTTCTATTAACCCTTGATACTATAGCGTCACCGAGCACATACCGTATAGAGCAGCAATACAAACCATCTTTCTTCAAAACTAGTTAGTGATTTTTCACTTACATTTAGTATAAAATTACAAAATCCTGTCAACTCGCGCCTATTCAAAAACAGTCGAGGAGATAAAAAAATGGAGGAAAATTTTGTCGAAACATATCATATGACATTACGACTCTATATGGTATGTGCTTATGTATAGCGTCCATACCATGGAGCGCATACCCTATAGAGTAAAAATGGCATATGATTTGTTCGGCGAATTTTTTACTAAGGTTTCTTCGATGTTTTTTTTCTTGCAGCTAAATTTCTATGAACTGTGCATTTATGCATAAAACAAACAGCCACATAACTTTAATGGAAGTTACTACAAAATTGACCTAAAGTTTAGAATTCATGATAAGTGAGATCATTTAAATTTTCAACTTTAAATTTAAAATCTAAACTGATAATTTCTTAGTTTCTAAGTAGCTTCAGAGAATGCGCTAGACTCTAAGCTTTCATAATAATAATAAAAAAGTAGTACTTCGTAGGCTTCATAGGCTATTTAAAAAAAATCGTGACTCGAAAACTACGAAAAATCGTAGAACATACATATGGGTGATTCAGATAACTCTCAAGTTGAGAGTCTCAACACAAAGCACCCAAAAAAAAAATTTGGACGTCACTTTTCTGGCCACCCTGCATTATAACAAAAATAGTCTTAAAAAACCATAATATGGCCGAACATGCCGTTATGCGCATCGCGAAGCCCATTGCAAAAGGACCTCACTCAGCTTAAGTCAGGTTTAAGTCAGGTTTTCAGTGGGCCCCATAAAAAGGTTAATGTTCTGCCATCCACAGACCGCTACACCGACTCGTACGACAACCCGTTCCTGTACGCGTGGTTCGTGTGCCAGCTGGTGTCCTCGCTGTACACGTACACGTGGGACGTGAAGATGGACTGGGGGCTGTTCAGCTGCGGCCCCAACGCGGAGAACAAGTTCCTGAGGGAGGAGATAGTCTACAGCCCGGGGGTGAGTCGGTACAATTAAAACACACACAGATAAAGAGTCTTAATAGAAATTGGATAAAAATACAATAATAAAAAATTGAGTTTTTATTCGATTTTTAATTAAACTGATATCATCGTATCAGCCTATTTTGTTGGACGTAAGGCTCCTCCAAAGCGCGCCATAGAGCACGATCTCCCGCTTTTTTAATCCAGTCCTGCCATTGAACTGACATATTTAAAATCAATAGATCGAAGTACGATGTATTACAGTGCCAAAGTTAAAAATACCGAATTTCGTAAGACCTGTAAACGGAATGCTTTTTTTTTGGGTTTTTACTTCAGCATGTTAACTGTAGGTCTTCTGGATTTTGAACTAGCAGGATTTTGAGCTTAAATAATTATGAACTTGCAGGACATGTCAAGATTCGGTATATCGGGTATAGATATTTTGCTTTTCGATGTTTTTAACGTCGCGTCGTTATTTTGGCTGTATTTATTATGAATTTTTGGCATTCTCTCTTCAATCTGTCCCAATCTCTTTCAACCTGCCACCCAGTATAAAAGCGTGTTGTTTTCAGTTCTACTACTTCGCGATAGTCGAGGATTTCGTGCTGCGTTTCATCTGGACGGTGTCGTTCGTGCTCACTGAGAACAAGCTGGTGGGCTCCGAGACTATGGTGTCCATACTCGCGCCGCTAGAAGTGTTCAGGTGGGACTAATTACTTATCAAACTTTAACCGGGTTCCGGGTTTCCCCGGTCGGTCAATGAAAAAAAAAACTATATTGTTGTTTCGGGTTGATGTTGTGGCACTGTTTATGTTTCTGATTTCTGAAACACAAGTGCTTTACTTATCATAGGACCAGCCATTTGAGCCCTCGAAACGAGACCTACCGGAAATGTTATTATTTCGCACACATCTCAGAAATCATTGTTCAATGATTCATGAAATTTACAAGCTGATAAACGAACCATACTTCACATCTAATCAAATTGTATTATTAACTTTACGTTTAAAATTTCTAATCTGCTACTAAAACACTATAATACTCAATCATTTATTGCTTCCATTACGGATAAGCATAAAGTTCAATTAGAAGATTTTTTCTTTAGGCCGCACATCATTGAGTACCTATAATAATTCGCCATATTGTTTTAATTATGACATCACATAACTTATGTCACCCGGGAGAACGTAAAAATTCTAACAATATGTCATAGAGTCTTCAATTAATCATTTAATACAAAATCCTTTTTATTCTTATAGTTTGTTAATTTTATAAACTTATATTTTAAAAAAGTAAAAAGACATACAAAGATTGCTTACAATATTCGCTAAGCAAAGAAAAACGGACTTTACATTAAAATCGGTAAAGGCGTTTAATATATGATGGAATAAAGAAACTCGCACAAAGACATACATGAACTCTGAAAACATTACACTCTCCTCTTTGGGCAGTCGTGTTGTAAGGCGCTGCGCACACGACAGAGCGGAGCATCCGGACAATTTCGCCGCGAACGATAGAACATAGGGAATCATATACTGCCAACGCACACGGCGGTCAAAAAGACCGCGCGGCCAGTGACCAGGTTCTATACACTAACGCAGACGGCGGCGCGGGCGGCTAGCCGAGTCCGCGCCGCGCGCTCTACTAGAGTGGTCGTTCGGAACTGACCGTCGTGGTCGTTAAGTACGCGGCGGGCAGCCGCGGGCATCGACGGGCAGACGCGGGCTTGATTGCTTCGCGGTCAAAAAGTTTGTCGCCCATCGTGTATGCAGCGCCTAAAAAGCATAAATAATTTGTTCGACAGACGGTTTATCTGGAACTTCTTCCGGCTGGAGAACGAGCACCTGAACAACTGCGGCAAGTTCCGCGCCGTGCGCGACATCTCCGTGGCGCCGCTCGACTCCTCCGACCAGGCCGACATCATCCGCATGATGGACCACCCCGACGGGGTCGTTAATAGGTAGTACCACACCTCTCACATCTCCTTTTCTCGTCCGACATCCCCCAGAACCTGAAGACTAAAGTCTTTGAGCATTTCGTGTTTAGAGATGTAAAATAACTGAATGTGATCGGTCATTTATAGTCAAATACGGTCAAATGCCTCAAACATTCCTGTCTACGAGTATTTTGTAATACTTTGTAAACTGCGAAACTCGATTCCTGAACTATTTATAATATGTGCGTAAAAAGTACGGAACCCTCGGTGGGCGAGTCCGACTAGCACTTTTCTGTTTTTTTGTTTTCTATCACAGACCTCTATCATATTCATTAGTAACAATAAAACGGGTCCTGGGTTCGATTCCCGGTTCGTGTGAGTCTTCGTTTAAATTGGCTTGAGTCTGGGTGTGCTGGGAGACGCCCTTAGCAAAATTAATTGCCTAGTACCTTGTAACACAAGGATGTTATTTCTTTACTTCGAAACCATGACACTTAGTGAGTTGCCTAAAGCAAATTTATTTATAAAGTTCTTTGTTTTCAGACTAACAAAGAAGAAGAATCCAAAGAAGATAAAAGAGAGCGACCGAAAGCCGCTCCTCAAGAAGGAGTCCATACAAGAACTTCAACTGGACCTCGGCCTCTCCTCCAAGATGCTGTGAGCTGTGATACCGCGGCGCCAACGCAATGTGAACCTTACGCGAACGGCATAAAGGTCATCGAACATACAACGCCTCATCCACGAATAGAGCAATAAGTAACGTCCCTTAGTGAGACTTCGGTTGATGTTCGGCAGAATTCGGGTGATGATCGGCTAGTTTGGACTATGTTCGTCGTAAACGATCGGCTCGCTTCGGTTTTGAGTCAAAACTGATATTTTTATTCGTTGCTGGCTTGTCACTCTGACGCAATACGATAGACAGAGATGGTGCTCTACAACAGCTATCGATAAAATCGATGTGAATTTTCTCTCCAGATATTGTACCCGACTTGAAGCATGTGGGAAAGAGACAGCACTACGAAATCTATAGAATAGCTTTGTTTCTTTTAAACACTGATTTTAAAATGTACATTAATTCTTTCTAATTCTTTGATAAAGTATCAAAATAAAACAGTCTTCTATACAATTTCTCTAAAAGACTAGTTAATTTTTTCATATGTTATGGAGTTGTTTTGTGAGCGATGGCCTTTACTATCAAGATATGTCAATTAGTTGTTCTGGTAAACATAACGTGAATGAGCGCCATTATTTAGTTGAAAAGACATGTTGTCGTCTTCATATACTAACGGTATGAAAAGGACGGCACTATATGAGCTGTGAATTTAGGTTTAAGTTTAGATAGGTAATGTCACGGATATAGTACCACTGTGCCAACTGTGCTCTGGACAGTTTTCGTAGTTATAAATCATTTTTATACATTTATGTATGTAAATCTTCAAAGTCTGTTTTATATCTTCTAATTTCTATATGTCTTCTTTTCTATAATATCCTGTCATTTTTGTAATAAATAATGTACAAGAATGAACTTTGAGTGTATCACGATAGGGTTCAGTTTTGTTTACTAGACCTAACAGACATAATAATATCGTAGTTGAACGCGGTGCCTAGGGGACTCAAATGTGATTGCCGCCGCACCTTATAGCTGCTATATCCATAGTATTACAATTATATTTTTAAATAGATCACTTTTGTTTCATTTGCTACTGCCACCAAAAAAGTTCAAGGAGAATAAATCGACTTCAAAGTTTTGATTAAAAAAACAAACTGACATAGACATTTTTACTCTGTTGCGTTGGTACGACCAGCACAATAGAAGCACACGATTCATAATATAAATGCGAAACTAACTCTGTCAAATCAAATCAAATCGTTTATTAAAATTTGTTATGTACAGACAACGGCAGGTCAACTTACCCAAAAAGTTAAGAATAGAAAGAATAGAATAAAAATTGCAATAAATGTGGTACATTATGATGGAACAAACGTTTGGCATCTCACATCTAGCCTAAAACAATTGGCATGCAGTATACAGAGGCAACAAGAATTTAAAACAAGAATTAGAATAACAATAAAATAAGATAATTTAATAAAAAACAAAAAGGATATCATTATTCTATTAATAACATTAAAATTGTAGGCATTATTATTATAAATTCATTAATTAATTAGTTTGATTTTATATTGAATAAATTCATTTACACTGTAGAAACAATTATCACATAAAAGATTATATAAACAATATCTAAATTCCTTAATTGGTAGATCTTTCATAGCATCTGGTAGCTTATTGAATAATTTAATAGACATAACGTAACTAATTTCCCTGACGACCCCTCGTAAAAGACCGCGGCAGCACTAAACGATTAGGATACCTGGTCGAGAATTTAGTTCACTAGTTCATAGTTCACTCTTTTTTTCTGAAAAATTCTAAATGTTTTTTAGTGAAAACACATACATCAAAAATATACATAAAGGTCATTGAATTGACTTTCAACTTTATGTCCAACATGTAGAGATCAATATCAATTGCGAATATTTGACGTTTTGTGTTGGGTTGACGTGCAGTTGTCTGTACACAAGTTATGATGTTATTTAAAAAAATTACAATTAACGTTCATGCTCTGATCCGCCTTGTAGGCATACAAATGTTATAAAGGGTAAATGAAATGTATGTATCTGTCTGTTACGTTTTCACGCCTAAACCGCTAAACCAATTTTGATGAATTTTAGTATAGAGATAAATGGGACCTTGGAAAATGACCTAGGCTTCTTTTTATCGTGAAAGCTGAACTTAAATTTGATAAAATTTTGTACGAAATAGCTAAAGAACCCTAGGGAAGGGCATAGGATACTATTTTTGTTTCATCTAAGCTAGTAAAATAGGTACAAACCGTATTCCACCTGAGCGAAACCGCGGGCACAGCTAGTAAATAATATATGTGTATACAGACACAGGCACAGATGAGATCGCTCACGAACACGAAATTTTCGAGATATTGTGTCCGTGAGCGATGACTATGTGTGCGTTGCTCGAGCCGCGTAGCCGCATCGTATGAAACTTAACTTCTGTTAATCAGTGTTTTTTTTGTAAGGAGTTAGAATGTTGCAAACCAGATGAAGACTAAATATAAATTCAGAAAAAAAGACCAGTTTTGCTATCAAAATTAAACTTGAAGCAGAAAGCCTACTACGGAAATGTTTCGTTCGTTCGGACGCGAACGTATAAACCTAACAAATTAAAATACCATCTACTTGTTTTAAAACCAATTGACAATTTATGAAGATTAAGACTAGTTTCAGATAGATGTTCATATTTTTTCAAAGGATTGCCAGAAGTGAATAATTATTTTAATTTATTAGGTTTATACCGCAAACGAAATATAAACATTTTCGTAATAAGTTTCAGTTCCCTAGGGGGCAAACCGGGGCTCTAACGCCGGGCGGCTACACAACGGTGTGCTAAATTCGTACCAACATCGACCGTCTGGTCTAGTGGTTCGCGATCCGGGCTACAATGCCAGACGTTGCGGGTTCGAATCCCGCAAGTGGAAAATATTTGTGTGATGAGCACGAGCATTTGTACCTGTTTAGTTATGAATGATTATTAATATGTTTATTATCCGTTATCTAGTTGCCACAGTACAAGCTCTGCTTAGTAGCTCTCTTGCCCTAGCTTATCAAAAATCGTAGTAGGGTTTTAGTGCAACCGTCAACCACTTAAGAATATTAAAAAAAAACTTAGAAACGTTAGTGAATATTTTTATTGCAAAAAGTTTTCATTTTATACACAATATAATACTTATAAAGAAGATAAATAATAAATTCTTACTCGTATTTACAGAAAAGTGGTCGTTTAATATTTTACCGAGCTGATTTTTCTACTAATAGATCAATCAAAAGATCTTATATTACCCTCTTTTCTGCAGTTGGGTAAAAGTATAATAGTTTTCTTAAAAACACGTCTGAATGACATTTTTATTTAGTTTGCTGAACACTTTCAAATAATTATGGTCTATAACAAATGTGGTGTATTGTGATCGGAATAGACTGCGTTTCCTTAACTTTGTAATAAGACATAAATAAATAGAGTCGTTAAAACCACAAAATTTTCGGGATACCCGAAAAATATTTAATTGTATTATTAAGTTTCCATTTTAGACTTTTTGTTTCTAGAACAAAAGTAGGCGGACGGCTTTTTTTATTTATGGTTTTATAACATTTTAGCTTGATACATAAGTGCAATTTGAAGCAACACGCGTCAAAACAGCGGTCGCGCGCTGCAAACCCCCTGACAAGCGCGTATTTTTTTCGGTCGCGCCTAGTCTGCCATTCAAAAATATCACTTTTTGCTTGTCGTGTATACAAAGATTTAATGAAAAAAAAAAAAAGATTATTAGTTGACGGTTATTATGTAAACATGGAAATTCTTCGTACTTTAAGGGTATCCGGAGATTTGGTGGTTGTAACAACTCTATGTTATGTCTCACCACAAAGTTTAGATAAATATAGTCACCACAGCATAACATAGTTTATTCTTAGTGGACACAAGCATATTCCGATCACTGATTATTAAAAAGTTTCGCCACATATTTGTACTTTATTTTGTACATTACTGTGAAAATTCACAAAGTCGTTAGAAATAACAACTCAATAACATTATTTTTGAAAATCAACCCGATTAAGCATTATACATTTTCAACAATTGCATTTAACCAATAAGTACGTCATTTAGCAGTAGTTATCATTTCTTTCGTAACAATATAATTAGGCAGATCAACTGTGAATAAAACATCGTAAATCGATTAAAATTAAATATATCAAGCTCAAAATGCACAAATCTCATAGACAACAATTACCACTTTACTAGTGCGAACTTAATTATTATAACGATAATTAATATTTACATAAAGGCATTTTGTTATTCTGACTCATCTCATTCTGGTTCATCCGTACTCGTGATGGTTCTAGAACAACAAAACAAAAATAAATTAGAGAAAAATAAAATTTTTTTAGACAGGGGACTGGTGATGATCTGTTTAGTCAAAAGGTCAAAAGGACAAACAGAACATCTAAGCCAGATACAGGTTAACCTATGTCCTCGGTAGCTCATTTAGTCGCCCGGAAAACGAAGAAACTTTGTTACAACTCCCACCGGCAATAGACTTTTTTCTAGCTAGTGTAATATTTTTTTTAGACTAACTGTCGGCAACCGGCAAAGAATTGTCCAAAAGACTTCGTTTTTCTTTGTATGGAGCCTGGAACACCTAAAGGTACTTCTTTAGGTATGCCAAAAAGGTTCGACGCCTTTTAACCTACATAGTAAATGAAACTTCCCAACTAATCATTTCCTACGAACTCGAGTCTTAAGTACCCAAAGTCGTGACAGTTAAATTGGCGAACCGCACGCAATGTCGCGATCCTGACTTTGGCTGACCCTTCCACTTCCTATGGTCATTAGTGTCAAGTAGTCTGGAAATAGACTGAATTAGCAACGCTATTTAGCTCTTATTACCTGGTAATAAGGTTAAATTACGGCTTAAGTAAGGCATTGTAAGGCACACACAGGCAAGGCAAAACTAGCGTATTGTCCGCCGGCAGACAGTTTATCGCTTTTCCATCAAATTTAACTTTTCGTTCACCTGAACCGACAATGTTCTTGTCAAATTTCATAGTTCGAAGTCGACGGAAAGTAGTTTGATTCCCTTGAGTGTCGAAATATTAGTTTTTTGCGGTATAAACGGCCGTATCTCTTTTACGTTAACTTAGAAGTTTGATTTTGTCACATCAAGGGATTGTTGAGATAAAGTGTCTTGACAGACATACGGACAACAAAGTGATCCCATAAGGGTTCAGTTTTTTCCTTTTGAAGTACGGAACCCTAAAAACGACTACGTGATCACACGGAGTCTGCGTTACGCTAACGCGTCGCGTAATCTATGACGAAGAAACGCTAGTGTTAACAGGCTTTTAGATAGCGATTTATTTTTATCATAATATAAGGACATTAAAATTTACACTTTTTTAATTACTTACTTTTTTTTTTTTTTAAAGTTAAGATTTTAGTTCACAACACAACATAGTGGGTTATGATGAGGTCAATGTTTTGTTAACATTACATTTTCTGAATTGCCAGATAAGATAAAAGGACTTTTCAAGCTAATAACGACGGGTCCTACGTATAATAGTGCAAGTTCAAAAACTCAATTTTACTGAAGAGCGATTTGAAGGTTCTAAAGCTTGTAACGTAGACATAGGTGACTTTTAAAAAGTTTTTTTTTTTTTAAACTATTTTTAACCTTTGAATCGCTTTTCTGTTAAAATTCTGTCTGCACTTGCACTTGTAAATAAATAAATAAATAAATATCGGACAACATCACATCCATTACTCTGATACTAAGTAGCTAAAGCACTTGTGTTATAGAAATCAGAAACAACGACAGTACCACAACACCAGACCCGACCAAACATAGAAAAGTTTGTTTTCTACATTAACCCGACCGAGGATCGAACTCGGAACCTCAGAGTTGGCGACGCCAAGTCCGGTGTACTCGCCTCTCGGCTACGGAGGTCGTCAATACGTACGTACTAGAATACGTAGGACCCGTTGAATTAAGGCGGTTCCCCGAGCAAATGACCTTCAGCATTAATTTCCTTTCAACCCCGTACGGCACGCCAGAGAATCAGAAGTTCATAGATCATGATTAATAAAACAAAAATAATCATGCCGCTAAAGATTCACGTTGCTTAAAATAAAAATTTACTTATCATGTCAACCATTTTAACCATGAAATTAAAAAATGGCCGTTATTTCACGAAACTTTTAATCGTGTTAATTGTAAAAATATTGTATGCAGGTGTTCAGTATTGCTTGCGTAACTTGTTGTTTTATGAGTAATCATTATTCTATAATGCAATGTATGTTGTTAATTCATTCTTACTTTTGTATTTGTCAGAAATAATCAATAATGGACCAATAAAAAATATTTTTTGGGCCAGTTTTGACCAATTATTTTAACGATAGTTTAAAATAATTGGTCAAAGCCAAAAATAAGATACAGATTACTTACGGAGGAGATCCATAGAATACAGTTTTATCGACGTCTATCAAATGTTTTTGTATATGTTACAGTCATAGTGATTAAATAGCTATTATACATAATGACTGGTCATTATTTAAAATAGCAAAATTGACTAGACAATGTGATAAATTAATCACCTTATCCGGATATTATTCATAATAGCGGGTGAAAGTTAGCTAAAGTAATAAATACGGTCTAACCATTGACTTACAAATTAATATAGACTGGCTATCCCGTACAAATAACAACAATTTTTTTATTCCCATCTGAAGCGTCACTAGTGTTTAAACTCAGAACTAATTTTGACGTATATAGCGGTGGGTAATATACATCGGTTTAACTATATATCGATATTTAACATTGGATTTTGAAACTATAATAAATATACCGTGTGTAGACGGCCGTAAGGAATACCCTTCTCCATCGCCAACAGGAGGCGTGTCGTAAGAGGCGACTAATTCCTATAGTATGAGACGAGCAGCAGCGTCTTCGTGCGAAATTTTATAAATAACTGCGCTCGCCAACCCGCCTGCCAAGCGTGGCGAGTATGGCAACCCGCGAGAATGCGTTTCAAAAAATTAAAAAGTCGAACCTCATGTGTAACTCAAAATGTCACAAGAGCCTTCCTTGTAAGAATAAATAATAATTATGACCCAGTTAATTCATGTCAGTTCATTTTAAATATTTAATATTGTAGTTTTTATAGAGTGATACCAAATAATATATAGTATTGATCTCTGTTTTTTTTATTTTGTTTTATGGCTGGTGAGCTTTAAATTTACTTTATAAATTAAAGTTAAATAACTTTATAACAATACTAATTAACGTAGAATTATTATCTATACAATGTTGATTTAATTCTTATTACTTTTCAAAATATTGCTAAACATATAGTTAGGTATGCTTAAGGCAAATTGAAATAAAATTTTATAATCTTTACCTATATCTACTTGTTTTATTACATTATCCAAGTCTTCGAAGATATTATATAAAATTGCTAGATAATGTGATCAATTCTGTGTCAATTATCACTTTATCTAAATTGAGTAGACATTATAAATAATGGATTTATTACTTTGGCTGTAACATATACATTAAATAAGGCGAAGAGAGTAGCGAGTTTCGGTGAGGGTACGGCCTCAAGGTGTAGGCTCACCTAAGACCGCAACGCTTCCAGCCTGGACTGCATCTCGTCCAGCTCCTGCTCGTCGGGCTCCGCCGCGTCGGGCTCCCGGCTCGTGGAGGGCGCGGGGGGCGCGGGGGGCGCGCCCACGGCCGACGGCGGCGCGGGCGCCTCGCCCAGCTTGCCCTGCGTTAGTTCCCACAGCACCTGGGGGGAGGGGGGGGGGACTTATTGAGATCACTGATTTGAGTGATCGTCTTCAAGGGCGTCGCCAGCAGATGGCCCAGAAGGCCAGTTGTCAAAAATGTGAGGTAAATAGAACACTTTATATCTTCATCATTTCTTGTTTGATTGATTGATTGAGAAAAATTACGTGGTTCAATATTTTCTGTTAATCCAACTGACTAATGTCTAAGGGAGAGGGGGGGGGGCATCTACCTGTACCCCTTGGCGACGCCCTTGATCGTCTTACTTCACCTACTTATAGTAGATAACCTTAGAGTATTCATATTAGCCAAACCATTGTTTATAAATCAAATTTCTTAAAACCCGGAGGGACGAGGACGGAGGGCTTCAAATAGAGATCACCATGTCTTGTGTGTGATCACCTTACTTAACTTATTTATGAATAGACATAATATCAAAAACCATTGTTATAAATCATATTTTTCAAAACCATGATAATTATAAATTTCAGACTTCACCCATAGTATTTATACAGGATCTCCCGTAACTCAAGGATAACCTTGTAACCACATACTCTTTACATCATAGTGAACAGCTTTTGTTCTATGACTTGTGAATTTGTATGAAATTTTAAACCTTTAGCCTCATTTCATTTATACTTCTCTAACTAGCCTCACTTATTCCTAGTATAAATACCTTGTCCAGCTCTGCCTGCGCCTCCTCCTCCACCTCTTCCTCATCCTCCATGGAGGACATGGTGTCGTCCAGCATCTCCTCGATGATCCCGGCGCGCATCATCTCCTTGCTTAGGTCCTGCATCGTGTGCGCTATCTCTGGTAACCGGACCAGTGCTTGCATTGCTTGCATTACCTGTATGATCAAACATAGAAGATACATTGACGTGTATCATAATTACACACTAGACTGGCGTTTATTAAATAGGCACGACTAATTTAACAGCAGCCTGTCCACTGTAATACAGGTCAGTGAGTAGATAGGACTAAACTTGATGGATCATCTTTTTTTATGTTAGAGGGTTCTGAATTGAGCCAAAATTTATTTTAGCGCGCTCAAACTCGTCTTATTTTAATATTTTAACACTATCTGAGCTTAAGCGCGCTAAAATCGATTTCGAAACAAAGGAAATGTAGGTAGGGTGGCGTGACTTGAGTATTGTTTCTATATGGTTAGGGTTTCGTGCAAGAGCTAGTCATCTAAGTTGCGGTAGGCATATAAAGTGTGAGATTATGAAGTTAATTAATTAATATGCGCTAGATAAAGTGCCAATTGTAATGGTCTTGAAGTAAAGAATTAACATCCTTGTGGTTCGAGGTACCAGACAATTAATTTTGCCAGTGTTTTCCAGCCAATTAAGAAAAATTCGTTTTCTTTCTTTAAGTGTTAAGTCCACCAATTGCAACACTTCATGCAATAAAAATAAAAATCAAATTAAAAGTGTTTACCTCAGTTGACTTTTGTAATGACCCAGCTACCCTCAATGTTGCTATAAACAAATAAAATGTATATTACATTAACATCAAAACATATTAAATTTTTAATTTATTATGAAATGAGTTGTAGTTTTTAAACATTTGCGAAGTAGACATTTATAACATAGTATAGCAATTAATAAACAAATAAGCATGTTTAAACTATTATTATTAGCCCTCACTCCACCGCAACTTTTTGCAGCGATTCCATAGCCATACAAAATGCAAGACGTCCATGCTATACGCAAGTTCAAGATTCAGGAAAATTATGTAACTCTGTCGAACAACATTTTGTGCATGTAACGATTTCAAGAAAACA
The DNA here is from genome assembly GCA_963576865.1 of Anania hortulata. NCBI lineage: Eukaryota > Metazoa > Arthropoda > Insecta > Lepidoptera > Crambidae > Anania > Anania hortulata. The sequence goes on along the minus strand of OY756412.1, from coordinate 5,051,927 downwards.
GCATGTCTGCTTGTCTGTGACACACCCTCTCTCCATTCTCTATCAACTCTTTATTCCCCTCGATGTCATAGAAAATGTCATATATTTGTACCGATGTTGTAGCAATGCTGACGGGCGTTTCCATACCTTAAAAAGTCACCATGGGCAAAGGGCCATCGAGTTAACATTAATAAAGAAAAAGACAGTTACCCAGCTGGTTCTTCATTTGTAGCTGTACTGAGTTGAGATGTGCTTTGCTCGTGTATATTTTACTGATTGCCTTACGAGACCTTATGATTTCCTTTGCCAATATTGTACATACTTGTTTATCATTCTTTGTCGCTGCCTCTTTGAGTGATTTTTTTATTTTTTCTTCTTCGCGCTGTATACCTGTAAATACAAAAAACATGCGCTAATTATACGTAATTTAAAATAAATAAATTTAGTAATATTATAAAAAGATCCCCCTTATGCCGCAGGATTATGAGTAAGGGAAAACGTGAAAATAAATAGTTTCGGAATTATGAATTGTTTATAATAGTTTACTAACATGATTGTCAAAAACATTTCATGCATTCTGAGGCATGAGGAAGCAGGGCAGGAGTGGAAGGCAGGCAAAAAAAATCTTCAGCATTAAAAACAAACTTAGTAGCTTTCCATAGAAAACCTGACTTAACTAGAATGATATTGAGAGAGCAAGACTGCACTATTTTTACTTTCTTAACTTTTCATGAAAACTTTAAAAAAATGCACAATTAAGCCACATAGTAACCTAATTATTTGATAAATTATATACGTTTTTTCTAAATTATATTACAACTGACAGATTAAATAATTACTAATTAAATGAACGTCATCAAGGTATGTATAAACAGAAAAGTTTCTTCCAAGATCGTCATCTTATCATTTATTATAAACCATGGAAACATTAATAAAGTTACTCAAAAAAAGACAAAACGTACCTCGTATTTGTCGGTCCAAATTATATCCCTCTTTCCGAAGTTTGTGAGACCATTCATTCACCTAAAATAAGAGCTATGTTTTTAGATCAAAAACATTACGATCTAATGCTTTTCATTAATAATGATTTCATACAATACCATTTCCTTGGGATTCCTTTCTGGGGACTTGCCGAATAGACCCATATTAGAGGTATTTTTTCTAATAATTTCGAGTGTAAAACAAATCAATTTGTTTTAGTTTTGAAGAGAATTAATTTTATTCAATTTGACAGTTTTGACAGCCAAAAATATCAATTGATGACCTCATCGACACACAACCCTTGTAATGGAACGTATATGGCAAATAAAATATGAACCCCTTTGTTTTTTTGTTATTATTTAATATTTTTCGTTATTCAAAATCAACGCAGTTTTTATAAAAAAATTGTCATAGGTGTTTTAACTTACATTTGATGGAGATATAATATTAAAATACTGATACTTCTTTTCGTCCAGCTACCGTCAGATTTGCTTACCTACCATTATTCCTATTTGTGCAACCAGTTCAATAACTTTCGAATATTTATTTTTATAATAATTATTTATTGTATCAATTTTTTTATTGGTCATGATGACTTTTCTGTAAAACGGAAAATTTAACTGTCGATTTTTTTTCAAGTGTTGCAATGCAAATCTTATTTATATTTTCCTATTACAGTGGTAAAAATGGAATAAATGGACCGACGACCTTAGGACCGACCTTAGATGACTGGCAGTGGCTGGATGAAAAAGGTGGGGGATAGTGCTCTTTGGCTCTCTTTGAGGGAGGCTTACGTCCAGCAGTGGACTATAATAGGATGACATGATGATGATGATGATAGTAGTAAAAACAGTATTCATTGAAACTGTGTGTGATAGTTTATTTAGTGCATTCGTAATAATTTCTTAAATGTATGTAAATGTAACTGCTGCTTAGCAGACTTTACAATCTGATGTTTACTTACACAATTTTTCACTGTTTATTATAAGATAAAAAGAACTAACTAGACTATTTACTATCTAAAATTATGAAGAATTCGAGACTAAAATTGACGAGATATGGGCTTTTGACAATGCTATCTTTCTATTAAATTGGAATTGTTGCAACTTTTATGGGTACTGATCAGTTTTATATGGCAACAAAAATCCCGGCGCTGTGTTTGGATTTTCAATAGTTTTGTTCGAAGAAAAAGAAAAATAAATATTTTATTTCATTTCTTAATGTTTTCGAGTGACTGGTCCCTTATTATTACAAGTGAATAATTCTAAAGGAGTTTTATAATTTCAAGTAAGTGATACAAGTTCTCTTTTTGTAAAAATTACAAGGTTAGCCTGACCAACTTCGTTTACTTTTTTGAATGCACTTTCGTGGTGAAGTCTTTACATGCGTTCTCCAAATCATTTGTTATAATATTGTAAGCTAAATGGCTACCTTGAACTGATATTACACTGCAATTTATACTGTTTTATCCGGATTTCTAATGAATAGGTTAACTTATTAGTTTCGCGCTGCGGTGGCCGCGAACAGCGGTAAGACTTAACTTTCTCTGAAAACAACGTGTACAGTTAAAACTGGAAATCAACAAATTGGAGCTTCATGTTAATAATTGAAAAAATTGAATATTTGTGTATTTTAGTAGTATATAGTAATATTTATATTACTTTTGAGTAGTGCATATTATTTATGTAAGTATTTTTATTTGAATTCGTGATGATACAAGTGCTTTTATTTTAGATTTTGTAAATTGACGGTCATATGCTATAATCGTCCGTCATTTATGATAAATGCTTGGTCACATTGGACATTTATTGTCACGAAGGTCACATATTTTTTTTTAGTATAAATTTTAAAAAGAATTCCACTAAAGTAACTCTTAAATGTTAAGTATTTCACAATAAAAACATACAGTAAAACATGTAATTGGATCTGGATCGAACTCAAAAAAAAATCACGCGTAATGATACGACACTTAGCTTGTTCATGCAGAAAGATTTTAGAAATTTCATTTTGTTATAGATCATCACTATGTACTAAAGCCTCGCTCTTTTAATAATACACTTATTTGTGACCAAATGATTTGGTTTTCATAGTTTGTCAATAGAATTGAATGTGACGTTAGTGACAATAAATGTTCAAAATTTCCGGTCACATTGAGAAAATGTCCAATTTGGTCATATTGGTCAGACATTTATAACGTGACGGACACTTTACAACTCTTCTTATACCAAAAAAAAAAACCCATAAATGTTACCTCAAGACTAAAATAACAGACTAACAGAAAGGTTCGCTTGATTTACTGGCAACTATTGATATTAATACAGTTGACCAAAATATGCTTGTACCTTTTTATTGTAGTTTTATGGTAATCGATGGCTGACAAATATAACTTTGTCAATTAAAACTGTACATGTTCATAAATTTCAAATCCTGTTAAGAATAAGGAACTCTTTACTGTGTTTTTTAGTTTGTATGACCTTGTGTAGGTTTGTAAGTGTACCTATAATAATTATAAAATATTATGAGTTATGACAGTTAATTGTATGTTTTGTTGTCATCTACAATGTAGATTCTAGTCATGTGTTGATACTATCTGCAGTTTTGTTTTATGTTCCCATATGATTTTTCTGTAAATTAAAATCTTAATTTGAGTGCACCGAACAGTCTAATTACTGTTTAATTACAAACGGAGAAACTAGTAATTATATTTTCTGTAACAATGTTTTTTTTTCCATTGTGATTTTTTAATATACAAAATTAAAATTTTATTTGATAACCATTTAGAGTAAATTATATAAAAGAAAGAAAGAAAGAAAGAAAGGTTCTAGAATGGAGGCCGCGTACCGGCAAGCGCAGCGTAGGACGTCCACTCACAAGGTGGTCAGACGAAAGTACAGTAAAGGTCGCAGGAAGACGCTGGATGCAGGCCGCTGCCAACCGGCCAATCTGGAAGTCAATGGGGAAGGCCTATGTTCAGCAGTGGACGTCCTATGGCTGAAATGATGATGATGATGATGATATAAAATTTACTCAATATCACCATTGGAAAAGTTGAATATTAAAAAAAAACATTAATATTTAATTAATCCTTATGGGTGTCTTAGTAAAATCATTTAATATTGAGTCTACTGTTATTAAGTTGGTTTTAAAAAGAGTTTATTTGTGTCTTAATTGGATACTTGTGAAATAAAATTCATTTTCTAATTATTTTTCACAGGATATTTTAAACCATTTTTTTATCCGTATTTTTCCTTCACCTTGGCTTAATTTTGAAGTCATGCAGACATAGTCGTGGGAAAAAGCTATTCGTTAATAACACGATTTCTGGTCAAACTACGATATCAATTTGCACTAAAAATATATTGTAAAAATAAATACAATCCATGGTCCATTATACTTGGCCCAGCTTAACTCTTTGCTTTCTTCTTTCTGGCTTTCGTAATAATTTTTCGTATTGCTGGGCAGATGGGTTAATGTATTTCTCAAGAGGCACATTGACATAGAATACAATATTTAACTGCATAACACCAGCAGCCCTGGAAGTCCACTGCTGAATATAGGTCTCCCTTGTAGAAAGCCACATCAAGCTCGGGGTCGTCTATCGACTTCCCGCAGCCTCGACTAGGTTTTCAGTCCACCGGGTGGGAGGCCTGCACAAGCTGCGTCTTCCAGTTCGTGGTCGCCACTCGAGAACCTTTCTTCCCTCACGGTTGTCAGTTCTCCGAGCGATGTAGCCTGCCCGTTGCCACTTTAGCTGTGCAATTCGAAGAGCTACGTCGGTGGCTTTGATTCTTCTAGAGATATCGTCGTGTTGGATCTTATATCGAAAATAAATGCCGCAAGGAAAACTCGGTACAACTGTACATTAATGGTCCACGAATTAAAAGGTTTTAAGGGGCGGAGAGGAGAAGAAGTGCTACCCCCTTCAACAAATCCTTGATACGATAAAAATACACTAACATTCAACACATTTATAAGGTAACCCTTTGTAAGTATGAGTTAATACCGTGATTAATGTAGACAGAGGGTTGTCTCCCTCATAACTCCCTCCCCTCATTCTTATAACGAGGTAGGGGGTACCTCCTCAAAAGTGCACATAATGTGACTATTTGCGTGAATATCTCTAAAACTATATGTTTGCTTTGAGAGAAGGAGAGTTTGGGAAGAAAGACGGTTTAGGGACAGCACCCCCTTCCCCTGCCACTCAAACCCCTTAAAGTCGTGGGCCATTATTGTACAGTTTGGCCCATAACTTTCCAAAGCACAACATCATAGAGCGTAATAATTATATTCGTCATGCATGTGACAGCAGTCTGGAACGCCGCTGCATGTCGTAAACTGTGTGCTGGGTAGGTGGGCAATTGCACAGGCACTATGTTTTGCGAAACGCCACCGACATCCGCCATACCATCCCAAGGTCGCAATGGTATAAAGATCAAAATAGCACATCTATCACTTAAATGTCCAGCTAATGCGCTGGCGCATTGACATCAAATTGCACAAGCACTTTTTGCATCGGTTGCAGTTTAAGTATCGGTTATTGTGTACTATAATAAGTACGTACATATTACATAAGTAAGTAAGTAAAATACTCACAATCTGCCTGCTCTCATAAGTGTGACTATGGGTCATTTGCATCCAACAGTTTCGAACAACCTTGACTAGGTCGACAGTCCACCGGGTGGGACACCTGCCCATGCTTCGTCTTATAGTTCGTGGTCGCTACTCGAGAACCTTTCCTCCCCAGCAGCTGTCAGCTTTGCGAGCTATGGGGCCTGCCCATTGTCACCACAGCTTTGCAATTCGAAGAGCTAAGTCGGTGACTTTGATTTTTACGGATATACTCATTTCGAATCTTATCTCGTAAAGAAACACCAAGCACAGCTTTCTCTCTCCATAGCACGCTGAGTATCTTTGAGCTTATTTAAAGGCCAACAGTCCAAGACTGTTGGTCTCGTCAGTGCCGTAAGTTATTACTTTTAACACGCACTGCTAAAGAGTTTAGTCTTATCAGAGAAGAAGTTAGTTATAGTAAATGCCAATTGGTGTTACGAAAAGCTCATCTGGCGGCATTCATTAATATAACGCGTTCGTCGAGATTTTTGGTCGCCGATCTGTCTGACGAAAGAATGCGTACTACCTTTTATGTTGTACGAAGCTAAGATTTGGATGGGCACAATACGGACCAGTGTACGTAAGTTTAGTTTGGAAGGTGTTTAAGGGTTTATAAACCTTATAAATAAGAATACGAAATTAAGCTTAAGCTGGTGAGCACCCAAAGACCGATATCACTATACTAATTATCCCTATTCTTTACTATAATTACTTGTAAATATGATTTGGGTTATATTTCTTTTCTTTGCCTTAACTACTCAATTATATAATTTTATATGTAACCGACTACTATTTTTTTATTTCGATATCAAAGACTCCTCTCCACGCCACTCCTGCTTGATATAAATAAACATGCAATGATGCAAGTGTTGTTTATTTTAGATAAATCAGTATTTATAAAATAATCCAGTTTACACTACAATATGCACGTGTCGTAAAATAAAGCTAGTTGCACATATCCGTGAATAAAAAGTAAAATAAAAAGGTGTAAATAATATATATTAATTGCGGTAACTTGTAATGTATTAAAGTGCATTAGTACATACAAATAATACATATATTATTTACACATTCGCGTGATAAGCTATAGTTATGTTGGTCTTATTGCATGATTATAAAACCAATTTAAGTTGTTAAATATGTCATTAATGGCACTTTTACTCGTTTCAATAGTTTATTCGTGATGACATTTCATTCGTATGTGGACATGCCCTATGTGTTTAAAGGTTTGCAAGGCGAGTGTTTGACCAAATTAAGATGCACCTGGCCTAAAGTTGTACACAAACTTTAACTCAGTCACAGTTGGTTGATTTTAAACACTGATTAATTTTGTAAAAGACATGCATAAATTTTAATAATATTCGCCAACCAAAGATTTTTTTTTGAACGGACTTTACTTAATTTAATTTACATAACTTTGAAAAATCACCTTTCCGCCGCATCACCTAATTCCTATGCTCAACTTTAGAGGTCGTTGGTGGCATATTACATTCGTATATCGATGCTAATTTGCGAAAATGCGTCAATTTAATCAGTGTCAACAATAAAATTAATGCGTATCGTTTAAGTCTTGCCTATCTTAACTTATTGGTCGACCTATAAACTTTCCCGCTGTGCGTCTATGCTTATCATTTTCGTTACTCCTTAACCTAATTTACAAAGTTTAGTATGGACTAGTACTTTAGTATACGCTCGCTACATTGCTTGCCCGGACTTGTGTATTAAATCGACAAGTTCTTGTCTATGGAACACGCATTTTTTACACGCACGTGGTGGTGTGTGCTTCTAGCCAGTATAATTTATAAAAAAAATACTCATCAGCAGTCAGTGGTAAGGTAAGGTAAACATTATAGCCGTGATGTAGAGACGCAGTCGTAACATGTTTGACGTGTGTGTGTGGAGTTGATTTCCTACTCATCATACACTGTCTACGTCAATAGATAGATACTCTTTATTGCACACCACACAAAAAAATCAGTACAGAGAAACAATAAATTTAGGCGGTCTTATCGCTAAGAGTGATCTCTTCCAGACAACCTTCAGGTAGAGGAAAGTTTGAAAGAAAAAGTTATGAGGGGAGGCGGTGAAGAGTTTAGAATATAAGAAAGAAAAGTAATTTTATATTTAATATATTACATAATATATTATATATTTATTACATAGACACTAAAAAATGAAATAATATACATACTTACATATTGTTATAAATAATGATCATACATAATATAAATACATATAAGTACTTACACTAATTAATAGCCCTATTAATATGAATATGGATTTTGATACCAAAAGTGTTAGGAAAAGTAAAGAAAGAAGTACATCAAAGAAAAACATAGGAGAAAACTAAAGAAGTCCAAGAAGATATGTTTTAAGTCTAGTTTTGAAAATTTGTAGTGTTTCAGACTCAATCCACTGAGCCCGATCCTCGGCAATTATTTCTATCCGTTGCTTGCTAGCAGCAGAATATAATCATCGCTCCACCTTATAAGAGGGCGCCCTACGCTGCGTTTACCAAGTCGTGGTCTCTACTCCAGATCACGTCTACCCCATCGGTAATTCGGAATAGGTGACCAGCCCTCTGCCACTTCAGCTTGCTTCTCCTTCGAAATAGATAGATTACTTAAGATCTCTGTCGAATGACTTTATTTCTGATTTTATACTACTACCTACTTCTAAGTAACTATATTTTTTGACGTGGCTGAACGGCGACTAGAGAACAGTGCGGCTTATGTGTGCACAAACCTTTATGCTCGCTAAGGTTCAGGAGAGTTTCTTAATAATTAGGCCAAAATTTTTGTAAAATAACATTTACAAAATAACAGACAGTTTATTTCTCTAGCTAGATGATCACTAATCACGTGTTGGAAGGTCTACGCGACTTTTGCCCTGTCAACAAGTCCCTTGATAAGCAATGACGTCAGCATTTGACATATTTGACCGATAACTCCTGCATATCAACAGTAATGTTTTGCTAATTATTTGCAAATTAATCAGTAGTTATCATTTAGATTTGCGCTAATCCTCTTATTTTTCGCTTTCTCTTGACAACAGAGTTGGTGGAACAATCTAGTGTAGATGGATTATATGCACTTTCTTTAAAAATATACAAGAATAAGCTTAGATTTAAAATGTTATCTATATACATTCAAATAAATTACCGAATGCATGTAAGCGCATCACTTCAGAACGGCTGCACTTATTTGCCTAATTCTTTTTTGCTGTATTCGAGATTGTCAGGATAAGGTTTTTGTGTGGAAAGAAAAATGTAAAAGTTTCCTGATTTTTTGTTTTAGTTTTGATAAAACTTGAACATCCTTGTTCTATGAGATTTTTGCTTCTACGGACGCAAAAGAATGTCGCTTTTAACTGACTTCAATTATCTCTCTCAATTCGTCAGGATAATTTTTTTTTATGTATGTTCAGCGATCATTCGTTGTTACGTGAACTGATTTCGATAATTTTGTTTTTTTTGTTCAAAAGGGAATACTTTCGGAATGGTCCCATATACATTTGGTCAAGTTTTGATGATGGGATCTATAAGAAAATCATCAAACATTGCATGAACCCCATACCACGCCAACTGATTTTTATATCGATGTTATCTAGTATCTTCGGCGAATGTTAACCGATTTTGATGATTCTTTTCTTAATAGTTTATACTTTAAATATAGTATAATCAAAATTTTCGAAAAACAATTCACCTGAGTTCGGAAAAATAGGGGACAAAATTGGTGTTCAGCAGTTAACTTTTGTTTGCACTCTTGTGAATCGTTTGGTTGAGGATTTATCACTAAAAATAGATGACAGAACTAAAAACAGAGAGTAACAGAGTATTTTACTAAAATAAACGACTTGAAAAACCTTAAAATAATTTTTGGAGTTGGTGCCAGCCGATGAGGGTTAAAATGTTTTTATTTGCACCCACTCCAAAAGAAACTGATTAGGTCTCTTATGTGTTATTATTATCTTTAGCTTTTTAGTTATTCTGCTATTCGGGCCGGAGACAAATTCAACAAATCAAAGATCATATAAATCGGTCCAGCCGTTCTCGGGTTATAAATGGTGTAACTAACCCGACTTTGTTTTATATATAGATTTGTAATTAATACAATAAGTATTTGCGAAACGATCAGTGTTTCTTTCTCTATATCGAAATTATTCAGAGCATTAATCTGATAACGTTTTTATCACGATGTTGTTATAATTTGATGTAGGTTTACTTTCCCAGAGGGACACAACTAATCGTGGTTTCATAATAACGACTTCGAAAACCTCACAAGGAGGTTCTTCTTAATTCGACGCGTACAGGGTGTTGGATAGATTTAACGTAGGAAATGCTTCTACAGGTTTTTCTCATAAATATAATATTTTTAACACACTTTTATTAGCTACACTTGTAACTAACTGTAATCACATCTTGTAAGTAGTTTTTACCCTACTTCCAAATCAACTGACGTATCGGTTTGATCTGACATTCGGATGACGATACAGTAGTTGGACACCATCTCAATGATGTCAAATTATTGTATCAGATCGATGATCTGATGATAGAACCAGGAAGTGGATGGTGGAACTCTTCAATAGCTACTAGTAAGACATTCGTGTTTGGGATTATTTGATTCGTCTTGTCGAGCTCAATACATTTAAAGAGTTGGTTTAGTAAATATTTAAATTAAATCCAATAATTTTAATAGTCAGATACTCCTTACACTTTTTTGTGAAGGATAATACGCAATAAATAGGAATTCCTTATTTTAAAGTTTGCTTTCGCAACCCTATATCTATCTATCTGCCTGCCGTATCACCACAATATTATAGTTGCGTTTTTAATATCTTCGTCCCATCGACGCTGGATATATCTTGTTCAACTGCTAATTTACTATCATTATGGTAGACGATAATATTGCCTGCGTGTAACTAAATTATATATCCATTCATACCGTTATATTATCAACATTTTTAAAAACTTATCGCAAAGTTATAAAATCCTATAAGCGAATCAGCATAACAAGATAATTAGACACAGTTATAGTACTATTTATAGAACTTACTTTTAATTTACTGCCAAGATAATTTCCCATTTTCTAAGTATGGCTAAAATAATTAAAATATTAAGCTACTTATTCGGGGACGCGCGAACGAGGAGAATCGCTGGTCGCGGCATCTGCAAACTGCTCGGGCTAGGCTATTAGGCTTAACTTATTAGGCTTCCAATTTATTTTTAATGTTGATACCATCCACAAATAATCCCAAGACATTTACGTAAATAGATTGGCGGTGTTATCATCCCTATGTTAATTAAATCGCTATTGAATAGTAATTGAATAATGTAGTCTTAACAGTTTAAGTGAAGGCCAAATGTCTCAATAGAAGCCATTCATTTCATTGAGATTGAACCCACAGTCCCGGGGTTTCATTGAGCCATCAAATTTTTAGGTTTAGGAGCCTAGAGCACTACATAACAATTGACAACATTTCAAATATTTTACATACCAATTTTAATTGTTTATTTAAAACTATACTAAAAAATAAGGTATACATATATTTTCATTTGCATTTCTTTTCTTTCTTTCCTCTAAAATTAAATAATTAAAAACTGCTTATTCTAAAAGAGCATAGGTACAAGAGTGAGGTTGTGTAGACATGGTGCCATTGCCAAAATTAGTAGCTAACCAAAAAAAAAAGCTGCCACTGATGTCATAAGAGTTGGTGCTGTGACACTAAAAGCAACTTCCAAATATCGATATCTTAAAAAATAAAATGCGAAGAGATCTTTTTGTAAAAGACATCGCTTCACTACATTTTCTTTATTCATTTGCATGCATTTCCTTGTGCAGATATATTATCTCTTGTAAAGACTAAGCAACATGTTTGTCACGAAGCAATCCAGAGGGCCTAGTGTAAGTTTTATAACGTATCGCATAAATCAATCGAAAAGTTTTTTCGAAATAACGTTTACTTAAAAAAATGAAACTAAAAGAAAGTTTTAGTTTTTTTTAAGCTCACTATCGATAGTATACAAATATTTATAGTATTGATACATAATAGGTTATAAAACTCGAGCAACAAACGCAACAACATACGTCAAAGTGACAGCTAGCTTGAATCTGTGTTTTTTTTCTACACTCTGTTGTAAGACAATGGCGTATACGTGTGCTATGCCTATCTCGTGAAACTTTTCAGTTTTTTGAAATTTACTGTAAATTTAGGCCATAAAAAAATCTAAAAAAATACTTAACGTGTTAGGCATCGCTAAATCTCCAAATGGTTTTTAAATTTGTGTACCTTAATTTAAATGAAATGTTGTCAATTGCGCTTCGCAGTTCAGCTCATTCTTAAGTTTCTTCGCATTCCATCCTAAACTGTATGACAGTAAAAAATTAATGCCTAACCTATAGACTCCTTCTCCGTTTAGTTTCCGTGTTACACCATCATTAAAATCAGACCACCTCAGGCCACTGCTTGTCACAGGCCTTCCCTCCCCTAATTTGTCATTGAGCCTGATCCTCGGCTAACTCTTTTCGATCTGCTGCAAGTGCTTAGCGTGTGTATATCATCATCATCATCGCTTCACCTTATTGGACATATTTCCACTTTTAATTATAATAATACTCTACATATTCCCATGTTTGAGTATAGATAGATAGATAGATACTCTTTATTGCACACCATACAAGTAAAATACACATGATTTTTACAGAAAGATGTACAATTTATAAAAATATAAAATTGCAAAGTAGGTAACCACTTACACAAATTACTTAATAAAATTAGCGTTTGTATGTTTGCAATGAAAAAGATAAAAACGTATGTACCATGCAACAAATTTAACCACTTGTTCACCTTGACCTCCCAAATAGTTCCTATTTCGTTTGATTTCATACTTTATTTATGCCCTTCTGTATTAGCATGTCTTATCGAAACTACCCGAAAACATTAATGGGCCGATTTATTGTTAAAATGAATATTTATCATTCAGAGTCCAAAGGACGCGCACGCAATTTCCGTAAGTGAAATTAGTTTTGTATAGTTTTAACTTTTTGACTTCAAAAGTTGACGTTTTTGTTGCGCATAATATGTAACATAAAACAATAGACATGTATTACAGCAACCAGCATCCTGTATTAGTATAATATTTCCACAAGTACAGACAACAGCTCGTCAACCTACCACCAAACGTAAAATTTTCTCAATTGATATTGATCTCTACATGTCGGGCTTAAAGTTGAAAATCAGTTCAATGACCTTTAACTTTTTGTGTAGGTTGACCTGCGGTCGACTGTACATAATTTTTTTTCGTCTTTTTATCCGATTTTTTTTTATCTAATCGATCATCGAACCTTGAGTTCTTTGGTTTCTCAATATCCTTAGCTAGCTATGTATCAGTAACAGCTAATGCGATCTGCGCAGAACCGAAATGAACAGCTCATGAGAGAGGTGGCTATGCCAATATCCATTACCTTCTTTTCTTAGCGAACGTTCGAGCTGTGTCAATTGTGTTCGGCCAATTGTCGCTCTCGGCAATTGCTCCGTTCTTATCCACTTGCGCTCAGGAAACGCCGCAAAGGGACCGTGACTCGTTGATGCATCGATTGTCACTACATTCGCTATTATTAGCATGTACCCCATCATAGACGCTAGAAAAAATAATCGAAATACTTGGAAACTGGACTAGTATGAAGCATTGAATCAGGTAAAGGTTTTTTTTTATCCTAGATAATAGGAAACAAAGATATTAAAATAAGTCACAAGTTTTCAGCATATCTATCTTTAAAATACATGATTAAACAGAGAAGATAAGAATATTGCATTATAAAAAATTTGGTTTGGTAAAATGTGTAGATTGCGTAGAGAAAGGACACATTATAGTATCAAATATATGCACTTATGTATATTAATAAATAAAACGCGGTCTAAATTTGGAATAGACACAGCCAAATAAATTGTCTCCCATTCTTTAAGCTTCAACCTTCATTCGTCTTTATTGACCTATTAAGATCCAATTACGGATGCAGGCCTACCTCAAACACAAATTGGGTATAATATACTGAGAATATGCGTACTTATTATCACTAAAATTTAGTAAGATAACATCTGTTCCAAATTTTTTACGGTGATGTCGCAAAGGCCATATTCGGCCAACAACTCAAAGCGAACATAAAATCCTTGAATATGTAAAAAATACGCGGCGTGCCAATCCCCACCGAACTAATTGCGTTTAGTCGGATTGAATTTTGTTTAGCTTAAGGTTGACTACCCGATTGCCTTACTTGGAGACTAGTCGCCGAATGCCGAAGTATGTACGTGGCAAATCTTGGTGTTTACATGACATATACCTCTGTAAATATGAGCCAGAATACACCATTTGACATGATCTCGAAGTAAGGATTTAATATCCTTGTGTTAAGAGGTACCAGACAATGAAATCGTCAAGAGTGTCTGACAGCACGCAGAATTTGTATTTAAAAAAATGAAGTGCTGCGCCCCAACGCCAAAATCGGGTAGACATATTAAATATTCTAAGCGTTATTAGCAAAAATATTCTCAACTAGAGTCGATTGTTGTAACACGTATTACGCAAAATTCGTAAATCTTACGTAATTACCTACTAGCAATTGCTAATGTTACATGTTAGTTTGATACACTAAACTTGTCTGAAATGAATCAATTGTTGATGCTGATGATGATGAAAAATTTTATTTTTAAATATCTTAACACATCCAAACAGATTATTAATTTTCTTGATTTCTGAGGTGTTTTTTGGCCAAGCTTAGATTTGTTTAGGATTTAACACACTTACTTAGTCCTAATATGCCCTAACTTAAATAATATTTTGTCTATTGTCTATATTTCTAACTTAAATTAACTCTCCTTTACTTCACATCTACTTAACATCTTTGAGGGATAGACTTAAATGTCCTTTATCGCATAATGATACTTCGCCATCCATTCTATGTTGATGATCGTCGTTATCATCGAAAACTGTTATACACAGTTCATGGCTATACAATATTTTGTTTTTTACTAGCACGCGCACAAACTCTTAATCGTATGCTATGATCGGGCTTGTTGCGTTTTATTACGAATTAAATCACCAGTTCTTCGCACACATTCCGGTTTCTAGCCTTACCGTTATTTAGCTATGTTTGGCGGCAGACACCTGCCAAACACAAGTTTTTATATTCCTTGGCGTAGACAATTCAATTTACGCCGAGCATTCTCTATGCCTATGACATCAAGCTTAACACATTTGTGTTTTAGCGCTTATTTTGAATGAAATTATGTTTAAAATAGTCACGCTTTTTAACGTAAACTTGAATTTCTTCATTACGTTTAAAATAATGATTACATGTGGTAAATGTAAGCTTCAAGGTTTTTCCCCAAAGAGTTTATGTAATAAGGATTTATTGCAGCTGAGTCTAGCTCAAATAAAAGTCTGGATTTTTGCGTTTTGGATTGAGCTTTGGACTAATTCTGCATTTTACGTGTATTCGTTTGACACTTCTCTGTTGTGTATTGTATTATGACTAATTTCCTTATTTAGACTCTAGAGATTTCTTTAGATTAAATAGATGACCTCTGGCATAATTCATGTAATACGCAGAATATACTCGTAAAAATCTAAGGACAGTATTTTACATAATAAATTCTTGCAAATAATGTTACCTAAAGTGGTCGTCCTTACTCAGATGTTCTTTAATTCGCCACATGCAATCAAAATTACATTTATGTTAATTTGTTATGGGAATTGTAGATTTTATTATGCTTTAATTAATTGAATTGCATTTTAATGTGAGTTGTTCTGTATAAAATATATTTTAAGCCTCGTAACCAGGGGTCAAATGTTTTTTTGCATCCAAAAGGTTGTAAAACAAGATGTCAGAGGACATCGGGCGTCGTCGCTCGCCACGATATGTATAGAAATTCGAGTCGCAAGACATTTGTCTCTTAGTGAATACGTGGCTTTATTACCTTATCTGTTCTATATTATCTTTGTGTTTTTGGCAATAACATACCTAAATGATGTCTTCGCAATTAACCTAAATTACTTTTTGTCATCTTACATTAGCAGATTCAGATATCAGTGTAGTATTGTCATCATTCAGCCATCTACAACTTGTGTTTTTAAACTATAGTTTCCAACACGAGAATGCATTAAAACTCTCGACGTCACAGCTGCCGAAAATTAAATGTTCTGATATTTACACAAATAAATCTAGTTCATTGTTATCTTAAAACAAGATGTGAACCTTTATAACTCAATGCCACAAAGGTATCAAATCTAAATGTATCAATTAAGAGCCAGCTGATACCCGTTTTGGAATCAGATGCCCAACCAATAGTAGGTTACTAGCAATTCATATAATTTCTGCATAATCTTAAGAATACAGACAGTGTTCGAGCTAATTGTACTGTCAATTATAGTCAGATCAAGCGATGAACCAAATTCTTGACGTGTTGTTAAGTGATGATTACATGAGCATGGAATATTTGGTTGAACGACATTTTCTCCGAAACCATTACCCCATTAACTTAATAATTTTCAAGGAATAGGAGATATTATGTTACATTTATTTCGAAATTGATCATTTACACATGCCAGGAACTCATGTTTGGTTGCCAAATCACTGAAATTTGATTTGACACGTGCTTACTTCCTCAAGATATTAGTTTTTATCATCATACTCATTAAATTGTTTGTTTTGTAGATTATTTGCAACTTCTTGAGTTCCCGTTAGTTGACGTGTGACATGAATTGTTAAAAGTGATCAAAAATGGCGATCATTACCGTTTTCCTCTACTCGACTCTACCTGTCCTAAAACAGTAATTCATCGTTAATAAACAATTAACTTTTAATTTACATCAACATTGAGGGTCAGTCCGTTGATTCCCTATTTCTTTACGTACGCTTCGATCATTGGCATTACTGTAATAGGGCGCACGCATGCGTGGCCAGCAATCCGACTCAGTTCTGCGCCGAGTCCGTGCCCGCGCCGACGTCCAACGCCATTGCGCTGCAACCGCGACGCACGCGCCGATGTTATATAAAACTAAGATTTACCCTAGCAATTCGGTCCCAAGTGCATTTCAATACAACCCACATTCCACAGTGTATTCCAATAGTGTTATCAAATAATAGTGGTAAGCGTTTCCTCCATCTATCATCCGTAATGAAAATCATTCGCGCCGATTTCACTTTCAGAACCGATTCACGATGTGTGACACGAAAAACGTTTATTAAATTGACTAGTTGGCGGACCCCTATATCATATGATAGAGTAACTGCTTTTACGATTCATCACCCTAGTGTGTGACGTTTGTTAACATTTAACTTCGTTTAAATATTCATATCTGATCTTGTAAAATTTATGGTTTCTGATCTATGACGTAGATAACAATGGAAACGAAATGTGTGAATGAGAAATAGAGTGTAAACACGTAAGGTGGTTACTATTTAGTTTCTTCATGTTTGCTAATCGCTCCGCGAATACTTAACCTGTGGTTTATTATGTATGCCACTCGGTGCAATGTATGCGTCGACTGTAGAATTTTCGCGCTCACGATGCGATGGATGCCATACGTTACGTGTGATACAAACGCAATTTTAATTGTTCCTATCCCACTGGATTGCAAAAGTTTCACTTGTGTGTGGAGTGCATTTTCATTAACCTGATATATTTTAATTGAAATGATCTTTTGTCGGGATATATGATTTTGGGGCTATACATACTTGCCTGAATTTATATTTTCGACCACCGTGACGACCTCCGTAGCCGAGAGGCGAGAATGCCTGAGAAAACTTGGTGTCGCTATCTCTGAGGTTCCGGGTTCAATTCGCGATCGTTCAATGTAGAAATTACTCTTCTATATTGTCACGGGTCTAGGTGGTTTGGTATGGTTGTTTCTGATTACTGTTACACAAGTACCTACTTAAGATACTTATCTTAAGATCATAGCAATGTATGTGATGTACGATATAAAAAAAATCTGTTCTTCATTATATTCTTCTTTATATTTCCACATAGTCAAAAAAGTCTTTTGTCATTTTCAGTTTTCTATAGTAGTTAAAAACTTATATAATTATGTAGTGATAATCTTAGAAAAGAGTTAAAGTATAAAATTTTTAACGTTTTGGCTCAATATTTGCGTTTCAACATTATATGTATGCTATTTTCGAGACTTGACAAACGACATAAGAACAGTTTGAGGAAAAACTAACTAATGAAGTTTTTTTTTTCGTTGTATGTTATGATGACTTATGATTATGCACTTGAAAGTCGTTTAGTAAAAAACTTAAGAACTACCTCAATATTACATCCGAAATGAGTTTGTTAAAATTTTACTGTACCTACTCACAATAATAGAAAATCGTGGTTAACTGACCTCAATTATTTAATTGTATTCTCTTTATTTTACGGTTGTAAATGAAAGCCATGCAGAAATAGACAACTTTCATCTAACGGTAGTCTGACAGACGTAAACCATCTTAAATAAATTGTTAATATGGGAAGTAAACATGTTTGCTCAGCACCAAAATGCTAAAAGTAGAACTCATGTTTGACAAAGTCAAAAAAGTTGTATGTTTTTGACGTAGATTTGTTTAGCCACTTCAAAATGAATTAAAATATATAGAGACGATTAGATAAAGAAGTTGCAAGGTTAAGTGACATTTAAAACAATAAACAAATTAACCCGTAGATAACTTAAAATTATAAATTCTTAAATAGCTTTTTTTCAAACTTGTTAGTGATCAAACTAATGATAAAAAATATACTACGACTATTCAAATCAAATGGCTTCTGCCAATAATAATAAACGTCATTGAAATGAAAAGTTACGAAAGTAAAAAAATAATAATTAAATGTCTCCTAAAATTGTATAGACTCTTACTCGGTACGGTATAAATATTAAAATGAATCATGTGTTAAACCAAAATAAATAAATAAATAAAACATGTGATCACTTATCGTATTATTATGTTGTACCTTTGTCGAAGATAAGCTACAATACAAGTTTGTTTTTTTGTAAACGATAAAGAATCATTTTTTATTTATTATAAAAACCAATAACATCACTTAGGCGTCTTTACAGTTGAAATAAACTTTGTTACTACAAATAAAATCTTTTTGTTTGATAAGTTTTATGTTTCCAAGCAGTTTAGATGAGAGTCTGTCTCCAAGCCTATAAATAAACAATTAGATTGAGTTCAGGTATTAGTAATAGTTAATTTGCGTACAATGACAGAGTAGGTGAACCTAGACCTACTACGTTGCTTTATTTAACTACCTACTAGCGTATGCTAATCAAATGTTGACCCACCAATAATCGTATTCACAACTCCAATTTTTCGTTTGTAATTTGAAATGAAATCATCATTATTTTCAACGATACTTCAGTACACAAATTCAAACAAGTCCACCCCAAAATATCACATAAAATACTGTGTTGAGTCTGAGACCTCAACCATTATGTGTCAAGTTTGTGTTTTTTGTGTATCCTTAGTAATCTTGCACCTTCTTGTTTAAACATTTCTTAATTATATATATTTTGTAAATAGCATCTGTTGCAAATGTAGGTATTCCATAGCATAGCTATAATCTTATACAGCAAAGTCTATTGTGAGATCACGCCACTCAATGTCAAAGTTCATCTTTTAGCTTGTTCCGCGCGCACTTCTCGTGCATAATCTTACCGTTGCTGCCGCATGATGTAATGTCAATATCAGTAGAATAATTATCCAGTGTTGTCAACCATTGAGCGATCACTGTTAATCCACACACACCCCCTAAGATTCTGTACGTTGTTCTAGTAACTAGATCTACTATCACGTGGGTGGTGTGATGCACGGAAATAACACTACGTAGAGAAAAGTATGCAACTCAGAGATCAAGACCATCTTCTTCTTTGTATAAATCAATGGTCTTCCTTAGTTAGATTCTGGCGAAAATCCGGCGATTTCCACGACATTACTCGTCGACAGTCTCATGCTGACTTTCTTAAAAGTCTTTCAGTACGACATTGTTAATTGATTTAGATTCCTGAATTGACCTCCTAGAATTGTCTTTGTCACTGCTCAACATAGGCCCCCCCAGATATAATTATTAGTGTATTCTCTTATAATTCGTAAAGCCGTAAATTGTATTTGAACTGTCTATCTGTTCTCAGGTGCTACTAAATTATCCTGTCTCATAATGTCGCTAATTACTGTACACAGATGAACTGAACTGAACTTTTCCAACCGATTGTGTTAACGAACAGCGAATGTGATATTGGTATTTTTTTTATAATTATTGTTAACTTTATAACATACTAAGACTAATGAAACAAAGACTCAAATCTATGTTATTAGTCATAAGTAAATCATAAAAATTGTTTGTCCTTCTGTAAGCCCTGAAACAAAGGTTGAACAAAACACGTAAGAAACAAATAGCTTTGTTGAAGACCTAATTGAAAACAAAGAAGCAACAGGTAAACAAGCTCATTATCGTTCGTGCTCAGCACACCAAATTTGACGTATAATGCCAATGGCCACTGATTTGGTCATGGCTTGGAGAAATGGTATTTGCAAACGTTTGCTCTCGAGTATTCCGTATTCAGGTTACACGCCTCATGTGCCAGCCCGCTCAGTGCACTGGCCATCCACGTTTCCCTCGCAATTCTTTCAACAGTGTCATCAATTTGATTATGAACTTTGTTCCATACCACAACTGTTTTATCGACTACCAATTAGGTCGTATTAATTATTGTTTGCGATAGCAGTGAATTAATGCTTTAGTTTATCTATCACGCATGAGACTTCGGTTCGTACACTCGGGTCACATCGATTACTCTCGAGGAATAACATATCGGCCGAGTCGATTTTCGAACCAGTAAGCGTTCGCCTGTCGTGGAGGACATTTGTGTCTACGGTTCTAAAGTCGCCGAAATCGGAAGTAATATCGATACTAAATTCCTTCTAGATACAACCGCATCTGAATAATTTGTTCGTTGTACCGGAAAACCGTCAAAATTAACGGTTTTAGTGAAAGTTGGAATTGGACGTTTGGTGATGTAGTTGAGCTGAAAAGTTGGAACTGCTCGAGCATGGATACGATAATAAACGTGTGGACGGTGGTGGAGAATATCCGTGTGGCCAGCGGTGCCGCCGAATTGGCCATCTTCACCGCTATTCTCTACTGGTTCTTCACATCTAGGTTCGTACACAGCACTTTCTATTTTATATACAGCGTTTGAGGCATTTTCTATTTCGTGTCGAGCAATTTAATAATGTTGTCAAGGAAAACAATTTAATCTCATTCATCTCTCATTTCATTGATATCTCATTGGTCTTTTATAAATTATAATCCGAATTATTAAAAAAGTAATCTCACCTTGACACAGATAATCATTTAATTTACTTATCACACCTTATTTACAGTCATAATTGTCACTTTTTTAAATTAATTTCATGTCTTGATATCAAAAATTTCTCCAATTGATTGCAATCTAACAAGTCTCAAGTTCCAAATTAATAAAACTGCAGTAGCTTCTTTGGTGTCCATGTATAATTTTCAGTCATTCGCTCGTTGCTTCGATGCATTCATCACCATTTAAAAATAAAATGTCTCCGGCGTAAACTTGCCCGAGAAAAAAGGTAATAACTGCCCGAGTACTGATACTTTGTGGGCAACTTTAATTAGTTGTTTCGTCCTGAATGGGCACTCACCTGCAGAAATGGCAGATGCAATTTACTCAATTATAGTAAACGCGTTGCGGTTTCTTCTACTATGAAATTAAGAATAATACACGTCTCTCGCTTTAGATGAGTTTGTAATGATGACATGACAGGCAGGTTGTTCGCGTAAAGTAGTGCAGAGATCTTTTGAAATATCTTTAAAAAAAAGTTGAAATACATTCTATCGTCTTAATATAATGTAAAATTATACACAAACATACGAAAAATTACGCGTAGGCAACTAATTTCAATATGGCGTGATTTTGAACTAATTGTCTATTGGCCACATAAAGTCTTGCTATTTTTTGTTCGTAAATATTTACACATAATCCTCTTTTGTTAAATATATTTATGTCTGTTTTTGTGGGGAAAATATTGGACAACAACATTTAAATAAATTGTTTTCCTAGGGTTCGGACTTCGGGCTCGATCCCTTCCTAGTCAGGTCAATTCAAAAAGCTACAAAAATGTTATAATAGATGTAAGCTTTAAGTAAAGTTTATTTAGCGAATAAATAAATTATTTAATCTTAAGCTAATTAAATACCCTCCGTCCCGCTACATACAGCGCATACCTTACAGAGTAAAATGTCATTTATTTAGAGCGGATTTATTTACAAGTGTTTAAACCTGATTTCCAACCATTTTTTTACCTTTCAAAAACGAGTAGAAATCGGGTTTCTACCCAAAATGGGGATAAAAATGTACATAGGATAATTTATATTCCTTTTCTGTGTTTAACCGTAGGATAATTTATTTATTCATCTCTGTTTTAATTCTAAAACCTATGAAATTGAAGTGTGTGGGCTAAAATACTAGCTGCCTCACAAGGTAGCTAGTTTTTTATAATTATGATAATTAGTGCCATTATCATCACATAAACCAAGTACATCACTACCAGCAATATGAGGTTTTGCGGGAAAAGCTTGACAATTTATTAATTAACCATTGCCCCATGTCCCGCAATTTTTACGCGTAGTTTCCATTTTACGAAATTTTAATTTGCAATTTGCTTATTTTTATTACACTAACCGTAACCTGTCAAGCTCAAACCAATATGTGTAACAATAAAATTTTCATTGTGTCTTGTTTCCGTGGCCTGACGAATTTTTAAAAAAACTTTATATCACCAAAAGTATGTGTATTACCTAATAAGTTTACATTATATAGAGACAACGGTGGTGTCCGTGGTGAGGTTGCACAGCGAGCTATGGAAAGGGCTATGCTCGGCGTTACTTTGCGAGATCGAATCAGGAATGAGGAGATTCGTAAACGAACAAAAGTTGCCGACATAGCCCAACGGATAAGCAAGCTGAAGTGGCAGAGGGTGGGGCACATAGCACGTAGAACTGACGGCCGATGGGGCAGAAAGGTTCTGGAATGGAGGCCACTTACCGGCAAGCGCAGCGTAGGACGTCCACCTACAAGCTGGACAGACAACCTGGTAAAGGATGCAGGAAGCCGCTGGTTCGGGCCGCTTTCAACCGGCTAATCTGGAAGTCACTGGGGGAGGCCTATGTTCAGCAGTGGACGTCCTATGGCTGAAATGATAAACCGTGGTGTCGTGTTGGGATGGCCGTAAAGAATACGTCACACTTCCCAACCGTCAATAGGAGACGTGTCGTAAGAGGCGACTAATTCCTGTAGCGCAAGACGGGCAGCAGCGTCTTCGTGCGAAATCTTATTAAAAAAACTGCGCTCGCCAACCCGCCTGCCAAGCGTGGCGAGTACTGGCAATTCCTCCCATGATAAGTCATTGGTGGGTCTTTGTTTAGCAGAGGACGTCCTATGGCTGACATGATATAGAGAGAACAGTAAATCTACTTCTTGTAAACCTGAAATTCGAGGAAGAAACCAATAAGACACACAAATTCATCGATATTGTAAACACACATCGACCAGTTTACAAACAAGTTACATTAATAAACTTAAGTATTTACCTACATTCAGACTGAACGTGCAACTAGTTGTATAATTGTATAAACCGCTATGTATTAATTAATACTAATATTTACAACTGACTTGATGGAATGACTTAATGACCACTGTGAGTCATGTTGAGGTATAATTATTATAAATATCAAAATATATTTAAAGAGCTCTTTCCACTAAATACAATTTCAACCCTCGACGCAAACAGAGGGATGTTATAAGCTTTATCAAAGTTCGCGTCAGACATAATGGGTAGAATTTCCAAAAATCATTCCTTAGTGGATGCCTGCACTGTTTAAGATATCTCTAGGTCCAGAGCGGTTTGGGCTGTGTGATGATATATCTCCCAGTCAGTCAGTTTACCATTTTATATATATAGATATAGCCAGTTTTGTCTTGACTAATGCTACAATATTAATAATGACATTGCTATTGTATACAAGATCGTCCTTGCGACATTCAAATTAAACGAATCATTATACAAAAATACGTCATATACTTTGACATATTATTTGGCTTTTTTGAAACTAGCTGTCCCGGCGTACTTCGTACCGCCTCTACAATTTTTTTTTCGTGAATATTTCTGTGTTTTTTTATAGATATTCTGCTATTCGGGGCGGAGACAAATTCAACAAATCAAAGATCATAAAAATCGGTCTAGGCGTTCTAGAGTTATCAAATCAAATAAAATCACTTATTTCGGAATCATGAATGGTGTAACTAACCCGACTTTGTTTTATATATTATATAGATTATTTTCAGGTGCACACTGCGCCTTTTGAGCATCAGCGATCGCAAATTAAAACTGCCACTAGAACTTAATTTAAATCGCGTAAAAATAATTAATTATGCAATAAAATAGTCCCGAAAACAACCGTGCATGGAATTAATGTTTTCAATTTAATCTAAAGCTTTCGTTAAACTCTTTATCTTTCCAATATTAATACTTAAAACCTTTTTTGTTTACCTACTTTTATTAGCTGTCTTATCAAAGTTATAAATTAAATGTTAACATCATGGAACAAGGATATTAAAAGAAAGTTGGCACGAAAGTCTTGAATGTAATAAGGTCATCATGTCAGCCTATTGCAATCTACTGTTGGACGTAAGCCTTCTCCAAAGAGCGCCAAAGAAATTTTAAAGAAATACTGAAATAATCTATAAATATTAAAAGTCGGGTTGGTAACACCATTTATAACTCGAGAACGGCTAGACCGATTTTTATGATCTTTGGTTTGTTGGATTTGTCTCCGCCCCAAATAGCAGAATAACTATAAAAAATAAAATAAAAATCTGTAGGGGGGGGGGGGGGTACGAAGTTCGCCGGGACAGCTAGTAAGTACATAAAATAAATCCTCTTATATGTTGTATTGAATTCAATCCTATCTAACTTAAGTTTAATAACCTTAGAGATCCAGCTAGTAATTTATATTCATTTCACTTATCGTCACTTAAATTATTCAAAAACTTCTACCTATTCAAAATGATGCAATAATGTAGGTATTTAAGTATAAAAATTTACAACATATGTTTTGTAATTAATTCATCCCTAATGTTAGAAAGCGCAGTGTAGGACGTCCACCTACAAGGTGGACAGAGAACCGGGTAAAGGTTGTAGGAAGCCGCTGCATGGAGGCCGCTCCAACCTGCCTATCTGGAAGTCGCTGTGGGAGGCCTTTGTTCAGCAGTGGACGTACTATGGCTGAAATGATGATGATGATGTTAACAAGTTTATTGGCCTTAGATATGGCGACAGTTTCTTTTAATTCTTGTTTAGTTCGGACTTCGGAAACTCTTTATCACGGACAAATGTAATTTTATTGCGCGTTGATAATAGAGGTTTTTGAACTTTATTGTGCACTGTTTTGCACTTTGATAAGACAGTAAACAGAAACAATACCAATGCTTGTTTGTAGGGATAATATCAATGTCAATGTCAGATACAAAAAGTCGTCTATTGTGTTGTTCTTAGGCTATAATTGTCTAAGATTGACAAAGAATATGTAGTTCCTAACCTACTGTGTTTAAATTCTTTTTTATATTATTTCTTATCGCAAAATGTTGTTTTGTGTGTACTTGTCTAAAGCTGTTATAAACCTAAGCCATATTAGTACGAGAGCCCACGACCAAAATTTTTGTCTCATAGCAATACGGCCAAAACCGCATCAAATCGATAGATACGATTATCCTGAACTCGAAAATACCAATATCAGACATTTTCCGCGTAGCGTTTGATCTGACCGAATTTTCAAAATTGTCAAAGAATTTTACCGAACTGCATTATAGCAATATGTCTGATTTGCAGACTGTAGTTGAATGATAGTTCTGAGATACCGGAAACATATTTTTCAGACGTTAGTGGTGTAGCGCAAACCCGTAAAATCACTTAAAAAAATTAAAAATGAGACAAAAAAAATGTCTCATAGCAATACGTCTGAAAATCTTTTTTATTAGTAAATTTTGGTTATTTGATGCGAACAAAACAATTTTCAGACGGAAATGTGAACGCATTAAATTCTGAGACCGTTTTGAAAATGTTAACAAATTTTACCGATCGGTATCATAGCAATATGTCTGAAAATTGTTGGACATGATAAAATAAGTTGTCCACATGTGCAAAAAATGTATATCAGACAAATTAAGTGTAGCACCTTCTCTATCAGACAACTTTTCGATACTCAGATATCTTTTAAAAATCGTATTGAGGCATCTTGAATTTTCTGTGACAAACCAATGAATACGCTGAGGCTGTTGAAATTAAATACTGATTGATTTGATAGTTTTGGTTTTATTTAAAGCACACTTGAGTAACTTTTACAAAAGAAATAAGTAATGACATCTGTCATCTGTCAAAGTAAATATAATAGACAAGGGAGATTCTTGAATATCTATGAAGGCTGTAAATTTAAAAAAAACATTTAACAGAGGCGCCGGCCAGGCGACTCCGAAACGTTATTTTCGTTTTTGGGAGTATATGCTACACTTAAAGTGTCTGAAAACAGGTTTTTGGTAATCATGGCAGCAAAACGAAAAGTTGAAAAAAAAAATTATCCGTATTGCTATGATACAGGTCGGCTAAATTTGTTGACATTTTCAAAAATGCGCTCAGGCTATATGCTACGCGCAAAATGTCTGAAAACAAACTTTTTCGTAATACAATTATAAAATCTATGTACATTTTCACTATCAGACGTATTGCTATAATACCGACTGTCTTTTTTTTTTGACACAGCAGAAATGGCCTCCCACGCAGTTGCTACACTTTTGACCGTTACTACACACCTAGTCGGGTTCAGAATCATACAATCTAACGATTTTATAGGGTTTTTGCCGTATTGCTATGAGACATGGTTTTGGTCGTGGGCTCTCGTACTATATGTACTGTATACATTTTAATTATGGACCAAATAATATTTGTATGTTACTTAATAGCATATTTTGTGTGTGACTGACTATAACATTTAATAATATCTTAATGTAATAACTCAAGATAATGCAAATAAACAATTGAGTTTGAAAAAAAAATGGAGTCTGAGTTTAAGATACTTACAAGTAAATATACATGGTCTAAGTGTGTATATTGCATAAAAGTATATCTTAATACTTAATATATTATAATTAGTTTTGTAATGCAAAATATTTTAACGCGATTATTTCTTTAGACTTTCCACTCCGCGTGAGAACGGCTATCTCATCTAATTACCTAATCCTTTAAACCTCAAAGGCGGTGGCGAAATGGAACTTAATGTTAAGCTCATTAATTACCGCTAATACTACTGCTAATACTTATAAAGTCTTTTGATTACATCAAAAATATTAGTTGTTTTTCATAAACGTGTCCTTTTTGGGTTCCGATATTTATTTTTTATTAGCGACCGAGTTAGCGTTTAAAAATGTAAAAAGTGTCGGTAAAAATATTCATTTAAGCATAACACAAGTTACACAAGCAATGACAGAATTCGTGTATTCTAAGATTATACATCTCAGAACTTCTGGGATGTAAAATCTTAGTATGAACCTAGTCCCCATAGTGGGAAACTTTGTAGGTACCTAAGGAACTATAATTATTAGGTAGTGTTTAATCAATGTATATGTAACTATTGAGTTCATTTCATACATACGATGATTCATAATTTCAACATTCATGTTTATAAGATAACACCTGTGCATACCTTATTTTAAAGTTACATACTGAGTATATTTACTAACTGTAATAATTATCTACTCTCCACTATAGTTATTTGTTTCTACATTCTTTATTTCTGACATCGTAGTGTGAAATAAGAAAAAATATATAAATGTAAACTTTGACCGGTAGCTAAAAACTTTCAGATGATATAGTTAATAAAAATAGCCGAAGATTGGTTTCAATGCATGGCATCATCGTACAGCGTGTATGATTTAAATCATAGTTGTTATATCATTATCACATCCATTGTACTTCGAACCATTATAGCTCGGAAATAGGTTTCAGACTTGAACTATTATAATACAAAGAATATAATAATGAATGAAGTTGATATTAACTTATCGCCCTTTACTCATCATTGTTAAACTTGCTTGAGAACTCATTGATGTGGATTATCTATTGATGAAAGAATAACAGTCTCAGCCTGTCCGTCTTAGTTTGCCGCGATATCGTTGTGAAAACATAATATTATAAAGTCATATAGAATTCAATTTGCTTACAGTAAAGGTACGGGCTACGCTACTGAGACTGTAACTGCGACACGAGTTAGGACTTTAACTTGAATAAGTAAATTTTATTTAAATAAATAAAACCGACTTGAAAACACTAAAAAGCAACAAAAACATTCAAACTCTGATCAGCTTGCTTTGCTTGGGTAACATAGATACAAGAACCACGACCCAAACCATTATCTGGGTATATATTTTGCTATTTTATTATTAAAAAGCTCAGAGATGTCTGAGATGAGGCTTGGCGCTAAAATTAATAAGAGAGAGGGTGAGGGAGAAATCAAGATGAAAATGTATGATATAATAAAGTAGGCCCTGTAGTTGGCGGCGGATAGGTACTTAGACTTTTGATATTGAATTCAACCAGTCTATCTTCGTATAAAGAAAGCCTACGCCCATCATCATCATCATTTCCGCCATAGGACGTCCACTGCTGAACATATTGCCCATTGACTTCCAGATTGGCCGATTAAAAGCTGCCTGCATCCCGTCCGTCCAATACGCCTATAGCGATTTTAAGTGCTTTTTGAAGTATAACATCTAACCAGGGTTAATCTTTTGTTTCAGCCGTGTCGCCGACATGCTGGAGTTGCTCGGCGAGCGCGTCGGCGGCTGGTGCGGCGGCCGCGAGTCCAGCGGCTCGCTGCGGCAGGCGGTGCGCGCGCGCCGCCGGCACCACAACGACATCTACGCGAAACTGGACACCATTACCGCGGTACGTGGAAAAAAATATTGATACAGTGCCTTGACCAGCCTTTTATGCCTCCGGCGCGAGCTACGACTACGCCCATGCATGACCCAAAACATGATCTGGTCTAGTCATTTCTGTGCCCTGTGCCAGAGCACCGCTGATACCAGTTACATACTGGATAGAAAGACGGTACTTTATTACATAAAAAACGTAAAAGGTTCTTAAAAACAAGACAGTGTACAGCAGTCAAGCGTCATTATGTCCAAAAGCGAAAATATGATATGTTTAGAGCTAAGATGAAACTTAAAACTTCTATAGGATTGAATCTAGGGCATATGCTGCTTGAAAGCATGGTCAGCACAAGAGTAGACTAGAGTGAAATGGGTGATGTATACTAAACTAACAGCAAACATCCCTTGCCTCACTATCCGGTATGGCAGAAGCACCTAAATATTTTCCTGAAGATTCCAGTCTACTTAAAGCTTCTTGTTTTCTTGTGTAAACAGGGCGGGACAGATACTGACCATTCTCGTTAACAATAAAGGCATCTGACGACCAGGTGAATGACCTGCGAATGCGACCAAGATTGGATTTTTTAAGTTACTTGCTGACCAAACTGCATTCTGTTTAGGAAAAATTTAAGCTACAGCTCTATTATTTTTCTCTTTAACCCCACCAGGGTTATTGTTAGATATGCCACGTAATAAACAAATTAACAGTTCTTTGATTTTATCAATTATTACACATGTAGCGAGGTCACTATTAAAAACGCATTTTGACTTATCTCCTTTGTGCTTTATCTATTATGAGCGGTGCTTCTCATAACATGACTAATTGTTATTATATTAAGCATCGTATTAATATAACTAGCGGTGCTTGGATCATAATAAAAACATAATGTTTGCCTTTGTGTGAGAACAGTAGCTGACCATCTGTTACACGGCTCATTAATTAATTAATTAAATTAGAAAAGCTATTTGTATTGCATCAAGTAAGCATTTAGCAGGCAGTACCCCATCAAAAATCAATTAAAAATAAAATTTTACGCAGTAAAGAGTAGGGTTGACCCAAGCTGCTAGGAGAATCTAAGGTTTGCATCTGTCATCGCCAACCATCACTCTTCTCCCTCCTAGCTGCGACAAGTGAAGTTATTACATTCGGTTTCGATAGCCATCAGACCTCCGTACCCCTTAGAATTTAGTCAGATTTTTGGATCATGACTGCATAATGGGCTAGTTTCCTTAAAAAATCTAATTATTCCGTCAGTTAGATTAACAGAACATATTGGACACGTATTTTATCTTTTTTCAATGAAACAAAAAATAATAAAGATATAGCCCGTTAAAGTTGTCGTGACGTCACGTGCTCCCATTCCCAAACTTTAATGCGCTTTATCTTCGTGATTTTTTGTATGATCTACAAAAGGAAAAATATGGGTCCAATATTTTTTGATAATCTAACTGACGGACTAAATAGAATAATCTTTTTTTGACCTAGGATACTAGCATATTGTTATCTAAATGAGTAAGTTTCCTAATGAAATTATACCTCACCGCACCTCTTTTCTCATAGCCAGCCATCGCCTCTTAAATAAATTTACCAGATACTTTATTTACAAGTTATTTACTAATAACTTATAATTTATCTCGCGCATCAAAATCCATTCATACAAGTTTGGCTAGGTTCTAATGAACAGATAATACGATTCCAAACATACGCGTTATACTAAAGATACAATTGAAAAAATATGTTGTTGACTGCTATCGTTATTTATTACTACCTATGTTTATGTAACTGCGTTACGATTTACATACAGGCAAGAGACCCACTTTTAAATGTTCTTGATTTGACTGATATATTGCCGTATAATCGTTTTATTAATGCGGGAACAATACTTTATCATGTAGACTGAGGGTGCCTTTCTACCAGGACTGTGCGGAAAAAATAAGAAATGTGTCAAACAAATGACAAACGCGCGGACCCCGCTTATTATTTTTATTTATAAAGTCTAAAGATCTCATTTTTAAGCTAAATGATAGTGTAAATACTACATACATCGAGGAGTATAACTTGCTATGCACTATGCTTGGCGTTAGTGGACTATGAGAAGGCCTTTGATTCGATCGAGACCTGGGCAGTGCTACAGTCTCTCCGGCGGTGCTATATTGACTATCGGTACATCGAGGTGCTGAAGTGTTTATACAAAAACGCCACCATGTCGGTCCGAGTACAGGAGCAGAGCACGAAGGCGATTCCTCTGCAGCGCGGCGTAAGGCAGGGAGATGTTATATCTCCGAAACTGTTCACCGCTGCATTGGAAGACGCCTTCAAGCTCCTGGAATGGAAAGGATTCGGCATCAACATTAACGGCGAGTACATTACTTACCTTCGGTTTGCCGACGATATCGTGGTCATGGCAAAATCGCTTGAAGACCTCGGCACAATGCTCGATGGCCTTAGTCGAGTTTCCCAACAAGTAGGCCTTCGGATGAACATGGACAAAACAAAAATCATGTCCAATGCCCATGTTGCGCCCTACCCAGTATCAGTTGGGAGCTCTACTCTCGAAATTGTTAGCAAATATGTCTACCTGGGACAAGTGATCCAGTTGGGTAGGTCAAATTTTGAGAAGGAGGTCAATCGTCAAATCCAACTCGGCTGGGCAGCGTTCGGAAAACTACGTAACGTTTTCTCGTCCAAAATACCTCAGTGCCTAAAGACGAAAGTCTACAACCAGTGTGTGTTACCAGTGATGACATATGGAACTGAAACGTGACCTCTCACTGTGGGCCTTATAAGAAAGCTCAAGGTTGCACAGCGTGCTATGGAAAGGGCTATGCTCGGTGTTTCTTGCGAGATCGAATCAGGAATGAGGAGATTCGTAAACGAACAAAAGTTGCTGACATAGCCCAACGGATAAGCAAGCTGAAGTGGCAGTGGGCGGGGCACATAGCACGTAGAACTGACGGCCGATGGGGCAGAAAGGTTCTGGAATGGAGGCCACGTACCGACAAGCGCAGCGTAGGACGTCCACCTACAAGGTGGACAGACGACCTGGTAAAGGTAGGAAGCCCGGCCAATCTGGAAGTCACTGGGGGAGGCCTATGTTCAGCAGTGGACGTCCTATGGCTGAAATGATGAAATATTACATGAAAAAAATGGGAAAGAGAACAAGAAGTGTTGTAGAAGTGTTGTAATATCTTCTGTGCTACTCATTTTCGTCTTCCAAAAACGGGCAACATCTTTTCAAAAAGTGACCAGTGAGCTTTACTTCAGTAAGACGTCAGTGCTGTTTCTCCATTCATTGTACACCGACTAATATAGCAAAGATAGAAGTTTCTTTAAGAAGTCCGCACAACTGAAGTGGAACCGCACCCTTATGGCAATGAACTCCATAAACACTTGACCTACGTCAAGAATCATAGCCCTTGGAGTGCTACGTCACTTTCACTCAGTTGCGCGACCTCTAAAGCCATCTCGTCCAATTGCCACACCCTATGTAGGTAGTTACGTTCAACTCAAGCTGTACATTTCCTGTATATGCTGAACTTTCATTACAAAGCCGGTCCCTTTAGTGAGAGTGCAGCTTAAAATGGAAATGTGTAACTTGATTTGTAGTACTAAACTTGCTTGTATTGTAATAGAGCTGTTGTCGTAATAAATTATGTAACACGCTCTACATTTTTCGGCCAACTCGTATTAGATCATTTAATTGGTTTTGGCGAAGAGAATCATACAGTAGTAGCGTTGTTTGTTCATTTGGTCTAGAAAAATTTAAAATTCTAAATCCCTGGATAGAGACGAAAGGATGGCGATGATACACGCACTCTGTAGTCTGATACAACACAGCAAAAAAATACACATATAGTCTGCATAAAATCAACCTCAAATCAGTCAGTTGAACTGTTTTTTTTTTCTATCCAAGTATCCAACTAAAGGTGCTGTAAAAGAAAACCACTTTCGTATTTTCATTTACAGTGTATGCTCAAATACACAGTTTGTGGTCACTTTCACCTTGATCGTTGATACAACACAGTTGTTGACAAAGAAACGAGGTGCGGTATGATGGTGCCAGCCAGCCCTGCCTTAGTATAGTATACACAACACATACATACCTTAAATCTACTGCGCAACTGATCGTACAGTCAGCTAAAAAAATATAAGTATGTAAGGTCACTTTCACTCACTAAAGGGCATAAATGAATGTTAATAGAAATGCATACCTTGACTTGTAGACGTATACGTTATAATACCCGGTAAATTAAAAGCTAAGAATCTTATTTTCTATTATCGTCGTCGCGACTATATATGTAGATCATCACTACAATATTCGATAGATTATGGTGACTTTTCTGTCTAACTATTTCCTACATTGTCAAATTGACTTTGTTACAATGACAGATCTATACGAAAGTTAGACTCCTTTACAATTGGCTTTGGTTTTGTAGAGTATCGCGTCTTCTCTGTCATAAACAATGCTTCAAAGTATGTATTTAAGGTACATTTTCGACTGTATACAGAATAACGATCAACTGTTTTAATTTTTAGATTCGATAGGGAGAAAGTTTTTAGCAATAGAAGACCATCTAAAAGAACGGTAATTAACATTAGACAGTTCTACGTACTGCATTGCTTCAAAAAATGCAAAGTTTTTTGAAGTCAAGTGTATCAAACAGACCGGATGGTACATGAGAGTTGAATTGAAGCAGTCTTTGTTGGACTAGTAGTTTTCCTTTTGTGATGATAAGAAGTCGATTTACTTTCAATAACATGTTAGAATGTCTGTCCATGCAGGGATGTGAGCTCAATATGAATAATATCTCGTAATTGTATGCTACATTTTAAAAGCATTGAAAAAGTATTTATTAGTCATTCTTCGCTATCGATAAGATTCTACTAAAACCTTCGCGTGTTTTCTCAGAGCGCTATGAGCGGGTCGAAACAACGAAGGTTCGCCGATTGCTTGACGATTGGACGTCCACTGCTGAACATAGGCCTCTCCCATTAACTTCCAGATTAGCCAGTTGGAAGCGGCCTGCATCCAGCGTCATGCGATCTTCCACCAGGTCTTCTGTATGCGTAACAGCTTTTTCCAGATTAAAAAAAATAACAGGATGCTTCGATTCGGATCTTGATTTGAGCCTTTTTCTCGACGGATGGATCTGTGCTAGGCGGCTGATAAAAGTCCCTATTCCAGTCGCTATTGGGTCCAGGGAAAGCCAGGTGGCGTTTTTATCTCTCTTGTCTTGTATTCGGACTCCCAACTGTCAGCTACATGCACCCCTTGCCTGATAAATTGACCATAAACAGGCAAAATAAATGTATGAATGTGTCTCTTTTTTGCTGCTGCGCTCAGAGGATAGATTCATTAATATCATTACACGTACTATAGAATCATAACACATTTGACGACCCGATTGGTTAGTGGCGCTGTGATCCGCCTTGAACGTATAGGGTACCGGGTTCGATCTTTTCTAAATTGTCTCGAGTCTCGGTGCGTTTCGAGATGCCCCTAGCAAATATATTGTCTAGTACCTTGTAATACAATGATGTTAATTCCTTACTTCGAGACCTTGGCAGTTGGTGTGTCGTCTGGCGCATATTTATTTTTTATTTATCTCGAAGCGATACCTGCTGCTTCGTGATGCGGCACCAGTCTTCTCTAATCGTTGTTGCCTATCCAGGCGCATTCGTAAACGGGATAGTCCAATGCAAGGAATGTATCTCCTCGCATCAGTTTCCTCGGTGTTGAGGGTCGTAACTCGTAATTTCCTCGTTGGACTTTACCGCCATCTGCTTCGGTCAATCGCTGAGTGCAGTGTAGTTAAAAAAGGTGTATCTTATTACATACAAAACATTAATAAACGCTACTCACATAGAATCAAAGCAGGCAGTAAGTATTAAGTATTAAATAAAATCGTCGGGAGTAATAATTGACAATACATTGACTTTCTCTTTATTGATATTCTTGGCGATTGCATCAACGAGTTGGTAGTTTGTTTGTTTTACTGTAATTCTGACTTCCCAGCGACGTTTCCAAATACTGTTTTAAAAAAATATATATTAAAAAAATAAAACCGACTTCAAAAAAGTCAAAAGGTTTTTTTAATAAAATTTTACTTATTTCGTCTATTTTTAGTGATAAATCCTAATCAAAACAGATCTTTAGAGTGCAAACAAAATTTAACTGCTGAACACCGATTTCATTTCCTATTAATAGGGGTGAAAATTTTTCCGCAAATTTTTAGTATACATAGGGCACACTAAAAGTTTTGCACTTCTAGCTAATCGGAACTATTTGAATTTCGAATGTTAAATTTTTTTAAACGTTGCAACCTTCTTAGTAATTAAAAAAAAAATGGCGGGAAATGATTTGTCAATTGTCTTTTATCACACATCAAAGTTCTACGTAGGCAACGAAAATGGAATTAAGTCGAAAAGATTTTAGAGCGATGATTTTTTATGATTTTAAAAGTTCTCTATCTCCGCAAGACTGTGCCGCTCGTCTTCAAAATGCTTTTGGGAGAGAAGCACCTTGTTTAAGCACCGTGAGGCGATGGTTTGCTGAATTTGAGAGAGGTCGAGTTTCTTTACATGACGAATTTCTTTAAGGGCGCACTTTAACTGCCGTCAACGAAAATAATGTGGCTATTGTTAAGCGGCTAATTGAAGACAACCCGCGGATTACCTATGAGACAATTCGAGGACTATTGGGGATTGGTATAAGCCAAATTCAAAAAAATTTACACGAATTGAAAGTTCGGAAACTTTGCTGTCGTTGGATCCCTCATGAACTGACAGCGGAGCAGAAGCGGGCTCGCGTGGAATGGTGCTCACAGATGCTACTGAAGTACGACCACAGACATTCTAATGCTGTTTATGACATTGTCACACAGGAGATGAAACGTGGATTTATTATTTTGAACCCGAAAAAAACAGCAATCTTGTAAATGGGTGTTTGAAAATGAGAACAGGCCAACAAAAGTGAGGCAGGCGACAAACGTTGTTAAAAAAATGATCGCTTTTTTTTATTTCAACTACGGGTCCCATCTGTACAATTCCACTTGAAGATCAAAAGAGTGTTAATGCCGAGTGGTATTCTACCATTTGTTTACCCAGGGTGTTATAAAAAGTTCGCGAAAGACGACCCAAAAGCCGCGTTCTCCTACATCATGACAACGCTTCTTCACACACGGCCAACAAAACAAAGTAATTTTTAGCTTCCGAAAAAGTACAACTCGTCACCCATCCTGCGCATAGCCCCGACCTAGCACCCTGTGATTTCTGTATTTTCCCCAAAATCAAAGATTTGATGAGAGGTTTACCTTTTACCAACTCCGAAGAGGCAGTGATAGCGTTCAATCAGCACGTAGAAAACATGCCTTTAGATCTGTGGTCCTCCTGTTTAAAAAAATGTTTAAAATGTAAAGGATATTATTTTGAAAAGCAATAAACATAATATTTTGGTTATAACATGTTGTTTTTTTAAGTTACGCAAAACTTATAGTGTGACCTACGTAGTATCTTTGAAGTATAAGCTATTCAATAAAAAACAGATCATCAAAATCGGGTCACATTTGTCAAAGATATTGGGTAGCATAGATACAAAAATCACTTTCCGTGGTATGGAGTTCATGCAATGTTTGATGATTTTCTTATAGATCTCATCATCAGATTTTGACCAAATTATGTATATAATAATATATGGGACCATTCTAATAGTATTACCTTTCGAACAAAAAAAGAATTATCAAAATCGGTCAACGTAGTAACGAATGATCGCTGAACATACATAAAAAAAAGATTCCGACGAATTGAGAACCTCCTCCTTTTTTGAAGTCGGTTGAAAAAGAAAAAACCTGTCATTGGCTTCAATCAATGTTAAACAATATAAATTAAATTGTATAAAATGCTGTTGATTTTCTTAATAAAATAAATTAAAATGAAACTAGATGCATTGATCCATGCAAATGCAGCATCATTCCTGCAACTAGAAGGCTTTAAGAATTCGCATAATAATAAAGATTACTGATGCCCTTTTGACAACCCTGGAGATGGCTATTCTGTAATGTCATTGAGATATGATATCAGTTGCATTAACCGCTCATTATAGTGAGGCAACACTACACGCGGTTAGCATGCGACACGATTTGACCTGACACTTGTCATGTTACATAATATTCAATATAAAGCCCAAAGGTAACATAAATAAAAGATTAAATGGATAGTTCATTATATTTCATAATTACGATTATTAATCTTATCGTTATTTAAGTTTTAGCTGAATAGTTATTAGATACTTTTCCAATAGCTTTTCTTAAACCGAATCGTCATTGACGATTCTTGTCTCTTATATTTTGTGAGACCCTAGTTGTTATGTTTTAAGTCCGTTTAGTGTCCGGACGAACTAAACCGACATTCTAGAAAATCCTTGTAAGTTTAGTAAACAGCTGATCAACCTACCGCACAATGTCAAAGTTTAACAGATAGATTTCAAAATCATTAACGAATAACTGTATATTGTTTTTTTTTTGCAGGCCCGCTCGACCGCACTGTACCGTGTGAAGGAAGGCCCAGTGGTGCCCGCCCCGCAACCTATCACGCGCCCGCCGGCTGGCCTGGCTTGCGCGAAATGTGCTCCGCTATCCAGGGTGAGTTGCGAGTTCACCTTCCTTAGCCTTTTACTAAATGTACCTACGTTAATGGAAACGTTTTTATGCGAAGATCTATAGGTGATTTATTACTCACTATTCTGTTGCGTTCGTATTAACTAAATCTATTTATATAAATAAAACAAAGTCGGATTAGTAACATCATTTCTAAGTGAAGAACGGCAGGACCGATTTTTATGATCTTTGATTTGTTGAATATCCGAATAATTATAAAAAAACTCGAAAATATTCATGAAAAAAAATGTATGTAGGGGCGGTACGATGTTCGCCGGGACAACTAGTTATAAATAAACAAAGTCGGGTTAACTACATCATTTCTATGTGAAGAGAGGCAGGACCTATTTTTATGATCTTTGATTTGTTAAATTTGTCTCCGTCTGGAATAGCAGAATAACTATCAAATCATTAAAAAATTCACAAAAAAAATTAAGAGATTTAAATTAAGAAAAAATATTAACAGCTAGTAGTAAATAAAGGAAAAATATATAACCTTACTACAGCTGCTCTACTGAGCTTGATTGACCATTTTTTTTTTTCGAAAATGTCGCCAATTTAGTTCTAGCCAATTAATGGCACTTTCAGGGATTACTAACAGTGCCGCGAATCCAATCGTATTTAGCCGTGTCAAATTTTTACTTCCACATTTATTTATGTTAGGTATTTCTGCATGGGATGAAAATATATTTGTTCAGAAATGGGATACTGAGGCTAGATTAGTTGACGTTTGGTTTAATTTGGATGACCCTATACTGTTAATCTAAAAAGAAATGGGTATTTCACATTTAGCAGAATACCTTGCACCACGTATTCTGAATTCTCACAATTTAATGTGTATCTTTTCGTGTAGTAAATAAAGTATATTTTGAGTCGCTCTATTAAAATATGCGCACAGCGTCGCGTCTCGGTGTTAACTGACCTATAGTTTATCATTCATTCCGTTGAACCGTATGATGAATGCGAGATATGTGGACCCAAAACAAGGGTGTAAAACGTGTGGCCCCAGGGTTATTGAATGAATTGCAAATAGGTAAAAAAATTGGTGTTGTGCCTTTTTCGACCGACCTAAAAAAAGGTGGAGCAATTACTGATGATTCTTTTTTGTGAAATATGTTTGAAATAGGTTGTATTTCAATTTCAAAATATTTGATGCAGTTTTGTTAGCGATTTTTCGTTATACCTTTATGACAGCTATCACATAGCCACCATAACCCATATTATGTTCCGAAGCTGTGGTAGGGTAAATAAATTTAGGCCTATTTACAGAAATAAATTATTTTTATTGGTTTTAGACTCAAAATAGTAGAAAAAAAACAAGAATACCTGAATATTGACTAACATTCGGGCTGGGGGCCAAGTACGAAACACGTAAGTTAGGTATGCCGCTGAAAAATGTATGCAATATGTTCTTCATCATACTTAACCCAGTTGACTTTATAATTATTATTAACTTCTTTTACAGAAGATGAAGTTTTTGTTTTGTAAAACCCTTTTTTTAAGTTACAAACTTTATATATCGAATGACGCATTTCGACTGTTTAACATTGGTATTCTTTGAAATGCATTGTGTTTTAATTTTTTTTTGTTATCTCCTTTCTTCGTTCGCAAAAAGAGGCCACATTGAACTTTGTTCAGACCTTTGTTCTTGTTAGATCGGTAAAACTACGCACTTGTGTGATAAGTACGTGCGTTTTTACATAGTTCTTATATCAGTGGACTTAATTACGTGTTGGCCTTCTTATAATAGATGATTATTTTGTTTTTTCGGTCAGCGACTCTTCCGCATCAATAAAAACGAATTCAAAACTGTGAATGAGCTAATTTTAAAAGATAAACAGTTATCTTTAGCTTTTGTAAATATTTTGCTT
The DNA here is from genome assembly GCA_963576865.1 of Anania hortulata. Taxonomy (NCBI): domain Eukaryota; kingdom Metazoa; phylum Arthropoda; class Insecta; order Lepidoptera; family Crambidae; genus Anania; species Anania hortulata. Next base: position 5,012,780 of record OY756412.1, on the reverse strand, counting down.
TGAGTAACAAACATGTTTTGTACAAAATGTAAGATCATCCTAGCCTAAATTTTCATTTAGATTATTTCTTAGATAACTTATTCTAGATAACGAGTAACTTAGCAATGAATAATGATAGTTCATTATAAACCTAGTGGTTTATGTTTATGATAAGTATATAATGAAAATCATCATTTAAAACTAATCATTTTTAAAAATACAAAAAATAAACTTTTATTTAAATACACCTATTTCATATTATATCAAGTAGTACTACTCGTATTATAAACATAATAATAATCTTCAAAATCTGTAGTTTCTCTAAATAATGTAGGTAATGTAGGACCTTTATTATTCATAATTTACATCAATGACCTGCCTAACGTAACCAATCATCAATGTAACCTATTTGCAGATGATATATCGGTTGTAATCTCAAAAGCTCCCAACCAAAACTATACTGAAGAAATTAACAACACTATCATACTAATATCAAATTGGTTGGAAAATAGTAACTTACACATGAATCCTAATAAGACTAAATACGTACAATTTTTTAACAGAAAACCTAAAGATAATCTTAGTATTAAAATTAACGACGAAAATATGACTAAATCGAAGACAGTTGTTTTCTTGGGTTTTATTATAGATATAGTGTTCGTGGAAACAGCACATAGAAAACGTATGCAAAAAAATCAACAGATTTTCTTATGCTCTTCGGCGTCTAACGACCCAAGTAAATCAGAAAGCTACTCTAATGGCATGTCATGGATATGTAGCATCCAACCTCAAATACGGCCTAATATTTTGGGGGAATTCCATAGATATGCCTAGAGCCTTCATATCTCAAAAGCGATGTGTTCGTGCCTTATGCAACGTTCCTCCTCTAACCTCATGCAAACAACTATTTCCCGATCTGAATCTCCTATCTCTTCCATCAATGTATATTCTGGAATGTTGTGTCTTTGTAAAAACTTATCCGTCTTTATTTGTGCATCAAGATGATTATGCAACTAAATCAATCAGACATCGGAGAAGGCCATTGTTGCCCAAGATACGAACTACTTTATATAAAAGAAACTGTTATCCAAGCTGTATAAAAATATATAATAAACTGCCGCATTCATTGACTGAACTACCATTAAATTTATTTAAAAATAAACTATATAACTGGCTCAAGATAAAATGTTTCTACTCAGTTAATGAATATCTAGATTGTAAAGTTGACATTACCTAATAATTAATAACTGACATAACTGACGTTTTTTCAAAAAGGTATGTATGCGTGTATAAATTTGATTAATAACTTAAATTGTTTGGAGGCGACTTGTCTCTGACTTATTTCTTGTTTGTTGATATATTTGTATGCTATTGACTATGGCTGAATAAGTGAAATCTATATAATATGTTGTAACCTTATGATGTACCCTATTCAAAACGAATAAATTATTCTTGATTCTTGATAAGATCAACTAAAAAAAAGTAAAATGAAAATTTCGAATCGTAAATCGTCTAACACTTATCACACTATTAGCAGTATGTAAATGCACTTCTAATAAGCAAATATTGATTAATCAGATAGATCGTAAACATTGGGTAGTTCAATAGCAGCCAGGTATTTTCCGCGTCATAGTAGCTAGAGTTATGATCGAATGACCCAAGTCACGTTGGCAAGCTTTGATTCCGGATTCCCGCCATTGTAACGTTGACCTGGTTCCATTGCTGCATTGCCGACATTGCCCAGCCATGGGGCATTAATAGTTTTTCCTGTACGTTGTCGTTAGTAACGACTATTTAACTTTTTTAAACGGCTAATTTATAGTTCCTTATCTACACCACCATATTTTATTGAAAAAGACGACGCCATTGGAAATGTTTGTGGTAGACTTCTTGATTTTTCTCAGCGAATATAGTTTTTTTTAACCTATTCTCTTTCATCGATCTCTATCTATCGCCAATCCCTCGTCAGGTTAACGAAATCGTCACACCATCTTTTCTTGGGTCTACCTCTTCGGCAGAGAGAGAAAGGGAGACAGAGAGGCTCTAATTACAGAATATATGAAACATCTTAATTTCATTCACTTCAATTTGTCAGTTACAGAACAACTTTTCATTAAGGATTTTCTGCGCAACTTCTTAATTTTTTCTTTTAAAAGAACCTTCTCCTGACAGTAATTAACACAACAAAAAAAGAATTAGCGATTGTTCCACCCGTTCACGCGTGATGTTGGTCATCGGACCAAGGGAAATATATATAAATTAATCAAAACATACACTTCAATATTCCCGTTGAATTGTTTAAAATTTATTATTATTTTTAATTTAAATGAAAAGAACCATTTTGACGTAGGTACACGTTTGTATTACGACCATAAAGTTTAGCTTATGGTATACCGGTTTAGCGATGGGTCACCTTAATTTAGTTGAAAATTGATATTATTTGTATTTTGGTTTTAGTGAGCAAGTTTGGGAGTGTCAAATTGTGACAAACCTTTTAAGGTTTCTTAATACACAATAAACTTTCCTCAATGAGACGTTTTGGGCAGGACAAGTCATTGGGAAAGGCCTATGTTCAGCAGTGGACGTCATATGGCTGAAATTATGATGATGATGATGATGAGCAGGTAGTCTGTCGTGCGGTTTGTAGCATCACACTATAATAACGTTGGTACTTTTCATATTTGTTTTCAACGCAGTTGTCAATTTTCTTGCTCAAAGCGTTTTATTTAAAAGAGCCCTTCTTCTTCTTCTTTAACCTGTCTCCACCTAATGCTGAGTGTAGACATCCTCCATAGCACGCCATTCCAAACGATCTTGAGCCTTCTGCGTCCATCCTCTCCCCGCCACCCTCACTAGGGCATCGGTCCACCAAGCTCGCGGCCTGCCTACGCTCCTACGTGCAGTTCTAGTTCTCCATTCCATCACCCTTCTGCCCCTGAAAGAGCACTTAACTACGTTGATTTAGAAGCTTGACTTTTGTACACCTCCACAAGCGACCATAGACTAAAACTTGAGAAAAAGGGTCTGACAGACGGTCAACAAAGTAATTATTTAACCGGTTCACCATACCACGAACCTTATTATACGGTACGTCATAACAATAGATTTTTTATTATTATAATTTTTTGGCAGATACCTTTTAAGGGTTTTTTGTCTTTCGAGGTACAAAACTATAAAAACGACTACTGTTTTAAGTTCATTATTAATGTAGTTTCTTTCTGTTTCCTTCATTCTGAACATCATACCATATCTTAAAAACACGTAAACGTTATTCAAAATCACAATGGGTTTATAAAAATTGAAGCCACAAAAATAATGTTTTTAAAAAATGGTAAAAAGTATATTTTTCTTACATAAAAGGCTAGTTTCCTGGGTCAAAAAAAGATTATTCTAATTAGTCCGTCAGTTAGATTATCAAAAAATATTGGACCCATATTTTTTCTTTTGTCAATCAAACACAAAATTACGAAGATAAAGCGCATCAAAGTGAGCATGTGACGTCACGCCTTGCTAAAAAGTATCGCAAGGCGTGACGTTACGCGGAACTTTAACGAGCTATATCTTTATCATTTTTTGTTTGATTGAGAAAAGAAGAAATACGTGTGCAATATTTTCTGTTAATCTTACTGACGGAGTAGTTAGATTTTTTTAGGAAACTAGTTTCACACCCCGATATAGGTATCTAAAAAAGCGTTTTTAAACAATGGTAAAAAGTGTATTTTTTCTCATATATTTATTCGTATTAGTGTCATAACAACTTGTTTTTGGTACAGTAGGTGCTAATGGTACAACATGTCGGAAACAGCAAAGGAACAGTCGATTCCAAGTGCCTACGTTTATTGTTTTATCTTTATTCCGCTTGATACGGCGCGCACGCGACCAAGCGATATTTCGGTCATCGTTGATTGAGCTCATCAAGTATTTTTTGTTAATCGCATGTAGCCTTCGATGTGTTTGACTTTGCTTGCAGGTCTTGCTACTTAATGTGTTTTGATACTTTTGTTTATGTCGACGCGTTTTTGAGATATAAGTACAAAGTTATTTTTTGTTCATGCAAAACCTCTTATGGACTGATTCTGATGGTGCTCAAATACACAATTTATAGCTATACGTACTATTATGTGTTAATTAAAGTAGCGTTATTTCTCTTAACTTAATAGCGACAGGGTTAACGTAACTAGGTTTAAGTTAAGTCATGACTTAAAAAGGTTGTGTAACCCACTAACACATGAAAACTACACTACATGAAAAACATAAATTTCTAAAAAAGCAAATTATTCTGACGCCAATGTTAGATTACATATAGCAACATTATATCTTCTTTAGACTAGCTTCTTGCCGCGTAATGTCTGCATAGACATTTTAGCTAATTCGCCAACGCCCTGAGATATACAAACCTAAATGGACCAAACTATAAAGGTTTCGTTACTTGCCATTTGGCTCCGGAACCCTAAAAATGTTTTGGAAAATGTCCTGGTTGTTTAAAGGCGTGATTGAGTAACAATACATACAAACCTTCACATTTTATTTAGTAAGCTGTATCGATAGCATTATTTATTATGCAGGATATAGCCTCACTGTACTTTGACATATTCTTTGTCTTTTACTACAGAGTCTTTTGTTTTTTCCGTGAATCAAACCTTTGTAAAGGGTGACGTCAGACGTGTATGCATACATTTGCATAATATAACTCTTTTAGTATACTCCGGTGGAGATATTACCAACGTAGATAAAGATGCCCCGGGGTCAGTCGTGTAAATAGGTTAGATGCCAGGTTTATCACTAAAGTTATTTTAGGAGTAGTGGAAATATTTGAGACTAATAGTATAAATCTTCTACCTAGCGATTTCGTTTCAATATTTTTGTCCGGTGCCGAAACTTGGAGCTTAAGATGTCGCGATAACAGTAAGACCGATGCGTTTGAGATGTGGTGTTGGGGAAATTACTCCGCACACCCTGGACTGCAATGCAAACTAACGAGTGTACCTACGAGATGGTCAGATGCGGTGAGGAAGACGGTGGGCAAAAATATGCATCACGATGCATTTTTCTGCACACTCTGTAATCGCAGTCTGTGGAAGAACAATATATGTGGTCGCGATCCTCATCAGTGAGAAGCGAAGTGAAGAGCGATTTCGTCTTGCTCCGAGTCGGGGTACGCTTGCTCCCAGATGCGGCAATGATTTCTTATAGACCATTTTGGACGCCGTCCGTGGTCCAATATGGTTTGATGCTGTAGTCATTCACGAAGATACATCCAGAGTTATCTGAATGTGCAGGTTACCTCACGATTTTTTTCCTCAATCAGCAAGTGGTATAATCCAGTCATAGATTCCAAAAAATCCATAGGTACGTGCTGGGATGCGAATTCGCGACCCACGGATGTGAGGCGAGGATGCGACCACTGAGTTACCACCGCACTGTATTATAAATAAACGAATGACACGAATATTAAAACAAGATATACTTACGTGTCGAGCTTATAATATACTCGTAAAGGAGCATAATTGTCTTGTATGACCTCTAATCTCTTAGTGGGGTCAACAACATCAACAGGAGTCTTTGTTCTTGGAATGGAGCTACCTTTTTTTAATAACTTGTCTTCGGTGTTGGTTCTATTGCCAGTATTTATTTTGCTCACTAAGCGTATCTACACTACTCGTATACAATACAATAATAAATATATTGATTCAGAACACGGACACTTAGATGTGCTTCACCCGAGGATTTTTTATACTTATTGTTATAAATCGACCGAAAAGTAAGGTTTCGAAAAAGTGCCTGCGTGTTGTAATAAATTTCAATCGATTAAAAAGTACTAAAAGCTCGTCATAGGTCCTCCATACTCTACTAGATTCCGATCGACGTTCCGATGACAGATACAGCTGTAGAACGATCCCGCGCTATATCAATCGATATCCACACAGAAGAGTCATCCCGCTCGCGCCGCTATGTTATTAAACCCGCCGTACTCCCGACCCGACCCGTTGCCGTCCCGCTCACGCCTTGTGTGTGCTGCGCTTATTAACAAATACACTCAAGATATCCCTAATGAAAAAATTTAAAAATCCTTACCTACATGTCTCAGAACAAATTTAACGTAAGTGACATATTCAATAGGCGGTAACAAAATATTTTTCAGAAGGATAAAATTTAAATTACTAACTGCATCAATTTTGTCGTAATTACAATATTTCTATTTGGAAACAGTTGGCATGCACGCAAGTGAACGGTACTTTTATGGAAACACGCTGTATCTAATTATGATAGATTAACTAATTTATTTCTATGAGCTCTGTATACATTTAGGCATACACGCTTTTGGGTGTTCTACATAGGTAGGCACGGCCTACTGTGAGAAAGCAGTTTTATATAGCTACTTAGTTTTATATTGCTAGTCATTTTATTTATTTAATTGTGATTAGAATTGTAACTATAAACTAAGTTTATAATTTAATGTTTTATTTTATTAGATTGTGGTTACTGATGTCCTCAAGTACCTCGGATCGGGTATTCGTGAGCAGCATTGCAAAGAGCTTGTAGGTAGTTAATTTATTGATATGTCACTGACACGAGTGACGCGTCCAATGTTAGACGCTTTTTTAATATTGAATACCAATATAGGTATAAAAAATACAAATTGCTCATCACACAAACATTCATTAGCCTCTTGTTGGATTCGAATCCACAACTGCTGGTTTTGTAGACACTAGACCAGACTGTCATCTAACATGAAACTGCTGATGATGATGATGATGACAAAAGGTATAACTTTTGTTTTGCTCCATTCTTTGTAACAAAGTTATACGTAACTGTTAAATAATTAGCTCTTAGCCTAGAATCCACACATTTAACTATTGCTCTCTCTCTCTCAGACACAGTTTCTAGTAATTGCTTTCAAAATCCCTTCTCTTCTCATCGACCGTGCTCAGTCTTACGATCGTATGATTACAGACTACAAAGACCATGATTGTCTGTTCAAAACTACAAATTTCTATCCGTTGTCAGTGATCCGATAACCGTTATGCTGCCCGCCCACCTCGCGATTTCGTTCGTTGACCCTAGCAGGTCGGCCTTCGTGGGTTTTCACTTCTATTAATTAAATTAACTTTGAACTAAACTAAAGGATAACTATTTACACACAAAAATAGTACGAAGTGACTGAAAAAGAAAAAAATTCAGTCAGATCATTTATCTTTTGTGTAGTTTCGTATAGGTACTCGTCCGCTTTGCGTATGATATACCATCCTCTTTCGAACTTGGTCCCTCTGCGGTTGAAGGCTGTGGCTGGCTACGTCTACTTAGTCGCCTCGATGATGAACCGTCTCCAGCCATCGCGATCTGACGTTGAACGGCATATTCAGGGTTTTACCAGAACGTCCAACCATCGTATAAGTCTTCGACAGCGTAGTCTTTTGTCGTGTCTTTCACCATAAGACATGACAAAAAATAGAATGTAAAGTCAGTTTTTCTTAGCTTGGCGAATAATGTAAACAATCTTGGCATTTATTTAGGTGAAAAAATAAACCACCAAAGACTTCAGAGTTTTGATGTGTTGTTTGTTTCAAGTAGGAACACCTTTTCTATTCCACCTTAATTTGCTATTCTTACCGGTCTTTTTTATCGTCTATTTTGAACGGCATGAATGGATCTGCTTACTGTTATGCGTCTTTTAACGTCAGCAAAGTTATAGTTTAACGTCAGCAAAGTTTAAAATGACATATAGTCATTTGTCAAATGAAATTCTGTTTATGTATGGTATGGTGTGTCAGTTCTGTATTTATTTTTTACGATCTAATATGACTCAGAAGTTATAAAACTTGTGTCTTGCTTTTTTTTTATTATCTCAAAAAGAGACATGTAACAGTTCACACCAGGTTCTAGGTATAATGTTTCAACAAAACAGCCTGTAACAGTGGTGAGTGGTACTACAATCATGATACCTATCCTGGCTAAAGTACTATATTATGGACATGACATGGGCGCAGCAGCCTACAGTCGTCTGCCTACAATGCAGTTACAATAATACTTTAATACACCCACCCTTTGCTGCGAGAGCTGTCGACTAAAATATGAAAAATACGTTTTTTGGCTTATACAGGGTGGCCAGAAAAGTGACGTCAAAAATTTTTTTTTAGGTGCCAAGGCACCTAAAAAAAAATTTAACACACACAACACAATTTAATAACACAAGTGTTGAAAGGTATCTGAATCACCTCAATTTATGTCCTACGATTTTTCGTAGTTTTCGAGTTACGATTTTTTAAATGATTTTTTGCAACCGGATTAGTTTGAAAATTTTATTTTAAAAAAGTAGAAGGTTTCTTCGGTTTTTTTTTTCTTGCAGCTAAATCTCTCTGAACTGTTCATTTATGCATAAAATAAACAGCATCATCACTTTAATGGAAGTTACTACAAAATTGACCTAAAGTTGAGAATTTATTTTAAGTGAGTTATCATTTAAATTGTTAACTTAAAATTAAAAATCTAAACTGATAATTTCTTAGTTTCTAAGTAGCTTCAGAAAATGCGCTAGACTCTAAGCTTTCATAATAATAATAAAAAAGTAGTACTTCATAGGCTTCATAGGCTATTTAAAAAAAAACGTGACTACATCTCAACACGAGGCACCGAAAAAAAATGTTTGGACATCACTTTTCTGGCCACCCTTTATGTCTAAACTGTTAATATGTCTATGTTTAGCAGTGGACGTCCTATGGCAAAAATGGAGATGATGATTATGATGTCTAGACTGAATTTGTCCTTTAAGTAGCCATGATGTATTCGAAGGCTTCGAAGCTGACAGCTCTCGAAGTAGGCCGCTGCTGACCGCCCTACACAGTATAATATAAAACCATAATTTCCTCGTACATGTTGATGTTGACCATAGTAAGAGCGTGCCTGCTTTATTTAATACGTGCTCAAAGGAATTAGTCTATGTAGACTTTCAGTGCAGTCAAAGTCAAAGTCAAAAATCATTTATTCAATTTAGGACAGAAAACTGCCATTTATGAACGTCAACAATAACATTATTGGCCCATATGGGGCAGAACATGTCTCCTTATTTTTTGGGCCCTACTAGCAGCTAAGGAAAATCGGTCAAATTAATATATTTTTTATTTTATTTTTTTTATTTAAATATTGGACAACATCACATACATTGCTCTGATCCTATGTTAAGTAGCTGAAGCACTTGTGTTACAGAAATCAGAAACAATGACGGTACTACAACACCCAGACCCGAGACAATATAGAAAAGTTATTTTTCTACATTGACCCGACCGGGAATCGAACCCGGGACCTCAGAGATAGCGACACCAAGTCCGGTGTGCTCGCCTCTCGGCTACGGAGGTCGTCAAAATTAAACAATTATTCTTTTTACTTTTACTTTTTATATGCATCTGAAGGTAGATACGGGCCCAGAACGTCAATTTATAACAGTACATACATACCATAAACTGTTTTATTAGAGTTAATGTTTATGCATACTGTATGTTCTTGGAACTCTTTTCAACTTAACAATATGTTCCATCAAATATGACAATCGGTCTGTCAACTCCCTCTATCAAAGTTACCAACCAATGACGTTCATCGCCATAAGAAGAGAAGTTCTCGGACGGGCACGATCATCGAACGCCATTAAAAAAAAAAAAAAAAGGAGAGGTATTGATACCATTTGCTGCTTATTTATGATTTAAACCAAGATTTCTTGTCACAAAATATTCTGTGAAAAGTCCTCATATTAGGACCTCACATTAGACTGGATTCGCTCAGAAACTTTATAAAGACGCTAACCTTTCATTGGAGTCACCAGTTCTAAGTTTCATAAGGTAATAAATAAATAAATAAATAAATAAAATAAATAATAAGCCGCTTAAGCTAGAGTCGCTTTTCCAATTTCCAATAACCAATAACTGAGGGACTTCAGTTAATATATGATGGGTATGTGTTGTATTCAATCCAATACATGTCACTATGGACAACATTGTCTATAAGTTATCGGGTAAAAAATCAACAACTTCTTTTAAGGACAACATGTTCTCATCCTTAATATGTTTTTGTGCGATAAAATTCTGAACATAATGAGATCTCAAAGTCTCAAACTATCTATAAAATCCCATGCTTCAATAACCAAATGTTGATCATAAAGGCAATTATTTTCAGGGATGTTATATTTATATTGGTTGATTCGGAATTGTTATGATAATGGTTTTGTTGAGAATAATTACATATCACGATAATTATGTATGTGTTGTATTCTAAACTTTCTGTTTAATTTTTGACTAAGGGCCGATTTTTTATTGCCAGATAACTTTATTCGACGAATAAAATTTACCTTTTGACACATATTCTATACGAAAACAGTCAAATGTCACTTACTTTGCAATTAAAGTCATCTGACTATTAAAAAATCGGCCCTAAGAATACTAAACAAATTTATCTTTTTAACTGACTTTACAAAAAGGAGGAGGTTTTTAATACATACAATACCAAGTATTTAAAAAAATCAATATAGCTTACAGTAATCTTTTCTTATGTTGAAGTTTCTTACATACTGCAACTAAGACGCGCCGGTTTCGTTGTTGCCATGGATAAGTAAATTAGTGCGTGTTCAAAAATGTTCTTGCAACTGCTTGAGATCATTATCTTCCATACTTTATTTATAGTGCTTAGCCATAATCTTTATGTATTGAATCAAATAACCGCTATACGTGCGCGATGAAGTGTGCGAAAACGATTATGGTACATGCAATGTTGCCTAAACTTAATAGGCTAGAAATATTTTACTAAGAAATACAAAAAAAGACAAGTTCTTACACAGTCTGTCCCGTAAAGATCGTGTCAAACAAAAACCGTAAATAGAGCAAAAAAGGTTTTGTCTCCTGTCCGCAATGAGACTTCGTAAAAGTCGCGCCTTTATTGCACAAAATGCAAGTTTGGTGGTTTTCCTTAGCAAGCTCTTTTTGAATAATTCATTTTTTTTAAACAGTGGGACTTTCATTAGTACTATTTTTGGATTGGAGATGGAGCTTTTAAATCTCTATTTACAGTTTTCGTTCCGCACGCTCTTTATGAGACACCCTGTATATTTGGGTAAATAAATCATACCGAAAAAGACATGGTAATAAATGATACTCATGATTACTGATATCTTTCTTATATTCAATGAACTTTCTGATAAATCGACCGATAATACTGCTAGGTATCATAATGTCACGTTTTACAGACTGCATTGACTTTCATTTTCATGTTCTTGACATTGAAAATATATCATTATTAAATATGCAAATTATCGATAATTCAAGATAAAGAGCCATAAAATTAAAATAAATGTTGCGAGTAGGTATGATGTAATTTCTTTTAGTAAAATATGTGTTCGACATACCTCTACAAATTTATATTCACCTTACAACACAATCTTTGTTTTCTTTTTAAATGCATCATAATTACCTGAAGCACAGTTAAATAGAACAGAAATATTTAAAGATTTTAGAAGAAATCAGAACAGAATAGTTTTACATACAACATGACACAAGAGTAGACCCTAGAGGGTTTATAAAAATAACCCGGACATGTCTTACAGATGGAAATCCATGTCCCTTCGTAGGATAGTCAAGCCGCCTCACATCACCCTTCCAACAGGCTTTGTGAAAACATCTCCCAACATTTTAAAGTAAGCAAACACAATAAATCAACGAGATTATTATGCTCTGGATTCTCAGCAAGCTTTACGTTAATAATCGCAATACAAAATAAATTTGCAAACATTATCCTGTGACTGAACTTATTCAGCTCATACTGACTATTAAGAGTATGCAGCAATGGCTTGAAATTGGTTGTGTAACATAGATCGAAATCACACATATCAACTCTTCTTATCTTACTCCAAAAGTATTTTACTTTCAAAGTCTTTTAATAACTGATTACTATGTGAATTTTATTGTAGAATCGACCGTCGTTTATGTGATCAAGGAGGTCAGGTCACGGTCGTACCGCTCTTAGTCAGCAAATCACGATTCCACACGCATATATTGTAAGAGCCTTGGATCTACCGCTGGGATACCTTCAGTTTCCTATTGTTTGTATCGCATTTTCCTTCTGCATCGTCCACTTATTGTAATTGAAGATATACATCAATAGATTAGAGAAATAGTACCAAATAATGCCCATAAAAGATAAATAGTTACTTAATATTCTCAGAAATGTATTTTTTCAGCTCTAATTTGTGCAAAATGACACAATGAATTAAAACTAAAAGCAATTGTTTAAAATTCAATTCAAATTAGTCAAGTTAACAACACAAATCGTCGTTGTATTGCTAGCGGTAGACATTCCATCTATCTAGTATATTTGGTGTAAGCCTTTTTTTCGTTTTCTTTTTGGTCATAAGTCATTACGGTTTTAAGCATATAATTTTAAATAAATTCATATCTACACAATATTTTCTGATTAATTTACACAATACATCAGGTATAGGTAAAGATACTACGATTAAATAAATCTCATCCGTGTTCAGTTAGGATCATTTCGAGATATACTTACTAAATGTTATTTTGTGATTTGGTATCATAACATAATCTTGTTATCTTGTTGGTTTTGGTGCATGCGAACTTGATTGTTGTCAACGTTCATTCATGTATGTATGTATACGTCGAACGCCGAGAATTGTTAAAAACAGGTCGTTGTAAAATGCGTTCTATTGCTCGTCCATTGAGTGTCCCTTGAATAGATTGGTCATAATCTCAAGGCGGGTTCTGTTCCAAATTTAAACACAAAGCATGTGCGCGGGAGCTCGGCGGTGGCGTGACATCCACTGGCCAACCGGCGCGCGGCGCCTGCGCGGCTAGCTAGTGCGACGACCTCGGATATCTGCATAAATTGATTAATATCTTGCTAAACTTTCTGTTTACGTTTATTATCGTCTGAACTATGAGGCTTGTTACTTTAAACTGTCACCTAATGCATAATTCTTTTGTGAGAATTCAGCAATGTTCGTTTTCCTTGTACTTTTGAATCTTCAATGTTACAACACGAACTGTTAGATTTCCAGTTCCCACGCATTTCAGTTGCGTACGCTTAAATTACCTAATAGCTAAAATTGAGCATCATAGGCAAACAAAAGTAGCTAGGGATTTTAGCATTAGTAGGTACATTAATGTACGCCAGGTCGCCAGCTATATCTACATTATACACATAAGAGTACGACTTACCTACTCAAACATATTTATTTAGTGATGATGTGTTTTCAATCGGACTTGGTCATCTTGCAGTGATTAAAATAGTTGACCTTAAAGCGAATACTGCCGTGCATGCAAATTTCAAACACACTGCTATCAGTAGCAACCATACCGTCAAGCAAGGATATTGTTTAGTGCCTATAAATGACTGATTAATTACTTCCTCGTCACAACATTAGCAAGGTATTGGACGATTCTGGAATATTAAAAAATTGCGCTGACTAAAAATTCTATTAATTAATGCTAATTATTAACTCACAATTAAAGCGTTATGTAAAATTGGCGTTATGAAATAAAATGCCAAAACGAAAAATCTGTTTCACAAAGCGCCGCGCTGCCGCGGCAATTACGATAATGTAGAATTGAAAATGCGGACAAAATATTAGTACAGAAGTAACGACCGCACGTTGATCCGAAAATAAATAAAAAATTACGATATTTGCTAAAGTATCAAAAATGTCCACGTGTGTTTACAATGTATGTCTCAAATAGTATGGTTCAACTGCAACATAGTTTGTTGTCTAACGCGTGGACACACAGAAAATAAATCTTCTACACTGATGCGTCACACACACGCATTCCCATTCTGACAGCCAAAATATTTTGTCGCCACAGACGCCGTCTACTTATAAGTTATTTTAACTACTGTCCCAAAATAATCTATTTGTCTCGCCCACTTGTCTCCAATATCAATATCGTTGTTCTTTTCTATCGCATGTTTGGTTGCAAATATTTATGTTCAATTTGGAACCTTGCCCCTGACTTTCTTAGTGATGTAATAGCTAACGGTTATCTGAGGCTATAGTGTGCGTAGTGTCTTGCGAATTTGTCATGGTCACATTTTTGTATAGGTAAATAGTATGTTTTTGTTCTGTTGTAAATGTTTCTTAGCGTGAATATTATTACTTATGATCGTAAGAATTTAATTGCTGGCCTAAACGGTGACAGATAATTTCCAATTTACTTTATTGAATTCAACATTAATGATCGAATTGATCACGGCAACTTATATTATGTCCCTCCCGCTGGTGTCAGTATACAGTCTCCTTCTCGATTCGAGGGTCCAACTAGTGAGAGAGGCTTGATCTTTGTTTGTCATATTATGCTGGCCGCATCAAACGTTATTAAATATTATTGTATCACTAGGTTACCATGGCAATCTGGGGCTTCCTTAAGGAAATCTCATAGAACAACAAACATAAACGTGAAAGGACTAAGTTATTTAAACCGGATTAGCGAGCATACATAATTATGAAACCGGTTAAGGCCAACTTAGAAAACGTTTTTTTCTTAACTAACTGTGTGTGCTGGGTAGAAGACGACTCTGCCAAAATTCATTGTCTGGTTCGTTAAAAGTTCATTATAAATTTGTAGCGCATTTATTTAAAAAAACCGGGCTTCTGCTCTCCTAAGTCGGACTCGCCCACCAAGGGTTCCGTACTTTGTAAGTTATGTACTTATTATAAATAGTTCAGAAATCGAGTCTCGCAATTTAGTTACAAATGTATAGTTTTCAGGTTTGCCAAATTTCATACTTCTAGGTCAACGGAAAGTACGAAACCTTGTGTCGAAATATTTTTTTTATGCTGCTTTAGCTTTTGCCTGTCTCGTCGAAACGAACCTTCTGTATTTGTATGAATTCTGTGATATTACCTGACTAGTAACATTTTCTCTCGGGTTTTTTACATGAATCGCACGTGATAATCTTTGCCTTGAAGTAGCTATGTTTACACGTTATCATTAATCTGTAGCAAATATAACTGATGTCCTTTAATCGAAATAAATCATAGAACATTTATATTCACAATGAATGCCGTTATCTATACAAATAGATAAAATTTGTGTCCTTTTATAATGTCAAAATAACAGCTTTTTACTAAAAGCATCTGAAACTATATACGGTACTTATAACGAAAAATCCTGTTTTATCATTTTTTGTCTGTATGTTTGTTCCGGTACGGTTCCGATCTCCGATACGGCTGGACTGATTTTAACGGGAATTTTACTGGCAGATAGCTGATGTCATAAGGAGTAACTTAGGCTACTTTTATTTAAGAAAATATTAAGGGTGCCCCGCACTAATTGCCCATTAAATCAGGAACAAATTCCGATTATAATAGAGAAGTTTTTGAATTGATTTAAAGACCAGTGTGTCCCGAGCAATGTCGCTGACACCAGTTATGTTGAAATAAATGATAGAAGTTACAATATTTGTATAAGTAATTCGATCTTCTGATTTGTAACCTTCACCTTTTTTCTCAGGAGTCATGGCACGACCCGAAGGTCGCGGAGACGGACGCTGTGATCAACGTGATGAACATCGGCCGGCAGACGTGCGCCAACGGCGGCATGGTCTCCAGGTACTTCTGCGACCTGACTCAGTGCCTCAAGCTGATCAAGTACGACTATAAGGACGTTGTTCCTACTGTGAGTTAGCACAATTTTTCATTTTTCTCCCATCCTGTGGATTGACGACCTTGTCACGGTTGCGGGAAGCAAATAGCCCAGGGCCGCTCATTGAACTATGGGGAAGCCTACTAGGTCTAGCAGTAGACACCCAAAGACTAATAATAACATTAGAGAGTAGGGTTGGTCATTTGCCATAAGGATTACTAACCTTTTTTTCTATCAAATATAGTATTTTAGCTGATAAGTTGTTACCTCTAAAAATATAGTAGCCGGCAAAAAAAAACACACGTAGCGTTCGCTCGCGCCCTTCGCGGTTTTCGCTTTACGCAAAATATAGTAGGTATTTTCGCCTACTATATATTAAAAAAAACGTATTTGAAGTATTTTAAAAAAAAGTAGGGTTGCAACCCTATTTGCCATACATCCGCACTCACTACCAACCAGCATTAGCAGAATATGCCCCATATCTTTAAGAAAAAGGCGTAAGATAGCGGAACATGGCAACTGCTCGTGGTGATACAGATTAAATAGGGAAACAACAACAAAATAGTCGAGCTAAACCCTGGGTGGTTCACTGCCTCAGTACTTTCTTAATAAGGTGGAATAGCCTATATCTCCCTTTGTGAAATAGACGTCAGATCATTTAGTTTTTGTAAGTCCTCATTGCATTATATGTAATGCAATTAAATCAGACATTGTTTTTTTTTGCGAATGTACTAATTACTTACTTGGTTTTGTGTTTCGTGCGTCATCAGTGTTCATCTTTCGTCTTAGAAATTAACTCAAGGGCTGAAAAAAAGAGTACAAAAGAAAAGACTTTTGAAAAGCCGTTTAATGAAAAGCCGTTTAAAAAGTATTTTTAAAAAGTTCACTGGCACAGGTTTATTTTTCTACCTCAATCCCTAATAAAGAAAATAAAATAAATTCTTAGTAAGCACATTATATATTTCATTTCACATATTTCCATCTCGTATTTTGGGATTTCGTAGCAAGCTGTGATTATACTCTTTCGGTTGCCTGACTCAGTGAGTAGGTGGATCTTTCATGAATACATTGACTGCTATATTGAACAAGGCAATACGACCTCCTTCTGACTGGTTCTGATATGAATCACCTGTATGAATTTGTTCAAGTAGTCTTATGAACTGAATGAATGATCACTGCTAATATGTAACTGTTAATCATGCTATTTAAAAAACGCACCATAAGTCATTTTAGGTTACACTTTAAAGTTACTTTAAAAGACGAACGTGTTAAATGGTCACAAGAATGACGACCTTAAAAATGGTTTTTATTTAAATCTGGAAAGTTATCTTACTTGCCCGGAATTAAGTTTAAATTACGGTAATTCCGTTAGCATTTTACAATTCTCGATAATTTATTATTGTTTCGAATAATAAACCCATTCATAACAAAAAGATCTTGAGTTTCTTATCATCATAATATCATTGTTTACCTATGCGTAGTGAAATTATACGCACAATAATGTAAGTGTTATCTAAGAAATGTAATATGGCCTCATTTCACCATTGCAATAACAATATTATTAAACAGGCCGGTGCGATTAATAGAACGCATTATTTATACGCGCACGCATGATGAAATACTATGGCTGAAATAAGGATGATGATGATGATGTCATTAGAATTATGGTCAAGCGTAGGTAAGGGGGTGTAGGTGGCGTTGACTTTGATTTCGTAGAGTTTGCTTAAAATCTCTTATATCTTACAATTGGCAATCACAAGTGATCTGGTAGAATCCGACTCGTAGAGTAAGGAGGTTCATTACCAAGATCCATCACAGCCGGCCTAAAGTTACTTGTATTCCTTTCAGGTATTAAAAGACGAACATTTCCAAAGTGCCATAGATGAAGTGACGACGCAAGAGTTGGCCAAAGACATGCAAGGCAAGGACGCGGGCGGCGGCGACGCTCAGTACGCGTCGTTATACAGAACCGCCAGGCAAAAGATCGAGGCTAGGGCCATGAAGGTGCTAGCGAACATTAGCTCGGCCATCTCCAACTCTGTTCTCAGGTATGTTCGTCTAAGAATCCCCTGCAGTTCATCAAAACAAATAATAGCTTAAATGGGGCTAACATTGAAATCGCAAAATTTTTATCGTTTCTCAATACAAACTAACGCTCTACCTCTATGATGATGTATGAAGCAGTAATAAAATAATATTTGTTGGTGCCATAGTAAAAGTTGTTTGAATTGATGAACTCATTCGCCTCCTTAAATTTTGCAAGTGTGTAAAAAAACACTCTGTATAATATCTATCCGAAACCTAAAAAACAATGTCGACCAGATTCGTAGCATGGGTGTGCCACAAAGCGATCCGCCGCATCGCGGGCGGCGGGTGCGGCACGCGCAGCGCGTGCGTGGAGCGGCTGCGGCGCGCCAAGGCGGCCGGCCTGCCGCTCGTGTTCGTGCCGCTGCACCGCTCGCACCTCGACTACGTGCTCGTCACCTTCACGCTCTACCTCACCGGCCTGCGCCCGCCGCTCGTGGCCGCCGGGGACAATATGAAGATACCCTTCTTTGGGTGAGTCGCTTTGCATTCTCAACAGGAACACGTCATGATCATTTCAGCCAGAGGACGTCCACTTCTGAACATAGGCCTCTCTCATCCAGATTGGCCAGTTAGACGCGGCCTGCATCCAGCGGCTTCCTGCAACCATTACCAGGTCGTCTGTCCACCTTGTGCGTCCTACATTAAGATTGCTAGTACTTGGCCTCCATTCTAGAACCTGTCTGCCCCATCGGACGACAGTTCTAAGTGCTGTGTGCCCTGCCCACTGCCACTTTAGCTTGCTAATCCGTTGAGCTATGTCAGCGACTTTTATTCATTTACGGATCTCCTCATTTCTTATTCGATCTTGCAAAAAAACACAGAGCATAGCTAAAGAGCTCCATAGCACGCTGTGCAATCCTGAGCTCTCTTATGACAGGGACTACCGTATTTAAAAGTCATAACATCCCCATAATTAGAAAAAAAAAAACTATAAATTTTGTACAATCTAGGTTTTTATTGTCTTTTCTAATTTGAGTTAACCTAGCCTACTAGTCTAGCTTAATATTTTTCATTGGTTTTCGACCGTAGGTCAAGATAATAAGGTTTAAAGTACGACGCTTACTACTTACTGCCTGGTTATAAGAGTGGACTAATTTGTCGCAGTTGGTTCCTGCGCGGCTGCGGCGCGTTTTTCATCAGGCGGCGCGTCGACGGCTCCGACAATCATGGCGACCCGATTTACAAGTCCGCACTCAGGTAACTTAACCCTTAAATCTGAAATCCTTTCTTCTTGTGCTTTGTTAGTCGGGGTACGCTTGGCTATGACCCTAGACGCGGCAAGTCTAGTAATAACATTTGCAGCGATTGCCATCAGATCAGGAGAACACTATTGGACCTAAGCTAAATACCCCTTTTAGTAGGGATGTTAACCCGCGCTTTCACACTAGGCAGCTTGGCTGTGCGGCTGTCATCTCCACAGACAAGTCGCCTAGCTTTTCCTTTTCTCATAGATGTTTTTTTCAATCGTTATAGATCCTACATCCTCAATAGTTTAGCTGCTAACTATAACTTGGAATTCTTCATCGAAGGAGGGCGCTCTAGGACCGGGAAACCGCAACCTCCAAAAGGTACGAGATAAAACAATATTATTTAATTTAAATTATTTTCTAAAACAATTATAAAGCAGTTAAACCACGGTTCTTTTTTGACACGCCTTCATTTTGGATTATAGAGTTATTAGGTAAGTAAGGTAACAATTTAAATCTGTCCAACTTGCTACGTTTATGACCTGTTTCTAATGCACTCACTTATTAATAAATCATACTAACAATTTCCTGCGTCATCAAAGTATGATAGCGAATCGCGTCATCCAAATAAATAACTACTTGCCCGTTTGTACTCGATATTATCTTTTTAAATAAGGTCCTATTTTATAAGTTAACTTCTTTTCATATTAAGAAGGTCTTTCTCCTGCTTAAATAAAACATTATTTCCTATGGGACCAATTAAATTGAAGTCGTGAAATAAAATTCAAGTAACTTCACTTAATAAGTGCATTTGAAAAGAAGATAACTAATAAGATACGACATTATTTTGGTATATTTGATATTGACAACAAATTGCTGTTTTCAGCTGGCATACTGTCGGTGATAATGGACGCGTACCTCGACGGCACGATAGACGACGCGCTTCTCGTACCGGTGTCGCTTAACTACGACAAACTTGTGGACGGGAACTTCGTGCGCGAACAGCTCGGCATGCCCAAGCAGATGGAGACCTTCTGGTCCGCACTGCGCGGCATCTGGCGCACGCTCAACACCAACCACGGCAGCATCAGGGTGGACTTCAACCAGCCCATATCGCTCAAGGTACGCTCTATAGACTCATACCCGAGCAGATGGAGACCTTCTGGTTTGCTCGTATTCATCATCATCACAATCACTTGCCCTTTGCAGGATTCGAACCCTCGACAGTATTGCTTTATAGTCTGCAGCGCGTACTACACAAGGCGGTCGTCAATAATTTTAATTTTTTAAATCTGAAATTCACAATTTAAATTTGTCAAAACTATCCGTCATAATCAGTACTATACTAGGCATTTCTTTACAGGAACTGGTAACGTCCTTCCAAAAGTACAACTATCTCAAAATGCCTGTAGAAAGGCCTCTAACCCCGCCAAACAACAACCACCTGGGCGTGAACCTAGACCACCGTATCCTGTATAACAACAGCCACTCCAGCCTGTTCGGAGCCGATGTCAGCGCAGACCATAAATTGATGATTGAAGCTATTGGCAGGCATTTAGTTTATGGTAAGAGATGCTACGTCTTGTATTATTTATATTCATTACAACATAACACTTATTCTAACCCAATAATAAGAGCATCTAGATTTCGGTCCCGTACGTACAGAAAATACGGTAATAACGACCCCTTCAAATAAATATACCAAAAATTAATTCGACCGCGTTGTTGTCAGTTAATTTTTAGTCGGTTTGTAAATCTATTAAGTCTATACCAATTCGTGAACCATTAAAAGTCTCCTAGTATTTAATGTTGATTGACGTGTTTTGAATTTGCACATTATTTGCAGATGCGTCTCAAGCCACAGCTCTAATGTGCACAAACGTCGTTTCTTACGTCCTTCTAACGGAACAACGGTCTGGTTGTACCATGAAACAGCTTCAGGCCAGCGTGGAGAACAGGGGAATGAAGCTCAGTCAGGCCGGCAGGGACCTAGGCTACACGGGTGACACATCAGCTATGGTGCACCACGCTGTGAGTGTTTATTAAAAGTATATCTTTCTGAAAGGACATCAGTTAGACTGTAGACTGTACTATAAAGTAGCTTCAGGCCAGCGTGGAGAACAAGGGACTAAAGCTTAGCAAAGATGACCAGACCTGGGATACACAGCGATACTGCACCATGCTGTGAGAAATAGTCATTAAATGTATGTCCTTCTGAAAGGACAGCAATCATATTTGACGATGAAGTAGCCATGCTGCACCACGTCAGTAATCCATCCATCCAGATTAATTACAACAAAAAATTCTTGCTTAATTTAAATATAGCAATTATTAAAAGCTCATAATGTTTCAAAAGCAGAAGCTATCGATGTATGCAGAGGGACCAATAGTCCCCTATAACACGCTACGCTTGCCCACAGCTGGACATGCTGGGCCGCGGGCTAGTGCGGCGGGAGGGCAGCGGCGAGAAGCAGGTGATCAGGCCGCAGCTGTCCATCGCGGCCGCCATCGAGCTGTCGTACTACTCCAACACCGTCGGGGCCCACTACGCGCCGGCCGCTATCATGGGTAAGTAACATAATCAATTGTTTATTTCAATAATTGATAATAACAAAGAAAAGTTATACAAAATTGCCACTTACAATCAGTATTTTTCGCCAGCCTTTGGTTGTCACTGGCTTCCCCAATGAGCGCTATAGTGAGCGGCCTATGTTAAAAAAATGTAAATAAAATCTGGCCAATATTTACCACGCTGAACAGGCAGTAAGCAAGTGTTTTTAAGGCACCGCTCCCGACGACCAGAATATAAGGTCAGACGGGAACCTAACTCCCTAGTGAGCGTAGAGTCCCTTTTACCTCAAGATACTAAATCCCTAGGAGCCCTAGCCCAACCTAACAATAAATACGTAAATATAATAAAGATGTAGTGAGGAAAGTGAGAGCTACTCCCAGGTCGCTGCGGGCAGCAGCGTTAGGTTGGTAGGTAAGCGGCGTGGACCCACTGCCAGTCTGGCAGACTCACCAGACTGATCATAGTAAAGGTTAAAGTTAGTCTTGGCAGCAGCGGCGGGAAATAAGAACCAACACGAACGATTGATATCTGATTTATTTAAAAAAAGTTATGGTTATGTACAAAAGTTATAGTGTGTTAACATGTTTAGATTTGTATGCCGTCGATGTAGAGTGCCGACGCTGAATGTGCAGGGTCCATGGGTCGTCCGCCGGTTTGTAGGTCGCTGAAGGCGCAGCAGATAAATGTACGATGTAACTCGCACATACGCGATACGAAAAATGCTTTGACTCTTAACCTTGAAATTGGAAAGGGATTGTCTAACGTGATATATATTACAGACCACTTTGAACTTGTCTAATGGTTGTCAGTTTTTCACTCCCAAAGAAAAGGCAAGTTTTATTAGCGTATCAAAAGTCAAAGTCAAAAATCATTTATTCAGTTTAGGGCAGAAAACTGCCACTTATGAACGTCAATAATAACATTATTGGTTATCTCCAGTATAGTTATCCCCAGCTAGTCCTAGGTATTGTACACCATTTATGTATATTAGGAAAATCATGGTCCCTAGAATGGAACCTAGAGTTACTCCGAAAGTAATGTGTTCGGGACTACTTATTTGGTCTTACCATTTTAACTATTTAATGTCTCTTAGTAAGATCCGACTCTTAAAATTTGCTTGCAGAATTTTTAATGCCTATTTCTAGTAGTCATTGAAGGAGCATTTTGTGGTTAATCGTGTTAAACGCCTTGTTTAGACCTATTAAAATGCCGAAGGCTTTGTTTTAGAAGTGCTTTAGGGCTATTGTGTCAAACGCCTTCTTTAGATCTATAAATACGCCGTAGGCTTAGATTTTAAAGTAGAACATTGTGGCTAATCGTGTCAAACGCCTTCTTTAGATCAATAAATACTTCAAAGGCTTAGATTTAATTGCAGAACTTTGTGGCTAATCTTGTCAAACGCTTCTTTAGGTCTGTGATTACGCTAAGGGCTTAGATTTTCAAGTAGTGATTTGTGGCCAATCGTGTCAAACGCCTGCTCTTGTTTTTAAGGAAGTACTTTGTGGCTTATCGTGTAAAATGCATTCTTTAGACCTATTAATACGCCGAGGGCTTTGTTTTTGAAGTACTTTGGTCATTGTGTCAATTGACTTCTTTAGATCTATAAAACGCCGTGGGCTTAGATTTTAAAGGAGGAACACGATTAGCCACATTGTGGCTAATCGTGTCAAACGCCTTCTTTGGATCGATAATTACGTCAATGACTTAGTTTTTGAAGGAATAATTTGTTGCTAATCGTGTCAAACGCCTTCTTTAGATCTGTACGACCCGATTCAACCAAAGCTGGGGTAATTTACCTTTAATTAACCACTGTGTCCTTTTAAAACCGTATCGTCTCTCCAGCAACGGCACTAGAGAGCATCCTGCACCAGCCCGGCGCCGACCAGGACACAGTTCGACACAGCACGCTGCTGGACGCCGCCCTGCAGCTGTGCGAGGTGCTGCACCAGGAGTTCATCCTGTGCGCGCCCTGCACGCGCCTCGAGGAGCGCATGCTGCACGCGCTCGACGCGCTGCTGCACGCGCGCGTGCTGCACACGCAGCGCCAGGTCAGTGCACACGCGCACACGCACACGCACAGACGCGCGCACACACAGCACGCGCCTCGAGGAGCGCATGCTGCACGCGCTCGACGCGCTGCTGCACGCGCACGCAGCGCCAGGTCAGTGCACACGCGCACACGCACACGCACACACGCGCGCACACACAGCACGCGCCTCGAGGAGCGCATGCTGCACGCGCTCGACGCGCTGCTGCACGCGCGCGTGCTGCACACGCAGCGCCAGGTCAGTGCACACGCGCACACGCACACGCACAGACGCGCGCACACACAGCACGCGCCTCGAGGAGCGCATGCTGCACGCGCTCGACGCGCTGCTGCACGCGCACGCAGCGCCAGGTCAGTGCACACGCGCACACGCACACGCACACACGCGCGCACACACAGCACGCGCCTCGAGGAGCGCATGCTGCACGCGCTCGACGCGCTGCTGCACGCGCGCGTGCTGCACACGCAGCGCCAGGTCAGTGCACACGCGCACACGCACACGCACACACGCGCGCACACACAGCACGCGCCTCGAGGAGCGCATGCTGCACGCGCTCGACGCGCTGCTGCACGCGCGCGTGCTGCACACGCAGCGCCAGGTCAGTGCACACGCGCACACGCACACGCACACACGCGCGCACACACAGCACGCGCCTCGAGGAGCGCATGCTGCACGCGCTCGACGCGCTGCTGCACGCGCACGCAGCGCCAGGTCAGTGCACACGCGCACACGCACACGCACACACGCGCGCACACACAGCACGCGCCTCGAGGAGCGCATGCTGCACGCGCTCGACGCGCTGCTGCACGCGCGCGTGCTGCACACGCAGCGCCAGGTCAGTGCACACGCGCACACGCACACGCACACACGCGCGCACACACAGCACGCGCCTCGAGGAGCGCATGCTGCACGCGCTCGACGCGCTGCTGCACGCGCGCGTGCTGCACACGCAGCGCCAGGTCAGTGCACACGCGCACACGCACACGCACACACGCGCGCACACACAGCACGCGCCTCGAGGAGCGCATGCTGCACGCGCTCGACGCGCTGCTGCACGCGCGCGTGCTGCACACGCAGCGCCAGGTCAGTGCACACGCGCACACGCACACGCACACACGCGCGCACACACAGCACGCGCCTCGAGGAGCGCATGCTGCACGCGCTCGACGCGCTGCTGCACGCGCGCGTGCTGCACACGCAGCGCCAGGTCAGTGCACACGCGCACACGCACACGCACACACGCGCGCACACACAGCACGCGCCTCGAGGAGCGCATGCTGCACGCGCTCGACGCGCTGCTGCACGCGCGCGTGCTGCACACGCAGCGCCAGGTCAGTGCACACGCGCACACGCACACGCACACACGCGCGCACACACAGCACGCGCCTCGAGGAGCGCATGCTGCACGCGCTCGACGCGCTGCTGCACGCGCGCGTGCTGCACACGCAGCGCCAGGTCAGTGCACACGCGCACACGCACACACACACACGCGCGCACACACAGCACGCGCCTCGAGGAGCGCATGCTGCACGCGCTCGACGCGCTGCTGCACGCGCGCGTGCTGCACACGCAGCGCCAGGTTAGTGCACACACGCACACGCACACGCACACACGCGCGCACACACAGCGCGCACACACAGCACCGGATCAGTACACACCCATCCTCGCTGCTGCACGCGGCACCACAGCTGTACGTGGTCCTACACCAGGTTGATTAGTACTTCGTATTAATACTGCCATACCGATATGTACTCGTATTGTATCGCAGAGTAACGACGGCCTAGCGGAGGAGCGCTGGTCGCGGCGGCTCGCGGCGCGGCTCGAGGAGGAGGACGACGAGCGGCCCGACCCCACGCGCCACATCAAGTACACCGTCAGCCACGACCCGGACGCCGTCGCCGAGCGGTGTGTACACTGTACTCTATATCAGGGCCGTCTTTGACTTATTCCGATAATAGGGTCGCTATAACTTTGTTAGAGGACTATTTTGTTTATGGGAGATCTTTTAAGGCAGTCCGCGAAATTTAAAATTTCCTAGGTTTTTTAAAATAGCGACTCTGAAACGACTTGAAATAAAAATGCAAGTACAACTTGCGACACGGATCTTGAGCACTAGGCGAAAGATGCGCAGAAGACTATTACGATTACGTGATTGGCGAGTCGCGTGACGCGCCCGCACCGCCGGCCGGGATTGGTTGCTTGCTCTGCGCACGCGTCTCTGAAGCGATGATCGTCAGTCGTGATGTAAGATGCGCAAAACGAACCCCACTCTTTCCTCCAGCGCTCAGGATCCCTGCCCTCGTTATGAAGGCTTATATTAGATGTCGTAATTTACTACAGACGGTAGGATTTTTTGTACGCGGTACTTTCAGTCTCTCGTGTGCGTTAGCTGATGCAGTAAGCATATGCTAAGCTTTATATTTTTACAGGCAAAAAAAGTATCCCAAGTAATGGATAACTTTTATACTCATAGGTTAATAGATGATTTAAATTATAAAGAAAATAAAGCAAACGTTATAAATTCTGTTTTGTATTTGAGAAAATGTAAACAAAGGGGTTACTATAAGAAGAAATGATAGGCGTCTCTTTAATTTTACTCATAATCGCGCAACAGTGTCTTTTTTGCAGTTATTTCAAAACTTATAAACTGAAATTACCTTTGAATTTTTGGATTATTTACCTTTGGTCACTGCTATTGACAGTTACTTACTAACTATATATTAACACATTACAGTAACCATTACGGTTTGTTTACATTTTTGAAATAATTAATCGAGTAGGTACACGTCTTACGTATGTGTATAATATAATAATAAATAATAATAAATCGTTTATTAAATAATAGGAAGCAGTAACATTTGGTATAACTTAAAACTAAACAGTGCAAAAAAAATTATAATTTGCCTGAACTAGGTAGAACCTGTGCTTCAGGCGAGAGAGTTCTTACGTGTATTTAAATTATATAAATTAACAATAATAAACTTTAGTAGAACTTAATTACTTAGATAACTACAATTTCGAGTTGTCTGAGATACAACTAATCTATCTTTATTTACAAGCTACAAGTAATTCTTCTGTTTTGTCGTAGGACAAGGTTTTTAAATATTTATTAAGTACTATTTTACAGTTATAATAATTTAGTTCATAGATATTCAGAGCTTTATTAATTCTATTATACAGAAATGAGCTTATATATGTAAAAAACCTATTTGTGAAAATATATTGTGACGTTGATTGCGTAATGCAGACTATATCTTTCCGTCTCTTATTAGTAATGTCAGTATTATAAGGAAGCATAGTAATGTGTGCATTATAAAAAGCTGGCGGACAGTCAATACATTGCAGGCATTTTATAGGAGATGTGTAGGGTAGAAAAAGGGGAGAGAGTTAGCTACTTTTAAAATTGCTCTCTGGGCTCGTTCAAGTGGGATCATAATAGTTTTTAGTGCTCCACCCCATGACGTGATGCAATATTGGATTATTGATTGGCATAGGGCAAGATATACTTGTGTAATTAGTTTAGAATCCGCGATTGATCTAAGTTTTTTAAATACGTATATTAATTTACGTACCCTGTTAACCAAATTTTCGATGTGGGGTCTAAAGGAAAGTGTCTCGTCTATTGTAATTCCAAGATATTTTAGGTTATTAGTATTGAGGATAGTAGGACAGTTACATGGATTGACTGCAGGGTTTTGACATTGATGTGCATAACAACATTATGATGACGGTTGCGCATGCAGAAATAAATGTATTTTGTCTTGTCAGCATTTAATGTTAGTAGGTTGTAGTGAAGCCAGTTATTTACCAAATTAAAGCCTAGCTGTGCATTTTCGTATAACTCCGAGCAGGTTTTACCTGTAAATATTAGCGCCGTATCGTCGGCGTATGTTATGATTTTACCATGTTCTAAATTAAGATTGCGCAGGTCGTTAATATACACCAGAAACAGGGTAGGGCCAAGGATACTTCCTTGGGGAACCCCATATCCAGACGTTAGTTGTTCATCACTCGTAGTGTTTCCTATTCTTACACATTGTCTTCGATCATGTAAGTAGTCTGCGAAGAGTTGCAGCTGTGTTCCTTTAACACCCAGCGCCTCCAGTTTGTTCAAAAGTAAAGGTATAGACACAGTATCAAATGCTTTTGCCAAATCAAGGAAAACTCCCAAAGTTTTGTTCCCTTTGCCAAGTTCTTGAATAACATATTCTGTTAATCTGTGAACTGCATCTGATGTGGATAACTTGGCTCTAAATCCAAATTGATTGGGTGAAAAATATCTATGTTTTTCTAAGTAGTTTACTAGTCTACTGTTGATGATCTTTTCCAGGATTTTTTACACTGAAGGAAGAAGCGATATAGGTCTATAGTTTGAGACTAACTCTTTGTTACCCGATTTATAAATAGGGATTACTACAGCCTTTTTTAGGCACTTGGGAAAAATACCTCTCGATAGGCAGATTCGAAATATATGAGTTAAGGGAGGTACAAAAATATGCATGAAGCGTTTAAGGATCTTATTGCTTATGTTATCCCAACCTGCTGCACAGTCATCCTTCATTCCTGAAATTATCAGTGATATTTCTTGTTCATCGGTATCTAACAAAACAAAGGTGTTTAAGTTGCTAGATATACTTGGCTGGTTGTAGGTTTGTTTTGGAATTCGTTCTGCTAGGGATTTTCCCACATTAGCAAAATAGTTATTTACCCTGTTAGCAGACAAAAGTGGTAAAGAGTTTGTGGGCAACAAACTCGAGTTCCATTCACGCTGTCTTGCCATAAAAGTGACGTTCTTTATGTGCCTCCAAATTCGTTTACTATTTGTACCTGCTTTATGCAATTCAGCCTTATCGTATTCGATTTTTATTTTCTTTAAAATATTGTTACAGAAGTTCCTGTATCGTTTATATGAAATCTGAAGTATAGAATTGTCAGGACATCTTCTGGCTTTCTGGTGGAGTTTATCTCTATGCCTCATGCACCGAACAAGGCCTGGAGTGATCCAGGGTTTTATGTTATTAAATTTCTTAGTAACAGTTGTTTCGGTGGTGTTACATAAAATAGTTTGCTGTACATTGTTTATTAAATACGATAAGGCCATATCAGCGTCAGCAGTTTTGTAAACTAGGCTAAAGTCAATGTTGCACAAATCATGCTCGAGTTTGTTTATGTTTAAATTGGAATTTGTGTGGAGATGTCATGGTCATGGTCAGTAATTGAGGAATTAGTAACAAGTGCAATACACGGAATATATGTTTCTTGTAAACTTTAGATCTGTAATTATAATGTCCGAGATGTATTTTTATCTTTAAGTTCAATGCTATATCATCTTTTGTTTTTATTTTTGCATTTAGCGATAAGACTGCATACATTATTGTGTCTTGTTTATGCTACACGACCATAATAATGAAAGTTATGTAATTTTGGTGTCCATGTACGCTACGCTTCTCCTACTTGCACAAAGTTTCTCTCCTCAATGATATTTTGACTTCAAGCTTCAAAAGTATTCGTATTTTACTTTAACATATTGGTTGGAGAGGTCCTATGAGATCGAGTAACAATAAAATTTATATGTATTTTGTCTCGTTTTAATAGGGTTACTAAAGGTTTACTAAGGGTTACTAAAGGTTTACACACTAATCATTAATATGCTCCGACATATTATGCTGAGTAGATTTCAGTATCAGTTATCATGTATCGAAACTACACTGTAATTTACTCTGTTTTGCTTTCTGTAAATTATATTCTATGCATGGTTCTAAATAAATTTTCTTCTATTCTCTTCTAATGTCATTTAACTTTTTTCTCCCTGTTTCAATAACGTCTTGCCTATACGCCTAATTGTTTTGGTCATCAACATCATAATTTCGGCCACAGGACGTTCTCTACTGACTTGACTTCCAGATTGTCCGGTTGGAAGCGGCCTGCATCTAGCGTCTTCGTTTAATTCAATTTGGTCACGGAGTCATGGAGTAATAATTATCCGTTGATAAGCGTCCCTAGTAACTGTCGTGGTCCGTGTCGCAGACGGCGGCTGCTGCTGACCATCCGGCCGCTGCTGGAGGCGTACGCGGCGACGTGCCGCGCCGTGCGCGCCGCCGCCGCCCCCGCGCCCGCCCCCGGCCCCGCCGCCGCCCCCGCCCCCGCCCCCGCACCCGCCGCCGCGCAGAAGCAGCTCGTCAAGCGGGCGCTCGACGACCTCGCGCTCGACTACACGCACAACAGGATGCCCTACGGTATGCCACCACGCCACTACAACACTACGCCCCGACACCACCACGACCCCCACGCCACTTCACTTCTAAAACATTACTTCACTACACCACCTCACCACCACAACACTACGCTACTACAGCACCACGCCACTACAATAATAAAACATTACTCCACTACACCATTACACAACCACGCCACTGCATACATCCCCACACCTCACCACTATGCCACTACACTACTACGCCACAACACCACTTTACCAATACACCCCGACGCCACTACACCATTACACCACCACGCCACTACGCCACTTTACCATTACACCCCCACGCCACGCCACTACACTATTACGTCACTACACCACCATCATAATGGCCCATATACTAATCCATCGCTGAACTGAGCTCGAACTCCTAATACAAACGGCACAATTGCCTAAATCATCTGATAAATACACCTCCTCATTATATGCCTACTTCCAGTCATCCGAGTCATCTACTCCTTTCTCGGTCATGTCATTCAACACAAAACCCATACATTTTTTATTTCTCTACCACCCATCCGCCCATTATCACTGACAATACCTCCTGGCATATAAATCAGATCAATGATAATTTGATTAATTCAATTCAATTCAATATATTTATTGCATTACTATTTAAGCCATCGAAAACATTTTTATTTAACCAGAAGTATAAGAAAACTGGCATACTCCTGGCCTGCCTTTGCTGATTTGATTCCTAAATTTATAGTTCAATAAATACCCAATATTTGCAACTAGTTTCACTGACTAAGGTTCGTTCATGTTGGACATTTCTATGTAATGGTGTACATAATGAATACAAATACTCAGGGTGAACTAAGCCTCAACGACTAAGTTTAGCAAACAATTTGTAATGTCATGATTTATGATAATATAACACTTGAAAAAAATCGACTGCCTCAGGTGTCAGGTGTGTGTTTTCAAGTGTTATATTATCATAGATATAACAAGCATGTAATTGCAAAAAATAAATTTTAAATGTGATGATTTGTTCGAGTTAATTAATTAGAACAGACAGGCAGAAAGCTATGAGACGTGTAAATAAATAGATAACTTTAAAATTTTTTCGCCATGTTAATGAGTATTCTCCTGTTTCTAGGTGAAGCCGTGTCGACGGATGCCATCCGAAATTGCCACCGGCTACTGCGACAGTGGGGAGTCATAGAAATGTACGATGAAAAAAAAACTCGCTGCCTGCGCCTCACGCCGGACTACGCCGAGCCCGCCGCGCTAGAGCGCATCGCGAACAATATCTACAAATTCAATGTCGACACCAAAATACTGCGCGACAAGTGAACTAGTGAACGTGCCTACTTGTGATGTGAACCCTGCGATGTACTAGTGCGAAGTAACAGTGACCTGTGCCTGTGATCCCAGTGATACGAACGAGTCGGGCTCGACGTTAAAACTGTTGAGTGCGCGTTTTTACACATATCACGTTTCTGTCGGAAACAGACGATTGAGGTCTGCGATTGATAGTCAAATGATGACGAGTAAAATGTAATCCAAGAGGTTCTACTGCATTAGAATAATAGAATATTCTTTCCCGATCTCTGCGCCATTGGGACGTCCAGTCAGTTATGTAATATTAGTAAAGTGACTCATAAAAAAATATAAACTGACTCTGTTATAATGTGATGCATATTCTTTTTTACTATAACGAGTACAATGACAGTGGAAACATTTGTTGCTGAAAGAAGTTTTAGTGTATATGTGCGTGATCCACAAAGATCTTACTTTTCCATGCAAAGGAATGACAAAACATTGTTATACCACCACCTAAAATGACACAGCTTGTCCTAAGGTAGATTATATTCTAGTTTGGCTTTTTATATTATTATAATGTATTAGTTTAGTGTTTTCACATGCTGTCGGTGCTTTCAGATTGCAAACCAATCTTCACTGAAGGACATATTGTGTTGCCTTATCGATGGACCGATTAGTCAATAGATGTTGGTTTGTTGATCATTATGTCCATTTCATTCAGATAGTTTTCAGTCATATTTTGTATCAAACAATTTTTAAATAGGTTCCAAAATCTATTTCTATCTAAAATAATAAATTGGCCTAAAAATGACAACTGGTGCTATTCATACATAAATAAATAAAAAATAAGTGGAAACATAAATTAAATGTACTGAATAAATCTATTAAATTTTTTTTAAGGTGGATGTGAATATTAAGTCTGCCTAGAAACTTAAGACACAATAAAAAATCTGTTGTTCAGGTATATTAAGTCATTGGATAGTGATTGTCTGTATCATTTAGTATTGTTAAGTTCAAAGAATAAATCCCATACTATATTTTTTCACATTACGAGTATTGATTTCAAATAATTTTAAGTACTGAAAGCTTTTTGCCACTCTTCGTAGCCTCGGCATTAGAAACAGCGATGGGATTGTGGGATAATAGTATGACTAGTTTAATTGCTCAAAGATTGGAGCCAAATATGTATAATTATTAGTATTTATT
This sequence comes from Anania hortulata, assembly GCA_963576865.1. Classification (NCBI taxonomy): domain Eukaryota; kingdom Metazoa; phylum Arthropoda; class Insecta; order Lepidoptera; family Crambidae; genus Anania; species Anania hortulata. The sequence continues at coordinate 4,980,543 of OY756412.1, read as the reverse complement.
TACTATATTTGATCTGTGATGCTGTTGGTGTAACTTTTTTAACATAGTATACCTTAACTTGGCACCTTGCGTGTTTTGTATGTCTAAGTGATCTCATGATTGCAGTGTATGTATCGGAAAATACGTAGCATTTTTGTTGCTAAAACATGGAGTAGCCTCAACAGCAATTCTTGCTAGATTTTTTGAAAACTGTTGTGGGAAGATTTAATAATTTTAGTTTTCTGATAATGCATTTATGTTTATACATGCAGCTATGAAAGCAAAACTTTCTCTTGTATAATATATTTCATTTTGTAGTTATTGCCATTGAGGCTTATTCTGTGGGGAGTACAAGGTTCACCTAATGGTGTTTTAATAGTTTTCATAACACCACATACTTTACATTGTGATGTACGGTTAACAACTTATTAATCTTCACAAAAAGTCAAAATTTTCTTGACTAATTTTAAGTTCAACATGTTTAGTTTATCATTGATTGAGAAGAATTGAAGTTTTGTGGTAGGTCTATGAGCTGTTAAGACTGCACTTTTGATAATAGGGAGTAAAATATTATACTGTTGCTTTCTTCTAAACCTGTGTCGGTTTACTATGTTTTGTTGGGTTTGTAAGTTGTATTGTGAAACATGTGGCGTAGCACTACCTACTAGCGCAAACAGTTCTAAGATATAGGTATCACATATTCATTTTTTTTACTATAAAATACTCTCTAATAGGATCATATTTATAACAATATTTATATCTTTGTTTCTGTATACCAACTAACGGAACGAAGGCTAGTTGAATAAAAATATAAAAATATTAATTACGAATTTTAATTTACAAAACCCTAAGCTTCATAATTTTATATTACCATAATTAAAATAATGAACATTGATGTTGATTGATGGTTACTAATAACGTTGTTTTTGATGAGTTGAAAATTTAAATAAACAGCAAATAATAATTTTAAATCAACATTTAATCATATAATATACTTAATAATGATTTATTCTTAACTAACATGACTAATTAGATAGTTACAACAAAGTTATTTGATTAATTTGAAATCACATTTATTTTTAAAAAAAGCAAATCCTTAGCGGTGCTATTAAATAATTATGAAATAGAAAACAGTTCTCAATCATAGCACAAGTAACAAACAGTGTTAAGCTAATAACGCTTTAGTGATACATGTAGTTTATTTTTAATGAAAATTGTTAAATGGACAAAAACCTACTTTAAGTTTTTGACTTTCAACAACACAAAACGATAATAATATTAGAATAATAATTAATAACTTACATTGAATGATTGTATCAAAATTAAAAGGGTTTACAAAGAACAATAGCGCTTAAATACAAGGGAATAATAATTACCAGCACATTGTATGTGTAGGATAACAATAACATTAAGATTAGGAACAGTGTACACATTGGGTTCGATTCTAGGAAGCTGTACTCTATTAGGTGTTGCATAGACAAAATAATGTTGCATAAAATATATCGGTTATTTTTAACAAACCACCTCTTTCTACATTAACACGATAGCAGTATTTTATCGTACAAAAATGAATAACATTCAAACTAAGTGGCTTCAAAGGAACACAGCAACAGTTTTGTAAATTTGAATTAGGAAGCTAATTTTATTTTCAGATTACAATGTGTTGGTCCCATTTACAACTTTGTTAAGATATTGATAACTAAAAAATGTAAAGGAAGTTTGTCTACCTTATAAAACTTACACCTATTATCTTACTAAGGCACAATTATAATCACCAGTCTTTTAAAATCTTTTAGAATCGTCTAAATAGGCCACGTTATAAAAATTGTTCTCAAAAGTTAATGCTTTAATTCTAATTTTATTTTAATTTTAAAAATGAAATGGTAGTTTGTTTACACCTTACAAACCTTACACTTATTATCTTACTGATAATTCACTAGTCTTTTAAATTCTTTGGAATTTAGAATCGTCTAAATAGGCCACTGCGCATCGCTTCAAACAATTGGGCCCTAAATTGCTGTTGCCTGTACTCCGCAAGAGCCGGCCGATGGCGCGCCAAGGTGGCGGCAGCAGCTTCTTTCTTACCCTTGTGCTCGGAGCTCTGGAAGTGTACCTGGAGCGCCTCCAAACTTGCCTCCATCATGTTGCAGAATCCGCAGTGGAATATGCCTGGACGCACCTAAAAGTTATGGAAGTTTAGTACCTGCACTATCAAGGATCATACTAGCTGGTCGCGGTACATTTATGCCTCGGAGAGAGCGCAACGAGGATAAGATGAGATGTTTTTTTAAGTTACGCAAAACTTATAGTGTGACCTAAGTAATATTTAGTAATTTTGAAACTAGAGATACTTTTGATATGCTACTAATAATAAGTACTTTATGCCGCATAATTGCCGTATAATTGCATAGATCAGATTTTTAAGACAGCTGTTTTTGTAAAATACGGAGTGGCTTTCACGTTAATTAGAGATAAGTTTGTATGTTAAACATAGAAACACTCACCTCCCTGACGAATTCGGTAGAAAATGATGTTATAACTGGAACCATATTGAATTGTCTCTCGTGGTGGAACGATTTAACGTGCGAGGACATTTCCGATCGGCTCATGAACAATTCACACACTTGACATCTCAACCTGTCTCCATTCACAGTAATCAGATGAAAACTCGTGGCTCCGATACAAAATTTCTCATTCACCACTTGTACGGTGCCGAGGAACAAATTATTAATGGTAAACACTTCATCTAAATAGTCCTCCAAGGGCATCTTGCGAATTGACATTTTATGGGACGTGGAAGACGATGATGATGTCGATGTGGAAGAGCTGGATTGGCCAAGTTTGCTCCTGTGTGCAAGTCCTGCCACATGCTCCTTCATGGACCGCAAGGACGCAGGCACTCGCGCCGAACACAGTCGACAGTACGCGTTATTATTCGAAAAGTTGTAAGTCAACTTATTTTGCTTTGCAAACTCTGCTGGGTTTTCGTTTAATGGCTCATTATCTTCCTTTTTAGATGTTTCAGTCATTTCAGGTTTACTTGCGATTTCGTTATGATTTTTGTCTAGACAGGATCTGTTTTTGTCTTCGGCATTTTTGTTAATTGGTGGAGCGATCGCGGGTAGTTGAGGCTTTGTGTCGTTTGATTTTGGTTCGTGCGTCCTCATGTCCGCTTCGCAAGGAAAAGGAACGTATCCAACATCCCGTTTCTTCGGGTTCCTTAAATGTTCTTCGATATGGGTTTCAATAGATTTAAAATCGAAATCGACGTTTCCAAGACATTTCTTGCATAAAGCAGTCTCGCTTTCAAAGTTTATGTTCACCTCATTCTTTTCGAACACAGTAACAGACTCTAATATTTTTGATTTATTGGCTTCTTTATTTGGGATTTCTAAATCAATACCACCTTCATATGGAACAGATTCATCACTTGACCCTTCGGCAGAATTAAAACCCTCGCTTCCGCTGCTAATGCTACTAATATCATTCACCCTTGTTAACTTTGGTTTATCTTTGGTGTCTTTTAAAGACGGTTTTTGAAAATTCTCGAGTTTATAATCATTTAGGCGTTTTAAAAGTAAGTTATGTTCTGACTCATCAAAGTGTGTAGCAAGGTGACTCAGCGGTAACACAGTGTTACATGTTATACATTGGAATGTTGTGTCGTCGATCTAAAAAGTAACATGTATCAATATGAGTAGGTAATCTATCGAATTCGTATCGTGTATAGTTTTTAATAATGTAATTATATTATAGAGCATGTTCTTTTTGATTTCTAATCACTTTAACCGTCGTTAGTTTAGCCTTATTGCTAAATAATGTTACAATTATAAACCTACTGACTTTTCAAGTGAAAATAAATTGCTGGCATTACAGATCGCAACTTGAATTTCACACACGTACCACATCACGGTCAATATGAATGGTAAGAAACTAAAGATGCCACTTGTCATGATAATAAAATATTACAGACAGATAAGTTCATAGATAACAAAATTACATTCTATTACAAACAGTGTTATACACGTCCAAAGCCGAGGAGTAGTCGACATTTATTGTATTTCAAATTAATATACATTGACCGACCGGGAATCGAACCCAGGAACTCAGAGATGTATTTAAAATAAAACTAACCTTGCGATAGATATGTCCGTCATGAAATTCCACTTCGTTCTTGACTAAGTTCAGTGCGTGTAGGGAACTTGCTAGATGATCCACCTCATCTTCGAACTCGGCGTTGCAAACCGCGCACATCTCGCCCACTATACCCTGCCACGCCGGCTCATCTATCACCACATCGCCGAAGCTAATCAAAGATCCAACCCGCTTCAATAAATTCGACCCTTTGCTGGTTTTATGTCCCTTTTCAACGACATGTAAACTAACTTTAGTCAGGGTTGTGAATATCAAGTTGCATAGCATGCAGTAGTACCCTTTTTTGACCTGAGAAAGAAAAAAGGTGACAAAATAAATATACAAGGTATTTTTTTAAGAGCGTGATTAAGTACAGAGAACAGCTCGTCAACCTACCACAAAATGTTAAATTTTCTACGTTTTGATCTACGTGAAGATAAACTTGGAACATGTACATATAATATAATTACTTTTTGCATTGATGACTAATCAGTTTAGCTAGTTCGCGCGAGCACGCTGAGAGGGAATTTTATGGAGGGGAATCCTCATGTCTGAATGTTTTTATCTTTGATTAATAACATAACACGCACCCCAATAAATCAAAGGCACATTGAAGGCACTTACGTACTGCCTTCTTAGGTAGCCGATACAATAAAGATAAATTTATTTCTCTGTAAAAACTTAGCATAAATACAAACAATGGCGATATAATACCTACCTACCAACTTTTTCAAACGCAAATAAATATTTCATCTCATACAGAGACCTAAACAGCCCACCAGACAAAAATAAATTGGAAGACCACAGCAGCTGAAAAGCCGCATCGTTAATGATATAAAATGACATCGCAAGAACTAATAGGCAGGTCATTGTACATTAGACATGAATGGCTCAAGAGGAGTTTTGTCCCCAGCAGTGTGTTGATAGAAGCGGAAGATAATAAGACCCAATCCAGAAAAAGCTTTTATAGAATTTTTACTCTTTTAGTGGCATACGGTAGTGATAATATGAAACCCGTCAGGACACAGAAATGAGATACAATGGAATTATATTGTTACATGGTTACAATTTGTTGTTGTGTGGGTGGTTTGAGCTTGACAGATAAAAGATAGCTATTAGCATTGCTCACAAAAAAAAGTTATTTAGAGATTTTGAACCATATTATTTAGAAAATAAGGACGACTACAGTTGCTTGGTTAGTGTTATTTAGGTAGTATTGTATTGTCAGCATCATGTTATCAAGGTACTGCAACATAATGAATAGAAGACAGGAAAGCAAAAGGTGTACATGTGTATATGGTATTGGTAAATAATGTGTAGGTATTCAATGTTATAATATAGTTAAAAGTTATGATAAAAGCAGTGAGTTGTAACTACTAAATATTAGTTCAATGGATAAAAGCAAAATACTGGGTGTCCTAGAAATCTATGTCCAGCTGGAAACGGGTGGCAGGGTGTTAGCACAAAAATATATTTTTTAAAACTGTCTTGAACATTCTAAGTTTGATCAAGTGTAAAATTAACACATTGTATATTACCTACTTAAAACCTTCACAAAAAAAAACCTAAAAACCTGACACCATGTAATGATCCTTTAAGACCAAAATCTCTAGGACATCTCTAGTCTTAGTTTTTACTAGTTAATAGTAGATTATCTAATAATTAGTTAATAGTATTTATAATTTGTTATTATTAGATAATAGTAGATTAACTAATAATAACTAAGACTAATACATAACTAATTATATTTTTCTTTTTCTTCTCATTATGAATAGAATAGGAAATTATGTGATAATTTTAAAACTACAAAATAACTATTTATTTTATGGATATTTATAAATATATTTATGATGTCAACATCCAAGTGGTCTCCTGAGACCGCATAACAATTGAATTTCTATTGTGCCTTCATTATGCATGCCTAATGAGACCTTTTGGATGTTGACGAGTTAATTAAATGAGTACAGTAAGATCCTTTTATTGTTACTTCTAGTAACTAGAGACAGTAAAAAATAATACCCACTATTATAAGTTAATTACTAGTTTGAATCATACCTTTAAAATTTGGTCATCCTTAAACTTTTCGACCAACTGTGTGGACTCTAAATTCTTTCTATGGTCTCGCAAACTTATATGCCTCCTGACCTCATCGTCACCGGTGATCAGACTCTCACAGATCAAACAGAAAGAGTCAATAAACCCAGAGAGTATTGCATTTTGATTGACTTTTAGTGCCATATCTGAAATAAATAAACATTTCAAATCACTTAGAACCTTAATGGGTTTACTCTCAAATGATACAAGATATTTTAGTTTATTGCAAATATTTATTAAGACCTAAAGGTTAAGATAAGAAGTCCTTAATGAATTATTAATAAACAAGCATTACTAAATTAGTTGCCACTTAATTATTCTTAAAATTGCTAGCTAGCTGAAATGAAATTATAGAATTTAAGATACCTATCTATTATAGTTACTTAAGAATATGGCAGCAAAAAAGCAGCAATAATAAACATACTGTGGTTTTACAGAACATTCTACCAGAAAACATCGCAATTAATTAATTTATTGTATTTCTTTTTAAGAATGAAGCTTGTCAACGATAAGATCGCCTATTTTTTGCATTGAATCTCAATAAATGTGAGCAAACAAAATTTTTTAAAGGCTTCTTACCTTCGTAATCGTAAAACACAATAAACTTGCGAAACTTCGAAACACTGAAAGAACTGCTTTCTACAGTGGATAAACGTCTACTATAATGAAATAGAACAACCAACCACCGAGCAACGTTAAGTAAAGTAATTAGTTAGAAATGTAAACAATTTATTTGTTACAAAGTAACGAATTAACACATTATCTACCCACGTCCACCAATCAAACATTTTGAACTGCAGCGGAGCCGGATCCGGAAAAAGTAGGAATCCCCGTGCAGCGTTCAACCACAACGGAAGTAAATAAAGTGGTCCCACTCCCTAGCCTACTAAGCTCCGCAGTATTGTATAATTTGATCTGAGAAAGTCACTAGCTGTGTAGATAAATGTTTAATACACAACACAACATCTTTAATAATATTAGAAAGCTGAAGAGTTTGTTTGTTTGGTTGAACGCGCTAATTTTAGGTTCGAAGTGAAAAAATATTTTTTGATTGATAGTCCGTTTATCGAGGTAGGTTTTAGGCTATAAAACATTACGCTAAAAGCAATAGGAGCGAACGAATTTTTTCATTGATACTCCATCAATGAAAAAATTCGTTCGTCGAAAAAAAGAGCTTTCGTTGCGTGCACTGCATACGGATAAAGTTACGCAAAAATCATGTATGACGGAGTTATTTTCCTTTAATAATTCTAAAAAGAAATCAGTCAGACTCAGTCAGTCACAAGCACAAATGTTTTTTTTTAAATAGGTTTTTCTTTCATTGATGACGGGCCTGTCTTTTAGGGCCCGTAAAGGAAAACACTAAAGCGCAACAAACACAGAAGGCGCACGCGTCCCGACTCGGCTAATAGACCCGCAGGTAATAGGCCACGTACGGCTAGGGGTGTTCGTTATATTAGGTAGCAGAATAAATAATACTAATATTAATTTATATTCATATATTAGGTTATAATCAAATAATAGGCACACCTAATACATTAGTATCAAAATATTATTTTATTAGTGGCAAAACGCGCCATTGATTATGTTGCTTGAGTAAACAAGTAACCAAGATGATGATCTTACTCTTATAGTCATTGATTTCAGGAATTCGCAAAAGATGGCGTGTATCATTTGGTTTAAGCTGTGCTACCTTTACTTATTATCAGATGATGTTAGAACAGGACAGAATCATAAATATTATATCAACGTCCTTCTCATACTAATATTTTTAATATTCAATCAAATATAACGTGTATCGTTGTGTACTTGTGTTGTTTGTTTTAATCACAGATTAGAGATTAATGTATCTACGATTATAATAACCATCATGCGGCGCGACTAGCAAATGTATTTTTTCTCTTAAAGTTTATGTAGTGTTTAATGTAGAATAGTATTTTTAAATAAATAATAATGAGAATGACTTGAATCGGCCAAATATAAGTTTTTAACAAAATAGACAATGAGGCCAAAACACGCACATATTGTAAAAAGTGTATGTCATTTGAAACGATTTGAGCAAATTGAAAAATTATAATTTGAAACAAAATCATTTAATTTTCAACATTGACTTTTTTGCTCGTAGCGTATTAGGTAATTTAAATAACTTTTAATAGTCAACAGCTTTGCATTACCTGTAACGAGATATAACGAACGCTTAATGCAGTTTTAGCGTATTACAAAATATATTATCTGAAGCCATATATTATAGCAGAAAAAATAATAGGTGTTATAAAAATTGCATAACGTTATAACGCGTTAGCAATATGTAGCCGTTATGAACACTCCTACGTACGGCTAATAGACCCGCCGTACTCCCGACCTAACCCATCGCTGTCCTGCTCACGCATTCTGTCACTGTGTGTGTCGCTTATCTGAGTTCACAATGTCCCGATTGTAATGGGTCTGCCAAATGGAAGCTGGCCTCCTCTTGACATTACTAGACTCTTCACTTTTTGTTCAGGATTGAGCATACATCGATTTTAGCTTATTGAAACACGAGAAGTGTACGCGAATATACATAGTCAGGTCATAAGTTCTGTCACACAATTAAAACTTTTAAATTTAGAATGCTGGCCACAAAAAAGTTTATTGAATTCAAATTTCGAATTTTTCATGAAAATAAAAATGTGTACTTTTTAGAATTTTCCTCATTTTTAAATATTGAGTGGACACTTAAAGAAGACCGTTTCGCGGTTATTGCGTTGCATCGTTGCGGTTACGCGCCAATTCAGATTTTCGACTTACTGAAAAATTTGAATATAGCCAAAAGATTCGTTTATCGTACCATAAAACGATACAATGAATGTGAATGTGAATGACTCTAGTGTAGATGACAGGTCAAGAAGTGGTCGCCCTCGCTCTGTTAGGACTCCAGCAGTGATAAAAGCTGTGAAGGCGCGAATTCAAAGAAATCCCATACGTAAGCAGAAACTGTTGGCCCTTCAGATGGTGTTAAGCAGGATCACGGTGAAAAGGGTGTTAAATGAAGACTTAAGACTTAGGGCATATCGAAGAATATCAGGACATCGTTTGGACGCTCGTTTAATGGACCTGAGACTGAAGAGATGCCGCGCTTTGTTGAAGCGGTACGCGGGAAAAAAGCATCGGGAAATTCTTTTATCGGATGAAAAAATTTTCACCGTGGAAGAGAGCTACAACAAACAAAATGATAAGGTGTACGCACACAGCAGTGCAGAAGCTAGCAACCGTATTCCGCGTGTCCAACGAGGTCATTTTCCATCTTCGCTCATGGTTTGGTTGGAAGTCTCTTATTAGGGCTTAACTGAGGTATATTTTTGTGAGAAAGGCGTAAAAACGAATGCAGTTGTGTATCAAAATACAGTCCTCAAGAACCTTGTGGAACCTGTTTCTCATACCATGTTTAATAACAGGCACTAGGTATTCCAACAAGATTCTGCGTCAGCTAATAGAGCGAAAAGCACACAAGACTGGCTGGCGGCGCGTGAAATCGACTTCATCCAGCCAGAATTGAGTCCGTTAGATTACAAGATATGGCAGCACTTGGAGAAAAAGGCCTGCTCAAAGCCTCATCCTGATTTGGAGTCACTTAAGGCATCCTTGATTAAGGCAGCCGCCGATATTGACATGGACCTCATTCGTGCTGCGATAGACGACTGGCCGCGCGGATTGAAGGCCTGTATTCAAAATCGCGAGGGTCATTTTGAATAAACTTTATTACCATATGAATCTATGTTTTATTAAGTTCATTTTGCTATATAAATAGTTACATAAATAATAAACATGTCTAAATTATTTCATATTATACATGTGACAGAACTTATGACCTGACTAGGTATACTCGGACCAAGTTAAAAAACACTAATATCGATGATGGCCAGTTTCGGAACAAATAGGGGGCGGGGTCTTGCTGGCTGGCTGACGGAAGTGGACGGAAGGATCATCCAATGGTAGCGTCGGTTACCTAAATGACAAGAGGAATCCCTCCTCTCTGTGGAAAGGGTTCAAAGCCCTTGTTAAACGCAGGACGGACTAACAAGAAGCGAAAAGTCGACGGTCAAAGCAATGTCAAGAGGCGGCCAGCCTCCATTTGTCAGACGGACCCATTAGTCCTACAGACTTGGAAAAGATTTAAGCCCACTGACTCTATTTATGTTGTGGTTGTAGATTTGTGGTATGTGTTAATTTTAACCATAGACATTGAGTTTAACGCACTGACCAGAAATAAACATAGACTACAGCTAGTTTTGTGTGCCCATTTGTAGCGCCACAAGCGAGAGTTCCAAGAACTAATTATGTTGACAGCTTAGCACTGCTGACAGAATAAATGTGGACTGGTTGTCCCACACTAACACAGCTAATTTTGTATGCCCATTTGAATTATGTAGCGGTAATATTGGTTAACAAATCAAAACTATAAATATTAATTAAAATGTAATGTTGTTTCTATATCATATTTTATTTCTTGATGGCAGACACCTGTGCGCGGTGAGAGACGCGACCAACAAGCGAGAAGATGTGGAGGAAAGAGACAGCAATAATTGCGCGCTATTGGCTAATATTTGTATTTTCTATACTATACTCTTTTCTTTGTAAATAGTTTTATATAAATAAAGCCTACCTTCCTGTAAATAGACTTTCGATACTCAGCAGTTAACGTAGTTATCATTTACACACCAAGACCTCAACCATATCATCAAAGTGGATCACCACTTTAATACAAATATTAGCCAATAGCGCGCAGTTATTGCTGTCTCTTTCCTCCTTAAAGACCTCTTACACCCGAAACTCACAAATATTATTGTTCATATACGGAAACATAAATTATTTACTGCAAGTGAATGAAACAAATTTACAAAACGTTTTTCTTTACGTGATTTACTTATATTTAACATGTGATATTCATTTAACAATGCATATTTATTTATCGCATAACTCTTATATTTTTATGAAACTAGTTTTAAAAATTTAATGTTTTGCATATATTTTTTGTAATATCTGTAAAAGTGCAAACCCATACTGCGCTATTTTGTGTGGTAAATGCTGACGCGCTCTGCACTACAGAGGTGAATATTGTCTTGGGAGACGTGTACTTACTTATTTAATCAATATAAAACATATGTTGTTGTGTAACAAAAATAATTTCGGAAATTGGAGCTGGCATTTTATCTTCTTCTAATTTGGCTGTGTGCGCCACACACTTCAAAGGGGCAGCGTGGCCGTGTTATAGTTTCAAAATCCAATAACAATTAACTATATATTTAAACCGATATTATTAGTTATTACCCACCGCTGTATACGTCAAAATTAGTTTAGTTAGATACTAGTGGTGCTTCAGATGGGCATTCAACTTAGAGGCATTAAAATTTAGCTATCGTTTGTATGGGATAGCCAGTCCGTATTTATTTTAAGGTCAGTCAATTTCCTTCCTTGATGGTACCAACCAGTTTACTTGATCAGTGCCAACCAACAACCAAACCTATTAATAGTTCTGTGGTAGTATTTCATTGGTTGTTTTCATTGTTTGTGGCGTGCGTGACGTTTGCAGGCATTGTGTCGCAGTCAGTCGCAGTCAGCGTTGCCAACCTTTGTTGCCAAAATTATGTCAAATGTATCTTAAAATTACCGTATAATTTCCGTACACTCCATTAGAGTTTAATTTTGCGAACAAAAAAGAAAGAATATTTCTTTGCAGTTTTTAGGTAAAAGCAAACATGTTGTGGGTGATTTCTAGGGCTTTCCATCAATTTGTTTAACCACTGTTCAAAAATATTTTTATTAGATCAGTTTAAAATAAGAATTAATGGAATAGTTGACTCATATCAAAATTAATTAAACAGATGATTATTTCATTTAGTATTTGGCTATACGAACCTAATTTTATTGATTTCAATACATAAAAGTCCAAGGCTGTAATAAAGTTTAAAAATGATTATTTTAATATGTAATTTGAAAGGTCGAAAACGCTATCCGCCATGATCTCGACCCGACCGAGTGACGTTAGACAATTAGTACTTAAACTAGTAAATATCATTCGCATGTTTCTCGCGGTCTTTTTCATAAACTACCTATTATCTTCCAAAATATAATTAAAAAGTTGTTATTTATTTGTTTTATTGTTTAAATATTATGGACGTCGGATTTATGAAAGCCAATAGCACAAACCTGGCGATAGTAGACATGGTTTGCTATTCTGTGCATTGGACTCAGATTTTTGCTTTACCGAACTTGGGAACGTTAAAACTTCTATGTGCAATTAGTATTAAAATGTAATACTTACAAGACCTAAAACAAAGAATAGTTCGTAAGTAAGGATGTTTACAAGTGAGATTACGTCATAGCTCAGTCTTGGTGTTAAATGAAAATGACAACCCGTTGTGATAAGCAGAATTGCCTGCTATGATCATGTGCTTCGAATTGAACGGAAAGAAAAGAAAATGGTTTCTTATTACCTTACTTTTTGTTGATTATTAGCTCAGTCTTAAAATTACCGTACATTTGTCACACTATAATTACTACCGTACGGAGCATGAAATTACCGTATGAATACGGTAATTACCGTACGGTTGGCAAACCTGGTCGCAGTGTTGCCAGATGTGCGATAATTATCCTAGATCCACGATATTTTTGAGTGTAATTCCACAGAAAAACAAATTAATTATCGCACGATGAATCTATGATAATCCACGATATTTTGCTCAGTAGGAGATAACTTTAGGAAATCATATTAATCCGTGTATTTGAACACATTTTACGTTTATTTGGACAGTTTGACTCTGACAGCACGATTGTGAATTTAATTTCCTTGCTCTAAAAACGAGATCGACCCTTGTCAGCGTGAAATTTGACAGTTTTGAAAAGGGTGAATTGTCACTGTCAGTTTGGTGTCAGTCATCATGACGAGAAAAACCGGTTTACTTTAAGTGTAGTGAGTACTGCAGTTCAGATAACAAAAACTTGTTATATTAAAAAGTAAAGAAGTGGGTAGTAACAAGATTTAAACTTTTCAGTCGTATATTCTGGTTTTTTCTAGATTCGGTGGAGTTACAAAAACAATAATGTTGTGAACTGGGGCTGCCATAAAAACACGATAATTTTTCAGCAAAACTACGATAATTCTAACCTATGAATCTGGCAACACTGGTAGGTAGTAACAATTTTTGAGTTTGACAGTTCGACAATGGTTTGCTTGCTTGCTTGATGGCTCGAATGAAGAGTCGGACGGATGAATGATGTGCAGTGCCTTTTTAATGAATAAACTGTATTATTTTCACGAAAAATATATGTTTAGTGATAATAAATAAAACATAAGAGTGCAGTCGGAATAATGTCACAAAGTTTATATAGTGTTAAAATGTGTGATAATGTTATGGTGCGATGTATTCATATTTTGTGCTTGATATTTTTATTTGCAATAACAAAGGACAGCGTCGAAGCCAAGAGTAAGTAATAGCTTTTAAGTTTTTATTAGATTTATATATATACTTTTACAAATTACAAAGCTTTTAAAAATGTAATTTGTTGTTAACCTTGTAGTTTCAGATACTTGGCTTCTTTCAGAAAGTATTGTTTATTTCTAAGGCATTTTTAGTATTAATTTAAGCTAAACACATTATTTCGTTAAAGGGGATGAATTATGTTTAGTAAATTAGATATTAATACAGTCCTTTTTAACAAATTGCTTTAAAAAATGGGCATTTATTTTTGTAAGTTTCTGACCTATGTAACTACCTAGTTTGGAAGAGTGGAAAATATGGATTTAAACGCATTAAAATTTTAAAACTATTTTTAAAAAATATTTAAAGATGTTTTTTTTTCAAAAGAAGCTATCTACTTTGTTTGATTCTGGTTTTGATATACTACTAAAACAGTTTAGAAATAACATAGGGTAGGTATATGATTTCCATCTCTAGTTTTTTTTCTTAATATTGTCATTTTATTTTAACTTCAAGCATAGCCAGCATTCTATCCACCTTGTCCCGCAGACACTCATCTATTTTTAAATTGTTAGGTAACACAAAAAGTTAAATAAAACAAAAACAATCTATTGCATATTTCCATAAAGATAATAACATACTGAATTATACAATTTGACACACACAGATTTATTAAACCTAAATCAATCTAGGTTCTAACCTGGGGTACACTAGCATATACAAATTTCCAACAGCCTATGTAAATAAAATATGTTGGACAATGTCAAATGTTATAAATACAGTAGACACATTGGAAAATTTAAATTTTATTTAGATTTAAATATAATATTAAAATATTTAGATAATATTGATGAATTACTACAATTTCTAATTCTCACTTGAGTCTTTCTACAAAACAATAGATTTCATTGAAATTATGTTATATAAGCAATGTTCAATCTAGGTAAGTAGGACTTTAAAAACAACTTTTAAATTAATCATTATCTAATTAGTAAAAATGGGTCTATTTATCAAGTGCAAAAAAAATAACTGGCTCCAATATGTCTTGATCTATGGATTGAGAACCTCCTCTACTTTTATAAGTAAAGAACACTTAAATGATTCACATTTAAGTGTTCTCATATTTTATAGCTGTTCTTAAATAGTAATATATTTCAATGTTTCAGTGCATGCAAGTTTTGGAATATAATTTAGTTTGTTACTTAAATTATTTTATGTTTTGTGTGTCTAAATAAATAAAATAAAATAAAATTTCAATCAAATATCGTTTTTGACACAACATCATAAGTTTTACTTCAACCACGCTTCTAGGCACAATTTTTTTAGAAAGCAAAAAATAAGTTTAGATTTTTTCTAAAGTACAATACCTGCGATTCTTATAACTTAGCAAAACATTTCGGGGTTGTTTTGAACCTCCAAAATCCCCCCTGCCTACGGCCTTGTTAAAGCATGGTTCGAAGGATGTAATTATTAAGAGTTAGATAATGGTATTGTCTATTATATTGTATTGAAAATAATGAGTGCTAATGACACATTAGTAAAAGCGCAGTATCAACGGACGTCCGGCGCGGCACACGCGACAGTATCCGCTGTTGCAAAGCGCCACTGCGCCGCCGGACACTGTGACAAAATATCGCATGATTTATACCGATATCACAGAATACTTACTTAGTAGTGCAAGGTACAGAAGACTCATCATCATCATTTCAGCTATAGGACGTCCACTGCTGAACATAGGCCTCCCCCACTGACTTCCAGATTGGCTGGTTGGAAACGGCTTGCATCCAGCGTCTTCGTGCGACCTTTACCAGGTCGTCTGTCCACCTTGTGAGTGGACGTCCTACGCTGCGCTTGCCAGTACGCGGCTTCCAATCTAGAACCTTTCTGCCCCATCGGCCGTCAGAAGACTCGGATCCATACAAACACGCAATTTTACACAGATAACACACTAACTGATAATGTCTGTGTTACGAGGTCGTCTTCCATCGCAACCAGACTCGAGCCTATTTAGAAAAGACTGTTTTTTTTTTTTTCAATTTAGAAAATTGATCCGAACTGGGCATCGAACCCGAGACCCTTAGCGTTCAACGCGAATTATCGCGCCACTACACTAATCGGGTTGTCAACTATTCTAATGCGAAAAAAGAGAGTTATCTTTCTTTCACAACTTGTACTAATTTGTGTAGGTATTATTTGCTTTTCCCCGCCGTCCTAACCCAGCCTGCTAAAAACACAGCCTACCAGACATTCATACCTACTTAATATGACGTTGCTGACTGTTTAGCCCATTTACTTGCCATTTATACAACTCTCACATTAAACAATTAGCAATGAATTGAAGGTGAATAGGCCACAAAATTGAAGTTTAGTCTGCAACGTCACTCAGAAATCAAAGGAAATTAATGATTTTTGTATGCTACAAAATAAAATCAATCACCTTACACTGTGGTTCCGTTATACATGTACTCTTTGTATTACTGTTCATCATACAGTAAAATTTTATTACCTACAGCCGATAGCCGTTTAACTGATACTTTATCTTTAAGGTGTATGACCTCCCCGAACCCTTTTACAGTTTGTTGCCTAATAAATAATGCGCACACGCCTTTGAGGGCGTATGTATTTTGCATACACGTTAATTATAAGAGGAAGTTCATATCTTCATCTGACGCATCGCCATAAAAAAGGGAAGCATGCCCCAACAAAGTATTCGAGCCTAACACGGCAGGCATCCGCATTTTATGCCTAATTGACATGTAAATAACGTCCATAATCATTCGACATTTGCATGCAGCTAGTTGCACGTCGGAAGTACATTTTTACATCCAACTGTCACTGGCATTTGATTCAAAGCTCCTATTTTTGAATCGTATGCGAATAGATCCGTGACTCGAATTTTAAAATCTCACGCACCAATCTAGCTAGAATCAATTTGTACGCGATTACGGCGTTAATGATACTCGTTCATAGTAGCTATTATTGTAAAACCATAATGATAGTATAATAAAAAGGTTAACCTATAGTTTGGCATATAGGTACATATATTTTTCAATTGATATAGGTATGTAATAGTAGGTATTATAAGAAAAATATGAATATTAGTAAAACTATTCTTAAAACATCCGCAGCTTCAAAAATACTTTCCTGGAACAATTCCTATGTAAATTATAGACTTTGAAATACGCGGCTGACACTGGAGACAGCGAGGTACCCACACGTGCGCTTTGTGGAGATCATTTGGACTGAGAGATAAAGGATTTATCCTATTAAATATTCTGTGGATGAAGACAGTTATGAAGCTATACATCTACATTGTATACAGTGTGGTCCAACCTTGTATCAGTGTCGCGGGTTCTTGTCTCGGCTGCGTACTCGTAGCTCAGTGTACATACTGTTTATTCTCTCAAAAGAGTTGCAACTATAATAATACTATCTTATCTGTCATTAAGTGTTATAATCGCGCATATTCAGAATGGCAAAAATACCTAGCTAATCACACGAATAAAATTAATTGTGTGAAAGGTCAACACCCCAAGGTGCGCCTTACCGACGTTTATGAACAGGTTATTAGCTATTCTTTGTTTAAGCCTGAACAGATTTTAGAACCTTTTAACCCTTTCAGTGGTTCGTTCAGAAGTATGCCGGATGCAACGATTGGCAACCACCTACTTAATTATTCTGCATATTTTATTGTTTTGTTCTTCGTGAATCACAGATAATTTCCGATTGGTGTGACTCATCGTTACTCGCTTGGTTTACTTGGCCCATGCTAACCGAAATGGCAAATATTTGCACGGTTCATGTTTTATTCAGCACAGTTTTTAATCCGTGTTTTCGTTCGGTCAGGTGGGACTGAAGTCAAACGCTAACTTAGTCCTAGATGCAAAAAAATCGGACAAGTGCAAGTCGGATCGCCCACCGAGGGTTTCGTACAAATTTGTAGGTACATTTTATAAATACCTAGTTCATGAATCGAGTCTCGCAGTTTAATTACAAAATTTAAGTAGGTACCTACCCTATAAATTTTGATTTCCTTAAGTGTCGAAATATACGTTATTGCTGGGGCCGAGGGACCGATCGTAGACTTGAGTAGGTTTATGGTTTTAATTTTTAGATAAAGGGTCTTGACAGACATACGGACAGATAGACAGGTACAGCAAAGTAATCCTATTAAGGACAATACAATAACTGTATGACAACATTTACATACCCTATTTATGGCAAATAAAGAATTTGAATTTGAAAGGTTCTGTTTTTTCCTTTTGAGGTACGTAGTTTTAAAAAAATATTCTAAATCGGTTGAACTAACTTGGTACAAAGAATGAACGCTAACATACATTAAAAAAAAATATTGAGAACCTCCTCCCTTTTTGAAGTCGTTTGAAAATGGCTTGAACGTGATATTTATTGTATTTCGTTGGTTAGATCGGTATGGCTTTTAGTGATGAATTACCAAATGTTTTTAAAAACAAACAGCGATGATCTGTCGATAAATCACCTGAGATTAACGAACTAGCTCAAGTGGATTTAGCTGAATAAACTCGTTTTTGATAAAATTGACATATTTTTAACCAGTATCTTTCACTCTACCTAAAATCTGGGTCACATTGGACAATTCAAGCATCACGTCGTAATATATCTTTTGTTTACTTCACAACCACCACGTGGGAGATTTTTTTCCTAATTCAAATGTTTCTTGTTTGAATTTAGAATTCATCCGTTTGGGGTGCGCTTGAGTCGGTTTACGTCATAACATCTGCGCTTGTTGATGCGTTTGCTTCGTTTATTATTATTTTTTGTACCAGTAAAAAGTTTTTATTGTTATTACTTGTCGGTGACTTTTATGGCTGCAGCACGGTGACTGACGGACGAGGTTGGCCTCGTCGTGAATGGTGCCTCTAATAGTTTTCTTACCATGAAATAAGGAAACAATTCACGATTTCATTTATTAACTGTTTTTATGAATAACGATTTAATACTTACCGGTATTTGTCATTTTAAAACAGTTATCGTAGCGGAACATAATTGATTTGAATTCAATCATACCGATTACCAAAGCCTTATTTGAAACAATCCAATTTTAAGCCTTATAGATTAAGCTGGCTTTGTAACTTATATTTTCTATTGAGTTTTAGATCCATCATATTTATCATGCGGCGTAATCATGTGTTCTTTTTTGTCTAGGTAATATTAATGTAAATGGATAAACATATCGATAACATTTGTTAACACAAACTAATATACTGTCCTTCATTAGCCTAGCACTCATTCTGTTGCTTGCAATAAAAGAATAACGCCATTTGGAAGGCAACGCTCCCGCTTCGTCAACAGCTGTTTATAGAAACAAGTTTAAGTTGATCCCCCTTCATGTTACTTTTGTCCAGAAAGAGTGATAGCATTAAGGGTATAGAGGGGTCATGTCAGACTGGTGTGATGTTATTTCTGGACGCTAGGAGCGGTATGGGAATGATGACTTCCATAGAAGGACACGGTGCGTTTCCTTCGTGTGATGTCACGTCCGATCACTTTTGTACTTACTAGCACAGAAAAACTAACAATAATAAATGGTGAACCTTACTATAAAAACCGGCCAAGTGCGAGTTGAACTCACGACCGAGGGTTCCGTACCAACTTATAGCTGTGTAAATAATTCGCCTATACTCAACGGAAATCGAGTCTCGAAGAATTTACCGATTTTCCGAGTTTGTTAAAAAAAACTTATTTTTATGTAACTACGAGTACAAATTTACTATTTTAAAACTTTTGCCTTTACTTGTGCTAATATAATAAAGGGTCTTGACAGACAGACAGATATACGGACAGACGGACAACAAAAGATAAGGGTTTCGTTTTTTCCTTTTGAGGTACGGAACTTTAAAAATTTGCTCGAAAACCATTAAGGTTCAATTGTTTTGGATTTTCTAAAAGACATCGCAATAAATGTTTGGTTAGAACATATTTTTAAATTTCATTCTTGCATTTTAATTCAATAGAACGTGAATGCAATGAAATGAAGCAAAGCGAAACGAATAAATTCTAATGAAGAAGACTTATTTTCGTATTTAGTTCTCGCAACAACATAGCTAGGTCAACAACTTATTAATTAATATAGTAGGCCTCTCCCAAATTTCTGTCACCTAAAAACGAATAAATGTCTAGACAAGACAATAAAGCTGTATTAAGCAAGCCCATGTAATTACACAATAAGGTCAGTCTTTGGTAAAATGCTATGTTTCCATTAGTCCTCAATCCCTCCCTAATATAAGATATTAAGGTTGCTACAGACCAAGAGCTATGAACTGTAATGTAACAGATATAGGCTAATCGTGTATTTCATCAGTCAGCCCGTCTAATCAACATTACAGCGGAGCAACAACTTGTAATTGCTTTTTTGAGGTGACAACAACAGCTTTGCCAGACATAATATACATACATTTTGCAAATAAAGAATATTTCTATTTCTATTTCTATTTCTGATGTCAAGCTAATACTGCTCCAATTTAACAATCCTCTTTAATGTAATTGTCTTTTATAAAGTCCCTAGTGTATGTGTAATTTTAAGGCACAATAGGCTGTCTGTAGTAGGCACAACGTTGACCCACACTGTTTGACATTGGCACACTGTTTGACAGTCAGTTCTACCTATACAGGCAGGTTTGATACCTGTCTAAGAACTTATACTTAAAAATGGAACTTCAATTTGTTTGTTAACCGAGAAAATCGACAATAGTTTTCGCGTATGGTGTCAGTGGGACGTCACAGCCCTCAAAAGGTTAATAATTATTACCTATATTCTATCTTTTGTCTTTACTAAGCTAGCAGTTAGCTTATCATTGCAATATCATTATCAGCGTACACTTTATCGAGCTACCGAGTCCCCCCCCCCCCTTCTTTCCTTATTTACTCATGATGACTTTATGTCAAATGCTCTAATACAGTTCTAAGTTCTTCTAAGGTCTGTAGGTACCTTTATGTCCCACTTAGTATAAACTGGACCGTGGCGAAAACGATCATAATATAGCCCCGGTCGTTCACACTCAATCGATATCGACAATGCTTATCACTATGCGCGTAGAGTTTACAATCGTACGAAAATAGCACTCGATGAAATATTTACAATTAACACACATCACACAATAGGAAATAGAAATAAAATACCATAAAGTCGATGTAGTTTGGCTTTTAAAAACGACCTAACCTGACTTGTTGAACTTCAAAATATAATACTTCGTATCTGATGTTCAAATAGGTACTACAACTTTCTGTATCCCGAATCCCAAAGGTATATTGATAACATAATTTCGCGATTAATTTTCTGCCTTTCCAATTACCTAGGTACATACATACATCCTTTAGTTTCCAACTTTAATACCAACAGTATTATAGAGGCGATAGAGCGGAACCAAGGCTCCAAAGTTTTCGCAAGAGACATGTCTATTGGGCAAAGCCAGCTGACGAAGCTGAAGACGGAGGATGGCAGTATAACGTCGACAAAAGCCGAAGTTTTGGGGGAGATCGAGAAGTTCTATGGGCAGTTATATACATCGGTCACTAAACCTGTAAGTAGCTCAGCCGAAGATCCAAGAGCTAAGCTGACCCGACACTATACCGAAGATATCCCGGACATCAGCCTATACGAGATTAGGATGGCCCTCAAACAGCTTAGGAACAACAAGGCGCCGGGTGATGACGGAATCACATCAGAGCTTCTGAATGCGGGTGGAACACCGATACTGAAAGTCCTTCAGAGACTCTTCAACTCCGTCTTGCTCGAGGGAATAACGCCGGAGGCGTGGAACAGGGGTGTGGTGGTGCTCTTCTTCAAGAAAGGAGATAAAACCTTATTGAAGAATTACAGACCCATCTCACTTCTAAGTCATGTCTACAAGCTGTTTTCGAGAGTCATCACGAATCGTCTCGCGCGTAGGTTCGATGACTTCCAGCCTTCCGAACAAGCCGGTTTCCGAAAAGGCTTTAGTACCATAGACCACATCCATACGCTGCGGCAAATTATACAGAAGACCGAGGAGTATAACTTGCCACTATGCTTAGCGTTCGTGGACTATGAGAAGGCCTTTGATTCGATCGAGACCTGGGCAGTGCTACAGTCTCTCCAGCGGTGCCATATTGACTATCGGTACATCGAGGTGTTGAAGTGTTTATACAGAAACGCCATCATGTCGGTCCGAGTACAGGAGCAGAGCACGAAGGCGATTCCTCTGCAGCGAGGCGTAAGACAGGGAGATGTTATATCTCCGAAACTGTTCACCGCTGCATTGGAAGACGCTTTCAAGCTCCTGGAATGGAAAGGATTTGGCATCAACATCAACGGCGAGTACATCACTCACCTTCGGTTTGCCGACGATATTGTGGTCATGGCAGAATCGCTTGAAGACCTCAGCACAATGCTCGATGACCTTACTCGAGTCTCCCAACAAGTAGGCCTGCGAATGAACATGGACAAAACCAAGCTCATGTCGAATGCCCATGTTGCGCCCTACCCAGTATCCGTTGGGAGCTCTACTCTCGGAATTGTTGACAAATATGTCTACTTAGGACAAGTTATCCAGTTGGGTAAATCCAATTTTGAGAAGGAGGTCAATCGTCGAATCCAACTCGGCTGGGCAGCGTTCGGGAAACTACACCACGTCTTCTCGTCCAAAATGCCTCAAGACGAAAGTCTACAACCAGTGTGTGTTACCAGTGATGACATATGGAACTGAAACGTGGCCTCTCACTATGGGCCTCATAAGAAAGCTCAAGGTCGCACAGCGTGCTATGGAAAGGGCTATGCTTGGTGTTTCCTTGCGAGATCGAATCAGAAACGAAGAGATCCGTAAACGAACAAAAGTCGCTGACATAGCCCAACGGATTAGCAAGCTGAAGTGGCAGTGGGCGGGGCACATAGCACGTAGAACTGATGGCCGATGGGGCACAAAGGTTCTAGAATGGAGGCCGCGTACCGGCAAGCGCAGCGTAGGACGTCCACTCACAAGGTGGTCAGACGACCTGGTAAAGGTCGCAGGAAGACGCTGGATGCAGGCCGCTTCCAACCGGCCAATCTGGAAGTCAATGGGGGAGGCCTATGTTCAGCAGTGGACGTCCTATGGCTGAAATGATGATGATGATGATGATGATACATACATCCTAAGTCAATCACACTTTTAATATTATTGGGGATTCCAATCTAGAGCTTAAAGGGACATTATAATGATGATCATTTAGTAATTCATTTCTAAGAAAACGTTTACAAAATAATAGTATAACCATATAAAATGCTTATAAACGACTTATAGGGTTAGGTCTTATTTTTCTCTCGTACTCTTATTACTTTTATCTTAAAACCCGTTTTACGTCAAACGTTTGTCAATCGAATTTGCTTCTAATTAGTAATGCGAGTACTTTGTTGCTAAAAAGGTTTAATAAAACATGCTATCTAAGTTTAAAAGAGTAATTCATAGAAATGTTTCACAAACTGAGGAAATATAAACCGGAATGTTTGTCCTAAATTGATAAGCGCTGCAAATAGATAAAGCCTCTTTCTCTTATTTGACGATACGATATTTTACATTTAGACGTTTCAATTTAAACACAAAATTTATTGAATGTTTTGTACTCTCATAAGATATGTAAGCTCAATAAATGTATTATGAATATGAGTAACGAGAGAACCCTCCATACATAACGAGTTCGATCATATTTTGGATATATCTGAAAAATCAGGAGGTCTGACCACCAACCAGGACAATAGAATTGATTGATTGCTTAAGGATCGATTTTTCAATAACTAGACAACTTTTAATTATAGGTTAAGTTGGACATGTTGACAGTTTTCGTTAGAAAATGTGTCAAAACGTCAATTTTATTAGGGTTGATTTTTTAATACCCAGATAACTTTTACTTGAGATGAATAAGTTTGACATGTTGACAGTTTTCGTATAGAATATGTGTCAAGCGTCAATTTTATTCGTCCGATAAAAGTTATCTGGCGTTTGAAAAATTGGCCCTAATTCCTTGGCCCTGAGTCAAGCTGCCTTCGCAGATGTCTTATGGCAGGTGGTCGGGCAGTTAGTCGTGAAGGTGTAGGTATAGGTAGAGGAAACACTCCGAACTAACATCTGATGCAAAATTTATGTATTGTTATCTCCTTTCTGTGGTTCGACCTCTCTTTCTAGGTACCCTTCGTAGAAAGAGAGGTCGAACCACAGAAAGGGAGAATTTTGCCTTTAGTTAGTACTTGGTCCCAACCATTTTGCATAAAAGTCGCCAGCTGCATAACGTCGATAATATCTGCACGTGAGTCGCGTTGACACGATTTAATTCTTATCGATCGCAATACGCAAACACGTTTCTTTAGTTCGTTTTTTAGTATATTGAGATGTGTGTAAAATTCTGTAAATTTTACAAAAAATATTTTATAATACTCCGTATATCTTTTGTTTGATCATTGCTGTGTGACTCACTCTTGCCTAAAATAAAGCTGTATTGTTGGCGCCATTGCCTGCTCTAGCTCGGGAGTAACGCCTTTAGTTAGTACCATTAGAGCGGTTTGCATAAGGAAGCAATGTTTCCTACTTTTATTCCTTTAGGGAGTACGTCTTTCTGTAAAAAACATGTGTAATTATTGTCTATGGTATGCAATAAAGAGTACAGCAGACCTTGAGACGCCTTCGAGTGGAGACCACTAATGTGGCTAACGTAGACCCAATAAACTTCATGACATCTTAAAGAATTTGAGACAAATAAGTGTTCAATATATCTTAAGACTTATAATTTAAATGGAGATCCAAAATTGGCAAACTTAAGACCCTACAAAAACGCGACCTAAATCAGGGTCATGCTTGCTTCGCCCATGATTCACGCTATGAATGGTATAGAATCGCATACAGCGGTTTCAGGTACTCGCCAATCCTAGTAGGTTGATGTTTTGATGTTTAAGTATTTTTTACCATAATTTAAGTCTATAATATGCCCATTCCTCAACATAAATTATGCATTCTCTGTTAATCTCCAGCTTAAACGTGATAGCATTAAGACAATATCTTCTTTGCTTTCTTAAATTAGGAGGCGTATTTTTGAAGCATTCGAATTCCAATCATATACGAAGTCCCAAGCATCGTATGCAGTTTCCTAGGAATCCGTATACCATTCTAGCGATTTCGCATGCTAATTGGAATTATAATGCTTCAAAAATTCGTCTCTAGGTCATCTGTTATACGGGCTGGTGGTAATGGTGGTCTTCCCTGGCTGTTTTGACTTGATTAATTAACACAGCACATTGAAAAAAGACAACAAAGCCATGTATTAGGCTACAATTGATGCATAACACGTGATGTTAAACGAGTTTGGCAACGTTGCACAATATCGCGCGACTTTGCTCGACATCCAGACACAAGTTATGACCTATTCGACGAAAAATACTGAGAGATGAACAACAAACTGATTTGATGTCCCGTTGCGTATATGAGCACCAGCTGCATAACACTGATGTGCGCATTCGGCTCGGTTGCGTTGTGTTATGCGTAGCATGCGCGTGCGACTGTTTCCCCGTTCTCACGTAACGCTGACATTGTCCTACATGCTGATCGGCATAACACCATAATCTGACCAAGGTTGCTGTAAGATTATTCTGACAGACCAGAATTTGTTTTAGTTCATTAGTTGTAACAAGAAAGTTATCTCTATATTGCACACCAGCTCACATCACACAAAATAACAAAAATAAATTAATTACAGGAATTAAGAATTTAGGTTTATCGCTAAAAGCGATTTCTTCCTTGAGACCACCTTGAGGTGAGATTATTACTGAAAATTTGCTGATGTGTGCGTGTAGTATAGAATGATGTCTTTAGCAAGATTTAGGTTTCTAGAATTAAGAAATAATTATATACTTAATATTTTTCAGTCATCAACAAACATCACTAGCTTATCTTGTATACAAACATCACTAGCAAGTCTTATCAATAGACAGGCTGATATATTTCTTTCAGCAATGTCCACTTTTTTATGTAAACGAAAACATTAAATTATACTTCAATTGGTCGTTATTCGTGTCCAAAACTACCGGTCTATTAATTTTGTGACGTGCTTGCCGTGTTTAATTAGTACGAACGAATGAAATTAATTAGTAAATGTAATTGAAATAACGTATTCGGATTATTTATGTTCTATTAATTATTTGTATCTTTTAATCACTCTGTTATGCCTAATAAAGACAGATAGTTTAAAATCAAACAAGTCTTACGGAATACCTACGTCCGTCTGGGACTCGGACTTCTTGGTTCCTTAAACACCTTCGAATCCTTTATACCACTTTTTTTTTTAGCCCAGACACTTCCTGAGATAAAGGTATTTTAGCACATACTCAATAATTTATATTGATTAAAAAGAACCGTTTTTTTACTAACAGTAAATTGGTTTAAGATGATAACATATTGAGGAACTGGTCTCTTGATTAAGAGCATCCATCAGACTCAATTGACTGCTGGAAGGTCAGGTTATCGCATATCTCATGATAATTGATCGTGTGAGTAATATTTCTTGAAGTAAATATTCGCAATATTCGCTACATTTCAACTTTATTTACAAAGAGTAACATATACAAAAAGTAGTAAAAGGCAAACGGTGACTAACTAAAAGCAATAAAAGTTAAAATGTTATTAAACAACACTGAATTTACACTGATAAAAATCGAAGTGTGTAACAATTGATTTCATGTCGTATTATTTTTATGTTATTATGTTTCCCCAACCATAGCAAAATTGTTAGCTCTTCATATTACAGGTTTATTGACTACTAGCTGTGCCCGCGGCTTGGCCTGCGTAAAATTCGGCATGTCACCCCCTATGTTACTCCCTTTGATGGATTAAAAAATCTTTTTTCGGACTAAATACATCAAAATCGGTTCAGATTTCGCGACAAAAAGTATCCTATGTCTTTTTCCAAAGTCCAATCTATCTCTTTACAAAAAAAAATGGTTTAGCGGCTTAGGCGTGAAAACGTAACAGACAGACAGAAATAGTTACTTTCGCATTGATAATATTAGTATGGATATTGGTTTCGTACGGAGAATTTATGTGTAATAAACCGCTTTACTTAACCTTTAAACACCCATCTAGTCAAGAACAGACAATTCCGGCTACTGCTATAATAAATTCATATAGAGACGTAGGTATCTATTCATTTAAGATTATGAAACAGTCAAAGAAGTCTTAGAAATAGAGTATTCTGATTTGTCTTGCTACTAGTCTAATCGATTCGAATGTAAAGCTTTGCTCTTGCCCGAGATTAAAATAAACAGAAGTTTATTTTAATAGTTCGACATGACATCTCATTTCTCTTCTTCCATTATGTTCTGATCCTTGATCTTTCTCTTTCTCTCTATTTTTGGTTCATATGGTGTTGTCGCTATAAGGTCGCTATGTCTAACCAAATTTTCGAACCATAAATTTAGTGAGCATAGCGTTTTCTAAGTCTATGGGCCCAACATCTCTTTATTTCCTATCATTCCATCTTTTAACGACCTCCGTAGGCGAGAGGAGCATACCGGACTTGGTATTGCTATCTCTAGGTACCGGGTTCGATTCCCGGTCGGTCAATGTAGAAAAATAACTTTTCTATATTGTCTCGGGTATATTAAATTTTGTATCACAATAGATTTTAATACTTATCACAAGCCATCTGGACTCTATCGAGTAAGGTAAGTACTACAATAATTGTTCAATGATTCATTTCTTCCAACAAACATTGCGCGCGCACGTGCTAACTGAACTGGCTCGTGACAATTGCTCAACTACCATTGCTTAGAAATCGCGAATCGTACACAATCGATCTGGGATAATCTATTTTAAACGTTATTACCTTCGTTTATAGTTATCGATTATATTTTCTCAAATTGATCGACAGTTTCGAATACATTTTAGCATTCCTGGATTTATCGTTTTAATGTGACACTTTTGATTTGGAAATGCAATTTGCCTTTATAACACTTTAGAACTTTAGACTTGCCAAACCTATTTCAAAATCGAAACACTTCGATGAAGATACGTACTATTTTACGCATCGATCTTGAATATCCTTCCTGGTTTATATTATTCACCTACTAAGAGATTGTCATTTGAAATACCACGCTTGCACTTGCTGCTTTATAAACTTTTTTCTGTCCTGAAATGTCCATTTCAGATTCCCCAATACGTGAAAACAGAAATAGTAAAAAACAAAACAGGTGGTCCTACCCTTGAGGAGTTCACAGTGTTGCACAAAGTTTCTTGTGTCTTTTTTATAAGTTGCTTTATTTTCTACATTTACCATTACATCAGTATCGTACATAAAATCTAAAAGGATCCTCTTGTTACTTGTACCAGTACTAATCTTATCGCCTCGTTGACCTTTCGCTGGACAGCTGCCCTTTGCGAATAAAAAAGACACAAGGAAGTCTCGATTCTTTGTGCTCTGATATACTTGTTCAGTCAGTAAACCTATAAAATTAACTAACCATTTTGGGTGCTCCAAGGAAGTAAAGTAGAATATATCCATTATGGGTTGGTCCAATTAGTTAGCAATAAAACGTTTGTTGCATACAAGCGTATTGTGGTAATTTCTATATAAGCGTATTGTAGTAATAAGTTAGTCATTCGACAGTTAAGGAAACTTGCCTGTTTATTTTAACTGTACATAGTAAATACCAATGTGGACAGAAATATGAATCTGTGTAAAAAGTATCTTAAAATGCATCTAACCTAATTGGCATACCTAAAGTTGTAAGTACCTAAAATGACGTTATTTTGTTGTTGACCTATGAAAATATTTTTTGAAAATATCACTAAAAAACAAAATGTCATAAATAATAACTTTGTTCAGAATTTCAGTTTTAATATGTAATATTTACCTTTATTCATATATTCAAATTGAAATTCTGAACAAAGTATATCATTTACAACATTTTGTCAAAGGGCATTTGTTGGTAATTATTTTCTCTTTCGATTAACGTGAGTTTTATAGGTGTACACCAAAATAACTTTATTTTAGGTTATTTGCAACTTTAGGTATAATAGTCTAAAAGTGGTTGCATGTAAGGTTAACAATTAAATCTTTATCTAAAAATATTCCTAATTCGTCTGATGTTTTTAGATAGAAAATACACTTTGATAAGTTCTTATCGATTGAATAAAATTTTCGTTATCTTTTTTTACTATATCATTCGATCAGCTATCTTTGTTCCTGCGTTCGTTATTTCTATCAGAACAAACTAGAATTCAAGAAAATGGTTCAAAAGTTTTAGACACTACTACACAGTGGTTTAACTCGCACACTATTGCAAATTATATCAAATGATTGTCTTCTACTCGGGTATTTTGCTTCCAAATTTAGCGCAAGGTTATTTAGCAGGCTTTGTTACAGCTTTTAGCACCATTTGTGCAAAATTATCGCTAACAGCAGTGTCCATTATGGTTTCAGACTACAAGAGCAATGCCCAACTAGGCGTGTTGGTGGCCATTAGGTAATTGACACAAAGTGAAATAAAGAGCGCTTTTGTTTTATTGAAAGAATATTGCCAGTGTTGTAAATTATAGGACTAGGATTTAATACAGGACGACGCTAATTGGGATTTAGTAGCCTGTCTGCACGCGATATTTTATTAGTCCAAGTGTTTTTGCTGTTGGTGTTAAGTAATTACTATTCGTAAGTTGGTTTGATTCTCTTTAATCAATTTACTTTCTCTACTTCTACTCTACTAAGGACATTGTCAGTTCTACGCCCTGTCTGCCCCGCCCATTGCCACTTCAGCTTGCTAATCCGTTAGGCAATGTCAGCGACTTTTTTTCGCTTATGAATCTCCTCATTCCTAATCCGATCTCGCAAAAAAAAACACCGAGCATAGCCCTTGCCATAGGACGCTGTGCAACCGCAACGCTTGAGTGAGCTATCTCTAGATAATATTACGATGTGTAGGACGGGATGCGTCGGCGCAGACTTGCGAAAGACTGCTGCGCCTATTGGCGTATAGCCAGGTTTCGAGCCTTAATTCAATGGGTAAACAAATATCCATTATATTGTTACCGAAATAATCACAGTTCGTTCACCTCGTGTCTTCGTTAGATATGTTAGCATTTGATATGCGTGGTATTGTGTTACTTTTTATCAATCAAATTCGACCAAGCCTAAATTAAGCCATATAAAGACTAATATTTAATTAAGTCAGGGACAATAAACGATGGTAAATGTATGCTACATCTGCCAAACAAGATTCTCAAATCCCAATACCGAAACTAGTTACACACCTACCCAAAATCAGTCCAGCAAGACTAAGTAATTAATTATCCAAATGCTCGTGTATATCGATCACTAACACTAAAACTAATAAACCCATTTCTGCAAATAGACCTAAATTACCTCTGTATATTTCCTCCCGGGTTTGGAATTCGATCCTGCCACCACTTTTCGTAGCCAGGTTCATAGGTTCGTGTATAACTCCCGCCTCGACTTAATTTACTTCTCTTATGTCCACGATAGGTGCCACTGTCCACTTAAAGCTGTCTTTTCCGTCGCGCTAAATTTCGTATTTCGGTCAATTAGTAAAGCATCATGTTTATTTTTGTAGAGCTAGGCAATACATTTCTTCTTTTGATTCGAAGTAGTCGCGTGTTGTTTTGTATCAAGTACTAAAATCGTTCATTGAAAAACTCGACCGAAACCCTAAATTGCCAATTTCAGGTAAACTTCACGATAACGTGACTCAGCAAGTCCTGGTTTTAACAGAAATAACTGAACCTGGGGTCAACGCTTTGAGTAATTTTGTACGCTCATTGAGCTTAGCGGATGTCAGATCACCGGTTGCCCTAAAAATGCTCTCTTGCGATTTGATTATGTCTTCCGTATTCTTAATCGCCTAGCCTCGATACTACTCGATAAATTCTTATAATTTCAGTCTTGTTTATTTATTTGCTTACAATAAGACTGTACAGGATCGGTCGATCAGAGTCACTTTAAAATTAAGTTTTAGATCTTTGATCTTTGGTTTATCCCAAAAAAAGTGCCTATCGAACTCTGGTTATTACACTTAAAAAAACGTGTAAGATGCAAGTCTGGATATCGTGGTCAGAAAAATCGATTAAAAAAATCTACAGGTCAACATTTCAAGATTAGATAACCAAGTAAAATCCTATGCGTTATATTAATAAAACAAACATAATAGTAAAAATTACACGTAAAGTAAAATAACAACGAAAATAGCAAAGATAGTAAAGCGAATAAACCAGTATTGACACAGTATTTTTTTTACAAACCAATGTTGACATTGACTCAATTGATGTTACATGAACATCGACACAAAAACCTGTTTCTTATATAGATAAATGATAATCTGACTTTGGAATGTCCACCTACATGCAGTTGATAATACTTCGACTGTTGTCAATAATAGCGTTAAACGACAGGCTATTTGCAAATAGAAACGGATTAAGATATGAGAATTGAGTATTATCGTTCGTTAAGAAGGTTTTAAAATAAATTATTTTACTGTAATAAATCTGGGTATCTGCCAACCACATCCTTTACTTTTCTGTAGGTAGGTATCTCGGTGGGTTAAGATTAAATGCGTTTTGTAGCATCGGTTAATTGGCAACATACATTATGGGTTTGTCGAATAAGCATTTTTTTTAGAACCATGTTTTAACGTTTAATATTCTATGTTTATCATAAAATATATTAAGTGCAATTACTTAGTCCAGAAATTACCAGCTACGTAGGTCACACTATAAGTTTTGCGTAACTTAAAAAAACAACATGTTATAACCAAAATATTGTTTATTGCTTTTCAAAATACTCTCGTTTACATTTCAAACATTTTTTCAGGCGATCGAACCATTTTTTAAAACAGGAGGACCACAGATCTGAAGGCATGTTTTCTACGTGCTGATTGAACGCTATCACTGCCTCTTCGGAGTTGGTAAAAGTAAAACCTCTCATCAAATCTTTGATTTTGGGGAAAATACAGAAATCACAGGGTGCTAGGTCGGGGCTATGCGCAGGATGGGTGATGAGTTGTACTTTTTCGAAAGCTAAAAATGACTTTTTCGTTTTGTTGGCCGTGTGTGAAGAAGCGTTGTCATGATGTAGGAGAACGCGGCTTTTAGGTCGTCTTTCGCAAACTTTTTCTAACACCCTGGGTACACAAATGGTAGAATACATTACCGCATTAACACTCTTTTGATATTCAAGTGGAATCGTACAGAGGGGACCCGTAGCTGAGAAAAAAAAACGGGATGATTTTTTTACCAACGTTTCTCGCCTGCCTCACTTTTTGTTGGCCTGTTCTCATTTTCAAACACCCATTCACAAGATTGCTGTTTTCTTTCGGGTTCAAAACAATAAATCCACGTTTCGTCTCCTGTGACAATGTCATAAACAGCATTAAAATGTCCGTGGTCGTACTTCAGTAGCATCTGTGAGCACCATTTCACGCGAGCCCGCTTCTGCTCCGCTGTCAGTTCATGAGGGATCCAACGACAGCAAAGTTTCCGAACTTTCAATTCTTCGTGTAAAAATTTCTGAATTTGGTTCATACCAATCCCCAATGGTCTCATATGTAATCCGCGGGTTTTCTTCAATTAGCCGCTTAACAGTAGCCACATTATTTTCGTTGACGGCAGTTGAAGGCCGCCCTTCACGAAATTCGTCATGTAAAGAAACTCGACCTCTCTCAAATTCAGCAAACCATCGCCTCACGGTGCTCAAACAAGGTGCTTCTCTCCCAAAAGCATTTTGAAGACGAGCGGCACAGTCTTGCGGAGAGAGAGAACTTTTAAAATCATAAAAAATCATCGCTCTAAAATCTTTTCGACTTAATTACATTTTCGTTGCGTACGTAGAACTTTGATATGTGATAAAAAACAATTGACAAATCATTTCCCGCCAATTGTTTTTTTTTATTACTAAGATAGTTGCAACGTTTAAAAAAATATAACATCCGAAATTCAAATAGTTCCGATTAGCTAGAAGTGCAAAACTTTTAGTGTGCTCCATGTATTAACACAGTGAATGTTATAAGTGGATTATGATCCGGCCTTGTTAGAATGATTTCAACTTTACCAGAATTAAATACCTACATAGACTATCACTTACTGTACTGACCATGTGCAGATTTATGAACCTAAAACGAATTCAAATCATACCTAATGATTTATTATCGGCCGATTATAGTAATTTAGAAGAGCTTTATTGGGACAATAACCTCTGCTTGTGATAGTTATTTTTGTTGGCTAACATTGCGAGAAGTTTTAATGAGATATTTTGACATCGAAATAATGTAAAACATTGTTAAGACACTAATGGCTTTGGTCGGAATTAATCAAATCAAAGAGTAATTAACCATCACACTTGTTGATTTAGGTCAGCCCTTTGATTCAATGGGTCAATCTAATTTTAGCCCCGCGGTTGCTATAACTACGGGCAAACTAACATTTATTTTATTTTACTACCTGAGAAAACGGTTTATCACACCAGCCAGCGAAGGAGGGGTCCATCGAATGGTGCCATTCTAATTTTGAAATCGTCAAGCTGTCAGTATGAAACGAAAACGCGTTCTAAATTTAAAACTGCGTACTGCGTCTGAGCATGCTGTGTTGCCAACTGCAAGACAAAAAGTGCAATCGATATAGTGAAGCGTCTTGTTCACAATGTTTTTATTGATGCTTCCATTAGTATTGGCTGTTGTGTATTAGGTTTATTTGTGTAACGAAACACCTGCGTTATCCTTAATGGGACAACAACACATCTAGCAAAAACTACATGTATGTTCTGCGTTTGGTTTTCATATTGATTAACTATGAAATACTGCTGGAATATGTAATGTAATGGATTGTTTGTGTCAGGTGTATGTATACAACTGGCACATGTTAGACCGTTATAACCCTTCACTTACCTCGCCATTGACTGGTACACGGATATGTTGACTTGAGTCTTGACGCAGAGACCAGAGTTGACATTACCGTTACGAATTGCTAACTGCAATGACAGGAATAATGTATGAATTGAGAACTTTGACATAATGACGCTAAATTTTTTAATATACTTGTATACCAACAAAACTAGTCCCGACTTTATGTGACGAGTCCTTTTTGGCTCCTATACGTTGATGATTTATTTTTGGTTCAAACGGTACAAGGTGTGATGAAATCCTTATGGCAGTTGGTGTTATGCAAAAAGTTCGAAGTCGCTAACTACGCAAAAACAACATTTTGACAAATCCACTAACCGCCAGACACGAGTGGGTGAAGTAGTACGGAAGAGTGAGACAGAGGTAGCAGATGTTAAGCCTCACGCTTCACATGACACGTCTTTTTTTATTAACAAAAATATTGGGTCGTAATTTCGAGATCGAAAGTGAAATAATCCCATTTATTTTTCTATGTCAAACACTGGTAATACGATTTGGTATTATTTTGTAATTTTTAATTATTTTGCAAATATATTTATGTTCATTCTGATTAGATTTAACTTTAAGTTTTAATTAATCATGATTGTTTAGTTCACTATCTCTAGTATTGTGTTTGTTTTCGATTGCTAAATCACGTTACATTTTTTGCTTGCTTGGTGATGCTCTACATTCATTGTTTACTACATATTAATATCAAATCCATGCACTCATTTCATAAATGACATGTTCTGTATTCTTAGCCTTAATCTACATCTCCGAGGTTGCAATAACTTCGTCCGTTTCAAATAATAACATCTATTTCCCATTTTAATACTTGTTATTATAGCAAAGTGCTGAACTAAAAGCGGTTTAACGGAAACTGGTACCGGTACTCCGAGTCAAGGCAATTTCTGACTTGGCCAGGATTCTTTATTAAAGGCGTTCATTTGTTCAGGGAAGGTTGTATTTTGTCTCTTCCTTAATACATTAATTTTGGTACAAATTCCTTCAGATCTATGTTATACTACTGTTTCTTATTTTCTTTGAAACCCCGTCTACAGTCAGATTAGGTGGTTTAATAAATTTTATTAAGCACATAATGCTACTATAAAATAGAATAACAATTGGAGGATTCTGACACAAACATGAAATAACTAAAGTCGAAAAGATGAGCAATCTTGATGGGCAGAGGTATGGGCTGATCACATCACGGGTATTAAGTTAGATATAAGTTATCGCTTCTTAGGGGACCTAATACGCGGGAAACTCTCGTGCGCAAAATATTTATGAAAAATTCTGAAAAAAAAAAGAACTAGTTATTACCTATATTAGGTAGCTGATACGCTTTTGCTTCTCTTTCTTTTCTACATTCGTACGTTCTTCTTGCTCTAAATTCTGATTTATCCTTCACTTGATTTGCTTTTGCACTTGATTGCACTTTTGAACTTATGCTGATAACAGACTTACCGAGATATATGTAGCTCAATTTTAATAATTTCAGGATATTTCATATATATTTTTACTGAGTTTGATTTAAATTAATAATGCTAATATGTTAAGTATGTGTCAGTTACAGACATGCAACAATGCGTTATTATGTTAGATCATGATAATTACGTTTTTCTTTGAATTATTGTTTGATTTGTTGTTTTATGCACATTGTACCACGTCCAGCTATTTCAAAGTTTCATGAATTTCTATGAGAAGTGGATAATGTTTAGGTTTGTTTCTCATATACTTACAATACAAACCGCTTTGTTTTGTTTGCAAAAGAAAATGCATGGTGATGACGCACTCCTGTATGGAGTGAGAGAGACTCATACTAAACGTCCGCGTTTTTACAATCTTTGCAAACATCGCATTCACTTTGTTTGCTTTTATAATTATACGCAATTCTGCCTCATATGTCTGCAACTAGGGTTCGCTAACTAAGTTTTTTGTTTTAATATTTTTAAATAGGCTTTTATTTTAGACCCGAGTAAAATACACAGGGTTTTCTATTTAGAAAGTCGTATTGGAGGACGTATCCTAGGGTCGATTGCAGTTATAGTATGACCCTTCTTTTACCCTTTTTCCTTTTACCATCTGTGATACGAACTAAGTGTGTTATGTCATATTTTGCTATCTTTGTATGATACGAATAAAAAAAAAAAGAAAAAAATACTTATCCAGTCAGGTTGGATTTTGTGACCAGTACGAGGGACCTAAAAAAGGCGACATAAATGTTCGTTCAATTGACCAAGTTTTAGTCGAAGTCTTTCTAGATTTGCAAATTACACAAAAAGGAGGCCTCTAGTGCCTCTAGTTTAGTAAAATAAAAATATATTACATAAAATAGAAGACATTTAGTTTAGTAAAATATGAAATTATTACCTTGTTACTATTGTATTCAGTATTTCAGTCTCGTGTGTGTGTCTCAGGCTACAGACGGCAGGTAAGAAATTCCAGTAAAGCGTCTTCATTTAAATGTAGTTTTCACGGCAAACGTGTTTTGTCCAACAGCAGGAAAAATTCCATAGAAGAAATGACTTTCAGTTTTTTCAGAATTTGAAAATTTCTGCAAAAGTTTTCTTTTCATTAAAACCTTATATGCCATACATGTATAATATTATATGGTATGGCAATTGTATTTTAGGAATTTTAAAGTTCTCTGACTTACGAAGGTTCTCTGATGTTTATATCAACAGTGGCAACCCTATTGCTTGCAAATATTACAAGGAATTTTACCCGGTCACCTTGGAACTGACTGTTTTGGTAATTGACGCTAGGTCAATTGATTGCGTGTTATGAACGCGCTATAGCTTCGAATACACTCATAAAACAATAGAGAGTATGACGTCTATAGACCAATACGACACTTGTAATTTACTACCAATAAAATTCATGTGTGTCAAACAATAAAAACCGCATCTTTATTAGTTAGCTATGAAGATTCCTTGTTAAGAAAATGTTTCAACATTACCCTTCAAGTATTCGAGGAAAGTAAATTCTCTCTAGTCAGATTAACTCTGCCTACTCAAGTAAACGGTCGTTATTCCAATCAAGCGGAATGATGGCCCTTACCGTTACATCTGAGACTAGGGCAAGGGAAGTCCCAATTTAACACAACTCGATAATAGTGCGTCGTTTCCTACACTTCTTCCGCGCCCGCACACTCCAATCACCTTAAACTGTTGTGGCGTCTATTTTGAGTTCAGTTTCACAGTTTCACTCACTCTTCCAGAGTGCTAACTTGCGATGCCTCTTCCAAAATAAAAGATAAATAAACGCAATTCATTTGGTAATAATAATAATATGCATTTTAGTAGTTTTATTATGAGACGTCCTGAATGTTTATCCAAAACAGGTTTGTACCTATCTTGGAATAAAAGATGAGTTGCACAGTCATCTTTCATTTCAAGATATAACTTGGTTACTTTATTTTGGGTAGCTCCAACCAAACTTATTACCAATCTTCTTACTTGAGAAGGGTAATAAAATTGCTTAGCTTTTCTTCCAACTCCTAAGCACATTGTAGTGTTTAAAAACTGAAAGAAACGAAACATTTCTTAACATACCACCTTGTGAAATTTTTTTGTTCATCATTTTCAATTAGATAATTGTAAAAAATATGTTTATTGCTTTGAGTCAGTCGAGTTTGGTAAACTGTAACGTCATAATTCGCTATTGCCAAATAAAATGGAGTAGATGTGTTTTGGCTGCACATAAAAAGTATGTCAATTGTTTGGTGGTGTCATCGTCCCTATTAAAATATCAGACTTTTGTAAAACTTTGCTCTGTGTCAAAAGTTTTTGCCTTGAATCGTAACTGAATGCAAACAAGTTTTACGTTTCAAGTTTTAAACTCACTGACACAGATTGTAATTCCTGTTTAATTACTTAAGGGGCTTTTTCTTTAATTTCTACTAATTAAATTGATTAGTAGTAGAAATCTACAGTGACTGGTTTATGATGAGGCTACTTCTTTCGACAAATAGCTTTGTCTGTTACGTTGACGGCAATAATACACACTTTCTCACTGTCTCTCATCTTTAACAATATGTCGCTATTGTTTGTTGTCGATTCTGATTTAACTAGCAGAATCATAAAAATATAGACTTCATCTACGACTACTATTTGGTTCAGATCGTAATCAATAGCAAGTCTATTTAATTGAAAAAAGCCTTATACTAAAATTTACAAGGTCACAACGAAGATCATCGTTACCAACCAATAAAATATATATATCACTCTTGTAAACACCTCGTAAGAAAGAAAGGTCTAACCTTCAAAATGTACACTGTTGATTGATGGGTTCATTAATGTATATGGTGTGTTACCGCGTATTTTAAAAGACTGTGTCTCTATCGACGTCAAAAGTTAAGCAAGATTGCACAGTTCACGTAACGACTTTTGCAACTTGTGAATTATTGATGCAGCAGCCTACCGTTAATTTATTTAGATTAATTAGTCGATGAGGTTGCAGGTACTTAAAAGCTTTTAACCTATTTTAATGACATTTGTTGTTTCTCTTTTTAGATTACTAAAATATATCGTTCACTGACCTCTTTTATAAAGGACATCTGAGATGGCCTGAAGAATATTTAGAGCATTGTTATATTTCTTTGCGGATTTGATTATACAATCAAGAAATACTTTTCTGATTAGATTATTTTCTTGCCTTTTAGGTCAAACGCAGTATATCATCTAGTCACATGTCTTCGTCTTATACGAACATTCTCAATACAAACTTCACGTTTCACCTAATGCGGCTGTCCTTGTGTAGGATTTATATAATATTTATAGTTTAACTTTTTCTTTGCAAATTTCTGTCTGTTTATTTCGAGTGTCTGAAGCAGGTTTCATAGCTGATTATAATGCGGTTTTGCATTGGAATACACGAGTCTGTCTTATACGGCTTCTTGTCTGGCAGGCTCATCAGTTCTAATAGGATGATGTCGTCATAATAAATTGTTCTGAATGCTCAGGAACAATATAAATTGTGGTATCCTTCTGCCCTCATGCTATTATTGGTTATATCTTCATTTAGCAAGTTATTATACTGTTGACTGTCTTAATTACATGTTTAATCTTCAAAATCGTAAAAAAAATCTGTCTACTAAACATCACATAAAAGATTTCATTATATCTATCAACAACAAAATTACAAGCGTACTTATATTTGGTTGTTAGTTTAGTAACGAAAATGGTTAGCAATTCATTGTGATAATAGGCTAATAGGACAAGACTACTAAACCATTCAAAAGATTGTTTTGTTTTTGCAGATGTTCTTTTCTTGCGGTAATGTAGAGCAGAGCACACACATGTGCAAAAAGTGACTTCAAAATATTGTCTGCAATTGATCAAGTTAAATGATAAATGCATTGTAATCGAAAATAATAATACCTAGTATCCAATGGCGAGTGTGTTAATAGGTAGTAGAGCAATCTTAAGTGAAGCAATCTTAAACAACACTGTATTGTACTTTAATGTATGGTTTTCTGTTGGTGTAACATAATTAACTGATGAGTTACTGAAAAAGTTATCTATGAATATTGTATAAATCCTACACAAGGACAAACGCATTATGTAAAACGTGAAATTTGTATTGAGAATGTTCGCATAAGACGAAGACATGTGACTAGATGGTTATACTGCGTTTGACCTAAAATGGATTCAATAAAAGCGGGAGATCTTGCTCTTTGGTGCTCTTTAAGAGAGGCTTACGTCCAGCTGTGGACTGAAACAAGCAATGATGATGATGAATGTAAACCGCAACCTACGTTTTGCTCATCTGTGCAAAAGCACTTAAATCACTTAATTCTGTGAATGAACTTAAATTCTTGATGCAATTATTAATGATATCGCTTTTATTTATCGTCTTTCCGTATATGGATTAAAACGGGTTGCAATTGCAATAATTGCATAATAAAGGCTGTAAGGTCAGCAGCATTTTATAAATTGGGGAGAAAGTGCACGGAGGCGGTTCACCGTATCCGTAGGTAATGGACAATATTGTGCAACTGACGTTATCTTTTCAGTTTTAGGTCGCGATGGTCACTTGGTCCTTTATGGTTTCATCGTCGTGACTGGACAGAAATTGCCACTACCAAAAAATATTGGTTGCACGATAAGTGTAATCGAAAACGAAAACAATGATGACATCTATTATCTATCCTGAAAGTAAGCAAATTTATGGCGACTAGATAACGGATATAAATACATTTATAACATCCCTGACTTAGTTACAAATGCTCGTTCTTAATAAATAGAAACTAGTTGTTATTGGAATATGATCATCATCATCCTTACAGCCACATGATCTCCACTGCTGAACATAGGCCTACCCTAGTGTTTTCCAGATTAGCCGGTTGGAAGCAGCCTACATCTATCGGCTTCCTGCAACCTTTACAAGGTCGTCTGTCCACCGTTAACTAATTAAAATTCAGGCGTAAGTCAATTGAAAAGTACGCTACACCTGTGATAAGGATTTATCGGACAATCATTCATAGAACATTATTTAGACTACACCACATCTACTACGGACCCTAAGTCCGTGGCCCTAAATTACAATTACATTACATTTTTAATTACATCGACTATAATAAATACTTAATCATTAAGTTTTTTGTTTATGAACCTTTATAGTATTTGCTTAATAATGACACTATGATGAGCTTATTTCACACAACTAGTGTATTCTCTAACAACTTGCCAGTACAATTTCCCTGCACACATTTCATTCATTTTAGCATCTAGGTTAGCGTTTCCCGGTAATAGCAGATTAGGAACACTAGGTGTGAACTTCTCATGTACTCTAGCATCAAACAAACTCAGAGCTACTTAATATAGAGACTAGACAACGGATAAACATACTTAAATAAGTTTAAAACATGACATGCATAACAAACATGACTTAGTACAAATGCTCGTGCTCATCACGCAAACATTTGCCCCTCCCTTGCGCGCAGGATTCAAACCCGCAACCGCCTGATTTTGTAGTCCGGGGTGCAAACCACTACACCAGACGATCGTACCTTTATAGTACTTCGATATTGGACACAAATGTTGTTTTTTTTTCAGGTTTCTGAATTCTAATGAAATTGAGGACATGACCACTGAGATTTTTTGTTACTATAGGTTTCTCTAGTCTCACGGCCAACGACTTTTAGGTACGTGAGTTGTTTTAAAGATGTCTATTGTAATTCGCTCCGTTACAATAATACCGGTACAGTTAGTGACGACCCTACTTAACCGCCTAACAGAGAGACGAAGCTTAAGAAAACTGATCCAAACGGTTACATTATAATATTATTTGCTGCCAATAATAGGCCACCAACAGAAGGCGTATTGTAAGAGGCGATTAATTCCTGTAGCACGAGACGGGCAGCAGCGTCTGCGTGCGAAATCTTATAAAAAACTGCGCTCGCCAACCCGCCTGCCAAGGGTGGCGAATATTGGCAATCCCTCCCAATGAAAGTCATTGGGGGAGGCCTATGTTCAGCA
Organism: Anania hortulata; assembly: GCA_963576865.1. Taxonomy (NCBI): domain Eukaryota; kingdom Metazoa; phylum Arthropoda; class Insecta; order Lepidoptera; family Crambidae; genus Anania; species Anania hortulata. Next base: position 4,939,480 of record OY756412.1, on the reverse strand, counting down.
GTGGACGTCCAATGGCTGAAATGATGATAATGATGTTGATGAATAGGCCGATCTGCCAGCCCTTATAAAAGGGCTAAAGCTTATAAATTGCTGATTCTTGACGAGTTGACGAGAGGTTAGAACCTTAATCTGGTCGCCATTCCATCGGGATGTGGTGTTTTCCCACAAGTTTTTGAAGAAAAGTATACCTACTCAAAAAAAAAACATCTGGCAACCCCGCTTCTGATTTTTATTTCGATCTCCAATGAAACGCTGATCATAATAACTGTCGCAGTGATTCCCATATCCCTTAATCCCATAGTAAGGACCACATCGCAGTGCATTGCTATCGCAGGCCTAATACCTTCGTCGAACTGTTGACATGAGGTATTTTGGACGAAAAACATTACGCAGGTAGAAGATATGAGTAAATGGATTGAGGACTCAGTTCACCTGTAGACATCTATTCAAGTCAAGGTCATGCACGATAGGTGCCATTGTGCTTTGTCAGGAACGACATACACTAGGTATTTACAAGATTCAAGATAAAATAACGCTTGAAATAAATCGACTGCCTCAGGTGGGAATCGAAGCCACGTCTCATCGCATGCCGGGCGTGTGTTGTGTTGTTTGTGTGTATGTGTTTCTCGCTGTCGAAGCCAGCGTTGTAAAAGCACTCGCCCGGCATGCGATGAGACGTGGGTTCGAAATTAGCATGTAAAAGAGATGACGATTAACTTTTTCGTCTTTCAGGTAGATTGTCGAAAAATATTGGACACATATTTTTTTTGTTTTTTCACATAATCAAAATATTATAGAGATAAATTGTCGCATGACGTCACGTCTTGGTACAATTTTTACTTAGAAGTGAAGTCACGAGCGAGCGCCCGCCCGCTTTATCTTTGTAATTTTCTGGTTGGATGACAAAAAAAATTAGGATCAATTAAGTATTTTTTAAATATAATCTAACTGACGGACTAAATAGAATTTCATTTTCTTTACCCAGTCGTCATCCCTATTGATAAAAAGAAATTTAAAAAGATACAATATACTAAATGTTTGCAAGTAGCTTGACTTGCCCACTACACTACTGTTGTTACTGTTGCTGATACCAACCTGTCAGCGTCTGTCCCCCCCTCATGAGTATCGCGCACCAACACCAACTTGACGGACTATACAATGGATGTAGCTTTATATGCACTTGACTGTACAAAGTATTGACATTCGTGAGTGGCATATCAAATTCATTTAACGAACGGTCCCATTTGACAGTCCGATGTAGTTTTAATTAATTCGTAACGAGGCTACAAGGTCGAGTGGGGGACCAACAGATTTAGAACTAGCAATTAAAGAGAGTACCAACTATACCATGTGATGAATGTTCCAAAGATTTAGTTCTAATTTCATTTACTGGAGCTATTAACCGAATTTATGTAGTTAAGAACTAATTTGTAATTGCATTTGGCAGTATTTGTCGGACTTCATATAAACCAATGGAATTAAAATTATTTTATCGATAATATTTTCCTCAACTATTGTTAAATAAAGTTTTAATTAGATATATTTGTATTATTAATGAAAATTTGCTTATTTATTTTATTTATGTAGGTATTTGTTATCTGACGGGAAAATCACAATGTGTTAATTGCAGCTTTTTAATTCTATAGTAATAAATAATTAAATTTAAATATTGCATACATAATATATTAATCTAATTTATTAATTAATTATATTATATTTATTACTTATAAAGCATATAATTATATTTATTACTTATAAAGCATTTGTGTTTATTTCCTTGGTTTTCCATAATCTGTGTGTTTGCATTTTCTACCGACTTTAAAAAAAGAGAAGGTTCTCAATTAGACTTTGTTTTTGTTTGTATGTTACGCGATTACTCCGCCAATTATGAATCGATTTTGATGATTCTTTTTTTGTTCGGTAGATCATACTTCAGAGGTGGTCACATCTAAATTTTATCGAAATTGATTCAGCGCTTTTTGAGAAAATCAACAAATATATACCCAGATAATTTTTGAACCAAAAAATTATCTGTTACCCAATATCTTCGACAAATGTGAACCGATTTTGATGATTCTTGTTTTATTAAATATCGTACTTCAAAGATACTATAATAGAAATATAATAAAAAAAAACTGATAAATATTCACCCCTAAGGGTGGAGAAATATGGCATAAAATCAGTGTTCAGCAGTTAACTTTTGTTTGCACTCTTATGATTTGTTTTGATTAGGATTTATCACTAAAAATAGATAAAATAAGTAATTTAAAAACAAAAAACGACTCCAAAACAGTGAAAAGCTAAAAAATTTATTGATCGATTGTTTAATTCGTAAAATTTTCGTCTCTCAATTTAATTTGATGGTGATTGGTGACTTCGCAACTTGCATATACTTTCTTTAAATGCAGGCGAGATACCTGACCTCAACACTAATGTAGGAAACTAGTTCTAATTATGTATCATAATGTACAAACGTGTTTACTGGTGTCAGCTGCTTTGTTCTTGTCCACACGATTTGCATATTTCGCTTCCGCATTTTTTGTTATAGTCTGAATTATTCCAACTTAAATAATACGAGTATTATTTACTTCATAGACGACTTAGCCCAATTATTCTCGCATTACATGTATTTTTTGTTCCTTACGAAAGTTTTTTTTTCACTAAACGGCACCGGCGATGTCGCCGGCGAGAAAAAAAACTCGCTTACAACGTGTAGCTCCACATACGCAAAACCTAGGGGCTGATACTGCTGATCAAATCAACAACTTTCTCTATGGGACCAACATTGAAATCTCAAAAAATTTGTTTCTCATAACTTCTTGATCACGTGATAACATTTGCATGGGAAATGTTTTTCTTATTTCGATGTTGACTCCATATAAAAGTAGTTGTACTTGAGCAGCTAAATCAACCCCTAAAAGGTTTTGCGTATTTAGAGTTACACATGTATAATTCCATTTCAGGCTCCATTTTTGCCCGTCTAATGGATCTGAATAATCTAGATAATGTCGGGTAATGTTGGGACTCGTTAGGAGCGTCTTGACAATGAGGCCAATCACCAACCAACACGTTTTACCGAATTAAGTCGAAGGAACTTGTTGTTTCGCAACCACAATGCTTATTTTTCCAAGCTTTATAATAGATTGATCATCCCGCCATTATCCCCCTCTTATGTAGCGTCTATAGTGTGACATAAGTGTCCGATAGTGCATAACCTGTTATCTTTTGTTATGCACGATATTCCGATGCAAATACAGGAATGATCTGCGTTTCAAATTAGCATACTTAACATATTCAAGTTTTTAATACGCTCTGCGTAGGTTAGTTAGACGGACATAAGTTTTATACTACATATAATATTTCGCAAGAAGTAAAGTTCTTATGATATTCACAACTTTAATCTACATATAAATAGCAAAATAACAGAGGAAAAACTCTAATACAGATTAGGAAGACAAGCTGAAGCTTACATAGACGCAAACTGGTAAAATTGAATCCAGAAAAAGGAGACAGCGCAAGATCTTTAGTAGACTTAAAAGTCTCGTTTAAAGACGCAAGAAATACAGCTTTCCTCCAAATATAAAAAAAAAGTAAAATAGGTTTACAGACGTCCTACTGCCACAGCAGAGCACAGTCCTCAGCTTGACTACGAAGTAATCCAAGGGTCATACTCCACCACGCGTACCCAGTGCGGATTAATGGAGGTTTTAAATATTTCAGAATAAAGAGCCTATGGATTGTTACACCAATTTAGTATCAACATAGTGAATAAAATAGTGATAATACCCCAACCGCTTTCCTTAGGCTCACAAAGGATCCACCAAACAATTGGAATTTATGATTTGATATTCAACAGGGGACGCCCAAATGAGGGTATTGTGCTGTTTATCAACGTCTTTATTTGTTCGTCGGGAGAAATACGATTTAGACACTTTCATTGAATGGTAATTCTTTAGTAGATACTGTTGTCAAGCAGTTATCTATTCGATTGTCGTTTCTTAACAGGTTCCCTGTCCGATGTATTACATATGAATTAAGACAGAAGTTTACCAATTGTGTCTGCCAGTAAACCGGTGCCAGTGCCATTGCCATTGCTTGGTCAGTGAACCAGTTTAACTGCCTATTTTAGTTTCGGAAGCTGCTAAATGAAGTCGGGTCCAATTAAAACCTTATCTAATTTAATCTTCACTCATAATCCAATATGCGCAAGTCATGGTTCCCCGAAACGTTATTGTTACATGGATACATCATTAACTCTGGAGCAGATGCATCTCTTTGAACCCATCTCGTACGAAATACGATCCATCGGCATCAGTTGTTTGTAATAAATTAATTGTATGGAGTTTAAATGAACTCCATCCTGTAACAGTCTTCTGGGATCATCTATTTTATTTGTGATAAATAGTGTTTTACTAATTGTATTCTTATATGGTTTCCGAGATCATGTTTAGTTCCAATACGCTTACTTTCATTGTAGAACTAAATCTAAAATCACACCAATCTAGCGCCAAACTAAGCAGAGCTTGTATTATTGCGACAAGATAACAGATAGGAACACTTTAAATATTATAAATGTCATCAATGGCTCAGGTACGAGTATAATATTCGTTTTCGTCACACAAAGACTTGCCCGTTGCGGGATTCGGATCTGCGGCCGCTTGGTTTTGTGTTTTGTCCGGAGTGCAAACCAAAAAATCACACAGCAGTGTTAAATTATTATTTTTTGTATTCTTTTCTCCGTCAGTTTAGGTGTATATTTTGTATATCCCTACCTTTTTGTCCTTAATTTTAGTTGTTTTTTGTTTTTAGTAAGACGGAGTGATGATCAAACGTTCACGGTTGAGCGTAATTGACTGAAACTGACTCCGATATAATACTATAAAACATTTGTACTGAAAATAAAATTATTTGAATTGATTTGATCAGAAGAATATACAGGGTCGTCGAACCCACACTATCTCTGTGACTTCTCTTAATCATAAAATTAGGAAAACGCAATTTAGTCGCTAAGTCGTCGGTCGCGGCTGCTAGCGATCTATCGCAGAGTCGCCAAAACGCGATACAGCATGCTGCTGTCGCAAAATTATCGATTTATTATAAATAATTAGATTGACACCTGATTTTAGTGTTTACAGTTTAAGCTGACACATCCTCTTAAAATATCATCTGAGATTCGGATGCCGGATGCTAGTATTTATGATATACCAAGCAAGTGTTGGCTACACTACTGCACTTCGATCGAGATCCATTATCACAATTATCAGAGGTGTAATTTTGACTACCTGCAGTGTCCGAGAAAGTGTAAGCTGGACGTGTTGAAAGTGCGTACCTCGGTTACTGCTACTGTGGGCCTACCATGTGTTTACTCAAGATTTTGGAGACAAATTGTAAACATTTAGTAAGCAATCGTAAGGTATCCGATAGTCGCTTACAACAACAAGTACTATAGTAGTACTACAAGTATTATAAGTAATTATGTTGAAAACAATATGTGCCCTCCTTATTTCTGTTTGCACATTTCTACAGACTTAAAAAAAGGAAGATGTTTTCAATTCTTCAAAATTTTTAGTGTAAGCAATTTATAAACACGCGTAACTTTCATTTTCAACAATAGCTATCCTCCTATATCTTGACAACTTTAATCACTTATCTGTAGAGAAAAAAAACAGACTAAACTGTCTTCAACTGGTGATTTTTTTAATTGAGTTGAGGGCTGATAAGGGCTGCCAATCCCAAGCATGGCTCTGCAAATCGTCAATCGCCATCGCTTCTTTGGACGTCCTCTACGGCGATACTCCTATTTAGGAATCCTCAATGGATGGCGAACATCAAAATCTGAACAAACATTAAGTTCAAAAATGATGGCAGCTAATTGGCCACCACTGGTTAAAGGGTATAGTTAACCACACAATGACCGTGAGTTGTTTTGTTTTTCGAAAAGCTAAACCGATGCTTATATTATTGAACTCGTTTTTTTTCTCATACTACGCTCTTAATAATTCTCTGTTCTGTTTTAACCCGCATTACATACAAAAGGGGTGAGATTTATCGAAATGGATTTTATATTGTACACCACTGTGTAGGTAAAAAAAATAAGCCAGCTCTTGTTGGCATTTCATGTCTTTTTTTTATACCTTTCTACCTTTATAGTAACTTGTGATACCAGATTTAGTTATGAGTTTTATTTTTTACAAAAAAAAAAGTTAAATCGATAGAGCCTTTTTAAAAGTTAGTATAGGATAGACATTACTATTGGATTCCGTTAGCATACTTCAGGCACAGAACCCTAAAACATAGCGCCGACACTGGCGAATAAATATCGTTTTTGTGAACATGAATACACTCATGGTAGGCCCGCTGTAATTCGTACAATTACATTACGAAAGCGAACCACGGCGTCAATTGCTAAGAGCACCCGACCGTTGCGTGCGGTCTTGAAGGAAAGTTTAAGTTCGGACATAGACAACTCTTGGGCAAAAACTTTCGATGGGAAAACTTGGCTCATAGCAACAAGAAGGGTATTGTTAATATGTACTTATTTAGGTACATACCTATATAAAAAACTTGTAGTTTCACGCGACTTTGATTGTCTTTGATAGGGCTTTAGGGGTAACCCTTCCGTATCTCTCTTCTCCACTTCGCTTTGTCCTCGACACTTCTGAATTAGAAACTCATAGAATACCTAATTTCTTTAATATCAAAACTAATAAACCGATTTAACAACTTCGCTGTCCATTTATACACAATAGAAAAAACAATAAGATAGAGAAGTTGGGAATTGTGCGTTGTCTGTCAGTCAATTCGTTTTATAGGTATAGAAAATGATCATTTCACGTTAGACATGACTGTGTGAATAATAGTGACATGCATTTCAAATTGTTTAGACCATGAGTTTAAAATATTTGAATCTTGTCGTTTAAAATAACCAATATCAGTAATAATTATCATCATCATTCGCTTGCCCTGTTCCTAGTAGGGATTAGTCCCGGGAAATCCCAGTCCCGAAAATACCGTGATTTGGTATGGATTAAAGAACCGGGACTCATAACCTCGTCCCGGTTCTTTCGTTACTTTCGAGACTAAGCAAAAACCTCTAATTAAGTTCTTTTGCTAGTGCGTTGGCGACTAAAATTGTAGAGACTTTTAGATGTGTGTTAGTTTTAGATTTGGTTATTGTAAAATTAAGTTAAACTTGTAGTAGATGCATGTGTGTTATTATGTGTGGCCTCTCATTATGCTCATTACTGAGCACTATTCTCAGTTTTTTTGTGTCTACTGCCAGCAGCTTTGAGTATATCGCTCCAACAAGTCGGAGGGTTGGGATTGTCGGAGGTGTTCCAGGGAATGGAATTTTGTTATGACCCTCAAAAGAAGCTTATACACGTTACTCACAAGGGAAATTGGTCTATAATTGTTCAGAAGGCTCTTTTCCTCCTTCTAAAACCCTGTATCTCCATGCCTTTGGATTTCTCTTCTTAGTCTTATATGCGCTGTAGCTGTTTATGAGTCTGTTTTCCTCCTGCTTTCAGCAAATTCGTAGTAATTCCGTCTTCACTTGGGGTTTTCATTATTTAAGCTGTCTAAGGGCCATTTTCGATTCGTCCAAACGGACTTCAGGCAACTATAAGGGCCATCTTCGTTTCGTCCAAGCTGACTTCTGGCAGCTATTCGGTGTAGTGGTGAATCAATGTGGCCCTGATAGGATCCTTAATAATATGGTATGCAGGGAATATGATGCTTGTGAGGTATATAGCTTTCCATAGAAATAACTTTCGCAAGAATCTCTAACCGACAACTGTCCCATTTAATGGGGTCAGCTTTTTCAGATGACTTTGACCCACGTTCTGCACGAAGACGTTTGACCGCCGATTTTGCCCTATAACTTCCTAGCGGCTGTTAGAGCACCGGAGATCGCATCTAACCAGCTTCATGATATTCGTTTTTAAAGCCCTCTGATCTATAGAAATGACAGTAGGTTTTCTCGTCGCCTCACTCTATATTAAATACAGTTTCTCCCGATAGCTTAAGAGTTTAGACTTTTTTACGGTACGCTGCACCTCACAAAATTTGGATCCGAAAGATCTCCACTACATTTTCGAGTTCTTGGTCAATGTCAATGTCTGGTCAATGTGATTTCCAGGTCAGCAAATCGTTTCTCCAGTTTTAGCTGAAACGATTCAGACCCAACCAGTTTTTGGGGAATATTATGTCAAAGCGTGGATTTCATTAAATGAGTGCGTTCATGTTTGTAACTAATATATGAAGTGCCTCGCACAAGTCTTTGGTCGCAGCCAGTTCTGAAACTGTTAATTACGGAGACGTCCCTAAATATTAGCTTATACCCGCTAACATAAAATCAGTCTCATTTTCAGTCTAGCGTCAGAGCTTGCCACGTCCATCACTGTTGGGCTTGTTATTTGAAGATCGGTTTGAATGAAAATTTTATAATCCTGTTTGTTTGTACTCCCACTTTGGCGTTAAAATCGCGCATAATAACGATAGTTTGGGTCTTGCAGGTGTTGTGATTGGGCAAAGCCTTGGAAATTTCTTCGAACTTTTCTTTTACTACCTACTACATCCGAGTGCGTCGAAGTCGGTGCGTACACTTTAATAACCTTGAGGTTACACTATTTGGTTAGCTTTATAATAAAGTAAGTGACCCTGTTCGTCATCTTTTACTATCTACACAAAATAACAACAAAAAAATAACTATATCGAAATCATCCTACCTAAAAAATAAATTGTCCCGAAAATTGCGGTACTCCCGATTCCTTTAACAGCTAGTCCCGAAAATCCCGGGACTCAATTATGGCACCGGTTCTTCTTTCCCTAGTTCCTAGGTCATTTTAGTCACTTGTCATCGAGTTATTCACTTCCCTTCTCAGTCATATTAACCCTCACACAATCCATCCATCTCTTCTTAGGTCGTCCCATACCTCTCTACCCAGCAATACTTACTCATGCTCCTCGTTACGTGCCTCTTCTCTTGATATTAGTAATAATTATTAAATAAATAAATATTGGACATTACATACATTGCTCTGATCCTAAGGTAAGTAATAAATACATCTAAGTATGAGCTTATCTACTTTATTTATTTGAATTTTTTTGGATACGTTGGATACGTAAGTTATTTAACCAAATAGCTTAAGTATTTGGTAAGAAAAATAACTGTTCCTAATGAAGTTATGACAATTATTTTACGTTGTTAAGGCTTTAACAATCCGTGAAAAGTTTTACAACAACAGGACACAAAGAATTAAGTGAATTTGAAATGAGTACAAAAGCAATTCTTCGATTCCGGTTCATTAACAAACCAACAATAATCAAGGAAATTATTTTTTCCTCATGTGATGGCAAATAATTTATTTACTCTGGTTTGTGTAATTGATTTAATTAATTTATGACTAACGTGACAAACATCCTGTGTTTACGACTATCATTCATTCCAATGACCTTAGTTAAGTGCAACATACTGAACTTTTGTGCAGGAAAAATTTATTGGTTTTTCTTCAAACATTTATTAAAGATAAATCCGTTCTGCAGAAGGGTTTTTTGCTAAAAATTGGCTAGTTCCGTGGTCTAAAAGCACAGTCTAGCAAAGTTAATTTGTGCCAACGGTTAAGGAGGTTTGATGGAAATCGCTCCAATACTAGACTTACTGCACCCAAGATCATGGTCAAGATTACCCTGGCTAAAAACCCAAGTGCCACTAGGAAGTAAATCATTTCTGCTACCTTTTTTTCATGATCTCTCGCCTCAGAGTGTAAATGGTTCCTTTCCAAGAAAGAATTTAATAAAGACACCGAACAGTTTTAGTATTCATCCCAAAGCCTAATTGGTGCAAAATTGTCTCACCAGCTGCTATAAGCAACACTTACAACATTACGGGGTCAAGAACTCTCCGTCTAGTCGTATTGAGCGCTGACTCACTTACTACAAAACACACACCATTCATAAATGCGCCAAACACCAAGGCTTGGTAATCCAATAACAACTTTATGATCAACGTCACAAAGATAATAATTCGCAGTGTTAGTAATAGTACTTGTAGTAAATAATCCGAAGTGTCTTACAACAATTAGTTGCAATGTATACTTGCGCAGAAGTCGAAAGTAGCATGTGTTGATTTGCTCGCGCTGTCAAGTGTATATTGGTTAGTTTGTGGATGCCTCTTCCATTTAAGGAAACCTGATTGGTTCCGTCATCTCATTCTCATTACATCTGTTCGTTATGGGTCGATGGGAACTTCCGAATTAAATGTTTTCAGATGAATGGTAATTGATAAGAGAGAATCGACACGATTCCCATCGCTTCTTCCCACCACTTTAACTTTAGTGTTACCAGCCTCCTAGCTAATTGTCTACCGATTAGTCATGTGACATAATATTGTGATTTAGTATAAGCTTAACCGCCAGAACCAAACCAAATGTTTAGTTAGTCTTGTTAATGATAGTATCATAAATAATAATAAAAACTATTTTAAAGAATTTTACAACTCAAGAACTTCCAATTAGGTATTTCGAACTGATTTAACTATGCAGGAATTGCTTACTGTTGAGCATCAGATATGATGAAATTAGCCTAATACAACGTAACCCTAATAAAAGGGATCATAGGTTAATTGGTATATTAATGCAGCGAGTGCACTAATTGCTAAAATTCTTAGAAGTGTGACAGTTGAGCTTCAGGAAATCAGGACCTCAAAGCCATAGTAATGCGTTAAGTAAATGTAGAGCATCACATGAAATTTAATCTATCTATCGGAGAATTATTGGAAAAGTAAAGCAGTCAGGCAATCACCTAACATAATAAGCTGTTCTGCGGGTATGGTTTAGAATATTTAGCATGCTGTAAGTCTATAAGACACATAACAGCCCAGTAACTATCATATGGCCACATGAATAGCAGGACATAGTATTCATATGGTGACTTGTTCTTACTAAAATTTGACCTTTCTGATATTTACCTTCTATATATTATGCATCTCTTGTAGTTGCAATATGTAATATTAAGATTGAAGACTATGAAAAAAAAATTTAGATATTTTCATTATAAGAATTTATGTGCGGTGTCTGCACTCTAAATTTTTGCAATCACCTTCTATATTTCACATACTAATCTTCATTTACATTTTTATATCTTTTCAAAGATAATATGTTCTAATGACTTCTCGGAATAAACGTTAGCAGTAAAACTGAAATAATTGGTATTTTTATATAACAAATAACGTGATAGTAAATGCCAGGCAATTTCGCAAACCCCGTCCAGATCTAGGCAGCTTTCGAAACGATTGTATGCGCCCACGCGCATCCTGCATGCAGCCTGTTGAATCATTTGTGCAGTCACGATCAAGAAGAATACGTATAGTTCTTAAGACACAGCAGTACGGTAGAATATCGGATAACATTGACGATAGTTGTTGACTATATGTTGATTCACCGGCGCTTCTTAGGAAGCGTTAGCAGGTGCATAATAGTGTCTCCTTCCGATGTTTGGCGTGCATGTGTCACATTGATCTTTATGTTTATTATGATTGACACATTCTGATGGGAGTCGATCGTGTAACAAGATTGTCGTTTTAAACCTGTCTTTCAGAGCATTTCTCGGTCTATCAATCTTCATTAACTCTTGTTCTTTTACATAAGCAAAGGGAAATCATTGATAGGGTAGGGTTGTTGTAATTAAACTAAGGTATTTTTATTGTTTAGACTAGTAGCAGTGCCTGTATCTGCGTAGAATAGTAATGAATAGTCGTTAGTTTGCTTAAGTTTTTCAGCCATTTCCATAACATGTACCCTTAGAATTTGCCTTCTGATTTCTCTTCAATTACGGATCTTAAAGACGTTTGGAGTTTCTTCTTTATGAAACCTATACATATAATATTGATTACTCTATAAATTTTAACTGCGGTCATATATTTATCGTCATAAACTTAAAACAATAAAAATGAATGTGAATTCAGCAGTTTGACATTTTATGACCAATTTTTCAAACATTGCACAGAAATATAAATAATTGCACATAAAATTGTAGTAAACATTTTGTTGCATGGTTGTGTTACGTTACTTCGTGTTTACTTGTTTATTACAAACATTAATTGTACTTTCGAATGTTTGTAACTTTTGAAATAAGCACTTATAAATAGCAAGGTTAAAATTATGTTACTTTAGGAAAGGTTACATAAAACATGACATAGTTCATCAAATGTGAATTTATATATTTTTCCAATTAAAGCTTTTACAAGGGCACTGTTGATAGCGGTTTTATTTATAACAGTAGTTTATATTAAACTTAATCTGTTAATTATTACAATTGCAAAGTGCTGATAACCCAAGATAATTGAGTTACTAGTTCCTCTACGCTTTGTTTTATTGATCAGTGAATCACGCTCTGCTGTTGTTGAAGAGATACCACTTGTTGTTGTTGTTGACTGTGAAAAAGATTAAATGATGCAGGTACTATTGTCACATAGGTTATTAAATTCGCTGAATCCCTATTGTTTCTGTTACCTATTACCCCTATAGTTAAATAACACAAAATTAAAAACACGGTCTTATGTAAAGTGTGCGAGATAATTTGGGAGTGCTTCTATTATAATAACCTACTTTTTCTTCACATAAAACAAAGTTGGGTTATTTACACCATTGATAACTCAAGCTCAAGATACCCAATTACAAAAAAAATATGAAAATCCATTTTGTAAGTCTTGGAATTGATATAAAGACCTCGCGAACGAAGTCACGGGCAACAGCTAGTTTTCAATAAAACCTAATTGAAATTCGAATAAAATATTATGACGTCATGACAACAGTTGACCAGTAACTTCCATATTATTCACTTCTCATCTCACCATCTTGGTCTGCCTACCATGTGGTCGCTTCCCGTTTTGAGTGTCCAGTTACTGCTGAGTTTGGAGCTGAAGCTTGTCAGGTATTATGCGACGATGCGCGAGACCTGCTCCGCTCAACCCAATTGCAGCTGTATCAGATTTCCTGGAACTGTTACAAAGTAGCAGTTTATTTTATGCTTATGTCGTAGCCAGATCGTAAAATTGACCAATTCATGATGTGACCGATCATTTCATAAAAGGGTGGTATTTCATGATATGGCCAACTAAAACTGACCATATCGTCTAAACGTCAACATTCATTAAAATACACATATGTTTACAAGTTACGTGAATTTGTTTAATATGTAATCTTGGTCGATAGATAAATTAAACATTATAATTAGTTATTATTTTTAAACAATACTAATAAATAAAAATACTTGAATATCTAAATAACCTAACTAACCTCTCAAATTTATTTAGATTTTATTTCATTTGATAACTTTAAAGGGGTTCTAATTGACTTAAAACTATTGTACTTCTGCTGTATGGATTTTCCTATTTATTCATCCAATGATGACAAACACAATGTACCTTACCTAATCACATCGCAAAAGCTAACTAAGCATGTCATGTACCTACATGTGTCACAATCCCAACAACAATACAAGTCAGTGAATAAATACGACAATATAATTACCATGAGATTACCATGTTAGTACGATGTTTTGAAGATGAGATAGATAATTGCGGGAAAAATCTTGATTCATTCATTGATGCGTGTGAGCGTGAGTCATCATCGCTGCTGCTAGACGTTATTATCAGTTTAGCGCCTCAGGTGGTATATTTTTATCTTGGAGATGTGCTGGTGCTTTTATTTAGTTAATAATAACACTTTGATGCTGTGTGATATAATTAATCAAGATGATAGACGTCTTAAATTTTAATGTTTGGACAGTATGTCGTTGTTCCAATGCTTTATGGCTGGTGCTACTGCTAATCCTGGTATCTGGCATCCTTCTTGTATTTGTTCGGTCACTTTTGAACCGCCATTGTTGGATGAATTCCTTTGCACCTGCCTGCCTAGCATGACTACTAAAAACACGATATGATATGATATAGCGATATATCGACACCAACTGTAAAAATATGATGAATATAGCCGCCATTTTGATTTTTTATCGAAACAGCGATCATAATATGTACCGTAACCGGCACGGCGATTCTACACGGCGGCTTTAACTATCATATTTTTACAGTTAGTGTCAATATATCGCTATATCATATCATATCATATCGTGTTTTAGTGCTCATGCTAGGCAGGCTGGTATGATTTCGTCTAAGTATGATTACAAGAATTATATTTTTTTCCGTCTTTCGTCTTTGAAGCCTTTTGTAGGTTTAATTTTGGAACTGATTCTCTTTCGACTTTAAGTTAACGTCAAAACCTAAACTTGGACCATAATGAATGATAAATAATTATTACCATTAATTTGTCTGCCGAATGCAAATTAAAGTCTAGGTGTACTGTGTCATACATAAGGTTGTAATATTACCTATATCTTTATCTGTCTATGTTTCCCTTCTTGCACTGGGTCTTACAAAGACGGTCAAACATTCTACTATGTACCTATTTACTTTTTTGTTATTGAGACCCAACCATGCCATTAAATCTTTTCCTGAGTATATGCTGCTTGAGTTTTCGGTCATGTTAATGGGTTTAAGTAGATCCTGGCTACACAGGAGTTGTGATAGTTGATACTGGGAATAGGATGATGATATCCCATAGACCACATCTTATAAGTAAAAGTCAAATGACTAATATTAATGGATTCAAAGCAATTAAAATCGATTTTAACGATTAATTAAAAATGGTGTCTTGGAATTATTAATTAGTAGTGTTATCGAAACAATTGTCCTGTGAAATATGTAATATCTTATATAGGTAACTAAAAAAATGTAGAGAGTTCAAAAAGGTCAAATTAAGTAAAACCTATTACGTTATTCCCAGTGAGTTCGTTACAAACAGTAATTACTTCATTGTTACTTGGCTTTAGTGCACGTGAGCATACACAGTCGTGTTTGAAGGTAGCCGTGACCGACGCTGTATTTTTTTATTTCCAACGAGCGACATACACATTTATAGCGCGATGCACCGGAGTCGTGAGCTAGTGTTGCCGGGAACAGGATATTTTTAGGACATAATAATATTATTACAAATCATAAGATTTGAGACTAATAATGACTAAAATCGAGTACTGTTATAGTATTTTTATCACGTTTTTAGTCAAGCTTATGTAAGTGTCGAGAATGTCGAGATAATGTCTTTTATCACTTTCATGCAAAAAATCAACTGAAAAAAAGGGTTTCGAGTATCATTATAAAAGCGTAAAATCCGCTAAAGGGTCTTAACAGATATTAGATAAATCCTTATCTCAAAAGCTCGATTTTGATTTTAAGCCCAAGAATTGCCAATGACCTCAACTATGCTACTTAAAGCCAATTTAAATGCGAATTGATTTGCAGAATCATGTTCCAGGATGGACCCCACAAATAGAAACACTTTACAACACTAGTAAAAGCGTTGTTGTGAAGTGTCTCTTTTTGTGTGGTACAACATCTGTAGGCAGATTACCATGACCAATGGACAATGAACGCATATTGCTGTCACAACTAAACTTACATTTGTATTTCTTTTTGTTCCATCCTTGACTTACTAGTAAGTGCACTCGCTTCAAAATGCTTACAATTCCAAAAGTGACCTTGTGCTAAATGCCTGCGTTAACTGCTGACAATTTTTTTTTGTTGCTAATTAGCAATGATTACAAAATCTCATAAACCTGCGTAAATAACTTCAATAATAAATACTCAAAGTGAACGTCTAGTGCCCCATATAACTTATACCACAAAAGAGGTTGATATAGTAGGGTAAGTTAGTTATTTTTAAAAAGACTGATGTCAACTCTTCCCTCACCTAAGATGTCAAATTTAAGCTTGAATCACATTTCAGAACAACTGCCCATGCTATTTTAGAGGAACTGCTCGAAACCTGCACACCACCACACCACGGCACAAACAAAATTGTCAACCAAATCCTCATGTCCATTAATCCCTCTATGAACAGAGGTTGACACTTGGCCGCTGTGCACATTATATGGAATACTGTGAAGTAGTCAATACTCAATAGGGCGATGACTGTTAGGAGGCAACAGATTGTAGACATCGCCGGATTGGTTGGTCCGAAGATACTGAATAAAACGCGAGAGGATAGGCTTATCCGACAGGTGATGGTTAATGTCACCGCGAACACGCCATAAGTTCCTCAGAGAATCCTTTACATCACCTGTGGCGACCATGCAGAACTTAGCAAATAATAGGACAATGTCTAATCAACAGCGGTCCTTCTGTATCCACAACCTATTGCTTTGATACAAAAGACACAATTCTCACAATGGGAGGAAGTTCACAGACCGTGCGTCATCGCGGGTGAAAAATAAAAAAAACTACCGGCGTTTTGATATTTATTTTTTACCTCGGTTCGCCGTTGAAAAAACGCGTCCGCTCTGCGCTCGGAATGCTTAAGTGGAGATATTCTGCCTACTAACTTACTTTTGTGGTAAGTGGATGTTAGTGTTCCTATTTGAGGAATTCGAAAGCTTTTTAACCGTCCTCGGTTACACTAGTACACGTATCGTTAAAATATATACTTTTTAAGGGCAAAATGGTCCTACAAACTAGTATAGGTTTATTCAGTTCCGCTATTGATTATCATAATTACTAGGAATATGGAAAACCTATTTAATAAATTATACTTATACATATTTTTTATCATCCATCCTGTTTTGTGTCCTTTAGCTGTTCTTCCTGTTTGTTAGCTCGGCGTTAATGAGATGAGCTTAATCAATAAATAATTAGCATTCATGTAAATCCGCACAATGATATTCTAAACAACTAAAAATGTAATGAGTAAACCAATACCAGGGTTATTCTACAAAATATGTGCACCCAAAAACCTTCAAGAAGTGTGTGTTTAAGTTGGCTTATTTTAGACAATCTTATTTTAAATTGTACCAGACTACTGCTACACCCTTCTTGTCAGATAATAATGTTACAAAATACAAACAAAAGCCTTTTCAATTAGGTCAACTTCTGAACCTCAACAAAGTGTCTAAATACTGCGTATTTCAGTTTCAGTTTTAAGTTCCCAAAATAATCGTAAGCAAACGAAAGTTCATGCGTCAACGACCCTTCGCATGACCCCATTATGGTCGTCCATCAGCTTTTGCACTCATAGTATCTCTTATTACAACAGTATAAGGTTCAATTTAATTTGCATCAAAGTGTCTTCGGCTGCTGGTCAAGGTTGGCTAGCCATCAAAGGTGCAGGACAATGGGTTTTGCCGTCACGGGTGGAGGGGACAGTTTGTTATGGAGATTAGAGATGTTGGGGTAGACGCGTTTTATTACAGCGCAATCGAACTTTGAAATTATGTTAGCAGATGTCCGAAAGCCGGAACTAATCAAGTGGTGAGTCCTATTGGCTAACATATGATAAATATACAGCAATAGATCGCCGTCCTTCCATATGAGTGTTAAATAAAAATATTTTGTTTGAGTGAATATGTGAGAATCGATCATTTATAAAGATATCATATTGAAAAGACTGCATCCATGTTTTACGATACTAACAGTCGAGGAAAACCAGGACCTACTTAGGCACAACTTCGTCACTTTTTATAGTCCATTTGCATTTAGGTACCCGAATATGCCTAGTCAGCCTATATGTTTAAATCCTATATAGGTTTTGTCTAGTGTAATCCGTGCCGAAATTTCCAAATGTGGTAAATTGCAGGTTAACAGATGTGCAGTGATTCAATAATCGCAAGAACTTTCCTGTTGTTTTGTTGACAATATCAAACAATTAATAAACAAACATTTAATTAAGTTATTAATATATGCTTAACGGGAAATAAGCACATAATAAAATCAGAAATTCAGACTACAGTAAAATTTATAATTATTTAAATTATCCTCGTGTGAACACATTTTATTTTAGTATAATATCTGTAGTAAAGATTTTGTTTTGGTGTACAATAAATTATATTTTTCCTAAATGCTATCAACGTTTCGCTTATCACGAAGTCTGGTAACAGGTTGATCCTCTTTGTCCGTACCGTAATCAGTTATCAGGCTTACAGAAATCAGGTTGTTGGTTCCGTTACAGCATCTGGTCTTAACTTACAGTTATACGAGATAACATACAACTAAGGCAAAGGCATTTATATGTTACCCCCAGCTTTTCGACTAACTGCAGAAGTAATCGTTTTATTAATAAAGCTAGGAAAATTATAACAGTACAATCACATCGACATATTTCACGATAAACTGGTGCGTTTTTGTTTTTGTCAAAAATGTCACCATTGAAGTTGTCCCCAAGTGTCCTAAGTTTATTGCCTGGTATTATTGTTTTGTGCCTTAGCTTTATATTTGGATTGCACTTTTATCTAGTCATTATCATTATTAATAATAGTTAAAAATTCAAACCAATAGGTGGACAATTCCAATGCCTTAATACTATATAATATTTGTAAACTAAATGTAACATTGATTGCTGTGTTACCTGAATAAAGATAAATAAGAACACACTGCAGTTTAAGCTACTACTAAATTGTATTTTTTCTGTGAACATCAGTTGTAACTTTCTTGTATGGTGTGCAACAGAGAGTATATGTCTATCGAGAGTACCAAAGTGGCTGCGACTTATCCGCGACCAAGACATATTATTATGCCCCATGATGATTGAAAATCTATCTTGCTTGTATGACTTACGCTCTGCATACAAGCAGCAAACTTAGGGTGACTAAATCATAGATAGTGTGTGATAACTAAAGAAGATCCGGTAAATATATAAGATTCAATCAAGATTACAGACTCTAGTTTAACTACCTACATGTTCATAAGTTGAAAAAGGCTTCTAAAGTTTTAAACATTTTTTTAACTTCGATCTCTTATTCATTCACTTGTTTGACTTGATTCCTGCTAAGGACTCAGAGGACTCAGTTCTGTTATCCTAGTCAAGACTCAATTCTTCTTGTAAAAGACTGAAAATGTAAAAAGACTTGAGCTCGACTTGGACTAGAGACTTTAAAAAGAACTGAGCCCTCAAAGAGTTATAATTATAAGACTTAAGACTTGAGTTTTTTTACAACACTAGTCCCTAAAGCGGTGGTGGCAAGCGCGCCACCACCGCTTTTGGGACGCGTATATGATTTTTCTCGGTGACCGAGATGACTCACACTTAGTCAGTCGGTGTATTTAGGTTTGTTTGTTGTAAAAAATATATAAAACTTGTTATTGTAAAAACCCTGTTATATGCGCGTAATCTTTCCTAAACGAGAGTACACAATAGCAGCAAATATGTTTTCAGTAAAATGTTTTATCCTTGTGTATTATAATTTATCTCCCTAATTGGAAGATTCCGCATGTTTTTCTTTATCTTGGGCCCAGAAGTAGAAAGTTAACTTATTGGATGATGCCGAGTGGTCGCATGAGACCAAGTAATTTCTGAGTCCCTTTTCTTTTAGGTATATATTTTCTAATAGCTCAGATTTTCCCACTACAGCGCAAAAGCCTCTCCCACCAAGTCAAACAAACCAAACTCTGCCAAATTCAATCCTAAGAGTACTTCTTCAGATCGTCTCGCCACCTTTTTCTTGGCATTCTTCATAATTTTGATAGGTATTATATTTATAATAGTTAATTTATTGTGGGGTACTATTAATAAGCGTTTGATTTTTGTTTGAAATCCAGTTTCTGAACATAATCGCATCTAATACTAGTGTAAGTAGATGCAGTACTGTTTTCCCAGTTGGAAATAAATCATACTAATTATGGATCAGGCAACAGACTCAACTCAGCATTACGTGCGTTCCATCACGCACTTGCAGGTTTTGTAGTAACACTTAAGATTTTCTCCTTATTCCTGTTTATGAGATATGCAACGGGTTTTGCTGGTGTAACATGTAGAAAAAGATATGCAAATACGCTGAATCAACAGGTAGGTACATAGAAAAGGATGAATCTTCGTCCGTAAGTCGATGGAATAAGGTCGACAAGTGTAGTTATGTATTGCGAGTAGGGGCGTGGAAGTACATTCATAATGCAGTTGTGTCGTTACCGTTTGCAATTGATTGAATGTCGAAAGCAGTATTTATGTCATTACGACAGTAACAAACGCACTTTATTGCGAACAGTGTACTGTCGTCTACTAAACGATAGCAATACTATATCTTGGTCTATTCTATAGTGAATGAAGCTGACAATTAATAATTAACAGAAAAATGTGTTCGCATCGTCGCATGTGCCATACCTATTAATATCTTTTTAACTGGGCCACAATAAACTTGCTGATATCTAAGCGGGTGGTTGGATTTATCTAAAAAAAGCATCGGTTGACGAAGTTCCGTGTTTTGCAAATAAAATTACTATATAAAAATTGTTTAGCTAAATCCTAATTGCCGTGTAGGGGACGGCCGTAAAGAATACACTTTCCCACCGCCAACAGGAGGCGTGTCGTAAAAGGCGACTAACTCCTGTAGCACGAGACGGGCAGCAGCGTCTGTGTGTGAAATGTTATAAAAAACTGCGCTCGCCAACCCGCCTGCTAAGCGTGGCGAGTATTGGCAATCCCCCCCCCCCCCCCCCCCCCCCCGCCAATGAAAGTCATTGGGGGAGGCCTATGTTCAGCAGTGGACGTCCTATGTCTGAAATGATGAAATCCTAATTCTAAGTTAAATTAATGCTGTTTACAGATACTTTTGTGACCATCCATCGATAGTGAATTGACTACCGGTAAATTATGTGGTAGTGGGCGGCACATAGCACACAGAACTGACAGCCGATGGGGAAAAAAGGTTTTAGAATGGAGAGATCACGTACCAGCAAGCACAGCGTAGGACGTCTATCCACATGGTGGACAGACAACCTTGTAAAGGTCGCAGGAAGCCACTGGATGCAGGTCGCTTCTTACTAAATCTGTCACAAAAAAAAATGGTTATTACACTTTAAATGACTATTTAATTGATAAAAATGTATGGAATTAAATACTGCCCTGCTCGCACAGGTACATATTATCTTGTAATGTAAACATACTATTTAAAAAGAGGCTGACAATAGTGACCGAGTTTCTTGGGCTGCTTCTCGGCGCTAGCCCACAATTGTCCCGAAGCAGTGGTAGGGTAAAAAAAATTGGGACGTGTAAAAGAGCTTAATTTAGGCCTATTTGCAGAAATAAATTGGTTTTATTGGTTTTACTGGGGGACCTATGTTCAGCTGTGGACATCCTATCGCTGAAATGATGATGATAATGATGAAAATAAGTGATATTAATGCTAAATCCTATGAATATCACTTGGTTTTTCGGTCGACAATTTGTTATCGAATAATAATAATAATAACCTTTGAACTTCACTTTACCGTTGTTTTTGTTTGTTTTACTTAAATGACAGATTACATTCTGAATCATATTTTATTTTCATATAGGTATCTCGCGTCATTGCTCTCATTGCATTTGCGATAAAAACTAATCTTTTGTTTTTCTTTGAGTTAAAATTTCTAAGAATTATTCTGAACAGACTCACTAAGTACCATTTGATTGCAGACTACACCTACATACGTATTATCTAAAATCATATTTTTAAACAAGATCAAGCCCAATTACCGAAAAATTCCATAAATGAAGGTAATAATGTGTATTCTTAAACAACTTCTTTGCTATTTAAAGTCGCAAAAGTCGGACCTGAGGTTATTGTCCTTATCTGCGTCGTGCGTAAATTTTGCATCGTGTTAAGAACGTAATTTGACACTAAAAATTATACAATTTATTGACTAATTCCTTTATCGTTACTAGGTTTAATCCACTAGGTATAATTTCGATACAACTGAGATATAGAGAAGAACGGCTGTTTACTTCAAGCAATTAGGTCAACAAGTAATAAAAAGTCCTATAAAGTTAAACGCCCGACGCAAATGTCAATAAACCACCATATTTCGGTACCAAGTATGTTGTGGATGTACCCAGATGTTATGATTATCAGCTATTTCATAAGGCAATAAAGTTGGGTCGTTGATCCACATCTAGGCAACGGCTAGGTTTAACTGTCATAGTGTTGGCTAGTGCGAGAATAGCTCGATACTTAACTGTGAAGTAACTGTGATAAAATACATGTCACGTGATAGGCGTAGTGGTGCGGTGATTCGCCCTGGAAGTTCGATTCCCGGTTCGAGTAATTGAGAAATATTTCTTAAAAGGAAAAATATTGTGTTTTATGCACACTACTGATGTCTTGTCAATGTACCAATGTATATTTAATGGTGTAAGGCTCGGACCTCATGCATTCGTAATTTTTTAGAACCCCATACAAAACGGCTCCGGACAAGCCCGGATTCAATCCGTTTTGTATGGGGTTCTGAAAAATTCCGGATGCAAGTAGTCCGAGTCTGAATGTCACTAGTGTGAATGTAATGGTGTGAATAGAACTATATTTTAAATTAATACATCGTAAAACACATTCCCTTACGGTAAATAAAAATCTAATTTATTTGATATGCAAGCTCCCTGAAAATCAAATAAATCTGAAAATTACTAAAATCCTCTTATTAATCACATTTGTGGTTTAAATAAAGTTATTAATAATTAACATTTCTCATTTGTGAAGGATCCTAGTTTATTTTATGCGTTTGCTATGACTTCATTTGTCGAACTATTTGACACTGTGACCTAATCATATTAATAATCGTGTCACTAGTACGTCACTCGATATTTTACGCCCGTTGTATGTTGCGGGCAATTGATCGTCCGCATTGTCCAGTTGATGAGGAAACCTGACATGATCCATTATGCTGCGAATAGGTAGCAATTTATTGCGATTTAACTTGTATGACGGCTTATCATTATACCTAAGCGTTACTTAATTTGAGGCTAAATCGCTTTTATCAGCTGGTTGGTTTAATTATTGTTTTACTCGTTACCGGTATACCTGTCTGGATTATTATCGACGAGCGTAATCTGTTCTATTTAGGGTATGGCATGGCATGTACGGTTATTCCTCGGAATTTCATGATTCATCATAAATATTCCGAATTATGAAAAAAAGCGTATAAGCCCGAGATAGACTATTATGAAATTGTCTTTAAACGTAGTTTTAGTTTGTGGATTGTATACCTTCCTTTTGGATTATTTGATTAAAAAAATGCGTTAAAGTATATAAGTAACAAGAATTTAAGTCGGTAAAGTAGGTTTAAGACATTGAATATAGTCTCAATCAACATCTGTGTGCTAAACGAGGAGGTCAATAAGTATATGTATGTAAGTATAAGTAAATTCGGGCATACATAATAATCATTTTCATATTGTGACATAAGATTTTTCATTTCTATATTGCAACCCACACCACGGCCTCGACCGCCGCACGGGAATTTTCACAAAAATATTAGACACAGAAACAAAAGAATAATGAATACTCATAATTATTATGCACAAATCTTCTCTAGAAAAAAATTAGGACATGGTCAAAACAGCAACCATTCTTTGTATCCTATGAGTAAGCTTCTTTGTTTTATAAAGATATGTATAACTTCTAGCAATAAATAAACATCATATTTACTATTTACCATAACTATCGTAGTGGTCGTAGTTACAGTTGCAAAAAAGGCTTTGTTTTAAAATTAATATGCTAATTAAGACTATCTAAGATTACCTGCTCAAAATGAATCATACTTATATTATTATTATTAATTTAACTAACCGATATTAATGTATGCGTCTTTCACCGAAATACTTAACGCCTCGATTTTACCCTAGACCTGTTAATTTATGGATACAAATACAAATACAAAATACAAAATGTTTATTTCATTAACTTAGTGTCTAATACAATATAAGTGAATGGAGCATCTTTTTATGGATATTATACATTAATTACATAACAGCAATTAGCACGGAGTCACGGAGTATGTATTGAAAGATTGTCTACTTACAATAAAGGTCTATAATTTGGATCTTATGGAGAATGGTTTTATAGCTACGCCGTGAAAGCGGAACGTATAACTTTCGCATTCTTAATGTTAGGGAAATATATATTTTGTAACACGTATTATGATATGATCCAGTAGCCAGTAGCCAGTAGCCACCAAGAGTCAAGAGATCTCATGATAAGACAATTAGAAAAACATGGTTTCTATATTAACGAAGCTTGTCAATTTCTAAAGAATGAAAAATCATCTTAAATCTAATTAAGCGTCGAATTTTCAATAACCAGATAAAATTTACTTTTATAGAAAGAATAAGTTAGACATGTTGTCATTTTTTGTATGAAAATGTGTTGAAAAGTAAATTTTATTTGTCGGATAAAAGTTATCTGGCGTTTAAAAAATCAACCAGAGTAAAAACTTCTTACAAATTAATATATTTAATCTAATTAAGTAATAATATATAATGCTTTTTTGCTATTAAATGTTTTGTCAACCTCTGTATATGCCATATAAGTACACTTAAATTTTAAATCCTATTTATCTATGTGTATTAGGCCATAAGACCGCCTGATTGCACATAATTGTGTCTTATTTGTAATAACATTTAATGTTTTTTGTGCAGTAAGTGTTTATTTATCTATCTGTCTATGTGTATTGTATAAAAACATTTTAACCAAGTACAATAGACTTAGCAAATTCTATGTTTGGTTTATGATTCTAGGGATTAGGACCTAATTATTAATATCGTACCTTCGCATGAGGAGAACGTGTACGTAGCAATAAAATTTCTGTTGTGTCCCGTCCCTGGGCTGAGGTGCTAAGTCTTAAATCCCTGGAACCACAAACCTAGTTTGTTAGCTCATATGATATTATTGGGACAAAGTTATTTTCAAATGTTTTTTTTAAATGAGAGATGCAACAAATTATGACTTTGATTGTCAAAAATTGCTAATAGTGTTTGTATTGTTACAGGTAGCCCAACCACAGAGTTCAATCGGCACAGAATAGTACAGCCGATTGTCCATCATGGTAGAACTAAAAGGGAAATATCGACGACTAGAGATACGGTAAGCTTTATTCCTTCGGTTTCTATCCTACGAGAGTAGTAGTAGACCTTCTTAAGTCTATGCCATGCCTTATGATCGTGGGTGATATTACTCGTTCTGTTTGCTATCGTTATGTCAAAGAATCTGTGGTAGTTCTTGTTGGTGTTTCTGCCCCATGGTCTCCGTTAATGTCGCCATTCGATAGTCGAATATTGACACAGAGACGTCTACCAATAGCTGACCGATAGTATGACTATCAATAGCAGACCGATAGTATGACTATCGATAGCTGACCGATAGTATGAGCATCGATAGCTGACCGATAGTATGACCTATGACCATCGATAGCTGACCGATATGACTATCAAAAGCTGACCGCTAGTATGACTATCGATAGCTGATCGATATGACTTTCGATAGCTGACCGATATAACTATCGAAAACTGACCGCTATAGTATGACTATTGATAGCTGATTGATATGTCTATCGATAGCTGACCGATAGTATGACTATCGATAGCTGACCGATGTGACTATCGAAAGCTGGCCGCTAGTATGACTATCGATAGCTGACCGATGGTGTGACTGTCGGTAGTTGATCGATATGACTATCGATAGCTGACCGATAGTATGACTATCGATTGCATGAGACAATAGAAAATTTGATTTAAATTGTTAGAACCGTTTCTTGCAAATACTAAATACAAGATTTGCTCTTTTAAAGAAAGACATTTCTAAAAATTCCAGAGCGGTGCACATCATTCAGACATCAGCATACGAGTTCAGATAATAGGGGGCGTGGAGTACGTCCTCGATCTGCGACTGAACGAGGACCTCATACCCGACGACCACGTGGTCCGGTACCAGAAGAACGGGAAGACTGTTTTACATAAACCCAAGAAAAAGGTATGCCCTAGCTTCTCTCTAATTAAGGCGCTACGCAAGGAGATAAAACACTGTAGTGCGGGTATTCGATAGCTTGACAAGATCAACTGTGGGGAATTTCTAGATAGGTTTTAAGAGTCCGGAAAAATAAACTTCCTTAATATACACTATCTGACATTGTATCTTAAGTGTCATTTTTTAGACAGTGTAGAATAATTTTTTTGGCATTGTGTTGCATCTTAAATGCGTGGTCATCGAGGACCCCCAATTGTGTCTAGTTTCTAGGAATTTAAACACTATGTTTATGTGTGAAGAAGCCAGAAGCTCAAACTAATTCAGCTACGAGTATAATATATTATACTTAGTATAAAAATACTCCTATATTTTAGTTAGTATAAACTGAACCTTCTTCGTGAACGTCACTTGATAAGTTGCACTTGATAAGTTCCTTTCAACAATCAAGTGCATAGATTGGCCGAATAGACCTTCACCTAATTCATCATTCAGTGGGGGACCTAATAGGGTACGGAAGGGAATCGTTTTATTGTCTATCTACGATTGTGTTTTGCTCATACATAAACGGTCATTGCTGTAAATTCAATTTTAAAGTGTTAGAAATTATTTAGCCTGGTTATTTACGTAATACTATTTATATATTACCAGGAGTGCAAGGACTGTTAATAAAATACTTTTGAACTGTTGTCTAATAAGTTGAAGTTTCCGTAGAGGTGAAAATTCTTAGCCTACACCAAACGCATCAAGGAAGTCCATTTATTGTACAGACAATAGCACGTCCTACGCTGCGCTTGCCGGTACGTGGCCTCCATTCCAGAACCTTTCTGCCCCATCGGCCGTCAGTTCTACTTGCTATGTGCCCCACCTACAAGGTGGACAGACGACCTGGTAAAGGTTGCAGGAAGCCGCTGGATGCGAGCCGCTTTCAACCGGCCAATCTGGAAGTCACTGGGGGAGGCCTATGTTCAGCAGTGGACGTCCTATGGCTGAAATGATGATGATGATGATGAATAGCACGTCAACCTACCACGAAACGTCATATTTTCTCAATTGTTATTGATCTCTACGTGTCGGTGTCCGTGTACGATCTCTACGTAATACTGGTCATCAAACATTGACAGAATTGCCATCAACACGAGAAAAATAAGAAGAATACCACACTTGAAAAAGTTGCTCCACAAAAAAATCTGCGGAGTGGATGCACGATTGGGTTCCTCCTAATCACATGTTAGTAATATCTTGTTACAGGATCTAGACTTGTGCCAGTACTCGGGCACTGTTAGAGGCAAGCCCCACTCTAGGGTGGCGGTGTCAACGTGCAGAGGGTTGAGGGGTGTCATCGCCGACGGGGAAAATATTTATTACATTCAACCAACTGAAGGTTTGTCGTCTTTGAATCTTTACTAAAACCTAAGGTTTTTTCCAATTAATAAGACGGTGAGGGTGTCAAAAAACATCGAACCTAATTGGCATACCTCAAGTTGCAAGTAACCTTAAATAACGTTATATACGTACCTTAAATAATATTAAATTACATACGTTATATACAGCTATAAAACATACATTAATCGATCGATAGAGAAAATAATTACAAACAACAAATACTCTTTGACAAAATGACGTAAATAATGCTTTTTTCAGAATTTCAGGGTGAACATGTAGGTAATATTTATTTATATTTACATAATCAAATAAAAATTTTGAAAAAATCATATTAAAAACATATATCATTTACGACATTTTGTCAAAGAGTATTCGTTGTTTGTAATTATTTTTTCTTTCGATTAACGTATGTTTCATAGGTACCAAAATAACGTTATTTAAGGTTACTTGCAACTTGAGGTATGCCAGGCTCCATACAAAAAAGTTCGCAGTCTTTTAGATCTTCATTGCTTACTAAATGCTATAGCAATTACTTTAGTAGACTAGTAGTGCTTAAAACTTGTTATACCTATAAAGTATTTGCAAATAATTGGGAGCAGGTTACATTCTAAACAATCTTATTTAAGTATAACCAAAACATTTAAAACAATCATAAAGTTTTACGATATAACTGATATTTTTAATCATTACATAATTTAAAAGAATTTTTTGCATCCGGCGAGAGGTTATTTCCCCTGGATATTTTTATAATAGTGTGAATAATATGAGAATTACAATGAAGTGTCATATACAATTTTATGTATTGCTGTTGCGATATGTTCAAAGCTGTCAGATAAGTTTAATTAAACAACTGACTGCCTTGAATTTCTTTTAATGTTGAGAATAAAATGCTTTTATCTTTGCAGGCAATGACATTCAATCACCTCACTACTTATTCGCTCATTCGGATTTGAAGGCTGACAACCGCTGTGGTTACGAAGGCGGTGTGACCAAGAATGAAAGCTATGACCCTCTGTTGTTAAAGAAGTACCAAAATGAGAAGAGCAGAGAACGGAGCAGAGTAAGTCGGGTAAGATCTTCTTTATTTAAAGTGATTTTAGTACAAAACTAAGAAAATAGAGTAGAAAATTACCACGCAGATAATATTAGAAGGCGACTGTCTCATCCAAGGGCTTAAAGTGGGTACACCCACTGTCCAGCCAGCCAGCGCTCTCCTTGTAAGTAAAGCAATGGCGGGGCAGTGACGACGCTACGCCCGGCTTCTACGTTTTACGCTGTGTTAACAATATAATGTTCTGTGTTCCAGTACAAAAGAGAAGCGGAAGACACCCAAGTCCGTGGCCCATTTAACGAGAACAAGCTGTCGCGGTACGTGGAGCTGGTGCTGGTGTCCGACTACCGCGAGTTCCAGGCCAACGGGGAGAGCGTGGAGACCGTGCATCATCAGCTTAAGGATGTTGCCAACATTATCAATTCGGTAAGTGAGACTTTGAGTGGCTACAAATTAGTTCTAGATATTCTATGAAATTCTATGTGCCGTGTGGGGACGGCCGTAAAGAATACACTTCCCCATCGCCAACAGGAGGCGTGTCGTAAGAGGCGACTAATTCCTGTAGCACGAGACGGGCAGCAGCGTCTTCGTGCGAAATCTTATAAAAAACTGCGCTCGCCAACCCGCCTGCCAAGCGTGGCGAGTATTGGCAATCCCCCCCGATGATAAGTCATTGGGGGAGGCCTTTGTTCAGCAGTGGATGTCTTATGGCTGAAATGATGATGATGATGATGATTCTATGAAATTAAGTAGAGGCGCTAAAGCAGCCCGTCAGAGGCGCGAATGTTGCGCTTCTTCATTCCACCAATTTGGAGGCTATAGCAATATGTGAATACTCATTTGACGACCTCCGTAGCCGAGAAGCGTTCGATTCCCGGTCAAAATAATAAAGAAAAATAACTTTTTATGTTGTCTCGTCAAGAAATAGCAAGGAGAGATGAAGAGAGATAGATTGAGAGATGAAGCGCAAAGAGCGAGAGACTTCGGTTCGGACCCTAAGAATATAGGTCACCTCTTTGACTGTCCTCTGGGCCCTAAAACAGGTCTTAGAGGTGGATCTGGAGACGAATGATGTAGTCGAGGTTGCCAAGTTTTGGTCGGATTCTTTTTGATGCCATTGCCACGAAAGAAGAAAAAGGAATAGTCAAATCTGACCATAACTTTTCTACGGTCTTTGGCAGTGGTTAAAACTTTTAAGCCTTATTATTTTAAGGTTTTGTTTTTTCTAGGTGTATTCACCGCTGAACATATTCATCGCGCTAGTGGGGGTAGTAATATGGACGGAGCGCGACGAGATCCAGCTGGTGGAGAACGGAGACGAGACCTTGAACAACTTCCTGCGGTACCGGCGGTTCACCCTCCTCTCCGACATACCCAACGACAACGCACACTTGATCACGTGAGTTGTTTTTATAACGACCCAAACTAACAGGGGTGGGGGGAACAATACATTAAACCCAATGCGTTTCGTCATCCGTCGTCACCAGACACTTTATGAACGCGTCCGCGGCGAACCATTGATTCGAGTGGATTACTGAGAACATTTGAAGTGATGTTTTTAAATAGAAGCTTAAAGTTTCACTGCACCTTTCTGTTACACCCTGTATACAATTTATAATTAGTGGCTCCCTGAATTCACTAGCCCTTCGCGTTCCACTTACCCGTGGTAGACCGGAAAAACATTGGAAAACAATTGGAAACATTTTTAGTTGCACGTGTAGATCTGATACCTTCACGCGTTCCCGAGATCAAAGGTCTTTCTATGTACTACTTACCGAACCCTAAAAATCATTCTTTCCAGCCGCCAGAAATTCCGCGAAGGCGTAGTAGGCAAAGCCCTCAAAGGCCCAATCTGTACTTACGAGTTCTCCGGCGGGGTGGCGACCAACCACTCGGAGGTGATCGGGCTCGTGGCGACCACGATCGCGCACGAGATGGGCCACAACTTCGGCATGGAGCACGACACGGAAACGGACTGCGAGTGCCCCGACGACAAGTGCATCATGAGCCCCTCCAGCACCTCCGTCATGCCGGTGCGCTGGTCCACTTGCAGCCTTAAGTCTTTGGCGCTCGCTTTCGAGAGAGGAATGGACTATTGCTTACGGTAAGACTAAGACCCTTAAGAGTCATTTCACATTTTTAGCGCAAAATCGAATATTTCCATCGCATAATTTGCGAATTAATTAAGAATGTTAAATACATACAAAAACGAGCCCAATCTTTAGTCTAGACGTTTAATGTAGCACATTTGCAAATAACACTATTTTTGTTTTATAAAATTATCAATTAAAAATAACCCGCCGCAGTCATTGATTGACGAAAAGTATTCGCCTTTTCAACTTCAAGAAATTTTTTATTTATATTTTTACATTCCTTAAAAGTTGCGGAAAAATTACGCCAAAATATCAGAAATATAATTTTGTCTGAACTAGAACTGACGGCCGATGAGGTTCTAGAATGGAGACCACTGCAGCGTAGTGCAGAGTAGTAGACCTAGTAATGGTTGCAGGAAGCCGCTGAATATAAGCCGTTTCGAACCGGGCAATCTGGAAGACACTGGGGGATAATGATAATGATTTGTTTATTTTTTCTCCAGTAACAAACCCAAACGTCTGTTCGACTCGCCGACGTGCGGCAACGGGTTCGTGGAGCCGGGCGAGCAGTGCGACTGCGGGCTCGGCGAGCACGGCCGCGCCTGCCGCGCCTGCTGCACCGCCGCCTGCATGCTGCGCCACAACGCCACCTGCGCCGAGGGCACCTGCTGCGACCTGGAGGTGAGTGAGAGCTACGGCGGGAGACTACGACACTCAGTGCTACGAAGTAACGAGCTGCAATCTTTAGGTAACTGAGCTACGAGAACTACGACTGCACTGAACGCTACGGCCAGAGACTACGACGGAATCAGTGCTACAGTGTAACAACGGAGTAACTATGAGGTATCTGGGCTATGATAACCACGATTGCACTTTACACCGGCGCCTACATGCTGCGACCCAACGCCACCTGCGCCGAGGGGACCTGCAGGTGAGTGCGGGAGCTACGGTTGCACTGAGCGCTACGGTGGGAGACTACGACGGAATCAGTGCTACACAGTAACTACAGAGTAACGAGCTGTAATCTAACGAGGCTACGAGAACTACGAATGCACCTAGCGCTACGGTGAAAGACTACGACGGAATTAGTTCTACGAAGTACACGTGCGGCAATCTATAGGGCTACGAGAACTATGACTATACTCTGCATCGGCGCCCTCATGCTGCGGCTCAACGCCACCTGCGCCGAGGGCACCTGCTGCGACCTACAGGTGAGTGAGAGAGCTACGGCTACACTGAGTGCTACGGTGGGAGATTACGACGGAATCAGTGCTACGATAGAATCTGTACTACAGAGTGAGTGAGTTGTAATCGATACGTAGATAAATAAGCTACGAGAACTACGATTGCACTGAGCGCTACGGTGGGAGACAATTATATTTATGGTTATGACTAACGCGCTAGTATTTGTCAAAATTATTAAGCAATCACTTTTTAGACTCCCGACTCCCTATGTCACGCTTCCCATCTTTGTAACACACAATACAATGTTTGGCTAGACCCACCCCCCTTCCCCTACCGCTCATCCATGACCGTGACGTAAATGTGAAAGTTATTCGCCAGTTCAGAAACGGCAGGGTTAAACCTCGTTCGTTCGTTCCAGACGTGCCGGCCGAAGTCGGCGGGCGTAGTGTGTCGCGCGGCGGAGCGCGAGTGCGACCTGCCGGAGCACTGCAGCGGCCACTCGGAGTTCTGCCCCGCGGACGTCTACAAGATGGACTCCACGCCCTGCGGGGACGAGCAGGTACCGGGAGGCTGGGAACTCGCGGCGGTTGCCGGCCCGCAGCTGCTCTGGAATGTAGATTTATATGCAAAAAGTCATCATCGTCATCATCATTTCAGCCATAAATCGTCCACTGCTGAACAGAGGCCTCCCCCGATGACTCATCATCGGGGGGGATGGCCAATACCGAGGATCGAAACCGGTTGATATTTATTTCAGAATGTATAAAACCATTTTCTAATAATTGATAGTGGTTGTAAAGAATTGACCTTAAAACTAAATTTGCTATAGCTTTTAAGTTAGTAGTTGGAGTATGTGATAATTAATTCGAAAACCTTTATTATTCGGGTTAAGGTTCCATAGTCAGATAACCGGTTTCCGACCCTTGCCAATACTCGCCACGCCGGCAGGCGGGTTGACCAGCGCAGTCTATTATAAGATTTCGCAGAAAGACGCTCCTGCCCGTCTTGTGCTACAAGAATTAGTCGCCTCTTACGATATTTATTTATTTATTAATTTAGACTTTATTGCACAGATTAAAAAAATCATACAAAAGGTGGACTTAATGCCATGAGGCATTCTCTACCAGTCGACCATTAGGCTAAACAGAGACGCGCCTCCTATTGGCGGTGGGGAGGGTATTCTTTACACGCACGAGCACATTCACGCCGCGGTTTACGTCCCGCGGCACCGCGGCACCGGCGGGCGACTTGTAGCATCGCGCGGCGGCATCACCCGCCTAGACATGCGCAAAATCGTTTACCCGAGTGAAAAGAGTGATATAGTTCAATACAAGTTAAAGATATGTTTCATTCGTCTAGTTCATTTAGTTCATCTAGTTCAGTAGGTTTCTTATGTTAATTTAACTCGCTATTTCATATTTAGATTAATTGCATTTGGTATCATTGACTCAATCGTGGACAGTTCTATTGAGATTACAGTATTTTGGCATTCAAGAGTTACGAGTATACTGAAAATATTACTGATTTCGCACTGTCTCAAGCTTGAACCCTGACCGGCGGCGTCACATGTACCGGGCCGTGCAACTGTCTCGCTCTTGCAGTATGAATAAATATATCCGTACGTTTTACTCTCATCTCATATCACTGAGTTACTGAACTAATTGAACTAATTCGGACTAGAGTGAGTGAAAGATACACATGAACTGGTTTGGTGAAGTAGTTCAATTGTGTCATTCATTCAGTAACTAGCCATGTGTACACCCGTCGCCGCGGCGGTGTGCGCCCGCACTGCACTACCGCAGTAGCCGGCGGGGCTGGGGGTACAGGAACTAGCCATGTGTACACCCGTCTTCGCGGCGGTGTGCGCCCGCACTGCACTACCGCAGTAGCCGGCGGGGCTGGGGGTACAGGAACTAGCCATGTGTACACCCGCCGCCGCAGCGGGCGCGGGAGAAAATCGCTCTGTGAGTTCTTAGCGTAACACTAATAGGATAGTTGGTTGGTTGGTTAAACTACTTACCGATCTCGACTGAAATTTTGTCAATGTACCTACTTAACTATCTTAACAAAAACGCGGACGGCAAACGTAAACTAACAAAGTTATGTCGAGATAGCCAATAAGTTTCTTGGGCAAAGTTGTTTGTTATCATGAGTATAAACAAACCCCGAAGTATTTAGCACTAATAAAAATTCACCCTGTCTATAATAATGTATATATCAGACCGTGTGTTACACATAGTTGTTTGTGTTCTCCCCAGGCGTACTGCGTGCGGGGCTCGTGCCGCTCGCACACGGACCAGTGCCGGCTGCTGTGGGGCACGACCGGCGAGAACTCGCACGAGAAGTGCTACACCAGCAACAACGTCAAAGGGAACAAGTCAGTATTTGTAATTAATTTAATTTTAAAATTAATTTAATTTAACAACAAATTGATTTTAACTATTCGACGACCTCCGTAAAGAACGATTAAACATTAGGGTAAGTGGTAAAGATATAACAGACTCGCAGCGTCTGATAAACATAGGAGGTATACCATCTGGGCCTGGACACTTTTCAGCGTCAAGATGTTTGATTTTAGTATTCATTTCGAACTCGGTGAATCGAATCCTGAAGACTTAGCTCCATAAATACATACTTTTTGCGTTCTACCTGTGAGATAAGAGTTTATTAAATCTTAAGATTTATTTGATACACCATAATGTCTCAATTTTTTACACTTGTATTCATAGTAAAGTTGATGATCGTAGGCAAAATTGTCGCTTTTATATTACTAAAGTAATTAGCCACTTTTGATTTTCAATAAAGTGGTTATATTGAATGAAATCGTGCATTTTGTGGTTTGACACTCGGGCCCTTTCATCCCAAGCAGCACCTTCTCTATCACTCCTACTGAATTCGACGGTGATCGCCGAGGCGCGCTGCTCGACGGACCTGTATCTATCGCTCAAGGTCATCGTTCTAGTCAGCGTTTTAATAATAACTACAAACCCGATTCCACCTTTTCAACCGACTTCAAAAAAGGAGGAGGTTCTCAATTCGACTGTATGTATTTTTTTTTTGTATGTTTGTTACGCGATTACTCCGCCAAATATGAATCGATTTTAATGATTCTTTTTTTGTTTGGTAGATCATACTTCAGAGGTGGTCCCATATATATTTTATCGAAATTGATTTAGAACTTTTTGAGAAAATCAACAAATATATACCCAGATAGTATTTTGGTTGTGGTTCTAGTTACCTATCTTCGACAAATATGAGCCGATTTTGATGATTTTTGTTTTATTGAATAGTTTATACTTCAAAGATATATGCTAAAAGTTTGTAAAATAAAAATCACCCCTAAGGGTAGGAAAATAGGAGATGAAATCGGTGTTCAGCAGTTAGATTAGGATTTATCACAAAAAATTGATGAAATAAGTAAATTTTATTAAAAAAAATAAAACCGACTTCAAAACACTAAAATGCTAAAAATAATCCTAACACTTAAGTACCTAATCAGTTACTTTTGGAGTCGGTGCAAACAAAAACATTGAATCTCTCATCGGTTGGCACTTAAGTGTTAGGATTATTTTTAGCATTTCAGTGTTTTGAAGTCGGTTTTATTTTTTTAAATAAAATTTACTTATATTTCCCAGGAACGGCAACTGCGGCTACGTCCGTACCCGGCAGATGTTCAAGACGTGCGCGGCCGAGGACGCGCTGTGCGGGATGCTGCACTGCCGCCACCTCAACGAGCGGCTCGAGTTCGGCATGGAGTCCGTGGCGCAGCTGCACGCCGTGTTCATCAACAACAACGGTGAGTGACGTGTGCGGGGCTGTGGCTTCGTCGTGAAATGATAATCGAAGTCTTGTAATATTGTTGTTATAAATAGTTTTCACAATCACACCAATTTTTTAGCCTCGAACTAAGCAAAGCTTGTACTGTAGCGACTAGATAAGGGATAAATATACTTAAATACTTTTATAATCATCCACGACTTAGGTACATATGCTTGTGCTCATCACACAAAGATTTGCCCCTTGCGGGATTCGAACCCGCAACCGCTGGCTTTGTAGTCCGGAGCGCGAACCACTGCACCAGACGTTCGTCTATATATGTTATAGACTTCAACGAATATCGTAATAAATTATTGAGCAAAAATTTTCCCTAGTCAAATCCATTTCGACGCACGACAGGAATATAAATTCATAACACATCTACAGATTCCTACAGAGTTCCTAATGTGAAAATATTTTTTTATAGGCTACTTTTCTTACTGGCCTAATCTAAAAACTTACAGTGTCACCCACGCAACACAAAGTAAGCCATGTTTTAGGAATTACCCAACTAGCAAAATAATCCTAGAACGCTTTTTTTTAATGCTATATGGACTTATAAAGCTCCAATGGTGGTTTTGGTATTTGCTGCAGCGCTTTTAACAGCATAAATGAGTGCTATTTTTACTTAAGTACGTTTAATCCTATTAATTGGACTTATAGCGGTATATAGGATAAAATTTCGTGGCTATAACTAGATCAAGACTCCTATAAAAGCATGGAATAAGAGTAATTGCTCTCAGGAGTAATTACTCCGGTAACTTAGACTTATATGCGCCTATAAGATAAAATCTTAGAGCCATTTCAATCGCAAGACTCCTCTAGGAGCATCTATCAGGATAGGATACACTGCGGACCAATCACTCTAGTTACTTTCACTTATAACCTAATATAAGCTAATATTTTATGGCTAATATAGGTAAATTCTAGTTAAACTACTGAACAGTATTTATATTTATTGTCTGGTTTTACATTTGCTTAAAATTAAGATTAAGTGGATTTAATATCCGGGTTTAAAAAAATAATAAACCACTAAGATTATAACAGCACTCAGTAGGATAAAATGTTCTCTATATAGATTTATCTTATGCCGTCGTAAGCCTAGACATATTTATTTTGGCATTCCACTGTAGTGTTACTGTCTAAGTAGTACCAAACCATTCTCTTAATTAAAAGATCACTTTTGCTTGAAACAACCAATATAGACGCAAACACGCTTTATACAGCTTTGCAAATCTTATTACAGGATTTGACACAGCCATTAAGATTGCAACTGTTTTTGTCTACGATATTCAAAATGGATTTAAATAAGTGGAAGCGGTTTAAAAGAAGTGGTTCTTATAAAAGAAAAGTATAAAAAACCTATCAAAATATATTAACTGCAGCGAGCACAGATTTTTTTAATTTAATTGGTAAAGACCGCATCACGAATTCTGGTGAGGGTTCAGCACAAGATAACTGTAGTACTACTTTAGATGAAAGAGGTTCGGACTACGAAAATAATCATGAAAAATCATTCAGCGATAATGAGGAAGAACTTTCTGATTACAACAAAAATTTACAACTGCGTTATTCTATAAAAAACTGGGCTTTAGATTTCAATATTTCTCATACTGCATTAAACTCCTTACTTGAAATTACAAACATAAGATTAAACGATGTTTTGCCTAAAGACGCACGAACACTACTAGAAACAAACAAAGAAAACGTTCACACTACAATTTCATCCCCAGGGCACTATTGGCACAATAGTCTAATCAAATGTTTAAAAATGTTTCCTGTCTACCAAATGAGTTTTCTTTAAACATAAATATTGATGGATTACCAGTTTTCAACAGTTCGCGATACCAGTTTTGGCCTATTTTATGTACCATCTTTGAAATACCAAATTTAGCACCGTTTGTTGTGGGTTAGTAAAATAATAAAACTTTATTAAACCTAGATACCTACCTAAAGTTATCAGCTTTATGACCAATTAGCATTATATGTGTTTTTTTTACTGTTTACCTATTAAAATTTTGTGCCACGTAAGTAAGTAAACTAATCTAAAATTTCAAACTTTAAAACTATTCTAAAGTTATTTATTATGACAAATAAAAATGAATTTTCTTTTTAACAGGAATCTATGCTGGAGATGGGAAACCATCAGATCTGGATGCTTTTTTAGGGCCTTTTGTAACAGAAATGAAGCAACTTGAAGAAGGATTAATACTAAATACTGCTACTGATTTCAATGGAGAAAAAGTAGTGCGTGTGAAATTAAGAGCTTTCATTTGTGATTCACCAGCCAGGGCAATGATAAAAGGTAGGACAGTTCTTTTTGAGTTCAAAGGTACTTTTTTATTGCTTAGCCTCCCATCAGAACGGTGTATACTAGAAAGATTTTTCCTATGTAACTACCAACAACTTGCCTTTCACAACTTACTTGAAGATTACTGAATGTTAACGATTTATACTTAACTTTTCGAAACTTATCCTCCTAAGGCCCAACAGCCTATAGGCTAATATGTCTTCTAATAAGATAAAATAAATAAAGTATAGGTATCAGGAATATGTCCTATGTAAAACCCTGGACTGACACTACTGGAGAGGTTCCGAAGGGGTCTTAGGAGGATTTCAGTTGAAAACATAGTTTTGCCGTTTCCAGGCAGGCATACAGACTTTCAGCATTACATTCTTTTATCAAAAATAGTTTATACCTAACACATAATGTAATGTTACAGGTGTATCAAATTTCAATAGCAAACATGGTTGTCTAAAATGCACAGTCGTCGGTGAATATTCTCATAAATCACATACTGTGACATTTACTAGATCTGGCTGTCTTAAAAGAAACAATGACGACTTTCGTTTGAAGAAGTATGGACAACATCACAAGAAAGATTCACCGTTATTAAAGTTAAACATCGATATGATTGAAGATTTTCCTGTATCGGACTCACTGCACTTAATAGATCTTGGATTAATGAAGAGACTTCTAATTGGGTGGAGAGACGGAAATTTTGGAACATATATTACGAAATGGAATACTGAGAATACAGAGAAGGTTAACAGTTTTTTGAGAAATTGTAAAATGCCTAAAGAGATACACAGAGCAGTTAGATCGGTTGATGTTCTAGCTCATTAGAAGGGCTCGGAGTATCGTTGTTTTTTTTACTATCTCAGTTTTATAATACTTAAAGAAGTCCAAAGAACTGAACCTTATAATCATTTCATGCACTTATATTGTGCTATTACTATTTGCTCCAATGAGAAATATTTTCATTTACTTCGTATTGCTGAAGAAATGTTAACATATTTTGTTAAACAATTTAAAACTATTTATGGAAAATACTATATTACTAGTAATATTCATAACCTCTTACATTTGGTTGATGAAGTAAGAAAATTTGGAACCAAAGTTTTAATGCATATTGCTTTGAGAATAAACTCTACTCCATCAAAAATATGACAAGGCAAGGAAATAAAGCACTTCAACAAGTCGCTAGAAGAATAAATGAAATGTCTTCAGTGGATATTGAGAGACTTAAAGAATACAAGAAAGTTCCGACTATAAAGAAAGGAAAGTACAGCAATTCTGGTTCGGTTTTAGAGTTGGAGACATTTATATTGTCAGCAAAGAAACAAGATAAATGGTTCCTAACTAAATCAAATCACGTGGTGGAGTTTATATCGGTGAATTTTAAAAATATTGAGAAACAAGAACAAGAAATAGAAATACATGGCTATCATATCAGAAACATCCAAAATGCGTTTGAAGAACCTCTGAGCTCATCATTCTTAAACATTTACAAATGTGACTGCAGGGAACCTAATAAGTTCAAAAATGTTTATAAAGTTGTAGATATTAAGTGTAAGCGTGTCAGTGTGTTGTTAAGTACATATTTATATTTGTTGCCATTACTACATACTTTATAAATTAAGGTATAAATAAATCAGTCTAAGTTATTAAAATTTTGCATTTATTTTTATTAATCATCCAATCAATTTTCGGTTCGGTACAAAACTATTTTAAAAGTAGATGGAACTAATTTCTACTTTAGCTTACATGCGAACTTTTATTAGTCTTGTTTAATGAGGTATCTATTACCTTACACTATATACTATACTGACATAACAGCTTTGTAATACAACTTTTACTAAAATAATTAACTCTTCAACTTCGTCTACATAATATTTAGGGCCAGTTTCACCACTTGCTGATAAGTTCCAGATAACCTATCCGGCACTTTTGTTATCTGTCAAAACAAGCGCAAGTTACAGTTTTGGGTCAATTTCAACAAGTCCATTTTTTTTGTCATTACGGTGAACTTTTTTATTTATAACTTTTTTTGAAATAAAACCATGTAGTATTGTTATTTATGATATTGTTATGATAAATCTTTACTCGACATCAAATTGAGTTCATATACTTAGGAGATATAGTACTTTAAAATTTTGGTGTCACCGAAATTAAAGAATAGTTCACCGAAATGAAACTTCTCATCACCGAAATGAAAAACGCGAGTCACCGCAATTAAATTACTTATGCAGTCACCGAAAAAAACTAAACTGTTACCACGCAACGCACCTAAAATGCTGCTATCCTAGTTCCATAATTACTTACCTACGTTTTGAAGAGTGCTATCACACAGTACAGGTTATCCTTTTCTGACTATACTATAATGGTATTGAAAGTATTAATTAAAATGTACCATACATGGATATTAACTTATTTAAACTTAAATTCATTTAGAAACGTGTGAGAATAAAACAACAAAAATAACAAATATATTGTAATAATCAACCATAAAAACTGAAAAGATAAAAATAATATCAACACATAAGTACCTAATCATTTACTTTTGGAGTCGGTGCTATCCGATGAGAGTTTGAATGTTTTCGTTTGCACCGACTCCAAAAGTAACTGATTAGGTACTTATGTGTTGATATTATTTTTATCTTTTCAGTTTTTTGAAGTCGGTTTACTTTTTTTTATAAAATTTACTTATTTCATCTATTTTTAGTGATACATACAGTGATAATCCTCAACAATACGAATCTTTTCAGTGCAAACATAAGTTAACGGCTGAACACCGATTTCATCCCTTATTTACCCACCTTAGAGGTGAAAATTTTCCAAAAAATTTTCAATATACCATCTTTAAAGTATAAGCTATTTGATAAAGAAAGAATCATCAAAATCGGTTCACAAATGCCGAAGATATTGGGCAACATAGGTACAAAAATCAGTTGGCACGGATGGAGTTCATGCAAAGTTTGATGATTTTCTTATAGATCCCATCATCAGAACTTGATCAAATTTATATGGCACCATTCCGAAAGTATTCCCTTTCGAACAAAAAAAGAAGTATCGAAATCGGTTAACCTGGTAACGAATGATCGCTGAACATACATAAAAAAAAAAAAAAAAACAAAGATACTGACGAATTGAGAACCTCCTCCTTTTTTGAAGTCGGTTAAAAATATACAGGTTGCACCCTTTCCATGTTCAAAGGGTCCAAACTCTACAGCCTGCTGACCATCCGCGCAGGATTGCATTCTGCAGAATCATGTTAAATAAAATAAGGGACCTGCAATTTTTCAATAAAATGTT
This sequence comes from Anania hortulata, assembly GCA_963576865.1. Classification (NCBI taxonomy): domain Eukaryota; kingdom Metazoa; phylum Arthropoda; class Insecta; order Lepidoptera; family Crambidae; genus Anania; species Anania hortulata. The sequence continues at coordinate 4,898,547 of OY756412.1, read as the reverse complement.
GTGAACGGATGATTCCTCATGCCGGAAAGATGGATATCTCAACATCCACAATCTACATAGCTAGCAAGTAGAAAACCCACATTTGATGAGGGAAGATCGGTCCCAAGTTCAATTTAAAGTTAACTTGTGGACTGGGATTATTGGCGGACAGGTGATCAGGCTATATGAACATCCAGCTACACTGAATAGTGAAATTTACCTTAATTTTTTACAAAATGATTTACCCGGCATGCTAGGAGATATCAGTTTAGAAGTGAGGCGGAGAATGTGGCTTAAAAATGATGAGTGCCCAGCTCACTACGCAATAGTAGTAAGAAATTATTTGAATCAACACTACCCACAGAGGTGGATAGGCCGGCTCGGCCCTATTTTATGGCCACCCAGATCGCCGGATCTAAATCCCTTGATTTTTTTTTTATTGCGGATGTCTGAAAGACCTTGTCTACGCGAGACCAGTATTCTCAATAACAGAGTTGCGGACTCGCATACAAAATGCAGCTGCATACATAAAAACGTCTGGTTACGCGAGCCGCATCAAACATCTATAAATATTAAACAAGAAACTGACTGACTGACTGACTGACATATCAACGCACAGCCCAAACTGCTGGTGCTAGAGATTCCAAATTTCGCATGTAGGTTTCTTATAAGGTCTAGGGGTGCACTAAGAAAGGGTTTTTCAAAATTCACCCTCTAAAGGGGTGAAATGGGGGCCCAAAGTTTGTATGGGGAAACAAGATTAGTCAGACTCTTTTATTCAAAACTTCACAGGAGTGAGTTCTCCTTACGATAAATGAGTAAACGTGTTTCAGATTTTTTGAAAAGTCAACTCCTAAAAAGGGGAAGGGGGCTGACAAAGTCTGAAAATCAACATGGGTATTGTTTCTATGGTTTATCGGGTCGCTGATTACGAAAACAACAACGATTTTAAAATGTAACGTTGCGGACGTGAAATTCCATCTCCCTTGTTGGGATGCGATGGGGTTGAAATGTCTATCAATATGGGTGTAGATTTTATGGTTTTTTGGAACTTTGATTTTAAAATGAATATTGTGAACATGAAAATTCTTGAAATTATTTGTGCCAAATTGCAATCCAATTGGGCCAGTAATTTCGGAGCTAATCGGTTGTAACAGACGGACTGACAGACAGCCATACGTGATCCCAACACAAAGGTTCTATTTTTGCATTTGATGTATACCCGCGTTATCCTAAAATTGATAAATCGCTATATTAAATCATATCATATCGTGTTTTGATAGTCATTATAAATATTGTCTAGAAGTTTTGTTAGTTTTTTAAATTACTGAGTTTGACATTCATACTTCACTTAAAATCAAATCTAACGCGAGCGAAGCCGCGGGCAAAAGCTAGTTCTTTTATAAAAAGATGCCGGGCGTGTATCAGAGCGCAAGGACGCCAATTCGAACATTTATTGTAATTTTAATAAAAAATTAATAAAAACCAGACATAAAGTTTAAGAGATACAGAAAACATAAGCTTATTATACCTTTTCGGAAAATAGAATAACTAAGAATTTTTTTAAGTTAATGGGCACGATGAGCGCCATACATTTTTTTAACATGGTAGTTGACCAAACATGAGGAAAAATAATTTTATGTTTTTTTTGGAACATTGTTTTTTTGAAGCACTTCGTGATTAGCTAGCTCAATTTTAACCATTGTTATTGATAGCTAAACTATTCTTTTAGAAATAAAAAGAAACTGAATTAGAAAAAGTCCGTATTTGTAAAAATGGCACATTAAAAACTAACCGAAAGTGGCATTTAAAAAAAAAACTAACTCAATTATCTTGAAAACCGAGATATTTTTACTAAAGTCAAAATTTGAGAGAAAGAAAGAAAGACCCATCCAACGATACCCCAAACGATGGGGTAGACTAAAAATAAATAATTCATCCCTTCTTTACGTGTAGGGGAGATACCCTAGAATTTTTGTTTTCAAGATATTATTGTACCATTCTGTCGGCGTGTTTAATGTTTATACTCGTGCAAAATTACAGCTTCCTAGTACAAACAGTATCTGTGCTAGGCCGTAGACTGACAGACGGACATGGCGAAAGTATAAGGGTTCCTTTTGTACCATTTTGGTACGGAACCTAAAAAAGCACGTGTTCAATATTTTTGAATTACGTTTAAAGTGGACTAATTATCATAATTTAGTCAAATAGCCTATTGCCCACGCGAGCAACAACTGAGATTATTCTTTTAACTAGTTGCTACATTTTAGTCCCCAAAACAAATATATTCCTTGTGCAACTAAAATGTAACAAAAGAAATTATGGTCTGTTTTTCACCGAAGTGAAATAATTTGTCACCGGAATGAAAAAAAAAAACACCGAGATGAAGATAAAAATCATCGAAATGAACAACTTCTCACCGAAATGAAAAAAAATCACCGAAATGATATTTTTTCTCATTTCGGTGTCAATTTAGGTCACCGAATTCACCGGAATGAGATCACCGTCATGAAAAACAGCCAATAGAAGTTAACACTACAAGCACAGTATTTATGATAGAAATAAATTGATACTACCTACTTGATCGGGCGACATTAAGTAAAAGTACATATATTTAATAAACATATCGGATCATTGGATCACAACTTTTATCCACTCACGTGAATGAAAAAAAAAGCGGTCCCAAGTCACCGGAACCCACTACTTACGTTTTTGGTGGGAACACCAGACAAGCAACACGCGTCCTCTCACATCAAGCGCTTAGGCGTCCCTGGTGCGCAAGTTTACTGCGCAGTAGCGAGAAGCTAGTGTTGTTGGATGCCTAGATATTCGCGTACAACGAAAATTCACCGCGGTGAAAAATCAAATTTGGACACGTGAATTTGTACTTACCATTCATTAAATACAACAGATTTTGTAATGAAGTTTCCGCAATAAAGTACTGCCACTATTTAGGATTTAAATTTAAAAAAGAAAATCCCTAAAAAATCAACTGTTTTTATTATATGATTAAAAGTATACTGAAAAACAAATTGTGCCGCTTCACCGGTATGAAAAACTTAGGTGTTTATATATTTTTTTTCCTTATTAGCAACAATCATAATGGAAAAATATTTGTAGGCTGCTGTAGGAGACAACATTTTTCATCTAAAAAAAAATATTACAAGTTAAAAGTGCCATCCTGCACTAGCAGTTTCAGCCATGCCGTTTACGATTTGGTGCTGGGAAAATCACCCTTTTCTTGTCTTCTCAGTTTTTCTTGTTTATTTTTGGTCCAAAACAAAGTACCATTATTTTCCCATTGATCTGGTACAGACGTCAATCTTAGTCTCCCTCTTTCCATTGTCTGCACAACTTTAAACGGAATTTTGATCCGTAAAATCTGAAATTGAAGATGGTGTTAGATTAAACTCTCAAAAAAAATCTTGATAAAGCAATGATCTGATGTCGTCTTGATTCTTAGTAAAATGAAAATGGATCTGAATAACATAACAATTAAATCAAATAAAATCAATTTTTGAACTAACTTTAAACCTAGCACGAACGACAAACCCTTATAGTATTCTTATAACTTGAAACATCAATCTATTGAGTTTTTCCACATATCAATGTGGAACCCTAATTGGTAACAATATGGCGAATATTCTTCGGTTTTAGCACTTGCCAATATAGAACCAATTATAATTATAATGGCACTATGTTACACTTGCAAATGCTCACCGAAAAATGGCAGCCCTTCATAGTATTTTCTTAATAAATTAATAAATACTAAAATGTTAATAAGTCAATTTAAAGAGGCGCTTTAAAATTTTATTTAAAACCATGATAAATTTCACAGAAAATTTGCATTCCCCTAGAAATATGTAACATTAAGACTAACAACAATAAAATTCAGATTTTCTACTATGGTTGACATTTATAAATTCTGATTAAGATAAATGCTACTTACCCTTATTCAAGCTGTTTAAAAAATTTCTTGTCAGAGCACAACACAGCGCGATACACTTCGACTGTTCACAAAATATGAGCATAAGGAAGCATTGCGAGGCGCGTATTAGTCTCACTTTTGACTATAACTTACTTATATTGAGATTTGCAGGAGTAACTGCATTAGCGTAATTCTATTACAGGAGCAATATAGGCGTCAACGGCATTTAAGCGGTCTATTATAAATACGTTATTAGTCAAAGTAGACTTATAAAGTGGGCCTTTTTCCGGACTTATATGCGAATATACTTCTCATATAGTCCTAGACCAATGATCCTCCTGGGATAGTTTAAAAACCACTTTTTGCTGGTTGGGTATGAAACTAACTTTGCTAAAGAAACATTAGCCTCAATATTTTAAGGACCATCCATACTAAATCGATCAGTTGACAGGCAGTATTTATGGGTAGGCCGAAATGATTTTTCATATTTTGACTCATGTGTCTCAGGCAATTATTAATTTTATGAGTACAATGATATCATGAAATATGACACCACTTAACTTTCTGATACAATTTTTTATGTTACGCAAATGTACTACATTTGTTTTTGTTATCTTTCGCAGGTACTATAATTCCCTGTCGCACCGCGATCATAGACTTGGGGTTGAGCGACGTGGATCCCGGCATGGTGCCTGACGGTGCTAAATGTGGGAAGGACAAGGTAAATCAATAGCCATAGGAAGTCCACTGCTGAACCCAGGCCTTCCCCAATAACCTCCAGATTGAATAGTTGGAAGCGGCCTGCCTGGATGCAGGCTTCCTGCAACCTTTACCAGATCGTCTATCCAACTTGAAGGTGTACGTCCTACTCTGCGGTTGCCCGTAACTGGCCTCCAATCTAGAACCTTTCTGCCCCATCGGCCGTCAGTTCTGCATGCTGTGTACCACCGCCACTTTAGCTTCAAGGGGCTATGTCAGCGACTTTTGTTCGTTTCGCAATGAAACACCGAGCATAGCCCGCTGTGCGACCTTGAGCTTTCTTATGAGGCCTGATAGTGAGAGGCCACTTTTCAGGCCCATATGTCATCACTGGTAGACTTTCGTCTTTAGGCACTGAGGTATTTTTGACTAGAGGACGTGTAGTTTCCTGAACGCTGCCCAACCGAGTTGGATTCGACAATTCCTTCTTTCCTTCTTCTTCTTCTCCAAAATTGAATGCTATGATGGATGACTGGGTGAAGAAAATGAATGAATTCTATTTAGTCCGTCAGTTAGATTATCAAAGAATAATTGACATTTATTTTTTTGCTTTTATTAATAAACCAAAAAATGACAAAGATAAAGCGCGTCAAAGTTCGGAAGTGGGGGCTCATGGCGTCACTTCTAAGTAAAAACTGCACCAAGACGTCATGAGACAATTCAAATCAACATATCTCTGTAATATTTTGATTATGTGAAAAAAGAAAAAATACGTGTCCAATACTTTTGATAAATCTACCCGATAGAAGATGAAAAAAAAGTCAGTTGTCATCCCTATTGTCATTATTGATTTGTTTACCAGATGTGCCTGAACCAAAAGTGTGTGTCCGTGGAGTCGGTGCGCGCGGCGGTGAAGGCGCGAAGTGCGGCCGTGTGCCCGACGGACTGCTCGGGGCACGGCGTCTGTAACTCCGAAGGTAACTATTGCACTCTTACATACACGGTCGAATGTTGCTTTTTGCGTAAACTGTGGTCCTAAGTAATAAACAGCTTTAATCAAGTCTTCTTTTTCTTTACTGTTGCTTTTCAGAGTTCTACAGAGAAAAGTGACGTCCAAAAATTTTTTTTAGGTGCCTCGTGTTGAGAGGTATCTGAATCACCCCTATGTATGTTCTACGATTTTTCGTAGTTTTCGAGTTACGATTTTTTTTAATAGCCTATGAAGCCTATGAAATACTACGTTTTTATTATTATTATGAAAGCTTAGAGTCTAGCGCATTCTCTGAAGCTATTTAAAAACTAAGAAATTATCAGTTTAGATTTTTAATTTTAAGTTGAAAATTTAAATGAAAAAGAAAATGAAAATTATTTATTTGCTTAAAACATGGTGATACAAAGATGTTATTTTAGTGCATGTTCTCATGTTTAACAATATAAATGTAAATTAAATGATAACTTACTTAACATAAATTCTCAACTTTAGGTCAATTTTATTGTAACTTCCATTAAAGTTATGAAGCTGTTTATTTTATGCATGAATGCACAGGTAATAGAAATTTAGCTGCAAGAAAAAAAATCGAAGAAACCTGCAAAGGCTGCAAAAATTCTTAAAAAATTCGTAACTCAAAAAATAAAAAAGTTTTTGGACGTCACTTTTCTGGCCAACCTGTATATAGGGTGTCCCGTAAACTAACGGTAACCTTGTAACCACATATTCTATGCATCATAGTGAACAACTTTGGTTCTAGGACTTTTGCAAATATGCATGAAAATTTATCGACCTCCCATATAAAATTACCAAGTAGCCGATTGAGTTTGTATAGAAAGAAAAAATATATACGAATATTTACGGGACTTATATATAAATCCTTTCTTTTATTTAACAGTCCAACCACCATTTTTAGAAAATTTTCTTTAAAATTAAACAAATATATAAATTCTTAAGCTGAAGTATGCATCCGTAGAGAACCGTTCAAAGTAACCTAACTGTCAAATTGACATAACGTAGAAATTGACGCTGTCATAAATCGTTTTATGTTTTAGGTCATTGTCACTGTGAGGCAGGTTTCGCGCCGCCCCTGTGCCTGCTGCCCGGCCCGGGAGGCTCTTACGATTCAGGCCCGGCCACTGATCCTAGCGGTAAGTGCTTAATATTATTCATCAGTAATGATCGGATTCTTCTCGGCACTAGCCCACAATATTGTCCCGAAGTAGTGGTAGGGTAAAAAATATATATTGGGACGTGTAAAAGAGATTAATTTAGGCCTATTTACAGAAATAAATTGGTTTTATTGGTTTTTTATTTGATCATCACATTAATCAGCCCACGTCAGTCCACTGCTGGACATAGGCTATCCCAATGCATGCCACTGAGCCCGACTATTCGGGCCTATTTACCCTATCAGATTTTTGTAGCCTACGAATAAATTATATGGACATGCCGTACTAAATAAATGTGTTTTGTTTATGACTTTCAACCCATATTTGCAAAAAGACTTATTTATGTATATTTGAATAAATAATAAGATTAAATTGTAAATCCAGAGAACGTAGGATTAACGAATTAAGCTTTAAATTTTTATTTAGTAAAGTTCATCCATAATATGGTTATTTAATAACAAAATTATTCCCATTTATTAGAATACTTTTTATGACATGACAGAATAAAAATGACTGTTTGCCACACAACTTTGTAATGTACATGTTCACGACGCGCCCTCTTGTAATGTACATGACATTACATTTCATGTCATCCGAATGTCAGATACTTACCAAGTGTCAAACCGATATGTCAGTTAGAAGTAGGTTAAAAACTACTTCCAAGATTTGATTAAATAGTTCGTTAGTTGTAACTTGTAACTGAAGTTAGTATAAAGGTGTGTTAAAAATTAAGATTGATTTTATTCAACAAAAATTTCGCCATTATCTCATCTGTGACATACCTACTGTTTTAGTTTAGGCGAATTATCAACTCATACATAGTTTTAGTCAAAACTTACTGACCAGTAGTAGGTGGCCCGTTTTGCTACTCTATTGGGTATGTGCGCTTTAGGAAGACAAAAACTGGCTCTCAAATGTTTTATTTTCTACCCACAGTGCAAAGGAACTTCATGATGGCGATGTACATAGTCTTCCTCGGCATCATCCCCCTGATACTCCTGGCCCTGTTACTGCTCTACTACACGCGGCACAACGTACTCTTCTGGTGGCAGAAGCCGCGCAAATCGTACGTACACTCCATACTCTGCGGCGGTGCCACGAGAAACATCTTCCACAGACCCATATCGATGCCAAAGTTCACGCATAGCACCTCACTACGAAACCTTCTCGGTAAAACAAGCGGTGATACCAATAATTCTAGTGCGGATACCAAAAATGTAAACGATACCAAAAATTTTAGTTCTAATACCAAATATTTTAGTGCTGATACCAAAAATGTTACGATTGATACTAATGCGTTTAGTGATACCAAAAATAAAGTGACACAACAAACATACTCCGTACAGGACTCAAAAATAGGAACTCACCAAAACAAAATCAAACAGCCTATGTATTACAAAGTACTACATTTAAACGACAAGACTCAAAATAAGAAAACTCTTAAGAAGTTGGATAGGAAAATTAATAAAGAAGACATAAAAATAGCTAGTGAAGTTGATATAAGTAAAGTAGTTAAACCTCCTTTGAAACCGAAACCTAAGCCAAGCGAATTTAAACCTAATGTCACTATTGTTAAAGCCGGTTTGACGTCTACGACCAACGAATTGATTGTGAACACAAAAAACAGATCGCGTTTGCATAGCATTAAAAATGAAAAGTAACATTGCTGACAATATTTCTTATCAATTGTGTTAAACTTTGAAAAGAGTCGTGTACAAAATTTTAGGAATAGACCTTAACTATGTGCTAATTATGTGTAAACTTCATTTATGTGCGACAATCTGTCATTTTTAAATATAAGATTATCTGTATATTACATTATGTTAGATAAAAGAACTAAATATTATATTAAAATACAGATCTCATGATAAGATTAGAATAAATAAATTTTTTGGGTACCTTAAAAGGCAAAAAAGTTTCACTTTTAATAAAATTTTAAAAACAAGGATGCACTTTAAAAAAACGTCTTTGAAATGAAGTAGTCATTAAGTGAAATCAATTATTATTGAAAAATAGTATTAAAATAACAATATATATACTCTACGATTACACCTATTAAGCCGGGTTCGCAGCGCCGTGTTTTCGTGTTTGTTAACAGGATAACATTGTTTGCTAACCGAATAGGGGTGTGACCTAACAGTTTTGTTAGCAAAAACACAATAACATGTTTGCCGAGACGAATGGATAACATCCCCCGCGTTCGCCTGCGGAGAGGGTAAGCGACGCATTTTGTGTTTGCGCTCACTAGAGGAAGACATTATCGTTCGAAGACATATCATATAAAAAAAAATACCGCACCTATATCAATTTAAAGTTCTTGATAAATACTGAACGAACGAGGTCGCAGGTAGGGTCGGATACGAAATCTATTTCTGTTTCCTCTTTGGAGAATTTAATCTAAGTACTATCGCTTTAACAGCTTCCGAGTCTTCTTCACAGAAACTCATTTTTAAAATGAAACAAAAACAAAAACAATAATAGGCGCAGCGGACTGGCGGTTTTGCTAACATATTTTGCTAACTTGTTTCGATATCATGTTTTGTTAGAAAATTGGCGCTGCGGATCCGCCTTTAATTTTTTTGTCGAGAGTGATTTAGTTATTAAGTCGACTGGAGCGCTTACTAAAGTATACTACGAAATGTTTGTGGCTCTATTATAAGCTACTATTGCTCAATTACTTTGACTAAACTATTCAACTATTTTTTTGTTACTCAGACACAACTTACTCACTATTCGACTAAAATATTCGTCTAGTCCGAACTAAGCTTAAATGCGCATTTTTATTGGTCGATAACTCGGTCGATACACAACATGCGGGGAGTTCTTGCATGCGATATAACGCATAATCTAAGTCACAAGTAGATAACGCGGTTTCTACACCACATTTGGTGACAATCTGGGAGTCCGAGGTAAAATTACGAAGTAAGCATTTCAAAATTTTAAATTAAAACGGTTTAACTACTAAAAGATAATTTTATATGTGTTAACTGTTTAGTAAACGAAAAGTCTAACGAGTAATGGTGATTAGCTTTAACCTAAACGAAATTCATCGGTTTTGAAATTATTAGCCAATGATTCCTTCTTTTGCAAGTTATAAATAGTTAAGATTTTATTACTATATTTATAAGAAATTATATGAAATTACAGTGCTAATAGTAAAAACATTGATTTTGGGTAAAAAATAACCGTAATACAGTAATTTGAAATTGAGACATACCTGTTTCTTTCTAAAACAACTTATACGATGAAAAATGTATGGCGGACGTGAACCATGACTTAACGGTACATGTCGAATCTCCTTGTCTAGCACGCGACTTTAATGGGTTGTAAGTCAGGTATTAATAAATATTTTTCGAAAATTCTTTAGTTTTTATAAATATAATTAAGTACTATTTATTTTGAGATTAAAAATATATGCATTCCCTATTGCACGGCTGGTTTCTCAAAACAAGTGCCGAAGTTGAGGTGCAGGTTCTGGGTAACCGCATCGACCAATGAAAACCGTTCCCCGCATGCGGGCCCAGTAGCATGCGTTACAGAAATCTCCCGCACCCCGCATGCCGGCGCTAACGACCAATGAAAATGCGCCATGTTCACACTGTATTATTAATTTAGTCGACGAGTAATCTAGTTACTAAGTTATCTCTACTGAAGCTCTTATTAAACTAATCGTAATTTAACTCTGTTATACAGGGTTATTTCTAAAATATCAACAACCTTCTAGGCTGATTCTGGTGCTCAAATATATCAACTTTTTCTATGGGACCAACATTGAAATCTAAAAATTTCACGGCTCCATACAAACTGATGTCAGCTAGTGGCTTAGTATTGGGAAGTGATTTTTTTTCGATTTTAATGTTGGTCCCATAAAAAAAGTTGTTGTATTTGAGCACTAGAATTAGCGCCTTGGAGGTTGATGTTTTACAAATAACCCTGTATAAGGATTGTAGATTTTTTACTACTACTACCTAGAGAGACACTAAGCTAGCCGCTCGACTAAAATACTAGTCTTTTCTGAACTAAACTTTATGATTAGTTGACTTATTTAGTTCATATGTGACCTGTGATTTTGTGTAGTTAGCTCAATGTAGATAAATCATTTCTGTGCCTGTTCATTTTATTCTGCTTTTTACCAGCACTTAAAATCGTGGGACTTGGGCTTTAATCTAAAATGGGGTAACAGATAGACAGAAATACTCTTTTGCAAGCGATCTCTTTCAGACAAACTTTTGAAGAAAAAGTTTACTACCTTTATTTATGAGATATGAGTATAATATATGATTTCATTTTCACCCTAATCCCTAATGTAATTAGATCATTGCCCTAGAATCGCAGCATTGGTTTTGGATTTGATGTTGTAGAATAGTTATCTTTATTTTGTACTTTCTCTAATAATCATAATTGTACAAATAAATTTATCTAACACATCTCTGTTTCTTCCTTTCTATTAATATTTCTTCCTAATTCTCAAATAAGGCTTTTATACCATTTTTATTTTGTATTACACATTTTTAGTAAATTATTTCTATAATTTTTAGAGCTTCAACCTATTAAAAATGTTAAAATATCCTCAAGTGATTTTCAACTTTTTGTCCGATGGAATAGAGTTTAACATCAATTGTACTGCAATGCTCATCTTTTTACCATTTGATATATCTTTGCTTGGTCCAATATAAAATATTTTTAATTAAATAAAAAGAAATGGTATAAATTTCTTTATCTAAACATTGTTTGAATGTAGATTGGTGTTTGTTACTTTGCATCTCCCTTTGGTGAGTGGTTCTTTGAGTTTTGCTTTTGCATGTTGTATTTATGTTTGGGAAATATTAAAACAGCAAAACTTGTACACAAAAATGGAATGCTAGCCTATCAAATAATGTAAAGCAACGCTATCAACTAATATCTAACTCAAACATAACCAGTGATGCTGTTGTTTGGGGCGGGTTGGAAATTAAAAGAAAATTAAATAAACTATAAATGCACGTGAAATTCAATTAAGCTGTACCTACTAAAACGTTAATACAAACTCATAAACTAACGCACACATTTTCAGAACCATATTAAAATGCCCCTTTAGGGGGCCTCCTCTAAAACACGAGCTTCATTTAGCGGTACGCATACATTATTGCGAAACATACTAATTCATACACACCCACATACTGGCACACACACACACACACACACACACACATTAATATAGTGTCTAAATAATATAGAAGTATAGTCCGTTTTTCTTTGCTTGTCGTAAATTCTAATTCTTTTATGAATAAATTGTTTATTGAAAAATTAAATTGACAGAAATAATAACTCACTATTGTAATTAATAATAACACAAAACTTTTTTATTCTAACATTTCGTTGATTTTATTCACTAATATTTTTGCAAAAAAACATGCCAAGGTTGATCACATTATTCGACAAAGAAAGAAAAATTTACTTCCTAAATAATCTATTATTCATTTATACACCCAAGCGTGCGCCTGCTCGTGTCAGCGGAGATCTAACCGTCAATATCATTATCATTTTTCAAACTAACTTGTTACAACAAGCGAATAACCAAAAAAAAATATGTCTACAGGGTACAGTCGCCGAAAAAGGCGAGTCTCCAACAGCGTCTGTCCCGCAGCGCTAGTAAGTTCGCCTCCAGCTTCCACAGCAGTTCCCCGCACGCCGCGCAGCCCAGCGTGCACACCGTGTCCCACCCCGACGACATGAGCTCCAGCCTACTCCGCGGCGACTCCGACCGAAGCCCCGCAGGTAACCTCAACCCCACAGTCAACTTCTTCGGCAACTTCAAAGGGTTCTCCCTCGCACCCATAGACAAGAACGCCGAAGAGAAACCGAAAGAATCCAACAAGAGCGCCAAGATAACACCCGTCCATAGAAGCGGGAGCAACAGCCAGAGTCTTATGAACCAGGGCGTCCCGAAACCCGTCCTGAGAACCGCCCCCCCGTTACCTGTGGTACCGAACGCTGGTCCCAAAACGAGCCCGACTGTCAAACGAACGAACAGCTCGGTCCAGAACAAATTCAAGACGTTCATGGCGACCGAGAAGATCGAGGAAGTGAACCAGCGAACCGAGCCGCCGCCTCGGCCGGTCATATCGAGCCCGATCCTCGAGGCCTCCACCTGCACCGCCAAGGAACTCGTCTCACCCCTCCAAGGGTCCAAAACCTTAGGCCCCACGCGAGCCGCACCGACCGTACCGCCGACGTCCCCCGCTCTCCCGAAGAGACCGTTGAGCATGCACTCGGGAACCGTCCCCCAAAAGCCTCTGCCCGAAGAACCCAAAAAGGTCAAAGAAGGTATATCCCTGAACAGAATAACATCGTTCCTCAAATCAGACAAGCCGAAGGAGAAAGAACGGAACCCGGTCGAGAGAAGCCATTCTCTACCTAAAAACCCAATCCACCAAATCAAAATTGCCAAAAACGTCGACAAAACTGGTTTAAGAAATCTGCAGATATCGAACCCGATTCTGCAGAAAGGAATCGAACTACCGGTCAATACGGTCCCGGTGGTCTCCGATTCTGAGGACGGAGACGAGAACAAAGCGTTCGTCAATAGAGCTCAAAGTATGCGAGCGCCTGCGTCTCAAAAACCAACGATCCAGAGCTTTGGATCCATGAGGCAGGCGCCGGGAGTGCCCCGGCCGCTGTCCGTGGTCGGCAGGCCGACGGCGCCCCCGCCGCCGCTACCGAACAACGAGAGTCAGTCCATTTACCAAAACCCCAAACCAGTAAACGAAACAAAATCTGTCGACTACGTCGATTGCATCGAAGAGAAACAAGCGCCCCTCGCGCATATAGACGAGGAGTCCGGAGACAACATCTACGCCATCATCGAAGAGAGCCCGGAGAAACATTCGAAGCCGCTACCGGGTGTGCCGCCACCCCCGACCAAAACCCTCCCGCGACCCCCACCTGAGGGCTACATCGCCCCGAAGCCGTTACCCTCTAACTCGGGTAGCACAGACAGCATGGGGCTCCTGGGTGAGATAGTTAACGAGATACAAAACCGCAATTTCGATTCCATATACTCCGCTTCAACCCTATCAAGAAAAAAAGGAAAGAAAGGTCAGCAAAATACGGAGAAAAGAGATAGCACATACACAAATGCAGATAACTACAGAGCGTCTGAGAGTGTGTACAGTAATTCGGGGGGAAAGTCGACCGCTTCTACGACAAGTAGCGGGTATTTACACCCTTCAGCGGTCAACGTGCCGACGTACCTCAACAAAGACAACCACGAACCTAAAGAACCGGAGAAATCTCCGCCGTCTCCCACTTCTAAAGCAAACTCCAAAATACCGACATTCTCGAGGCAAGTCACGCCGCCCGGACTAAGAAACACTACCACGTTCAGAAACGTGCCAGCGTCACCGAAAGTTACGAAAAACATCAACGCGAATCAAAAGATATCGAACAGTCCCGATGTCGTATCTAGCTGTTCAGTCGCAGACACGAAGAACGTTAAACCGCCAGACGTTATAAACAACAATAAATTGCCGAACGATGCGCCTAAAGTGACGACAAAACCTTCAGTAGTCGCTAAACCCAACGATAATAGACCCCCCTTGCGACCCGCGCCCACGGTGGATAAGAAACCAACAGTGAAACCTGCGCCTGTGCTAAAACCAGTAAATTCATCTTCGAATCTAAACAAAACTGATAAAAACCAGCCAGTGAATCGGATTAGTTCTAAAGTGGACTCGAACGTCAAAGCGATCGCGGACAATTTGAACAAGAACAAACCGAAAGTAGTTCCCAAACCGACGGCGTTGGTGCAGAGGTCAGACTCGGGAAAGGCGACCGCGCCCAAACTGTCCGCCAAGCCATCTAACGTCGCAAATCTGCAACAGAAATTCGAAAATAGAAAGTCGTTGGGCAAAGAAATTACGACTGCGAAAAAATAGTAATTAATTAGATAAATTGACGATTACATCGAGGAATTAAAAGCCTTTTGATCGAATAAATCGATCGTTCGAATCTACGGACATAGATATCAAACGGACAGTTCGATGTGACAAGTCGAAATTACAATTATTTTGAAGGTAAAAATTTCTCTAGTCGATAAATAATTATATTACTTGAAAGCCATTATATGTGCTCGAAATGTATGAATATAATAGCTTAACTTAGCATCATTTTGATCCGACTTAATTTCGAAATGGGAGTTGAAAACTACTACCCTATAAGGGAACTATATGAAGTAGAATATTTTTGTAACTATCAGTTAATGCATTTCCCTCTATTTCGCTAAGTAATAAATGAAGTGTTCATGTGTTAATATGAATTAGAATTTTATTAGTCATAATAATAATAGGCAAACAAATAATGACTAGGGTATGGCGTGTATTTTTGTATAGCTATGGAACTTTGTCTTAGATTAAGAACAAGGCAGAGCAAATTAAGCGAAAAACTGTAGATCACTTTTAGTACATTTACTACTTAATATTAACTGATCGTGGTTTTTGCTCAACAAAGAAGACATGTTTGCACAATTTATGTCTCTCATTTTGCTCTGTTTTGTCAGAAAATGACTAGTACAGTGATTTACGATAATCGTAAGTATTTACTCGTCAAGAAATCACATCTACTTTTAAAAAGAGACTCTTCGGCTGATGATCGGTTAGCTTCAGTTTTGCATCATGCAAATTGAATTGAAATTGAATCTGGCAGGATTTTTATCGATTTAACCGGATTCGACCAGCCCCCGTAGCATGACCACCAAAACACGATATGATATGATATGATATAGCGATATATCGACACAAACTGTAAAAATATGAAAGATATAGCTGCCATTTTGATTTTTTTTCGAAATAGCGATTATAATATGTCACGTCACCGACACGGCGATTCAACATGGCGGCTATATCTATCATATTGTTACATTTGGAGTCGATGTATCGCTATATCATACCATATCATATCGTGTTTTGATGCTCATGCTAGGGAGGCAGTAGGCCTATGAACTTTGGATAAAATATGAATAAAGAAAAAAAAAATTTAAAAATGGCGGCTATATCTGTCATATTTTTACAGTTGGCGTCGATATATCGCTATATCGTATCATATCATATCGTGTTTTGATGGTCATGCTAGGGGGGCTGAAATTAAGAAACACGCTGGCGCCATCTGAGGTTAGTTTTGCCTTAGCTTTCCCATTGATCAGGTTTATTTACGTCCGAACGAATGAAACAAAATTATTCGGATTAGGCCTTCTGGTTGGTCACATCAGTGGTTTTGTTTCCAAAATTAACTGTTTATAACCAGTGGCGTATTTTGAAATTTGGCGCCCCGGCTAATAAGTCGCCGCCTCAAAAGTCTTCCCTACAGACGCGCCAGGGACGAACAGATTGGCGCCCCGGGCCATGACCCGGATGGCCCTAGGGTATACGTCCCTGTTTATAACAATAATAATGAAAGGGTTTAATTAGTCGAGATTCGTTTTTGAAGGTCGATGTGAATTGTTTCTTAGACACTTATGGTGATTATGATTAATATAAAATAGATCTCTGTAAATATTTGACTTTAAAGGTATTCGTTTAGTGATTAAATCGATCAAAATTTTAAAGTGTCTTACTTGAAATGTTTATTTGTATTTTTATATAAAAAAAACTATATATATGAGATTTTTGTAAAATATAGTCTAAGATTTGTGTTGACGCTAAATATTTAATTAATTTATGTGTCTTATATGATTTTCAAAACAGATGAAAACATTTTGGCCATTCATATTTTTATACCTACTGTATGTCCCACATAATGTTATCCATCAGATAGGAACACTAAATAATCCTTTTTTATACCATTACATACTGGTGCTAAATCAACGCGTGTATGCTTATGCGGTTACAGTCTTTAACTATTTTTGTATAGATGTTTAACAGATTATAAAAAGGTTATGGAGGTGCAGTAATGCCCTAAATGCATAATATTCGTCCACATATTTATTTCACTGCCATGACGCCAGCTTGGTACAAATGTATGGTGCTGATTTGTCGCAAAGAAACAAATGATAAACACGAAACACTGTTTGTTCAAATACTTACATCGATATGATTACCGATTGTGATAAAAACAAAATTCATAAATATAATTATTGTGCTTTGGAGAAAAATATTAACTAAACGAGAGGTGTATCTTAAAATGTATATTAAAAGATAGTTTCTAATTAAAGACTGATTCTGTGAGATTTTGTTGAGGAAGAATCATTACCAGTTTTCAAAATCTTCAGTTTGTAACATCTACCCATTATCCAGGAAATGGGTAGTTTCCTGGGTAAAAATAATAATATTCTATTTAGTCCGTCAGTTAGAATATCTTTTTTTTTTAAATCTTTAGTCAATCTACCAAAAAATTATAAAGATATAGCGTGGCAAAGTTTGTTAATGGAAACACGTGACGTCACGCCCTGCTAAAAAGTGTCGCACGGCGTGATGACACGCGGAACTTTAACGTGCTTACTGCATGCTTGCCGTTTTTCTCATAATTTTTTGTTTTATTGACAAAAGAAAAAATGTCTTAATATTTTTTGTTAATCCAACTAACCGACTAATTAGAATTTTCAGGAAACTAGCCCGTTATATAAATATTATTATAATTAATTGACAAAATATTAAATAGAAATCCGTTGATGTTTTCCCGTATAGAACCATATTTATTACACATTCTGAGAAAGAAATATAGCTTTAGAGTTAGGTACAAATTGAGTTCTGTTAAATGCTTGTTTTATAACACCAGTGCTTTTGCTGAGGCCGTTGTGATAGCCGGTATGGTATGTTATTGTAACAAAGTGAGAGCAACTGAAGTACATAAAATAATTGTAAATATAACCAAAGAAATTTATCTAATGTCGTTTCACAGACGTGTTATGACGAGTGTACCTAGTTAACTTGTAAGTAATATGGCAGCTATTTTGATGATATGTAATTAATTAGTGAAAATAGCTTTTGCAAGACTGTGAGACATGTTTTACAAAATTATTTGGATTGCACATAAGTTTGTGTTAAGTTGGGAGTAGATAATTGATTTTTCTAATTGTTATAGGAACAATTGAATAATCTATGATTAAAAGCGATTCAACCTAAACTGTGTTTGTTTTTACCCCATTTAAATCAAATCAAATCATTTATTTGTGACACCATTAAAGGCACTACTTGGCCAAAACAATTAGATTACCTAACTGTCACTTACTGCTGCATACATCACTCATCACATAGTGCTAGCATCATCGAGCTCATACCCTATAGAGCAGCCGGGCAGCCTTACGAACTATCTTTCTCTGAAACTGTGGAAAGAAAAACTTAGTGATTTTTTCTCTTACATTTAGTATGAAATGACAAGTTCTGACAACTCTCGCCCATACAGAAACAGTACAGATACAGTATTCGCTATCGGAAAATTACTTGTTCAGTGTTCGCTATGTGCAAAGTGGGTGATGGGGGACGTCAAATCGGAAATGCAACAAGAAAGTTTTATGTTAGTACAGATACAGAATAATGGCAGAAAATTTTGTCCAAACAAATCATATGACGTCATCGTATCGTCGGATTTCTTCAGCCTCTGGCTGGTGCGGGACACGGGCGATTGCCCTTTACCCGGCGTCTTCTCAGGGTGTCCACTGACACTACTGGTGATCGGTCGCCGCGATTGCGGCTGCTAGTTTGTAGCACGGTTGTTAAAAATTTTACGGCCTGACTGATGCTCGGCACGAGTGTCTCGCGACAGTCTGGCCGGTCTATCAGTCGTCTCCGGGCCGGTATCCGTGTCAGCGGTCACCCGGAGCTCAAGCTTGGAGCGAACTACGGCCGGGCTGGGATGATCAATCATATGACATTTCTACTCTATAGGCTATGTGCTCCATGGATGGCATACACTGTCCTCCCTACCAATACATTTTGATGAAATTTCGTATGTAGAAAACGACACTAAGGAAGGACATAGGCCACTATATTTAATCCACCTCTTGAGAGAGTAAACAAGGGGTGACGCGGGCAAAGCCGCAGGCACAGCTATAGTAGGTTAAAAATAAGACAGATCCCTGACTTTAATTTTGAGTCTGGATTTTAAATTTTCATGATTTTTAACAAAAATACAAATAAAAAAACAATTTGGTATCTGAATTTGTTTATTACAAATATTGGATGAACATTCCTTATTTTATTTACTCTTAACATTCATCACCAAATACAAAACTAACTTACAATTAAAATTAGCATTGTAGACTTCAATAATTGGAAAACTACTATGCATAACCTTTGCAAAAATAATATGATTTATTGGATTGTTGACTTAGGTCTAAGCCACACAGATAATTTTGCTTGGTTTTACACAATAGCTTGAACAATGTCACAAATGATCGTGCGGTGCAGCACTAAGCAACTGCATGGCCATTGTATAGAAACATAGTAAAACTATGCATCACCAGATCCTGTTATCTATGCCACCACATAGTTCTAATTACCAAGAACAGGTCCTTACTGTTTGGCTTGCCCATAATGATTAGATTCCTTGACATAAAGAGAAACGAGACAATAGCCAATGATGGCTATAATGGGCTAGTTTCCTAAAAAAAACGAATTAGTCCGTCAGTTGGATTAATAGAAAATATTGGACACATATTTTTTCTTTTCTCAATGAAACAAAAAATTATGAGAATATACCCCATTAAAGTTCCGCGTAACGTCACGTCACTTTGATGCGCTTTATTTTCATCATTTTTTGTTTGACTGACAAAAGACAAAATATGGGTCCAATATTTTTTGATAATCTAACTGACGGACTAATTAGAATAATCTTTTTTTGACCCACGAAACTAGCCCATTGTGTAGTTATGTCTGTCTAGTCTGTTAAGGCTTGATCTTGTCTTCATATTAACAGAAGTTGCAAATTTTGATTGCCATCAGCTATCAAGAAAAATTGTTGTTATTATTGTTGCTTGCTAGTATTCAATATTTAATAACTCATAATTGAATATGTCAGTTGCTATGAGATCTTAGACATCTCTAACTCTAGAGCTGTGACTAAGTTTGAATATTAACTCATCAGCCATACATAATCGAGACACTATAGAAATTCCATTGTAATGCGGTCTCATGAGATCGATTCGATGTTGAAAAGTTAGACCCTAAGAAACAATATTATCATTTTTAAAAATGCAACATTATCAGTAGTATGCATAGTTAGCATGTTGAAGTATACAAATGCCATACATCGTGTAAGATCTTACTTCTTAGAAACTCAAAAAAAATTCTTATTTTCCGGCTGCGGTTGCTAGTGGATTCCTAAGCACCAGAATAACGGAGTCACCACGGAGGAACATTTTTGAGATGAACTTGTCTTTATTAACAGCTTTACCCTGAAAGAAAAAAGGAAGATATTTAAATAAAAGTAGGTAGTTATTACCAACATAAAACCGCTTATTTCTTTTCTAAGCCATTGTCACCACATACTACACTGATACTTAAATCACTTGGTCAACTGAACATTTGCATGAAATTTATATAAATTAAAATAAATTGCCAAATGTATCACATAAGTGCATCACTTTCTGAACGGCTATATACATTTGACTAATTCTTTTTTTGTTGTGTTTGAGATTGTCAGGAAAAGGTTTGTGTGGAAAGAAAAACTAAGTTTACTGGAAAAATTACAAAATCGGGAAACCCAGTATGTCCATTTTTATGAGAGATTTTTGCTCCATCAGGCGCAAAAATCATTTTACGTTGTCAAATTTTGACAAAACAACGTCTGTCGGGGCAGCTAGTTTGACATAAAAGTACGACACGAAACAGAATAGTAAATTACTTTTGTACTCATTTGCTGCAAAGAGGATTTAAATACTTGATTTGCTGCTCAAGATTTACAGTTGACAGCAAGCTTTTAATAACCTATAAATTAAAATTTGATTTTAATATTGGCTGAAGCAAAAGTTTAATTGGAATTACCTTTTTTCCTTTTCCAGTCCTAGGTACTTCAGTCCACATTTCCTTTACATTTTCCAAAACCATGTTGCAATGCCGGTCAAAGGCCTTGACACGACCAAGAAGTTTTTTGTTGTTACGGCAATTGATAAGCACCTGGGTATTATTTTTAACAGATTGTGTGAGAACAGAAAGTGGGCCCGTGCTAAACTCTTCCTCTTCTATCTTCCCCAACTCTTCCAAAGTCATCTCAGAACGAGGTTTAGTTGTGGTTGCCCTGAAACGGAGGATATGTTTTTGACACTACATTGAATAATATTGAAAGGTTTCACATTATACTGGACAGAATACTTACATAGTAATTTTAACTTTCTAAACGATTTTCTCAATAATCTAACAACTTGAAAAAGCTGCAAGCTGAAACTTGTAAATCAGAAAACACGCCAGACAGAAACCCGGAACCACAGAGCAGCAATTAACTTTCCCGAAACGTTCCGAGCTTCTTTGCTGCATACACATAAAATAAATATAGACTGGCTGTTCCTACATAATTGATTATCGCCATTCTGACGCTATATCGGAACTTGGAACTAAACTAGTGATGTCTCGAATTCGATATTCGTAACGTTTTTCGATCTCCATTATTATTAGACTACAAGGTTATAGTGTGACTGTTATTGGTTGCCTAGAATAAAATACCCGAAATTTCCTACTACAGTATAACTTAAGATCGACCGAAAATAAAACTGACCAAACAACTAAAAAGCTAAACATTATATTAACTCGTACCTAATCTTTGCTTGCTTGCACCGTCTCTAAAAGTAACAGATTAGGTACATAAGTTAATATTATTTTAACTTTTTAGTGTTTTAAAGTCGGTTTTTTTAAAATTAAATTAACTTTTTTTCTATTTTTAGTGATAAATCCTAATCAAAACAAATTTTATGAGTACAAATAAAAGTTAACTGCTGAACACCGATTCCATCCTCTATTTTTCCATCCTTATGGGTGATATTGTTTCCGTTTTTTTTTATTATAGTGTCTCTAAAGTATTAGCTATTTAATAAAAAGGTCGGTCTTTCATTGGTTGAAAATGTTGCGATCGTTCACGCGCCATAACAAACGTTGGATTAATTATTTTAATAGATGTTGTTACCATAATAATTACAGTGGGTAGACAGACAATGGATTTTTCCATCTACCTAATTCCTGGTTTGGATTGTTTTTTTAATACTTTTTATATAATCTAGACTCGATTCTAAACCGCAATAGATCAATGCAGCCTGTTGTAAGCCTGAATATGATGATGAATGAAAGAAAAATATGTTAAAAAGATATGTAAATAAACATTTTGTTTATAAACCGATTCATGTAATCATATTTTTGCAATTTTTTTCTATATATTTTCATAAAAATCAAAGAAAATTATAGACAGTCCTAAGCCTGCAAAGTATGAAGAAATGTTTATTTTAATAGCAACATAATTTTAAAAACACCGCAATTATTTATTATGAAACGCTTACGTTGACTCATCACGTAAAAATACTCGGTACATGTTATAAGTTAGCGGCAGATTTTAATATGAAATTGCTAAGGTTGACCCGTTTTTTAACAAAAATGTTATCGTTATTCAAAGTCAAAGTCAAAAGTCAAAAATCATTTATTCAATTTAGGACAAAATTGCCACGTATGAACGTCAGTAATAACATTATAGATCCATATGGGGCCAGAACATGTCTCCTTATTTTTTGGGCCCTACTAGCGCTTCGAGACAAGAACAGACAATCTGGCAAGTGCTGAGAAGAAACGCCGGAACAAACTCAGTCACCACTAGCTGCCACACAAAAAATATAAATCAAAATAAACAGGTTAGAGCAGGCTGGTCTGACCATACATTCTTGTCATCAAGATAGTCTTGAATTTTATAATACCTATTATTTAAACATTAGTGTAGGTTTGTCATGTGACTTAAACTTATTGGGCGAGCGAAACAAGCCCTATCTATATCCCACAACTCATACATTCTTGTGGTACACTTTACAAAAAAACGATCAAACCTTTAGGGTTGAGCTTTAATATAGTAATTTAATTTTATGTCTAGATGTGTTAAAATCATGAAATTCGATTTTTGAACCGAGCATACCGGACTTGGTGTCGCTATATCTGAGGTCCCGGGTTCGATTCCCGGTCGGGTCAATGTAGAAAAATAACTTTTATATATTGTCTCGGGTCTGGGTGTTGTGGTACCGTCGTTGTTTCTGATTTCTGTAACACAAGTGCTTCAGCAACTTATCATAGGATCAGAGCAATGTATGTGATGTTGTCTAATATGTATATTTATTTATTTATTTATTTATATTTATAATATTAATTCGTATCAACTAAAATATTACTGAACTACTAACGCCATCTGAATAATATAGAAAGTAATTAGGCATGTCATTATGATAATGACCGTTAGGTTACTACTATCACCATCTTTAGGTTTATTATGTGGATCACACTGAACATTTTTAGAATAGACCAGTAAGAAAAGCAGCCAAATAAAAAAAAATTGGTAATAAAATTTCGATTATGGAGCACGTTTAGAACGTGAAAGTAAAAGATAAACGTTGAGGGATTCGTTTTAAAATCCTGAAAATGCCGTGGCAGCGTTTGAAACAGGCCTGCTGGAAGACATACTAAAGAAGAGTGGGCCCACTGCCTCAGACAATAGTTCCATCGCATGTGACGGTGCTTATAAAGGAACGGAGACTACTTAGAAAAGCAAAAAATACTAGCAGGTTTCTACATCATTCAGTCTTTTATAGTCTAAAAACTCAGTGTAACCCTAAAAATGGATTGAAAACTGATTTTTCAATGGAGTCTTAGGTTATGTCGAAATAATAATAATAATAATAAATAAATTTTATTTATTTTCTCCAGAAATCTTATTAGCTAAGATTACATTGTTAATGAATATGCAAGGAGACATAGTACCTACATAAGATAGCGGGAGACTGGTGCCTGAGCTAAGCAAAAGTTGCCTGTGTTACAGTGCGCCAGCACTCCCCCCTCGTGATGCGTGCAGGTTGTGCATGAACATAGGTATCGTGTCTTTTGTGAAGACGGAGAAAAAGAAAGGTAGTAAAAAAACAAGCATGCGTATTTATTTGGGTGGAGAATATCTTCAGTTTCCTGATAACTTACCCTTTGTAGATACTCCTTGACTTTAAATTTGCAGGAGAATTTTGTGTCTAAAACAATGTTAAGCCATTTTTGAAATTTGTTAAAGAGGTATGAGCCCGCAAAGCAAAAGAAACGGTGAGAAAATTGTGTTCTGAAAGACTGGGAATATGATGTGGTGGTTAAGTGGTTACGCCGAGATCGTGAGGAGGATGCTACTGGATCCGTGATACGGTGCTGTTGAATGATAGTGTGCAGGATATAAAGTTGACGAACCGTAAGCACTTCGCAAAATTGAAATAGATCACGTGTAGGAATTAAAATAGATTTGAAGGTGCACACTTTAAGAACGGCTCTTTGAGCTCTTTCAAGTTTTATTAAGGCAGTTTTGGAGGCACCTCCCCAGGAAGTGACGCAGTAAATTAAAAGAGACTGCGCTAGAGAAATGTAAACCGATTTAACAAGACCGGGGTCGGCTATATGCCATAGATTTTTAAAGATAAACATGAGCTTTCGAAGTCTTCCTGAAGTTACGTTGATATGCGACTGAAAGGTAAGCCTATTGTCTATAATTACACCCAGATACTTAGTAGACTCGGCGACAGATAAGGCAGGACAGGTACAAGATGAAGCAGGCAAAAAGGGGTGAGAGTGGGCTATTAAAAAGAGGTCGTTAAGGGAGTCTTTGGGAATACTTTTAATAGAGAAGGTAAGGTAGAGGGTTTTATTAACATTAAGTGTGAGAAGATTATTTCTTAGCCAGTTGCAGACTGAGTCAAGCCCCGATTGCGCCCGCTGGAAGGTGTCTTTCCATGTATTGGCTGTAAAGACAAGGGTTGTGTCATTTGCGAAAGATATGATTTTACAATTTGGGATATTTAGGGAGCACAGATTGTTTATATAGACCAGGAAAAGCATGGGGCCTAGAATACTGCCCTGTGGGACACCGTACTCTATAGGTAGGTCAGAGCTCATGTTACCATCCACCATCACATGCTGGCTGCGATTTGTGAGGTAGCTACGGAATAGTGAGAGTTGGGTACCTCTCACACCCAAGGCTTCCAACTTGCATAGAAGGATCGGGATCGAGACCGTGTCGAAAGCCTTGGCAAGATCGAGGAAAATAGAAAGACATTTTTTGCCAATATCCAGACTCCTGACCAAATGGTCCGTAAGCGTCGGCCGTGGATCTACCCGGTCTGAAGCCATGTTGCCCTGGGGAAAGCAAGGACTTGCTCTCAAGGAATCCAATCAGCTGTTTATTTATAAGCCGTTTAAAATCGAAACTTTATTTATTTCTTTATTTCCAAGCATCATCTATTTTATATCAATTTTTACAGGAAACCCAATACAATAGAGAAGCAACATAAAAACATAGAACTACAATTAATACACAATAAACACAATATTAATCAATTGCACAGAATATAGTGTTACCCTTGTGAATTCACTCAGATAACAGATAAATATGTCAATCTTTTCCGCAATCTTATTAAACGTCTGCAGTGTGAGCGTCAGCGCCACAGCGCTGACTTGTTCCGCAGGTGGGTTCTCCCGCTTGGCACCGCTAGCAACCGCGGCCTACGACGCCGCCCTAAGTATTGGTTTAACATTAGATGTGCGTGTTTTCAGGAATAAAAACATAAGCTTTAAACAAAAGATTTCCCTAAGATAGATTAAGCAGTATTAAAACCTCATGCATGTTACATTGTAGGAAACGAGAAGAAATCCGTATGAGGAATTTTGCAATATGATAAAATAATAAAAATATTGCTCGTGTTAATTATTTATTAATTAAGCGCTCTAATATGTTAACTATTCCGAAATTAAACAAAGTATAGTTTATATAAGAAAAAGTTACGAATATCGACTTGGTAATTTAGTTCCAAGTACTACGGCCTGCAGCGCTAATACCGGTGACAGATGGCGGCGGACGCAGCTCCGGACTCGTCTTGACATTGTAAGGTCAAGCGCTGCCATTATTCGATCCTTGGGCTGGTAGCGCTTGACCTCACTATGTCAAGACGAGTCCGCTTAGATCATATATCCTATGGATATGTCATTGACAGGCTTAGCCCTCTTTCAAAAGATATGGCCTACAGGCCATTTGTCATATACAAAACTAGTTGACGCGCAAATGTCACTATTTTGTGTCGACATTTGTCACTAGATTGTAATCGCAGAAAAACGGTAAATTGTTCTGTTGTATATTGCAAACGCCGCTTAGCTACTTCAAACTTTCGTGATCATGGTATCACCTATCACAAGTATGTATTTTAGTGATTTCTTAGGTTTGTATTTTTATACAATAACGAAAGTAAGTCAGACGAATATTTGATGGAATTATAACATAGTACTGAGGTAGATTTTACTTAGTAGAAGCCATAGTGCGGGGATATTTTGAGTGAATGATATGTTACATACTAAAAATGAATTTAATGAAAAGATCGTTTTTGTTTAAATCAAAGCCGCCTTTTGTAAAACCAGAGAATATGCAGTAATAAATTATGCTGACCAATGGATATTTTTCAGATAATTTTGCTTTGGCGAATTAAATATTTCTATTGATTAATTTACTGCCTCCAAACACATAGTATTCAGTTCAAATTATATCTTAAGATTTTTTTCTTGCTTACCAAATATTTGTGTAGCGAATCACTCAATAATATTATTTTTTATTATAGGTTCCCGAAAGATATTAAAGGAATTAAAGGAATAATATTAAAGGAAAAATGGACAAAATTTCGACTAGTATCAAGCTATATAAGCCGGGACCAACTTTTAACGTGCCTTTCGAAGCACGGAGATCCTTGTGATAAATGTCACTAAATATGGTTAGAATGGTCACCCATCCAATCACAACCGTAGCACAGGTGTATAACTTTAGTAATCACTACCAAAGCGCTGCCGCCACTGAGCGATGAGACATATTAATTATTGTAAAAGTGCCTGGAATTGGGCTTACATACTGAATAAATAATCAATATAGAGTATTATTAAATTTAATTGTTATTGTTAAATAAAATGATCTGCTTTATACGATGTTATTTACTTTGTTTCTTTCTCCGGATGTGTGTCCTCAGCCGAACTGGAAGTGATTGATGGGAGGCCACTGCGGAACACATGTTCAGCAGTGGACGTCCTATGGCTGTAATGATGATGATGATGTGCACAGACAACAGCTCGTCAGCCTACCACAAAAGTCAAATTTTCTCAATTGATATTGATCTCTACATGTCGGACTTAAACTTGAAAATCGGTTCATTGACCTTTAACTTTTTGGGTAGGTTGACCTGTCGTTAACTGTACAAAAATTTAAGTGAACCAGTCAAAATGTATTATTTACAAAAATAAATAAATATATGTACCATGTTCTCTCATTCATTCTTTGGCTAGGTCATATCACTAATATATTGCATTCGTTGTCGTATGAAAACTCGTTGTTACATGGCAGTTGCAAATGTGTGTATGTTTTCTTTGTTTGTTGTTTACTTTTTCCAAGAGTGAGTCTATAACAATAGAGAGTTATGTGCCTGTGTGTACACGTCAAATTTTCGTAGTGTGCTATACGTGTCTTCCTCGTCCCCCGCAAAAAATGGCAGAAAATCTTATTAGGTGATTTGACGGCTTGCCACCTCCTTAGAATAAATACTCAAAGCAAGTACGGAGCCGCGTCCGTCGCAGTCTGTCACCAGTCTTAAATGGCAAAAATCAAAAAGGCACGGTATTCATTTGATAGCAGCCAGTCTATACTTATTTCTGTCTATACTTTAGTTAAAAATCTGTGAAAGAATGTCATGTTGTCTTGTTCATGGTCTTGTCCGGTTGTCCAGTCCATGTCCGTCCACTGACATTTTTAGTCTATATTGTCCTTGTCACAGACTACACAAGAAGAAACAGTTCGTTCGTTCCTTCCTTTTTATCATCGCCAAGCCAAAAAAAGAAGAAAAACTCGGTAGACGTCATGGTTAAGGAGCGACGGGTTTTCTGGATGTAGGTAACATACAAAAATACTTAAAGTACTGTTATATAGATATGGCACACTTATTATATTAAAGATTTAAATCTTCTATAATCTTGGAACAGCCTGTAACAGATAGTTTAAAAATCACTCTATCCCGCCTTTTTTTGTTAGGGGATTTCCGGTAAAACGTAAATAGTAAACATTTGTTTTTGATAAGTAATTTTTGTTGTTTGTGAATTTTGTGATTGTGCGTGTGGGTGGCTGGTTAAATGAATTCGTAAAAACTTTATCGAATAAATCAGAAGGTGGGTGTTACTGTCTACATGGTATTTCACTTTGATAGAAAAACTATTTGCTGTCTTTTCTTCGGTCACAAAAGCTTGGATATCCTTTAAAGTAAGTATTTTATGCATAGTTTATGTACCTTTGTTTAATTTTTGCTGTCACGTAGTTAGCTGTGTACATTTGAATTTATTCTTTAATTTTTTCTATTCTTGCATGCGTGTAAAATCTACCCTACAAGTAAGTTTTCAATCCATTTTTTTTTGTGTTTTATGCTTGTACAATCGCATAACTTAGGATTTTAGAGCTTTCGGCTAATATATTTTATTGAGGAGTACCTACATTTCAGCCTTTGCATTTAACAACTTGGCTGACTGTGCCTCTGTTGTCCTCAATGTAAACAATTATTGTAAGACAAACATAAAAAAATATTCTAATTTTAGTTTCATCATGGCATGGTCTAAATGCCACAAGAACTGCGTAATATCTGGTCCATTGGACGCATTCTGCTTGATCTGCGAAAGTCACTTAAAATCTGAAGATGACTTGGAAGCTCACTTTGAGAAGCCAATTCATAAAAAGAACCTGGAGTCTGCACAGTACTTTGAGAAGTACAAGGATGATCACATTAGAAAGGTAAAATTTTCAGGTCATTATATATATTTTTTTGTCAAATAACCAACTTACATATTTAAACTCATGAAACCCCAAGGGTAACAATAAAATTTCAAATGTGTCTTGTTTCCTTTAGCTGAGGGATTAATCCATCCTGATCGAGACATAATTGAAACTCCATTAAGTAGAAATTTAACTTTTTATACTTCTTTTTTAACTCCACCCATGAAGTTTCTATTTTTACAGCAACATTGTACTTAACTTAGGATTTTAGCGTTTTCGGCGAATATATTTTAATAAGGAGGTATTTCATTTCAGCCTTTGCATTTAAAATCTTGACTGTCTCGGTCTGTCCTTATTATAAACAAGCATCCGTAATCGAGACACAATAGAAACTCTATTTTTTGTGCGGTTTCAGAAACTACTTGGAGACCGCTTGGATGTTGACGAGTTATAATATTAAAATTTATTTATTTGCTATTTAATCTGTTCTTATTGTAAATAAAGACCAAGAAGTGTGCCAAATAAGATACTACTATATTTTCAAAATAAATACATAGTTACTTCACTTCACTAATATCTTCCTCTTCCTAGCACTTTGTCCTCTTTCTAGTCGATCCTTGACCATGGCACTAGAAGCTGCGTCTAGTTATTAACATTTGGAGCGATTGCCTCAGACTTCTGTTTCATATAATTTGTAATTTAACTTATCAGGGATTCATAATCGAGATAATAGAAATTCCATTGTTATGCGGTCTCTTATGATGAGACCACTTGGATGTTGACGAGTTAAGTAGGTATCTAAATTTTTTTCTTACCTACTTAGGACAGTTGCATTTGTCATCATATTATCAGTAATTCAGGATATAGCTAGTGATAAGTATTCCTAAAAAGCTTTTATTTTCCATAGTAATTATTATGTTAACAGAAAATTATTTGAACATAGTAACATTTAAAATAAGAAATAATGTTGATAAATAGATATGCTGTAGGTATATTTTTTTTTTATAATTTGCAAAATTTGAAGGCCATAAAACAACATGTATGTATAAGTCGATTTTTTAAATAAATAATGTATTGAAATTTAATATATTCAAAATAGTTTTGATGATAATATAGGTAGATAAGCAACTGACTAAAAGTTTTAAATATTGCATATTAAAAGGACATTTTGAGAAAAGGTCATTATGTGAAAAGGACATTTTGAGAAAAAGACTGAGAAATGGACATTTCGAGAAAAGGACTTTTGGAGAAAAAACATTCTGAGAAAGGACATTTCGAGTAAAGGTGGAAGGCGCCGCGACGCCTCAATGGCCTTGTCGTTGACTCTTAGAGCTCTCTGTAGGCGCATTAGCTTTGATTATCAAGATTCAAACTTCAGTTCGAGTATTGCTACTCTTTCCTAAATTCCTGTAATATTAGTTAATTTCCTTTAGGTTTTTTCTATACTAGAAAGTCTAACCTATCTGGACCTTTTGTTTGACCAATGTAACAAAGAATGTGTTCTTTATATTACTCCGTTGCTACCAATTTTCTCACTGATATTCCGGGAATATCATTGATACTTTATCAGGTATATTTTGTAATTGTGCATTCAAATCGCAGTTACTTTTTGCTGATTAACATTTCTAAGTGTTACTGGGCAACATCCAGAACAAAGAAAGTTAACAATAATTTAAAAAATATATAAAAGCCCTATTGGTGTAAAATTTTCTTACTAAGTTAAATAAGTCTTGCCTCGAGGAACCTGTCTGTGTTTCTCTTTTGACAACGGCCTCCTCTAACTGTGACCAGTTATCTTTACCACCAGCTACTCTTGTCCATAAGCTATCTGCTAAAACCTTAATCTCATTAAACTCATCTTCTGGATGGCCAGTCTCGTTTCCTTTCTTTATAACTTGTAAACCAGTACATGATGGTTTCAGGCCATTTTTCTTTAGCTCTGATGGTGCCTTGAACTATTTCCATTAAAGTTTTCTGATGGTTGGTGTAATATCTTTAGTTTTTGTATGTTTCTTCATAGTTACAGTTCTCACTCTATCTGACAATATTTTCCCCATTATACTCCTTTAAAGAAAGTCTATAGAGAGTACTTAATTGTTTCATGTAGCCAAATGTTGCTCCACAAAAGTAACTGCAGACTGTTAGATTATTAACATTTCTTTATGTATGTTTTTTAAAATATTATAGGTCAAAAAGGGTTACTACTGTGAGTTTTGCAATCTTCTGCTTTTCACTGCTGCAAAAGTGGGCCTGCACATTGCAGAAACACAACACCAGTACAACCGAAGCTGCCGGCTCCTAAGACGGATTAACAACTCTGTGATCGCCTTCGACAATATCCTGATAGACGACAAATCATGGAATGGCTTCGTTGAAGATACTTGTACTATATGCAATTCTGAATTCGAAAATGAAAATATTCACAAGACTGACCAGAATCACACTTTAAATTTGATTCTGAAGAAAATTGAGTTTACTAATGATAAGTTGGTGTATAGGAAAGTGAGTTAGTTTTTAAATCTTGACCTATTGTGTGCGTTTTGGTTTTTATTTCTTAGTATAAGAAGAAATATTTTAAATTGCTGTATCTTTTTTCAGATTGATGACAGTTCTTATCAATGTTTGATTTGCAATTTGGTTTTGGCGTCCAGTACTATATCTACTCATGTTGAGCAAGCAGAGCATAAAAAAAGTCTGGCCACATGCCGTGAAGCCGGTATAAAAGTCCGGGATACAACTGATATTGTGAAAACTGTTAAAGAGCAGGAAACTCAAAGTAAGCCAATAAAAATTGACGCCACTATTCAGAAAACAGAGTTAAATGACAATAAAAACAAGGTGTCTAACAAAGACAACAAAACTCCTGTTAAACTCGAAAGTAAAGAATCCAAGAAAACGGAAGCATCATTTAAGAAGTCACTTTCGCCATCACAAGACGATGCTATAAGCCCAGTAGGACTCGAGAAATTCATATGCAACGTTTTAGGTGCAAAGAATTATGTTGTTGCACAAGACAACGGGAAGAGTATGTGTCTCTTATGCGATTGGTGCATGGATACCGATATTGTGGCTGCCCACGTGTCTGGACGACACCACCTGACAATCCTGAAAATGCACAAGGATAGATTAGAAAGGATGTGCAATGGCGACCGAGAGCCTAAGCCCAAAGTTGATGGAAACAAAATCAACAACAGTGACAAAACTGATGATGATAAAAGCAAAATACTGGATTCATTGCCTGAATTCCAAAAGAACGACATTAATATTAATTTCGAGGTTGGTATAGCTACTTGCAAGAAGTGCTCTAAAACCCTGAACCTAGAATTCAAAGTTATACAAAGTCATATTCAGGAGCACAAGAAAACTGAAAACAAGAAGGAGATCAAGCCGGTTGCCATCGGAGGTGACGATAACAAAAAATCGGAGCCGACAAAGAACTTCTTGTATTCAAAGCCTGTGTTTATGCAACGGAATGAAGACGGTCGTTCCTCCAGGGCAAGGTCTATTTCGTCTACACGTGATGATGAGCAGATTGAGATGTTTGTTAAACAAAATAACTTGACTTATACTGACGGAAAGATCTATTGCCCGTTGTGCGACTCTAAACTTCCTACGTCGCTTAAAAGTATAAAAGAACACGTATTAGGAGCGCAGCATAAAAAAAACAAAGAAACAAAGAAATCTGGCATGAACAATGCTGTGTCGTTGTTCAAATCACCAGCATTAGTTAAGATGCCTACACAACAGTTCGTCACCTCTATGATTGGCATAGAAAACGATCTGTTCCAAGATATTATCGTCAATGAGAAGTACAACATAAACATTCTGAGTTTCCTGATGATAACTTCAGAGAATTTTACGTTGAAATGCCAGCCCTGTGAAGTGGTTCTCCGACCAGATGATGTAGACACGCATAAGGTTACCCCGAGCCATGTTAAAGCGATGACCGAAACTATGGTTGTTACATCATATGACAATGAATTTGTGAGAGAGGTAAGAGATGCTATACATAATAGAAATCCTAATAAACTTTTAATTGCCCAACAAAAAGTAAAATATGCCTATATACGTCGAACTGCATGGCACAGGCCTCACCTCAACTATGAGATCTAAAGAGAAGAAAGACTACTCGTATAAAGAGTACCTATCTATGAGGTAGTTTGGGGCAAACTCCTCCACGCGGGGCCCAGTGCAGTGAGGTGGAGGGGTGTAATAAAGCCTGTGACAACCTTACCGTCAGATGTTTTAAGCCGCCTTAATGCCTCTGATGCACCTCCTGAGCTACAAGCAACTGCCCAACATAAATACTGTAATTAAGCCAATAAATATGTCATCTACCTACATACTGGGCATTTGCAAACCTCCTTCGTTTAAGGGGTGTTGTAAGGCCAGTGACTAAACCTCACTATCAAATGTAATTAAGCCGCGTTAAGGCCTCTAACTAGGCTTCACGACTAGTCTCAAGCCAATATTAATATCACCTCAATTTTGGGCTCGGAACTTTAGGAACGATAGGCCAACAACGAAATCTAAAAAAAAAAACACTTTTATACAAACAAATTGATGACAGAATATTTTTTGCGATTTCCACGTTGGTCCACAAGGTCTGAAGGTATTTACTAGTAACCCTGTATATTCCAGCCCCGGCCTGACGTGTTCCACTGCGGGTTCTGCGCTAAAGTAGAGCACGGCTGGGACGACTTCGAGGAACACCTCTCCACCAGCAACCACCGCGGCAAGCGGACCGCGGCCTCGTGGCGGCTGAGGGAACATATGTCACAGGTTAGCATTACATTTACCAGTCGGGGTAGGATCCATATATTTTGTCACATTAAGGGGTGTAGTAGGAAAGGGAAAAAAAGTGTGACATCTTATAAAAGTGCACGTTCCACTGCACGTTCTTTCGGCTTTGTAGCGGCTGAGGGAACATCTGTCACAGGTTTGCATTCCATTTACTAGTAGGGGTAGGATCCATATATTTTGTCACATTAAGGAGTGTAGGGGGGGGGGGGGGGGGGCTCAACAATGTGTGACATTTTGTGAAAAGGATTCCAGTCCACTGCAGGTTCTTTTGGCTTTGTGGCGGCTGAGGGAACATCTGTTACAGGCTTGCATTATATTTACCAGTACGGGTAGAATCCATATAATTTGTCTCATTATGATGATGATGATGATCTTTTCGACCGCGAACTCCCGTGCACAATGAGGGCACGTTAGTACGCCGTTTACATATTTATAGTTGATGGCGGCAGGAGGACGGGCCTTTAGCTCATCGCGCTTAGCGTCGAGGTCAGCTTTACGCTGCTCTAACTCGCGGACTTGTCTCTTTACAATCCCACGTCATTCTGGGCGCTGTGCTGCCAAAGCTTCCCATTGACAGGGCTCAATGTCTCATTAAGGGGAGGGAGGGGGTTGGGTTAAACAAAGTTTGACATCTTGCGAAAGGGGTTCCACTGCAGGTTCTCTAGGCTTTGTGGGCAGTCACAGGTTTTTCAATGTCATCGTGTAAAAAATGATATTATTATGATAATCGACGGTTTGCTATTCATCGCTCCGGTATCGTTTAAAGGCTAATAAGATTCCATTGCTGTGACGTCTCAATGGTCAAAAAAATAGGCGCACTGCCTTAGTGTGTCATCTGGCGCATATTCTCTAGAACATCCTGTATAATGGTCCGCGCAAACCATAGATTACCCCCAATAGATACCGCATATCGAAATTTTTGTAAGGATTAAAAGTCACCAAAGTTTGAGAAAAGTGCGGGTTGCGGAGAGCGGGTCAACGGTGCTTTGATTGGCTATTTCAAGGACAAGCTTGCATTAGCCCTTCCCACCATTGCAAATAGGGTTGGGGCATTGCATGTGATTTCGACCACTGATTATCGATAAATTAGTGACAAAAAATATTTTTAGGTTAGTGTCAATTATGTTTGTATGTACTTACAGTATAATTCATGTTGTAAAAAATAGGTGTTAAAAATGTAGATAAATTAATATGTTTTTAAAACATGAATTAGGTTATGTAACAACATTAACAACACGTATTATTTTATCGCCTCAATTTTACACTTCCTCTAACTCGTCCAGTATCCAGCAAACCCCGGACGGACGAAATAGAATTCTATCGTTGTGGTGACTCGACATCGGGTCAGTAGTAGGTTAACTAGTCTATTGACATCATTTACCTTTAATCTATGACCATTGACGACCGTTCTGGTATAGTGATTCGCGCTCCGTACTACAAGGCATCATGGCGGTTACGGATTCGAATCCCGCACGGAGCAACTGTTCGTGTGATCAGCACGAGCAACATAACAGGTTGCGTCAATCTATTTTTGATTTCGATTAAATCTTAAATCCATCCATCCTATTTAAACGCTTTGCTCTTGTCGGTGTAGTCTTTTACATCTCTCCGTGCATTCTACCTCTCAACATAAATCTAAAATATGTTATAAAAGTATTAAAATTGTAAGCGAAATAATAAAATTATCGACATATTTTTAAGAACTAGTTATCAGACACTAGCATTACCGAAGAAAGAGACAGCGTATTGTAAAAATGCGTATAAATGAAAGAGACTTTTCAAAAAGACATTAACGCGTGCTTGTTGGGATAATGCATTATAGCCATTATAACATGAGCTGTAACTGTTCTTGTCTGGTCAATGTAAATGTATTTACTTAACGATGGAATGTTATGCTATCATTTTTATAATTTGTTGTTCTTGTCGACTTCCCACACTATTTTTAGGCACAAGTGGTCATTTTGATTCACGTTAATTGCTAAAATATATTTTGTTAACTTCAAAAATACGAGATACGCGCAGCTCTAATATCTGGACGCTACTGAAATGGCAATGCCAGTGGCCGGGTAAAGTGGGTGCAAATGCACTCACGTGTGGTGCGCGTGGATTGCCCTTTATGCGGAATATATTTGGGGTAATCTATGGCGCAAACATTAACAAGGTTCGCTTTCGCCCCGACAGGTGGCGCGCGAGCGCTGGCAACGCGCGATGGGGTTCATGGCCTTCATGAACATGTTCGTGGGAAACGACTCCTCGGACGACGAGGTGTGGTACTAGGTGAGTCATTCATCATCATCATTTCAGCCATAGGACGCCACTGCTGAAGGCCAATCTGGAAGTCAATGGGGGAGGCCTATCTCCCCCATTGACTTCCAGATTGGCCGGTTGGAAGCGGCCTGCATTCATTGTCTTCCTGTGACCTTTGCCAGGTCACTCGATAATTAGTGTTGCTAAACAGATACTGATACAATTATCGGTACTATCGATAGTGCTAACCCAAACCCTAATCCTGACCCTAACTTTTCGTGGTCAACTATATACTATTAACTATAACGATATCGATTACGCGATCGATAGTTTTAAATCAACATCGATTGTATCGGTAGTTCAGAATACTTATCGATATCGATAATACAAATACTATCGATTGTAGCGAAAGTGAAGATTAACTTGGTTCATAAACTATCAATAGTTTTGATTAATATCGATTGTAGCGACTGTTAAGATTAATGTTGCTGCCATATACAATCAAAGATGTTGTCTATGAGCAGCTGAACACGTGGTTTTTATAAGTGTCCTATTCTTTTGTACACCTTGTTGAAGCACTAAAATCAGCCTATAAGAAGTGTTGCGTGCTGAGAGTCACGTCCCACGTTGTATAAGTTTCTTCGATTGTCGCAGGTGGCCAATTACTGGGAGCCATGAATTCCATGGGATGTGCCATGCTCGGGGAACATGGATCCTCGACGACTGGTTTGATTAGGTTAGACGGTAACTGATTTATTGTAAACTAACACTGATTGAAGACTTACCCGTGTAATAGACATAATACGATAATGCTTTAAATGTTGTATTTTATACATGTATACTAATATTGTTAAGAGTTGCCGAAATATCGATGGTAAAATAGAAACTGTCAGAACAGGTAAACTATCGATAGGCCTATCGATAGTATCGGTGCTATCGGTATAACTATCAATAGTCTTACTATTGGTCACCTATGATAGGCCAATCGATAGTATCGGTACTATCAATGGTCTTACTATTGGTCACCTGTGTTAGGCCTATCGATACTGGATAGTATCAGTACTATCGATAGTCTTACTATTGGTCACCTATGATAGGCCAATCGATAGTATCGGTACTATCAATGCTCTTACTATTGGTCACCTGTGTTAGGCCTATCGATACTGGATAGTATCAGTACTATCGATAGTCTTACTATTGGTCACCTATGATAGGCCAATCGATAGTATCGGTACTATCAATGCTCTTACTATTGGTCACCTGTGTTAGGCCTATCGATACTGGATAGTATCAGTACTATCGATAGTCTTACTATTGGTCACCTATGATAGGCCAATCGATAGTATCGGTACTATCAATGCTCTTACTATTGGTCACCTGTGTTAGGCCTATCGATACTGGATAGTATCAGTACTATCGATAGTCTTACTATTGGTCACCTATGATAGGCCAATCGATAGTATCGGTACTATCAATGCTCTTACTATTGGTCACCTGTGTTAGGCCTATCGATACTGGATAGTATCAGTACTATCGATAGTCTTACTATTGGTCACCTATGATAGGCCAATCGATAGTATCGGTACTATCAATGCTCTTACTATTGGTCACCTGTGTTAGGCCTATCGATACTCGATAGTATCGGTACTATCGGTATAACTATAAATAATACGAATCAATATACGATCGTTCTTCAAGAAGAGACAGTTATTGGCTAGTTTTGGTTTTGTATAGCGTCGTCTCTTTCATTATGTCACAACAGATACACCGAATACCTGACAACACCTTTATGAATATGGCGCACGAACTTGACAGTATTTAAGTGCCCGGATGATGATAGCATCATCATCATTTCAGCCATAGGAAGTCCACTGCTGAACGCAGGCCTTACCCAATGGCTTTCATCGGGGGGGATTGCCAATACTCGCCACGCTTGGTAGGCGGGTTGGCGAGCGCAGTTTTTTTAAACATTTCACACGCAGATGCTGCTGCCCGTCTCGTGCTACAGGAATATAATAAAAGGGAATATAATACTGAATAAATAAGTATTATTGACAGAGATCCCTGAGAAACCCTGTATAAATGACAGAGTGAGCGCTTTACAAAACCGAAGCTACCGTTATCAGTTTGTCTGATTGTAATCTGAGGCTAGCGCTATGGTAAGAATATTATTGTATTCTATATTCATGTTATGGCGCAACTATAACGGCGTATTTTCCATAAAACTAAAAGCTTCCATAAGTATGACGGACTGATTTTTTGAAATATTTTATACCGACTTCTCAGGTGATGATCAAAGTCGATTGTGGTGGTAAAACAGAATCCTTAGCTTGGCAGTGGTGTCACTACACATTAAACCTTATTTATTGGTCACACGGTCGAAAAACATAAAAAAAATAAAACTTAGCCAGTATTAGGTTGAGGCCACATTATTGAGTGACTCGGGTATATGGACATTGCCATTATAATTTGAACTCTCATTAAAGAGACCGGTACAATCGACGGCTTATTTACCCTACTACTAAGTGTCCAACTCCTTCAAATGATTTTCAACTTTAAGATTAAACAAATAAAGTTGAAAATCAATTTGGAATAAATTTGTAGTGTGCAGTTGTGTTGCTTTATGAATAAAAAAAGGCTTTTATTGGAAGTGAATAGCTTGAATTGTAGCCGTATGTACGACAACCCTTGCACAATCACAATTGAAGGGTTGTAAGTTTAAAGCACATAATAAATGTAAAGTTAAGGGTAACAGAAGCTAAGTTTTATCATCATATTTATGGCATTTAGCTGCTTCAATCCTAATTTAAATGTCGTGTGCTAGTTGGCGTAACCAGTCCTCAGCGGCTTTATGAAATGCGCGCTCTAGCAACGCACACATAGACATCGCTCATGACATGACACGAAATCTTGGAACACTCTGACAGTAGTTCAAGCCTCAAGTGGTAGTCAGAATTTCCATTACTTTTAATTTGAGTAAGCAGTTATAAGTTGAACCACCAAATCGCCATATATTAGTTCAAGACTTCAGTTAATACGAAGATGCACAGCTGAACTTGAATTTCGGAACACTGACAGGTAGTTTGAGCCTCAGTGTTCCGAGATTTCGTGTCTGTGAACGATGTCTGTGTGCGTTGTCTAGCGCGCATTATATGAAGCTTAACTATGAAGACCCACAACTATTTAAAGTTAAGCTTCATTTATTGTGTGTCTCATCTAAAGGGTCTAGGCGCCGGTTTTTGTATTTACAGATATAACAAAAAAAGCACAGCGCTTGAAGCGACACAGGAACTTGGATCCATTCGGATATCGTGAGGGTTACCGCATTGATTATTGTTTTGTAAAAAAAACTTTTTTTGCAAATATACCTTTTAGATTCAAAACATACCCTTCAATTGTTTGGTAGTTGCTTAAAATGTCAAAACACAAGTTTTCGCCGTAATCAAAAGAAGAAGATGAACCCCAATTACTTGATCATCGCCTATACTTGGGTTACGATGATGAGGAATAATAAAACAAAGTAACTGTCATTCCGTATAGGTTTGTCTCTTTTACTCATTTATTAGTGATAAATAAATGCGTTTTATTTACAACATTCATTCAAAATACATAAATATTGAATAGTCACCATGATATAGCACAAAAACTATCAAAATCTTATTTAAATCCTATTTAATGAATGTTTAATGACAGCTGTTTAC
Source organism: Anania hortulata (assembly GCA_963576865.1). NCBI lineage: Eukaryota > Metazoa > Arthropoda > Insecta > Lepidoptera > Crambidae > Anania > Anania hortulata. Next base: position 4,859,070 of record OY756412.1, on the reverse strand, counting down.
ATGAATTCTTCATCCATCGGACCCAACTATAGACTAGAGAAATCGAAGCGACTGTTTTTTAAACTTAGATTTAAGAATACCATTTCATATTATAATGTAGGCCAAAGGCCATTTTAGGAGTAATCATTAAAAAAACTGTATCATATTTTTTGATGTTTAATGTTAAGTGATATAAAATGTCGATGTTTAATCTGTTATGTTTTTAATACATACGTATATGAAAGTGATTTTAAATCAAAAAATTGGAAATACTCATTTGATCTTAGAGGTTATTAAAATTTTCAAAAAGGTTTGTTTCATTGTTTAGTTAAGTTGTTAATAAGTCTGTATTCTGTTGTCCTTTTAAAATTTATTTTTTAATATTCATATTAGCTGGCGTTTTTGTTTAATCCATTGCATTTTTAAACTAAGTTATTAACTGTAAAAATGTGTTTTAATTGTTAAATAAATAAATACATATTCCCTACTTTTATTTAATTCAAAGGTTTCATTTTGGGTTTGCCAAGTTTTATTTAGTTTATTAGCAGATAACTTGAAAGTACTTACACAATAGGCGCATGATGCCAAGACCTTATTAGAACAATGAAAGAGAATACCAATTATTAAAAACTTTAGGGGTTAGTGGTGGGTAGTCGAACAAAAAGCATGGTCGATTTATTTAATTTTTTTTATTTATCATTTGAAAAACTAGTGAGGTTTTTTGGTGTAGTCAGTGTTCTAGTGTTTGGTAAAGTGATAAAGATATGGAACCATTGGCTTTGATATATTACGACGCGCGTCGAGTGTCAAGTAACTTCTTACATAGACAGTTTGCTTTAGATCCGATGGCGTCTTGAAACCTGCTTTATAACCGACTTCAAAAAAAGGAGGTTCTCAATTCGGTTGTATGTTTTTTTTAAAATGTTTGTTACCTCGGAACTCCGATATTAATGAACCGATTTGAAAAAAACCTTTTTTCAATTGAAAGGGTATACCTCCAGATTGGTCCCATTTTTTTCAAAATTCAATTCTGATGATGGTATCCATTCCTACAATATTATAGGTATACATATAGCGATTTTAGTATATTTAACAAGCATTCAGAAAGTATCATTTGCTAAGGTGGAACTGATGAAGGAGACTATAGTTGGCCACATATATACGTCTTCCACGAGTAAAGTAAGCACGCCCCACCCACGCGATAAGATATTTTCATTAAGACAATTAAGCCTTGCTTTAATGCGTAAAGTATAAGTAGACAAACCAAATTTTAATAAATGATTCTAGTGAGAATGATACCATCAAACTAATCTGATGAAGAAGGCGGAAGGTAAGCACCGGAACTCGGTGATAAAACAATGTATCATAGCCGTGTTTAGACTTATTTGAATCGTCATGAGAAGCAATTTAGCTATAATTACATCACAGATCGCCATTTAGAATGTAAAAAAACACTAAAAAACAGACAAATAAAACTATTTTTTATAAAAAAATAACAGACTTCAAAAACACTAAAAAGCTAAAAATAACTTTTAAACAATCATACCAAACAGTTATTATTGGAGTCGGTGCCAGCCATAAATTGTTTGAATGTGGTTGTTTGCACAAAAATTGATTTTATGGCAAGAATAGCCTTTACAGAATCCATGTAAAGCGATAAGACACTAAACACCCGTGATTATTGTGAACACCATATCAAAACTACTCGACATTAGCAGAAAAAAGAAATCCTTAGAAGCACTAGACAATATGACTAGCTAGTATGCGCGGGCTTACTCGTATACATAGGCGAGGTGTTGGCTTCGAATCTTAATCTTCGTAACTGTCATGCGCGTAATGGGCTAGTTTCCTGGGTCAAACAAAGATTATTCTATTAAGTCCGTCAGTTAGATTAATAAAAAATATTAGACCCATATTTTGTCTTTTGTCAATCAAACAAAAAATGACGAAGATAAAGCGCATCAAAGTGAGCACGTGACGTCACGCTTTGCTAAAAAGTGTCGCAAGGCGTGACGTTATGCAGAACTTTACCGGACGTTATCTTCATCATTTTTTGTTTGTTTGAGAGAAGAAAAAATACGTGTCCAATATTTTCTCTTAATCCAACTGACGGACTAATTAGATTTTTTTAGGAAACTAGCCCATTGTGTGTGATCTAGTTGGTCTGCGCTCCGGTATACAAAGCCATGCGGTTGCGGGATCGAATCCCGCAAGGGGCAAATGATTATGTGATGACCACAAGCATTTGTTCATAAGTCATAAATTTTTGTAAATGTATACAGAGTTATTTGTAAAACCTCTAACTAAGCTTCTAGCGATAAGACCGCCTAAATTGTGCATCTTTCTGTAAACAAATTGTAACTTCTGTAATCGTATGGTGTACAATAAAGAGTATCTATCTATCTATCAACAACCACCTAGGGGCTGATTCTGATGCTCAAATACTACAACTTATTCTACGGGACTAAGAGATCGTAATTTAAAAAAAAAATTTCACTGCTCATACCAACTGATGTCAGCTGGTTGGCAGCTTAGTTTTGTTTTTTTGCGATTCCGATGTTGGTCCATAGAAAAAGTGGTCGTATGGTTATAGTTTCTATGGACCAACATCGGAATCGCAAAAAAACAAAACTAAGCTGCCAACCAGCTGACATCAGTTGGTATGAGCAGTGAAATTTTTTTTTTAGAGCACCAGAATCAGCTCCTAGGTTGATGATGTGTTAAAAATAACCCTGTGTAAGTACTTATGTCTATCATAATCCGTTATCTAGCCCCCATAGTACAAGTTTTGCTTAGTTTGGGGCTAGATAATTTTTGGAATAAAGTATTTTTATTATTTAAGACTTAATTAGAGTGCAAGAAACTCTAAAACTAATGCGCGCTAAAGCCTAGTTAGTTCGCCACTTGTTACGCCTGCCAGTTATCGACACACCGGACAGATGTCGCTAGTTTACCTTTTGTCAGCGTTCAATAGCCTCGCGATAAGTAGTACGATTCGCGGCACAATCTCCCCAACAAATTCTGTTTACGTTCGTCGTACGCATTGATACTTTGTCGTCCGTGGCGGGAACACGCAAGGCTGTACGCCAAGTTTTCCTTTGACTACGCGAGTGATAAAAAAGTGTAAAATTTTAAATTGAGACAATCAATTTTGTATTTGGAACAGTGTGAATCTTTGTGTTACTTTTAAAAGTACAGTGGCACAGACATTTTGTCGGATAATGCCAGTTTCTCACCGGTGTTAACAATAAGTGACTGTTTGTAAACATTCGTTTTCGCAAAAAGGACGTGGGACCGAGCTGCAATAAACTGCAATTCGTTTGGCACGGTAAGTACTAATTTTAAAAACCTATAGGATAAATCCCAAAAACCCGAGGATGACGACCGTCTGGGCTATTAGTTCGCGCTCCGGACTACCGTCCAGACGAACGACGGCCAGCGTATGCGGGCTTAAATCCCGCAAGATGTAGTAAACGTTTGTGTAAATTGCCGTCACTTACGATTTGTTATCCACCTAGATATGCGAGATCTCTGTAGGACAGGTGTCTCAGACAGCCAGAACTACAAAATTAATCTGAATCATAAAATATCTAGTAAGTGTAATTGTCAAATATCTGGGATTATTTATTATAATGAGGGACTTAGTTCTGTCTGGGATATGCTTGGAATCTACTGTTACCCACTGCCTGGTTCATAGCCTTAGCTGACTGAAAAAATGGCAAGGCGAGAATTTGGAGACTGGCCGGCAACAGTTCTTACCTACTGTAATGTTAAAATTATTTTACGTGGTTATTAGAGCATTTCACTTTAATATTCCGCAGTCTTTAAGACTAAGAATAAAATAATTTATTCAGAAACCACCCAGTAAAGTAAATAGTACTTACACAGACTTACATTGTAAATTGTAATATTTAATACTAATAAGATAAACAGAAGTTTGTGCTTATTGATATATTTTTATCTAAGTATAGGTTCTAGCTACTTTTTTTCATGAAGGACCACGGACGGACATGCCCAGGGTCCGGGCTCCAAAGAAACGGCTTTGGACGCAACCGGGACTGACCGTATAGATGAAGAAGATTTTGTTTCATGAAGCTAATTAATATTCTCCACGTTACGGTGTTGTTGCGGTTTGCTAAATGTTTAGAAGACCTTATCAGACCAGACCAGTGGGCTGGTCACATTTGCCGTACAACCAAAAACCGATGGGGAAGACGTGTTCTTGAGCTTCTACTATTATTTATTCTGTAGCTAAGACCGCGACTTGGCAAACGCAGCGTAGGGCGCCCTCCGACAAGGTGGAGCGATGATATTTACGCTGCTTCTGGAAGCAAGGACCAAGAAGAAATTTTCGTTTGTATCGACATATAAACCTAATAAAATAAATTAACCATTCACTTGTGTCAATCTTTGAAAAATAAAAACATCTAAAACTAGCCGGGTAAAATACCCGACCATTTTCAATTGCTCATAAATTGTCAAAGGTTTGTCAGAAGTAGATGGTATTCTAATTTGTTAGGTTTATACAGGGCCAACTTTAACCTATTGGGGGCCCTGGGCATATTAGAATAATGGGGCCCCTATGCCTTTGTCAGTTATTGGTCGGTGATCTGGCATGTCCTAGAGGGGCCCCCATTGATCGCGGGGCCCTGGGTACATGCCCAGAGTGCCCAGTGGGAAAGACGGGCCTGTTTATTCGTCCGAACGAACGAAAAATTTCAATACTGATTATGATGAAAAAATACCTACTTTACGTTTAGAAGCAGGAAGTACTTACTAGAAGACATTCCCTCGAACTTTTATTTCCTTCAAAGTTATTGATACTACGATGATTAATACAATACCCTGACCCACTAATAATTGCCTAAGTAGGTACTCAATTGTTGCATGTTATCAAAAGCAACCCAATAAAATAAAACAAATTAACATGTTTGTCGAAGATTATTATTGTATTTAGATGCGAGAAATGCGACAGACAAGCTCACCTTGTTGTAAGGTCACGATGACACAATAATCTGTATTCCAAATATAATGAAAGCCTGGCAAATAAATCGTTTTTAAGATTTCCTCAATTTGATTACAAGCTTCCTCAAAAATTGTGATCATCGAAATTCGCATTCAAATCCGTTCAGAGTTTTGTTATCTGTAACCCGCTGATCAACACTGAATTGAAGTTGCAAATAACTGATTTTGAACTCCTAATAATTTCCCCTTAATTTCGTAGAAAGACTTGATACCCAAATCCCAAGATAAGCACAAGGATTAAATAGCTTTCTCCCAAAATTCGGATTTCTCCCAAGGTCGGGTCCTTCACTGATAGGCCTTTATTCGCGGTCAGAGTCGCGGTCATGTCATGCCTAAACGGGAGTTGGAGTTGCAGTAGTAACGTAAAGTGAGAATGTTGTTAGTCTTTGACTGCCACAAACTAGACACAATAGAAAATCTATTGTTCGCGGCTCACCGGTGAGCTGCGTGGCGCTCAACGTGTTAATTTATATTTATTTACATTACTGTCTTTAATGCACATTTTGAAAAAAGTACAAATGGCGCAGAAGCATTCGGCAAGTGGCAAGAATCATTCTCTACTAGTCAACCAGTGGCAAAACAGAGAAGTTATATATTAAAGTTATTATTAAGTTATATTTTATTATTATTATTTTATTATTTATATAGTAATTTATTAACAAAATGTCCTTTATACAGGTGACTGGAATTGAACCCGCTATAGCACAGAATAATACGATAAATCGCCATAGCAAACTCGCTTTTAATTTAAGAGAAGGTCATTTGCTAGTTATTAGAACTTACTTTTTCCAACTAAAGTTTTATAGTTTGGAATATATGTAACTTTTTTATACATACTATTTTCATGATTTATGTGTTTTTTTATTGTTATTTGTTGGTAGTCATAAACATTTGTGATGAAAAATACGGCGGAGCTTCCCTCAAATTAGGCCAAAAAATGAGACGCTTACGCTTTAAAAAAAGTAAAGTCAGGAAAAGTAAGTTCCAATATGACAAATGACCTCCTCTATGTGCGAAATTGCTACGGCGGGTTCATTTCATAATTACCCTGTATAGAATTATGTCCATTTTACTACCCATGGCCTGAAAGAAATAATACTTACTTGCCCCTTCGCCACATTATTTTTAACACCATGAACCATGATGATGATGATGATGACATCATCATCATTTCAGCCATAGGAAGTCCACTGCTGAACAAATGCCTTCCCTAATGACTTATCATCAGGGGGATTGCCAATACTCGCCACGCTTGGCAGGCGGGTTGGTTAGCGCAGTTTTTTTTAAGATTTCGCACGAAGACGCACACATTCTTACCTGAACACCATGAACTAAGGCTATTTTATTTATGATATTTAAGGCATTTCTATTTTCATAAAAATATAGTTTTATCAAGTATGATGTACTCGTATTATCGTCAAAAACTTTTTGCTTGATTTTTTTTTTGTTCACAAATTGATTCAACACAGATATTAGGTAAATAATACGATAGCCAGATACTAACTTCATAGCACAAGGTCTAAAATATTTAAGGACACAGTGAAAAACTCAGTCAACTGTCCATTGATTTATGTATTAATATCCTACTACGAGTACCTACCAGCTGTCCCGGCGAACTTCGTGCCGCCTCTTCGTCCCTTTTTTGCCGTGAATTTTTCCGTTGTTTAAACTCGTCAACATCCAAGCAGACACCGCATGAATAGAATTTCTGTTGTCTCAACTTAATTACGGATGTTTGTAATGTAGTTATTCTGCTATTCGGGGCGGAGCCATATTCAAGAAATCATAAAAATCGTCTCAGCCGTTCTTGACTTATAAATGGTGTAACTAACCCGACTTTGTTTTGTATATATAAGGAAAATTTAAAAAATATGTCAGGAGAAGGTTCTTTAGAACGAAAAATATAAAAAAGTTGCGCAGAAAATTACGAATAAACTGAAGTCCACGCGAACGAAGTCGTGCTATCAGCTAGTAGAGATATACATGTATACCAATGTAATTGTGAATCAAATGCACACTACACAGTCACCTCTTAAAAGACGCTTTTAACGCAAATTTTATGACAAAAAGATAATTTATTTTGTGTCTTGCTATTCATGTGTACTTAAACTACTTACGTTTACCTAATAATAAAAAAGGTTTTTCTCCAAAAAAGACAACTTCCAAGGTTTTGGTTTGTATTCTGTAGCAGTACTGGCAACTTACAAACAATATGATTTCTGATATGGAACACATGAAGGTTACGCCACACGCGTTGTCACGAATGTGAGATCATTATCTGAGTGTTACTTACAATACCACTGCAAACTGTAAACAGTTGTAAGCTAAGGTTATATTATGCAACTCAAAAGTGCTTATTTATTTCTGTGTGTTCAAATTCCGTTTTAATAAGTAAAATATTTTTTTTACCCGACATTGCCTTTTGCATTGCAACAAAGATATCTCCAAAATTAACTAACCATTAGCAGAATTTGGCAGTAGAATTCTGCTAATCCTGGGACCATATCGTCTCACCATCTTTTCCTGGGCAGTCCCCTTGACCGGCTTTTCCTGTACCGACGATTCGTGGCTTTAAAGTGACTAATTTAAAATTGAGAGCTATGCTATTTAAATAATTCAAATTTTATTGTTTCGACGTATCACGTAACTCTCTTTGATCTGCTGTTGTCATTGCATTTGCATGAAATAATTGGAGGAACTAAGTAAATGCCTACTAATTTATCCATGGTCGGAGTTAAGTCACATGACAAGGCTCGATAAGAAAATATTTAGTTCTCACTCAAATCGTTAAAAAAAAACATCTCTATGATGAGCAGCTTTACCGGAAGTAGACTCCACGTGCAACGACCCCCCTTACTCAGTAAATTGCAACAATTAAGTATTTACCGGAGTGAACCGCATCAAAACAGACCAATCTAGTTCTAACCGGTTGCTATTAGCCAATTAAAGGTAAGTATTCAGTATAAACCGCTTACGACTTCGGAAATAAGTTAATATGTTGTTAAATAAGGTAATAACTGCCAGTACTGCTACAATAACTTTCCTTACGAATATAACATCGGAACCCTGTTAAATCAGTTCCTTATCAAATTTCATTCTTCGATAAAGAAGGTTGGTATGGAAAGTGCATGTATGTTCCTCGTATTTATATTAATCAAAGAAAGTTACGTTTAAGCACCAAAGCACTTTCCGATTTCTGCTAAGCTTGTTGTCCTGTATTTTGTCTAGAAGAGATCGCTTCTAGCTATAAAACCGCCTAAATTTTGAATCTTTCGGTGAACATCCATTTTCTCTAATAAATAAATAAATATAAATAAATTTTAGGGCAACATCAACATTGCTCTGATCTTATGATAAGTAGCTTAAGCACTTGTGTTACAGAAATCAGAAACAACGACGGTACCACAACACCTAGACCCGAGACAAGATAGAATGATATTTTCCTACATTGACCGACCGGGAATCGAACCCGGGACCTCAGAGATAGCGACACCAAGTCCGGTATACTCGCCTCTCGGCTACGGAGGTCGTCTAATGGAGTGCAATAAAGAATAAATATATATTAGACAACATGACATACATTGCTATGATCCTAAAGTAAGTAGCTAAACCACTCGTGTTAGAACATCGTTAATAATTCAGAAAAAACGAAGGTACAACAACACCCAGACCCGAGACAACATAGAAAAAGATCGCTTTTTACATTTATCCGACCGAGAATCAGACCTCAGAGATGGCTCGCCTGCCCTTAGTTACAGAGGTCGCCAAATCGTGGTCGTCAAAAGAAAAAAATGTCGTCATCAGATTATAAATAAATAACAAATGAATTACGGTTTCTCCCAGCCTCGACAGTTCGAGACTGAGCACTGGAGCGGAGTTTGTTTTTTCAACAACAATTACTTGTGTTGTTGTGACGCACTCCCTATATTGTGTCGGGCTGCCTGTCTCACTGGCGTTTCGCTCCGATAGTTTATTTATCTAAACTGTCTCGCTTTCATCATGTTTACAAGGATAAATTGCCTCGAACTTTGTTATGTTTCACCATTATTTAATTCCTGTTAACATCCAAGCGGTCTCATGAGACCGCATAACAATAGTCTATTGTGTCTCGTTTACGATGCTTGATCAGTTAAATTAGATTTTTTTCATTAAATATTTTAAATATACGTTAGAAAATTGTACTGACATTAATTTACTTACAATCCGGAAAAAACAAACGGCCGGTTTGTGTAGCCATTCAGCGAGGAAACACTTGCCAGTATTCTCGCTTCTTTGCCTCAACAACAATGGTTTTATTTTTGAGTAGGTAGTATCATGTTTATGTTTAGTATCTAGAGTAGATAGATAGATAGACACGAAAGCCATAAAGGTTATTACAAACAAGACACTGTTATGTACAATCAGGCAGCCTTATCGCCAAAAGCGATCTCTTCCAGACAACCTTAGGGCAGAGGAAATTAAGTTGTAATACAAAGTATTGTATTATTTACTTAATGTACACTTCAGTCCAAAAGGGTAACGTACAAAAAATTTGTTAGATTCCTTCCATCTAGGGCTATATACCTACATGTAATACCCGTTTTTTCGTAGTTTTCGAGATATATATATTTTTTTTAATTTTGAGAATTTTTGTTTTAATCAGCTTTACGAAATAGTTTCTTCATGTTTTATAGTGTTTGAAATTTTTTTTGGAGTATTCACCTTATAAATAAACTACTTGAAAGAGAAAAAGAAAATGAAATACCAAAGTTTTCTTGAGGCCGGAAAAATTTGTTGGCGTTGCTGTTATCGCGGAAAACGAACGGAGAAGCCCCCTCGCGTTTGTCTATGTAAGGTACTTTACAACTTTACGTGATATTCGTGTTTTTCTGTTAATATTTCATGTGAGAATAAGTATAATGTAGTTCTTTTTTTTAAACCATTAATACAAGAATTAAATACGTAGGCATAATAAACAGGTAGTAAAAACAGTTTTTTAATTTATAACATTGCTTCTTGCGCCACCAGAGGGCCTCGCTAAGTGTACCTTGCCCTCATTAAATTTTAGTCTTGCCCCGCCACTGGCTCTTTCCATAGCTCGCTTTGTAACTGTAACTGAGTATTTAATTATTTTTTTATAGTTAGTACCTATTGTGCCCTAGAAAACAGAATCGATCGCTATGTTTAATTACGTGCTTAGGTTACGTATCAGCTAATTACTTTGATAAATTGTGGTCCTTCAAACAAGTTTTTCACGTTTTCGAGGTGATTTTACGTAGGTAAACGGTGAATTACAAGTACTAAGCATGTGTTTTTATAATACTTACGCAAATTACTTATTTAAGGTGACAGGTCCTGTTATACCGGTTAAGTAGAGTAGTTCTTTAAAATTTTGTATAACTTAATATCATTACATTTATTGTAATACGCAACTACGATTACGTCTTTATCACGCCTAAATTGTTACCTAAACGATTTTGGCAATTTATGGCACACAGTGCGAAGTCACATGTACACACTCACACTACAAGTCAAGCTATACTTCTACGTGTAAATTACTTAGTTCGACAGCAATCCAGCTTAGTAGGTACTTTTAAACTAAAATAAAATTTTATTATATAGGCAACGGTTTTTGGAGGTTAAACTTAACTACATACACACGCATACACACACTACTCGGTCGGGGCCTACTGAAAACCAGCGTCGTGACCTACACAGGCCATGGCTCAAGCCGAAGAAAATTTTTGCTCAAGCTGAGTGAGGTCCCATTATCCTGGACATCACAGGCAGATAGTGGCACCGCTTGTTTTTTTATTTCATATACTTACTTGTTTTTTTTTTATTATTATGTTTTATTAATGTCTTGTTTGTTGTTTTTTTTGTTTTAATTTAAAAAATGATTTTGTACCATTTGTCTTTTCTACTATTTGTGTGTGATATCCAAAGTATAATAAATGTTTTTTTCTTTCTTTCTTACATAGGTACTTAATTTATAATTTTTTATCACTACCTTGTGTTGTCATGAATATTAACACATATTTTTATATTACTAAGACTCCCTGTCCGTCTATTTGTCAGTCACCAGGCTGTATGTCATGAACCGTGGTAGCTAGACAGTTGAAATTTTCAAAGATGATGTATTTCTGTTACCAATATAACAACAAATACTAAAAACACAATAAAATAATATTATTATTAAATATAGAATATTTGAGTGGGGCTCCCATAGAACGTGATTTTTTTTGTCGCTTTTTGCTCGATATTAATAACACAAGGTGAAACTAAAAAAATGTTTTAATATGTTGTTTAGATAATGCTACGGAACCCTTCGTGCGCGAGTCCGACTCGCACTTGACCGGTTTTTTAAAAAGCAACGCTCGGCCGCATCTTTTTGTCAGGGGTCCTGGAATAGGTCCCAGGTTGTGAAACCCTAACCTAGAGCACTTGGATAGATAACTTCATAATAATGCAAATAATGAAAAAAAAAATTGTAAGAACTGCCATGATCAATTACGTAAGTAATCGTATTTGCCTAACCAATTTGACACTAATAATGAACACGAAATTGCGTTAGCCTTGTTTGTACTCTATCTGGCTTCATTTCAATTACAGACGTAGGTTATGTAAAACAAATAATAAGTTACTTACTTATAATCTAAAGGTATAAGGTATAAGGTACTTAATAATCTAAATATTGTTAACCTAATTGCTTTCATCCTACTTACTAAAGTTAAAGTCACGTATTTAAAACTGCTATCTACATTTTTGTTACATTATATTTTTGTAAATATACTTACCTACTTAACATCCTAACCTTCGGACAACTCTTGGTTGTAGGTTTCGAAGTAAGTAAAGAAGAAATTATGTTTTTTAATATGTAGCCACAATCCCCGGCACGAATCTTGAGCGCTGGAGGAAAAAGTGGGGATCCCTTTGCGCATCTTATGAGACGATCATCGTGTCAGAGACGCATGCAACCAATCTCGGCCGGCGGCGCGGGCGCGTCACGCGACTTGCCAATCACGTAAACGTAATGGTCTTCTGCGTATCTTTCGCCCAGCGCTCAAGATCGGTGCCGAAATTTCATTAAACTCTTGTATATATAGATCACATAAAGAGACAACACGTTTCAATCTAAAAAGAAAACTGGGATTGAACTGGGGCTCGGGCTCATTAGGCAATTCAACGCCACTAACTCAAATCGATAGGGCTGCTAATAGTTACCAATAGTTTTTTTGACGAATTAAGAACCTGCTATTTTTAGGCCAGTAAAAAATAAGCAATTGCACGTTAGAAACCTCGAATAGAATCAGACGGTACGAGCAACAGGTCAAAGCAAATAAAACCATATTCTCAATCCTCGAAGTGTGAAACAATTTCAATTAAGCCACTCCATCAAAATCAAGCAAGTATTAATCGGGAAAGTTTCCTTTTGAAGTTCACCCGTAGGGTTGTCGACCTCCAGCTAAATCCTTGATCCCTCCGCTTTGTAGGATTACGATTACAAACAAGGATTTGAATAATTTACCCTGCGACAGTACTGTCTTGTATAGTTAAGGAAACAAAATGTAAGTGGAGAGGATTTTAGTTTAATTAATACTTAAGTAATAATACTTATTTATTCAGTAAACTTGTTACTCTAAATACGCAAATTCAGCTGCCAAAATAGAACAACGTTTCCTATGGGACAAACCACAATACAAAAAATTAATAAAAAAAATAAAACCGACTTCAAAACACTAAAATGCTGCTCCAAAAGTAACTGATTAGGTACTTAAGTGTTAGGATTATTTTTAGCATTTTAGTGTTTTGAAGTCGGTTTTTTTTTTTTTATAAAATTTACTTATTTCATCTATTTTTAGTAATAAATCCTAATCTAACTGCTGAACACCGATTTCATCCCCTATTTTCCTACCCTTAGGGGTGATTTTTATTTTGCAAACTTTAATCATAGCATCTTTAAAGTATAAGTTATTCAATAAAACAAAAATCATCAAAATCGGATCATATTTGTCGAAGATAGGTAACAAGAACCACAACCAAAATATTATCTGGGTATATATTTGTTGATTTTCTCAAAAAGTTCTAAATCAATTTCGATAAAATTTATATGGGACCACCTCTGAAGTATGATCTACCAAACAATAAAAGAATCATTAAAATCGATTCATAATTGGCGGAGTAATCGCGTAACATACATACAAAAAAAAAAAAACACAGTCGAATTGAGAACCTCCTCCTTTTTTGAAGTCGGTTGAAAAACGATGTCGATGTTACTATAATAATTGTATGAGGAATCTACTTTTTTAAATTTTATGTTTCGATGCTGATCCCGCATTAAAAGTTATATTTGTTTACCAGAATGTTTATATATTTTGTATAAATACTAGTTATATTTGTGCACCAGAATCATTTCTCAAGAGGTTTTGCGTAATTGGAGTTACAAGTTGTAAATGCAGATGATGGAAAACGAATGAGGCCACGTGCAAGCGCAGCGTAGGACGTCCACATACAAGGTGGACAGACGAACTGGTAAAGGTTGCAGGAAAGAAATCACTGGATGTGCAGGCCGCTTCCAACCAGCCAAATCGGAAGTCATTAGGGGAGATCCCATTAAATGAAATGATGATGATGTTGTAAATACGCTCTTAAAACATAGCTTTGCACTATTACCGCTTCATCCCTGAAGCGCTGGTAGGTCAACGCATATTGGCTGATGATAAGAAGGAAGAATTTATTGCAAGCAGGAAACTTGTAAATGGTAAACTGTGCCGTAACTATAACCACCGCCGTGACCAGACATAGCGAGGCGGCTGGGAACTAGGGGACGTTTTTCGTAAAGGCTTGCCATAGGGGAAAATGCCTACTTTTTCTCTCTATCTCTATATTGACATGTTTGTTTATTATGTAGGCACAAATATAAAGTCAGTAGTAGCAGCGACGATGAGTATGGAGATCATACTCTGTCTACTAATCTATGATGGATGGAGCTTTAGAACCCTCGGTACACAGACTCTTGATCCGATATTTTTGAGATGGGTCTTTGATTGAATTACTATGAATATCGGCTGATTTCGTTTCGGTGTGCGCTTTTCTTTACATGTGTTACATTTCCATGTGACCGTCTCGACCATATTTAGTAACATTATCAAAGCATCGTCTGCTTTGTGCCCTACTCTATAAGTTGGTGCCGGCAAAGTATAATTAATGTTTGGTCCCAGCTAATTTCACTTGATTATAGTCGTTAAGCCTTGTCAGAGTGAGAATGAGAGTAGGTACTTAGGCCGAATCTGTGAGTAAGGTCGCAAAATGTATTAAATGTTATCAAAAATTAATTGAATATTAAATGTTATCAAAGCTCTGTCACAACATAGCTTATACTTGTTTAATAATATAGTGCGATGATTTAGTTAACCTGACGAGGGATTATTCATTGTCAACAGATAGGCTGGAAAAAGTTATGGGGGATTGCCTGGGGCTAATAGGTTAATAAAAATAATAATTTTTTATTAAAAAAGTTAGGAAATGACCTCCTCAATGGCATGACCCTGTTCGATTCAATCCTGACATCCAGGAACACCCTCTAAAGTGTAAACCGATTTCTTATCGTGAGTAAACTCATAGTAAGTTCGCGTATTCGACATTTAAGACGTCATTATCTTGATACCGCGTTGTTTACGTTCAACGTGCAAGGTCTGAGCGAGGTCGGCAGCCTATGACACTGTACAGGTTTAAATTCCGCTCTATGTTTCTATATGACATGGATGCACTACTACTTACCCAGCAACGAACCACAATAAAAACTTGACCAGAAAGCTCAACCCCTATGCTGTCAGTCCTAAAGCAAATAAATTATTTTATTTTCATTTCATTTCCCATATCTGTATCTTGAGGTCATGATTTAAACCAGGGCTTGGAAACCGTTTATTTTTTTATATAAGTGCTTATATAAGGTGCTTCATAAATATCTGCAACGGCTGAAATGGGTAAAAGTATTGCTTAAATAGATTACGATAGTGAAGGAATTACGTGCCCCGGATCGGTAATTAATTATTTGCGAAAAGACAGTAAATACTTAAATGGTTACTTGCTTCAATTTGCATAACACACTTCGTCATCCGCCCTTGACACTGCGCGGGAGCGGTATAATGTGAAACGTTAGCATTTTTGGACAGATGTGGACGGTTTGAGACAGAATAAAACCTAATCTTTATTTAATATAATTTTTTAAATGAAAAAAATTATGATGTTCTGGACATAAAATTTCTTTACTATCGTAATCTATATAAGCAATACTTTTACCCATTTCAGCCGTTGCAGATATTTATGAAGCACCTTATTTAAACTTAGGCAACGATAAAATTCGCACTGAGAAAACAGTCAATTTTATTCTGTAAAAAATCAGAATTTTAATGTTGACCCCTTGTAGTAGTTGTTGTAGGTATATCAGCTGACTACGTGGCTTTCAAGAGTGTCTTATTATTTGTACACTTTGTATATTCAAACTTAAAAACCTATGGTTTTTACTTTTGCCGTTCGCAGTGAATACCTGTGGAGTTACCTACTAATTGAAATTAGGTCACTCGCTACAAGCCATTATGAGTGCAGGCTCTGGCCTATAGACATGCATACTCGTACTATTTATGAATTATAAATTAGTGAGTTAGTTAGCAATTAATATAGTAAAACGCCTGTATATAAGGCAAACTCATAATAGAAAGGTTAATGAGTTATATTTGTTGGCCAATATTATAAATTCACAATATAACAGAACTTATAATTATCTTGTGAATCATTTATAGGCCACAGTGCTTAATTAGTTTAATTGAGGAAATGTTTAATTGCTTTTTAAATACTTAGATAAAATATTTTCAAAGCGTACGTGACTTGGAGACACGCGCTCCGTTTGTCATTAGCAGCGTTAATTAATTTTTATACTATCCATAATGCTAATTAATTTTTATTCTATTACTACTAGCTGACCAAGCAAACTTCGTACCGCCTCTTAATTTTTTTGCGAGTTTTTCTGATGTTTTAATAATTTTTCTGATGAGAGGAGGAAAAAAAATCGGTCGGCGTCTGTGGTGTAACTAACCCGGCTTTGTTTCATAAACAGGGTGTCCCATAAAGAGCGTGCCAAACAAAAACCGAATATAAAGCATAAAAGCTCTATCTCCTTTAATACAGAATGGCTATAAGGATAGATGTCCAGAATTTAAACAGATGTTTTCATCTAATTAGTAACAAGATTATAATAACTATTTTCATCAGTCGATATAGGTAACGGACAACCAGCTGGATTAACTGTTCGCGGATTCGAGTCCCGGATAGGGCAAATGTTTGTGTGATTAGCACGAACATTTGAATCTATAGATAATACACACTAAAAAGTGTGTAGTACATATTTTACCTGTTATTTACACCGACCGTAGTCACAGGGACCTACCCTGATCGCGTTAATTAATTCCCGTTTTAGTGTGTATTAAGGCGAGTATAGTCATAAAATGTAAACTAGTATGTGGTTTCAAAGGCGTACTACTTAAGCCGTTTGTAAAAAAAAATATGCAAGAATTGTTAAAAGCTACACAACATTCTGAGCATAGCATTTTTTCCAAGTACTACCTTTACGAGAGAAAAAAAACACTGAAAAAAATCAACAAAAGAGATTCTTTTTCTTTTACCTTAATTTATTATTTTACCTATTTAGATTTAAAACAAACACATTGTTCCTCTTTGTTTCTCTACGACTAAAATTATTATAAAAATAACTGTTATTTTCACAAAGATAATGGGTTTAACAAGTTTAATGAAACAGACAGAGTTATATTATTTTATCCTTAAAAAGCAATTATGCTCAGACATGCTTAAAGGAATAAATACAAAAAAGCCTTACTCGCTTCTCGTCTATTTTTACGGTTTTTTTAAACTCTGAAAATAATAATGATGACGCGTGTTGTCTAATTGTTAACTAGAAACTACATCTTTTACCACAATATCTTAATTTTTATTTAATTAAAAAATATTTTAGTATGAATAACAGTAACAGTAATAGACCACCATGATTCCATGAAGGTAGCACATTTAAGGAGCTGCTTCCATAATAAAAGTTGCTGTATATCTTCTTACTAAGTAGCTTAGTAGTAGCTAGTAGGGTACTCCCTTTTTTCTCCTAACATTGTTTGTCCGAAAATCATTATCCATAACACGTTTGCAATAAACTTCAGTAACCATAATGTTCAAAAATTCTAAATTTTGTGTTATATAATTATCTTTATTCCTAAAACTATTCTGTCATAATTTCGATTACTATAATAATTGAATCTACTAATTTTACATGAAATAAAGTCAAATGTCCTAAGTATTGTATTATATACTGTGTATTATTCCGAATGTTCATTTACTTATTTATTATTGTTAGTCCTAAAACAATAGCTAAAAATTAGGTTTTTAGTGACAGAAACGAATTGCCGTAAATCCGACTCCACGCAGTCTTGTCTGCCCTACCTCTAGAGTGTAATTCAAAATCGCGTAGGCGCGGAGGGGCGAGGCGGCCCGCGGGCTGAGGAGCAGGAGGCTGGCAGCGAGCCACCGCGGCTGAGGCTGGCCGGCTTGGCCGGCCAGCAAGCCGAAGCTGCGGTGGTGAGCGAAAGCCGTCTGCGACGATTAGCACGCGTGGGATCGCCAGAGACACGCAGCGTCGGAGCTGTGACAGAAGCCTTGCATGCTGATTGCTTGCCTGCATGCATGGTGCATGCTGCTTGCTAGCATAAATGGTGCATGCTGCTTGCTTTCATGCTTGCTTGCATGCATGGTGCATGCTGCTTGCTTGCATGCATGGTGCATGCTGCTTTCTTGCATGCATAGTGCATGCTGCTTGCTTGCATCATGGTGCGTGCTGCTTGCCAGTATGCATGGTGCATGCTGCTAGCGTGTATGCATGGTGCATGCTGATTGCTTGCATGCATGATGTTTGCATGCATGCATGGTATAATTATGCTGCTTGCCTGCATGCATTGTACTTGCTGCTTGCGTGCATGCATGGTGTATGCTGATTGCTTGCATGGATGATGTTCGCATGCAAGCATACTGATTGCTTGCCTGCATACACCTGCATGCATGGTAGCATGCATGGCGCATGCTGAATGCTTGCATGCATAATGTTTGTATGATGTTTGCATTCAGGCATGGTGCATGCTGATTGCCTGCATGCATAATGCTTGCTGCTAGCTAACACTACGCTTTTATTATTATTAGGACAAATAAACATCATATAATTTGATTGTAGGACTGACAACTTTTATAGAAAACGGTTTTATGTGTTTCGTTTATTATTGATTGTAATATTTATGACAAATAAATTTAGGGCATATTATATTTAGGGCTTTCAATTTTATTGCATGTAATATTATGTGACATTAAGTTCAGGCAAGTTATCATTCGGACAAATGATGATTAGGACAAAAAAAAATATTACACGTTAGATTATGGATAAAAAGTTAGGGAACAAAATAGAGAACCAGCTAGTAGGCTAACAAGGCCGAAAAACCATAGAAAGAAAGATGCTTCACAGCGCTTTAAAATCAGCCTACCGGAATAGTGTTGTATGTAATAGCATGCTCTCAGCTTAGAAGTCAGGAAGTGACGTAGCGCTCGGAGTAAAAACCGCTTCTAAGGCAGCATTACCGCAATGACAGCGATTAGCAGAGGTCACGGTTACTAACACGATACCCGTGAAGTACTATTATCTATTCTGTGCTTTGCTCATGAACAGACTTGTCATGTTACTCCAAGGGACTGAGTCTTAGGTTTGGCGAATTTATAAACTTCTATTTTTTTTTGTTTTTTTTTTGCATCTCAAATACAACAGCTTTTGCTATGAAAAATTTGTTCATGTTTGAAATTACGAATACGTTGATATCGCTTATTTATTCAATTATTAATCCCGTGGTGCACTCAAGCACAAAAAGAGGCTAGTAGAACAACACAAGACTTACTGTGATAAGGTGTTGTGTGCTTATAAATACTATGGTGAAGTCAGAAATTTAATAAAATAATTTAAAAAAAATTAAAAACATTTCGATACAAAATTAATTTCCTTAGGAACTATTTTTTTTTTCAAAATTAACTGACTTCGTCAAACAAGTAGTATTTATACACATCACACCGTTTTCGCCTTTATACTATTGAAGGCGCCCTAATATAATAACCTAACGCCCTGCATTTTTTATTAGCATCGCGTAGGCTTATTTAGTACTTCATTATGTCAGCCTCTTTAAACACTAAGGATTACGCTCCATATCTCTTTCATCGGGGCATCTATTCTCATACTCGATCGATGAGAGTGTATTCGGTCATTCCCCTTCGTTAAGTCACGTGACATATCGATTTGGTAAGAAACCATTATTAGTGTAAATCGTTTCTAGACGAATGACCACCTAATAGGTTAGTGGCGAGGTAATTCGCTTTGAAAGCAAATGGTCCCGGGTTCGATTCCCGGTTTGGGTCAATTCAGAATATAAACTGTTCTTAATTGGCTCAGGTCTGGGTGTACTGGGAAACACCACTGGCAGAAAAAAATCGTTGTCTGGTTCCTCGCAATAAAAGGATGCTAATTTGTCGCTAGGGATCATGACAATCGGTGTGTAGTTTGACACATATTTATTTATGCAACACATACTTATCTCTTTTTACGAATTGATTTGCCTGACGTTTCAGCCTAATTGCATGCAGCCGTGGTCACGGGATGAATATTCGTGTACACTACTTAATGTTAGTTTAAAAATGCAACAAGAAAGTTAAGGGACTCGTTCAGAATGTTAATTCATTTATTTCTAAAGTTTTTAGATGTCTTCACTTCGTGTAAGGCGAAAACAACGTGATTTACGTCTCTTGCACAATATGTTGCACATTGTCCACGGTTGTCGTCGACAGTCCATATATGGTTGGAAGTATCAAATTAAGTGTCCCATATCGCTACCCGAGAAGTGGAATCGGAAGGATTTTTGCTCGCCCTTTATACCGGGCTAACCTCGGCCTGAATTCACCAATGGTGCGCCTATGCTCGAATTGCAGCGAGGTCAGTGGTAGGATAGACATTTTCTCCAGCTCTTTGAGAGATTTTGCGAAAAAGCTTGATGGGGTATTGAAATGAATCAAAATGAATATTTTTTTTTAGTTTTGTATTTTTCTGCTCGATAGTATTAGTATTGTACTCTATGTTTGTTAGTAGGTAGTATTAAGAATGTTGTGTACGCCTATAAATTAGCACATACATTTATCAGAACCAATCTGCTGTTATTGTTTACTGTATTTTTTAATGTATGTGCTGTTGGTGTACCTTAATAAATAAAATAAAATAAAATATTTGCAAAGCGTATGTTTAGTAAAAAATACTAATAATAATTTAGCAATCAAATTGAGTGATCAAAGATTTTCGTTAGAAATGCAGCAAGAAAGTCATAAACTCACTTTATATGCTATGTTAATGAGATCCGACAGTTAAAATCACTCGTGCAAAACCAGGAAATATTACCTAACGGTTGAGTATAACTTATAACGCTTGTATACTACAAGAATAATTTACCTTATACAGGGTGTCCCTGGAAGTATGGATCAAACTAAACAGGCACATGCCAGGAAGGGATCATTCCCAAACTTTTTGACTCTATTTATGTAGATTCCATTTTTAAAAGGATAAAAAAATGATTTTTTAAATAATAAAGCATCCTGCCCAAAGTCAAACAAATAAAAATCCAAAGAAAAAATAACATAAAGAGAACAGTTTTAAAGTTTTAACTTTTTTGAGTGTTGTAGGAAGTTTTGCTTTTTGTATTTTTATTTGTTTGAGCTGTACTATTATGATATTTTAACCGTTAAATCTATGTTCATAGAGCCAAAAAGTTCGGGAATGACCCCCGCCATGCACCTGTTTGATTTGATCCATACTTCCAGGAACATCCTGTATAAGCTAAGTAATTGCTCATCGAAATAAGGAAAAAATTGATTGTATTTAATACATTCGCATTTATTGCGCATCCATTTTTATACTAACACGGTCATGGTCAATAGATTTCAGACATAGCAACTTCCATCCAAGCATCTTGGACTAACTTTTTTATTTAATTTCACACAAAATCTACAGGTCTTCTAAACAAAGCTAAAAGGTCTTTAAACGAAGCAATAATACCTAATTAAATGAAGACAAACGGCCAATAACATATTTCTATTATGTATTTTTCAATGGTTATGTTTTGTTTGCTATTTATTTTTTATAATTTGTGTCAAATAAATATTCTAATATTCTAACTAAACATCACCGATTCTAAATTAGGAATAGAGGCAATATTTTTTTAAGTGCGCGTACTATTTTGTGTACCTTGTCGTAAATATCGTGGACACTGTCTCCGAGACTACAAAAAGTACATTTTAAAACGACATTACATCCACAAACCAGAATACACGCGGATATAATACCTAATCGAAGGACAACCTTATAAGGAAAGAGGTTTTCATTGTGCACGTAACCATTGTTTTTCTTAGAAACACAATTTATCGGAAAACCAAGAATCCTACTTGATTTGAAAGTTTGATCTCTACCTTACGTATTGTTATTTGTTCAATAGTCAACACACTTTAATAACTTATGATTTGGTTGTGTTGAAAGTCTGACGAAAATTTCTAAATACAGAAAAAAAACAATTATAGTTAACAAGTAGGTAGTACTAGTTTTTAAAGTCGGTTAGGTTAATATGTGCAATGAAGCAAGTTTCGAACCAAAGAGGAAACTTAGGCCGCACTTTGGGACGTTTTCGTACTAAGCGGGAAACGTGCGAATAGAAACATGGAATCGCACACGCAAACGTGAATTTGGTGTTATTTTCGACCATAAATACCATATGACTCGTTAAGGTATGATTATTATTCAGTATTCTAACATCGTTACTACAGTCACAGAATAAATAATACTACAGTCGCGAATTACATTTAATCAGTAAACAATGTAAACTAGTGTATCTTTTAGTAAAAAACGTATGAAATTTTGAATTTCGCAGGCTGTCTTAAACTATAAATGACAAAAAAACGACATTGCAATGATTGCGGAAGCAATTTATGACATAACGATAATACTGACACAAGGCGTATTGAAGGATGTCCCTTTCTGACTAAACTGAGTTTACTTATAAACAATCTCTAGCCATTCCAGGGTTTGTGCTAGCTGTTCCCGCGGCTTCACCCGGAGTGGACTTTTGTCGTTGTGTTTTGTATTTTACTCTCTTAGGAGGTAAATTAAAAAGAGTAGCCCATAGATGTCATTCTCTAACCGCTTAACTACCACTATATGTATATACAAAAATCATGGCAATCCCTTGCTGTGAAAAACAAAAACTATACCACGGGAAACCGAACATTTTTCTGGGATAAAAAGTAACTTATCTACCATTCCAGACTATTATCGAACTCTGTGCCAAATTTCATCCAGATCCGTTCAGCCATTCTGCCGTGATTGAGTAACAAACATCATCCATCCAAACATTTATGATATTAATAAAAGTAACTTAAGATAGTAATTAAAGGCTACTTATTTCACCACTGCAACTGTCAAATTAATGATGCTGATGGTGAAGAAGGCTTCAAGTATTCGAAGTAGAAAATAGGTAGGTTATTGCTTTAGAAAATAAATCATGAAGTCGCTTACATATGTAGCCATTGTGAAGAGTTTTCAGTTTTCACTATCCAACTCCTGGGGCCATGTTCAGATCATCTCAATGATTTTTTCCGAGTCACACGTAAGCAATACAGGGTTACATTGCAAAGGGATGCATTTTGAGGAGTGGCTCAAAATCAGTAACTTAATCGTACTATGCAAAGAGCAAGTTTTTTTTCCACATTTAATTATTTCTTTCCGCTGTTAAAAATCGTACGCGTGAATAATTTAACTTATTCATGAAACAATTGCACCGTATGTGGACTGCGTAAGGTCCTTGTTGGCTCGCCGTACCTACGCCTCTGATGAATGACCGCGCGGCTTTTGTAGTCTCTCTATTGACTTTATTTTCGGAAAATGTTAAGTATTTTTTTTCGTAACATACGATTATTAAAAATAATAACGAATAAGACGCTTCGTTATATTGTTCTCTAGATCTTATTTTTTAAATTTGGTTGCAATGTAACCCTGTATACATTCACATATTAATATTGGTAAATAAAAGTCGGGTCACGCGTAATGTATAGGGTTTTGTCGTTGCCTGTCACAATATATTGTGGTATTTAGCAACACCAAACATTTAAGCGTAACACACACAAAGAGCGTGCGCGGGACGGCAACGTCACGGTCACGACGGGAGTACGGCGGGTCTATTAACATTGGTTTAAATGGGTGCCCACACACAGTCGGAGTGCGCGGCGAGCCGTCCCGCTCACGCCCGCTGCCTGAAGGCGCCCCTTTAAACGTATGTTAATAGACCGGCCGTTCTACCGACCCGTCCCGTCGCCGTCCCGCGCACGCTCTCTGTGTGTTTTACGCTTTAGAATTTTAGATAGTAGACTAAAAAATATAAAAAAATTAACTTTAAAGTCCTGGCGAACTTCGTACCGCCCCTTCATAAATTTTTTTTCTTGAATTTTTCCAATTTTTTCGTGTTTTTAATAGTTATTCTGCTATTCCGGGCGGAAACAAATTCAACAAATCAAAGTTCATAAAAATCGGTCCGCCGTTCTTGACTTATAAATGGTGTAACTACCCCGACTTTGTTTTATACATATATAGATATAGATAGTGTACATTCGTCAGATAATATCAAGCAGTAGGGCGTTTGCATGCACTCAAGCGCAGACAAAGTAATACTGATGGTACGTATCCATTTGATTGACAAATGGCCCGGAAAAACGTCCTACCTTAATAGGATCGGGACTAATTAATGATCCATGGCAAAGTTGGTATTTATTTAGCATAAAATACAAAGCACAGATTTTATAAAATAACTTGATAGGTTAAACTTTAAATCAGTACCGAATACATTTTAATGTACTCATTAAAAAAAAAGATAATTTTGCACGATCTTGTAGTTAAGTACATTACATAGTTCGAAAATCGAATCTCGGGAGATTTTTCTCGCTTATTCTGCGATTTTTGCGATATTTCTTTAGATTTAGAATTAAGATTTTCTGTTTTCTTCTTGCCAAGTTTTATGATTCTTGGTCAACGAGAACATCCTATACTTAGGTTTTGATTCCGTATTATTATTATTCCGCTATCTTTTGATTGCATTGACTTAAGTTTGATTTTTTCAAAACTCCAAAGGATTGCAGACCTAAGTACCTATTTGATATTAATGTTAACTCGATACCTCCTAGCGTTTCTGATGAAAAGGGTGAAAGAGTTCCAAGAATTTCTTTTATGAACTTAACAGTCGCTTTTTAGGACACCAAAAAGCGACTGATATGTTTATTTAAGAATGTTGGTGCGCTTATTAAATCTAATTTATCGATCTAGGAGTGACAATCTGGTATTGTAAGAATCTTTATACTAGCTATCCTTAGTGACACAGTGTCGTCAACAAATGCGCACGCGTTGAATTCATATTATGTTTGTCATCTGTTAGTTTTCTTATTAAAATGACTATGTCGGATACTTCATGCTCTGCCAAAAATTAAGTACATTATCTGCATTACCTCAAGGTTGAGTGGTAGATAATGCTGTAAGCTAGCATTACGGCTTACGCCAGGTAATTTTATTGTACTCAGTCACCTTGTGTACTTATTTTGCGACATGACGTATCGAGCGAGTTGAGCCGCGCATTAGCGGACCGTTCGCCAGATCTGTTCAAAACCTTGTACAGATAACCGCTCGTTAACCTACCACAAAACGTCAAATTTTCTCAATTGATAATGATCTCTACGCGTCGAACTTAAAGTTGAAAATCGGACCTTTGACTTTTTAGGTAGGTTGACCTGCATGCCGTTGACTGTACATAATTTATAAGGAGTATACTTTTCGATGAGTAATTTTGTTAACTACTGTGTGTGGTGGCACTGTGGCATACAGGGCATAAGGAGGAGGTGGCTCTACTGCTCAAAAAGAAAAACTTTTTCTAAGAGGCCAATGTCGAAATTGCAAAAATAATTTTTAACTTCTCAATGTACAGACAACAGTACGTTAACTTACCACAAAACGGCAAATCTTGTCAATTGATATTGATCTCTACTTGTCGCACTTAAAGTTTAAAATCGGTTGAATGACCTTTAACTGTTTGGGTAGGTTGACCTGCGTTGTCTGTACATACAAAAGCAGTTAGTATTTTGTTAATGTGGCATAGCGGAACCGTGGCATACGTGGCATAAACCCTTTTTAGGGGGTGGCTTGTATTGTCGGCGATCCCCCGACTAGATGTTGCGGTCTTCGTTACAAATCATTCGAATCGAAATCACGTGTTGAATTAAAGTAATTGTCATGTGAAACAGCGCGTCCACGTCCTATGCTGATTCGTGTCCAACATCGATAATGGCTAACTCGATTCACAATTCGCCGGACTGAGTACGGGTCAAGAGGTCAAGTTCACGATAACTCGGCGACCGAGACAGTTATTATTAATTTAGGAAACCTTCATGATCGATTTAAACCTCTTCTTGATCGGAACGCACAACGCTGCGGTGGGCGTTGGATGAAAACGGTCAAGATAATGGTCTGTTTTTCTGTCGAAGTACCTACAGTCAATTCAACATGAACCTACTTAAGTTAGTAAGTATAAAATCAAATTGTGTAAATAATAAACTCATGTTAAAACACAGTTGAATGACGTAGTAATTTTTGTCTTGTGGACATTTTTGTCTTAGGTGTTCGACACCGCACCTACTATTATCTATTCTGCAGTTTCGGAACCAAACTACAGCCAGATCTTGAGTATGAATAAATAACTTGTATTAAGTAGTGTGCTCTTGTAGTTAAGTGGGTCAACTTAAGGCTTCTTACCATGAGCTTTTAGAGCTAATATTTAATTGCCCTGCTTTTTTCATACTGAGGACAAAGCAGGTCATTCGTAGTAAGGTAGTGGTTGGTCTTTTGTTCGGAATCGGATTCGGATCCGATACGTCAGTATGAAAATAAAGGGGAGTTAAAAAGGAGGCTTGCACTAAGAGCTCATGGTAATAGAGCACAAGACAACAAGCAATACAAGTTATTTATCCATGCTCAAGATTTGGCTATATATATTTGTATTGCACGAAGATTTGGCTATATATATTTGTATTGCACCTAGATTTGGCTATATATATTTGTATTGCACGAAGATTTGGCTATATATATTTATATTGCACCAAGATTTGGCTATATACAGACTGTAACGAAAAGGTGAAATAAAACTTTAAGGGGTTATTCTACGGCTAAAGTACATTAACTTTTTCTATGGGACCAACATCGAATTCGCAAAAAAAAACACTTTCCCATACTAAAACGCGACCAGCTGGCATCAGTTTGTATGGAAACGTAATTTTTTTTTTTAAATTTCGATGTTGGTCCCATAGAAAAAGTTGATGTAATTTAGCCGTAGAATAACCCCTTAAAGTTTTATTTCACCTTTTCGTTACACTCTGTATATTTGTATTGCACCATGAGTATTCGAAGTATCCATTCATTTATTTGGCAGAAAGTGGACTGCATGTAAGTGTAAGTACAGACAACGGCAGGGCAACCTACCCAAAAAGTAAAAAAGTCATTGAATTGATTTTAGACTTTAAGTCGGACATGTAGAGATCAATTTCATTTGAGAAAATTTGACATTTGGTGGTAGGTTGACCTTCCACAAAACGTCAAATTTCTTTGGGTCTTTAGAATTTCTCTAAAGGTAGGTAGATAAGTACTTTCAAAATTATCGACCTAAATTTATTTTTAGAACCAGAAAGAGGTTAATGTCAATGCTCGTCATGCACAATTACTTAATAATATCGGATGCCTCTATTATTAGTGGGATGCCACGAGATGTGGGACATTACCCTTGGGGGCCGAGGTCTTGGGCAAACCTGACATACATTCTTAAGTGCCGATTAGTGGGTTTAATAATATGACAGAACCTATAGACATGATAAAGTTGTCTAACGAAATAAGTCTGTTTATGTGTAAGCGTAGTAGGTCCTTCTCAGAAAACTATTTGTTGATACTTTGTACTTAGGTGTAAATCAGAAATCAAACTTTGGATTGATGTCGCTATCTCTGAAGTCCCGGGTTCGATTTCCGGTCTGTCAATGTAGAAAAAATTACGTTTCGATATTGTCTCGGGTCTGGGTGTTGCGGCACTGTCATTGTTTCTGATTTCTGTAATACAAGTACTTAAGCTACTTTTCATAGGATCTTTTCTAGGTTCCAGACAGACAGAGAATATGCTAATGTCTCCAGACCGAATCAATGTTGAAAACATTTCTTGAATTGACCTAAACCGGAAGTTAAACCTGCACCCTTTGCGTTTAATGCTAATCACCGTAAGTACTTACTACGCCAATTAGGTTGTCTCAAAACCGTATTGGTATCTAATTAAGAAATATGGTGTCGCGCAGTAAAATTACCCACAAGTACCCAAATAAAACAATAATTTATTAAATGACTACATTTCCACAAATCTCATGCAAATTTCACAAAGGCCTTGTCAGCGACGCAGTGGTCAATGGCTTCTATGAGGTCCACCGTTTCCTGGTGGCAATTTTCGGCCGTGTATGGTTTCCTCTCTAAACGCTTCTGGCACTCCCGGAGTTCGAGGAAGGCTTTTCTTGTAGGGCAGTCCTCTAGAAAATAGAACATCACTGTTGCCGCAACTGAGTTCCCAAACGGTACATATCCAGGGTAGAAAGGGTACATTTTAGGGTAAAAAAATTACTGCATTTGTTTTTACTAAAATCATTCGCTAGCTTCTCTCGCTTTCTTGCTATGTATGCGAAAGAGCGAGAGAATGCCTTGAAGTGCTATTTTTCGGATTCTTGGCCTGAGAAAACGCTTGACATGCAGCGTTTATATCGTTTTACGTTTGCCGTGTGGGGACGGCCGTAAAGAATACACTTCCCCACCGCCAGCAGGAGCCGTGTTGTAAGAGGCAACTAATTCCTGTAGCACGTCACGGGCAGCAGCGTCTGCGTGCGAAATCTTATAAAAAACTGCGCTCGCCAACCCGCCTCCCAAGCGTGGCAATCCCCCCAATGAAAGTCATTGAGCAATCCCCCCAATGAAAGTCATTGGGGGAGGCCTATGTTCAGCAGTGGACGTCCTATGGCTGAAATGGGGATGATGATGACACATGAGGCTAAAAAGGTACGTCAAAAATTATGTGTAAAATGTACGCTAACGGCAACGCTGGTGCCAATTGTCATAATCTCAGAGTCAGATTTAACATCCTGTGTTACGAGGCACCAGTTAGTATTTTGCCGGGGGCGTCTTCCAGCACGTGTTTTCTGAATTGACCCCAGTGGGATTCAAATCCGGGAAACTGCGTTAAAGCGAATCACCGCGCTACTATGCCAATATTGTTCTGATTACTGAATGACTTAAGGTCAGTCTAAAGCAGAAATTTGATTGAGTCAAGACATCTTCCGAAATCCAGAGGTACCTTTTATGCTGCTATGTGCTGGGATTTGAACTCACAAGTCAGAACCCTTTATAATCTTATGATGGACTGACCTACTCATTACCAAGAGCAAAGAAAATAAATAGGGATTTTTGCCATAGTATCTACTGATTAGTCTTCATCATAGATATGACCTCGGTAGGAAGTATTTGTTAGGTATGACCTCGGTACGGTAGGTAGTATAATTTCTAAATAGGTCTTATTAAACCAGACAGAAAAGTAAGTAATCGATAGCTGCGGTCCCATTTGCCGTAGAACCGATAACCGATGGGGTTGATAGAGGTTTTTCTTGAGTGGACTCCGAACCGCGACTACGCAAACGCAGCTTGACAAGGTGGAGCGATGATATACGCAAAGATGCTGGCAGCGGATAGAAAAAAAAAACAGAACAGTGGCGTGCATTGGAGGAGAGGCCTATGTCCAGTGGACTGATGTGGTATGATGATAAGGGGGCGTCCATAAATTACGTGTGGTGTTTAAGGGGGGGAGGGGGTCGAGTCAAATCTCATCTAATCTTACGTTGGGGAGAGGGGGGGTCTCGGCAAATATCACGCATTTTTTTTTCTGATTGAAACAAAAAAAATGTATGCTATTTTGGTCCATTTAATCCAGATTGTACATGCTTAAGATTTAATCTTTATCCCGTTATTTGGCAAAAAATTTGCGTGCCATTAAGGTAGTCATGGTGGAGGTGTCAAATAACACCTTGTTTATTACTCAGGTTGATGGACATTTGACAATTCCGGATTTTAAAGAGCATGACGGAAAGTCATTTGCTCCATTTCTAATACGCCACTGCCTACCGATTCAACCGCTGAATGCCTTTATCAGCACTCCTTATGATCTCTATTGCCCAAGTGTACGTGATGATTTAGAGAAAAGATGCTGCAGTACATGCGGTATTTACTTTGCATCTAGCACAAGAGCTGCAGAGCACAGGCGAGCAGCCCACATTGCACCAGCTAAGCTAGCGCGTATGTTCCGCAAAGTGCGACCCTCCCGGATTGTCACAAGACGAGCTAATGAGTTACTGTGCGCAAGCGCCAACGGCTTAGAGTGGCTAGATCAGAACAAAGTTGAAGGAGCAGATAATTTTACTGAAAGTCATATGGACATGTTGGTTCCAATAGTCTCTCTTGAGACTGTACATGATTCTCCATGGACTGAATTAGAGTAGATATTCTTTTTTTAATCACCGTAGTTACGATTTAAGTATTCTATTGTTAAATATTTATTATACTTATAATTAAACTCTCAGCAATTTTGATTACTAGTCTTAACTAGTCCTAAATAAAAGCACGAAGCAATTTTTTTTTTCTTTTTACAATAACAATCCAACGCGTTTACGTAAGAAACCCACATTTTGAAAAATCTCACGTGAGATTGGGGGATGGGGGAGGGGGTTGAACAAAATCTCACGACATCTCACCAGGGGGGGGAGGGAGGGACAGAAAATTTAAAAAAACACCTCACGTAATTTATGGACGCCCCATAATGAGTCTTATCACAAAAAAAACCTACTTTCCATGCATATTCCCCGCTGAGACGTGAGCTGGTCATTCGCTTTCTGCAACAAGAACAGTTAAGTAACTATTACTTTTATTACGAGTAGCACAGACAATGATGGTCCTAGAGTAATTTTATCGTGAAGCGAGAAGCGAGAGATCGTGCATTTGCATTACTTACCAACTAAAATAATTAAGTCTCTATCTTTTTAATCGATTGAAAAACCAAGCTTATTGGAGTTGCACTACGTTACGTTACTCGTAGGCTTGTGTACCTCTCGTCATGCAAATAATGTCAAGGGAATCGGATTTGATATTTGCAATACATATTGTGAGTTTTAGGTTGAAGAGTACTAGCACGGCTTCACCGCCACTTTTTTTTTCTAGCGGTAGAATCTAACAGTTTTTAATAAGTTAGTTAGTCGCTTCTTCTTCGTAATTACGTACGTCGCGTTGTAGCTGACGTCATAAGTTCTTTGGCGCGTATTGCACGATTGTAATCAAATCTGCAGCGCATCGCATATAATCAGTTCGAGTCGGTATCAATTACAACGATTAGTTTGCGAGTCACCATTTGTGAGGAATTCATTAACTGTCTGGAAATTGAGGATATTTGGTTTGGGGCATCATTATACTTTCTTACGTGTCGATGACAATTTATTTTCATATTAACGACAAAAGCCAAATTGGTAAGTACCTGAAGTACCAGGATACTGACAAAACTTTTTAAATCTTTTGTTTTTTATCATTGCCCATTTTCGTTGTCAGTAATAGTATGTTGTCCTCTTCCAAACTTCGCGGTCAGTAACTCCTTGGCAGTCATATTCATTCCATTTTACTACAATCCGTCCATTTCTTCTTTGGTCATCCTCTACCTCTTCAGTTCTAATCCTATCACTTTCATCGTTGCGTGCTTTTCAACTCTCCTCACACGTTCTATCTTTTTCATGTCAGTAAATATATCTTGAAGAGTCGTTTTATGTAGTCTTTTAGTTGAGTGCCTAGTATTAGCTAATTTTGAGACCTGAATGTCTAATACGAATAAATTCCAATCTGTTCGGTTTATTCCGAACGATGAACTTGAAATGTTTTTAGTTTAGCTTCTGAGTTAGTATGTTTCACTTGTTCTATGTTAGTAGGTTGTCCAGGACTTTTTTTTAGTTCCAGAAATAGTTCATTGAAAAAATAGTTAGGTCCATGAAGGAGAAGTCCCTCTAAATACCTACATTACAATCATGAAGTCCATGTTCAATATATGCTTGGTTGACATCGTGACATGTCATTGAGAACCAATTTATTGCCCTGCCTGAGCCAGTGACCCGGCAATTTATTTGTACACGCATTTAGTCGTGGGACTTTGTTAGGTAGGTACTACTTTTGACCTGATAAATTACATTTACCAATGTTGAAGTAGCAATGAACAATATTTATTTAGTAAAATATTTTGAGACATTTTAGTCAACATTCATTTTAGCCATAGGACGACGAATGACTTCCTGATTCGCCGGTTAGAAGCGGCTTGCATCCAGCGGCCTTTCAGGAAGCCACCCAAAAGGTAGACACTAGGACAGACAACCTGTCGTCTGTCCACCTTGTAAGTGGACGTCTTACGCTACGTAGGAGCCTGCCTACCACCTGCCAGAGGGCCTAGTGTAAATTTTACTCGATAGCTTTTGATGAGAACGTAAACGCAGATTGGTATGTGAAAATGAGGGTTCGTCGGTGTTGCCTGGCGACGCTACCCCGAAGTCAAAACAAATTCTCGTTTACTTTTGGATGGCTTTATATCTACGTACGTCAAAAAAACACACAAGAGGCCTCTTCCATCTTTATGTGAGGCCCTCAGATAGACAGACGATCTGTCAAAGAGGATTTAAAGTCATGCTTTTGGATGCAGGTTGTTAAAGATGGTTCAGTGGCTGCCCCCCTAGCATGACAACTAAAAACACGATATGATATGATACGATATAGCGATATATCGACACCAACTGTAAAAATATAATAGATATAGCCGCCATTTTGAATTTTTATCGAAACAGCGATCATAATATGTGACGTCACCGGCACGGCGATTCAAATTGGCGGCTATATCTATCATATTTTTACAGTTGGTGTCGATATATCGCTATATCATATCATATCATATCGAGTTTTAGTGCTCATATGCTAGATAGGCAGGAGTAGGAACAGAGATACAGTTTTTATAGAAACATAAGTACCTACTACTAGCAAATTTTAATTTACTGATGACATAATTTTATGGACATGTAACAAAAAAAAATTGGCTCTATAAGTACATTACTATCAAGGTTTCGAGATAGAGCGTTGTTTAAGTGAATTTTTTTCCGGTTTTGATGGTGTTAAACGACACCTTGTACATTGACTCTGTAGGGTAAAAGATGATGATAAAAAACAAGAAAATGTACTTGGTACCTACCCACCAGTGTACCACCATATGCAATAAAAGGCAATAGTTTTACATGTTCGGTCGGTTGCTACTAACTGCTAAAGTGTTAAAAAAGAAAACATCGAATTCCTGTTAACTTAGGTTCTTTAAATTATGCTATAAACACTTTCTTTTTAATTACCAAATATTGTAAACATTATGGACATTTGATTTAAATGAAATTATTCATAAAGTCAAAGAAAGACACAAAAATAATACTTACCCTACTTATATTAATTAATCATTTATTTATCACAAAAACCTTTTTATTCTAAATCTTTCATTTTACAGGAGAGACGAGTTCAGGATAAAACGGAAATTAAATGTAGTATATTATTATTATGTAGCTTGTTTTTGCCGCGTGAAAAACAAACCAGGCTACAGAAATTGCGGGTTCCTATAATTTACATCCTCAATCCCCTGGGTGTCATTTTCTGTACCACTTTGTCCTATCTTTGCAATTCCGAGCTTGCCACTCTGGAACGTGTACAGTCACTCAAATATTTATTTTAAAACAAGGTAAGCACTGAGGTTATAAATCAAAACACAAAGTGTATACCTACATATTTTTTACGCTGACTGTACACAAAAGGATTATTTTGAGTAAATGAGAAAACCTGGACATGATTAACGATGTCTGTCTGTTCGTCGTCACAGTTTGTACAGAACCCTCATAGCAGGGATTTCCTTTTGTGACCCATACTTTGAGAAAGTTCCCTGACCCTTCTGACCTTTTTCAGGCAGTAAGTATACTGTCTACTGTACCATATTATAACAGTTTGTGTTGTCTAGCGCAAAATTTACTAATTTAGGTATTGTACAACTCAGCCTGATTTCAGGCAATGATCATGAATTTCAATGCATATTTCGATATGTCATTCAATTATAAATAAAAGAATACATTGTTAAGTTTGGGGGAAAAGAAGGTATATTAGGTTTTTTTTTTCCAAAGAAAAAGCCTTTTGTGGCTGTTTTGTAAGTGTTGATAAACCACCTTATTAAATATGGCGAGGATTTATAAATCTACACATTGTATTTGAAACTTTCGCGTTGCATTAATTAATACACACTAAAACGTGAGGTAGAACGTAAATAAAAGGTAAAATATGTAAATATGTACAGACAACGGCAGGTCAACTAACCAAAAAAGTTAAATGTCATTCAACAGATTTTCAACTTTAAGTCCGACAAGTAAAGATCAAAATCAATTGTTTGATGCTGTTTTCTGTACCTATTCATAATTGCGTTAATTCCCTTTTGTAGTGTGTACAAAACACACATTTACATGTTATGGACTCGTCAAAACGGATCAAATGAGCATAGACACGAAGGTTTTACTAAAAGAGTTCCATTATTCTCCTCCTGGCTCCATCAGTGTTGTTGGATGCTGTCAAATCATTGTATTATCATCCGAATAATACTTACAAATTTTTTAATCGATACATCAGTCAGAAGTATGTTAAAAACTATTTTCAAGGTTTACTAGTAAAACTAATAAAAGTGTGTTTTAATAGGTGATATTATGGTTGGTGAACAAACATATAAAATAATATATACAAAGTGAAATTTTAGTGGTTGTTTTCCCGCCAGAAGGTCATACTCATAAAAACAAACAACTTCTATTAAGGAACCAACTCTGAAATCGCGAAAAAAAAAATTCTGTTTCGTACATTAAAGTCGAGTAATTATTGAAATTTTGTATGAAAAAGTCTTATTTTTTTCTAGATTTCAGAGTTCACCTCCCCGCGGGAAAACAACCACAAAAATTCACCAATCTTTGTTCACCAAAAATTGATTCATATTTTCAAAGCTGACTGTACAGGTAAGTATTTCTTTTTCTAGGTATCCTTCGGTTTAAGTCGCTAATAGAAAACACTAGTACATACAAGGAAAATATTGATATGTACGGACGGCAAGAACTTGCTAATTGCCATATCACATCTAGTTCACATAATTATAATTCATTATCTCTTCGTCTACAAAAATATTTGCAGACACCAAGTTTGCACAGAGATATATTTTTTACAGATTAAATTATTTATCGTTGGTTAAGTGGTTTGATCTACTTTAGATGTTTAATTAAAAACGAGATAGTATAATAGGGATTAAGATGAACGGTCTGAAACAATGTCTAGTCTAGAGCTTTGTCTAGAGGTTACTTATTATTTTGTACCTAAGTAGGTAGGTACTTACTTGTTGATAAAATGTATGTTAGCTGTACTAAATTTTCATTATTTTCATTGCTTATATGTAATAGGTGTCGCAAAGGAGGGTAAATACTAGGTATATCTAAGTTTTTAACTTTTATGCGATATCCTAGAAGTAACTTAATTGGAAAAGGATTAAAATGTTTTCGATAATGATTATTTATGTATTGGGCCGATTTCTTTTTTTTTACTTAAAATTAACGCAACCGAAAATGAAACGCGTATGCATGCAACTTCGTAAGGACAGGGCGGACCGCATGTTAAACTGTTGCCACTAACGTGGCCCTAAAGTGATCCTCCTTAGACCGAAGTGACGTAGTCGGCTGTCGGAGCGGAGTGGTCGAGAGCGAAGGTACGTTAAAATTAAGAAAATGATAAGATTCGTCGTGTTTACTACGACAAAAGCACAACCAATAAAAAGTACGATATTTAATATGTCAGGTAAGTCGAAAATATGTTAAATAAGAAACATATTTACATTGTTTTAGAAATTTTGTTTCCATAATCTCAACGTTTGACATAATAGAAAGCAACGCATGGTTAGTGTGTCATGTATGGTAAACGTGTAGAGTGATTTGTTCTGTAAGCCGTATCTTTACTATTTTTAAATCAATGCGCGTATGCATTTCGGGGTGACGCTACCCGGCGGCACATTGTAAAAGACTTATTTCTCAAATATTCTCAATCTATGGTTACCATTCAAACTCGGAATAAGCACTCTGGCCCAATGCCCTCAACAAATAAAATTTTTTTTCGCAGCGTCGTGACATGGTGGCCTCAACATGATGTCAACCACAACCATGGTGGTGTCCCCGCTTGCCACGCAGTCCTCGCCGAAGAACAAGCGGCGTCTCTTCGCGGAGGCGCGCCAAAACAGCCTGCAGAAGCTGAGCATCATTTTCGACCACGGGAATAAGAATGGTAGGTTCCTCACCTATAAGCCATCATCATCAAACTTTTGAAGTTTACAGGTGGACAATTGGAAATAGGCCTCTCCCATATAACGCAACAAGGAGCGAGCCCCAGATCACGATTAAATTTTAATAATAATATTAGAACAACCCCCGAATCAGAACCTTTCAATAACAAAGTGGCAACCGGTAAATCACGTGATCATCATCATTTCAGCCACTGCTGAACATAGGCCTCCCCTATTGACTTCCAGATTGGCCGGTTAGAACCGGCCTGAATTCAGCGTCTCTCTGCAACCTTTACCAGCCTGCCTAGCATGAGCACTAAAAACATGATATGATATGATATGATATAGCGAAATATCGACACCAACTTTAAAAATATGATAGATTTAGCCGCCATTTTAATTTTTTATCGAAACAGCGATCTTAATATGTGACGGCGATTCAACATGGCGGCTATATCTATCATATTTTTACAGTTGGTGTCGATATTTCGCTATATCATATCATATCATATCGTGTTTTTAGTGCTCATGCTAGACAGGCAGGTCGTCCGACGTTAGTATCACGTGATACTAATGTTAAATCATAATTAGCGTCACGTGGTTTTCCGGTCGACAGTTTGTTATCGAACGAGACAGTATATAATCGTAAATCTGCGGTCCTGCAGTCCTGCTACGGCTTGCGTGTCGAACCAGTCAGGCTACATTTATACCTTTCTAGCTGTTCTGGCAAACTTCGTACCGCCTCTTTATAAGTACATTTTGTTCCCGTGAATTATCCGATGTTTTTAAGGGTAGTTCTGCTATTCAGAGCGAATACAAATCCAACAAACCAAATATCATAAAATTGGTCCAGCCGTTCTCGATTAATGTATTGGACCCGACTTTGTTTTTTTTATTTATTTAAGTAACTAACTACATACTATAATTTACTACATACTTACCTAGGGCACCAAGGCCGCCAAGCAAGCAAGCATCCTATAATGCGTTATACATTTTAACTAAAGGATGCTTGCTAAAACTTATAAATGAGTCTCTTCATCATGGGAGTGAGTGCAGGTAATCATTACCATTTTTTCTTAAAAATAGCGGTTAAAGGGAAACCAATTATAGTAACTGGTCACATCACATTTTACTAAATTATGATTATTCTTCTTCTTAGCATGTCGATGGCAAAAATAAGCTAAATATGGTGAGCCACGGGGTTCACCATAATTATGCTTATTTTTGCGGAGCTTGCTTTGCGAATATCATTATCTGTGGCATCTAAAAGCTCTTCCTGAACCTCAGAAAGTTCAGGAACCTTTTCCGGCGTGCGCACAACAAGTCAAAAACTTACCAGTTTTATTGCAATCAAATAAAATCTTTAGGAACGCATGTACATGACAAACAAACGAACATCCATTAAAATAATAATATAATTGTAATTGGATTGATTCATTGACTTATATATTAGATAAATCAATAGATCGATCATCTATGATATATTGATTACTGTTAAAAATAGACAAATTTACTCACCGAATCAAACATATCATGGCTCATTTTGATTTTTGATAAACTTGGTAAACTATAAATTAATATTCACGTGTTTTGCAACAAAAACAGTTGTAAAAGATGATAATTTTATCTGTGACAGTGACATTTTAAAAGGCCCGCCTGCTTCGTGGCTTCCGTCACTTTCCGTCGTCGGTTCGCTAAAAACTATTTTTATTGAAAAATTAAAAAGAAGAAAAATAAATTACAGACTAAGATAGTTTTAAATGCTTATAATTTGGAAATAAAGCATTTTTT
The DNA here is from genome assembly GCA_963576865.1 of Anania hortulata. Taxonomy (NCBI): domain Eukaryota; kingdom Metazoa; phylum Arthropoda; class Insecta; order Lepidoptera; family Crambidae; genus Anania; species Anania hortulata. The sequence goes on along the minus strand of OY756412.1, from coordinate 4,821,616 downwards.
TTCAATTTGTGAAACCTGATAAAGTTGTAAAAATATTAAAAAGATCTTGTTTTAAACACTTGTCGCTAAAGCAGTTTCACCTTACGTTTCTTACATGAATTTGATAGATGGCAGTACTAGTGTAACCGTGAAATGCGCGCTTTTGCGATACTGCTTTGCTTGGAAAACGTCACTTTTGACGTTTGGTACGTTTAGTGCTGCCAGCTACAAGTTTTTCTACTAGGGTAGTATTATTTATTGGTATTTTTATTGGTTGTTGTGTAATTTAAATTATGGTTGATGTTTGGACTTTGCATAAAATCAGACTGATGACGCTGAAATGTGGCATATGAAAGTGCAATAAGTGCAGGTTTGTTCGCAAGTAAGTTAATTCAAAATACTAGTACAAAAGCGATTCCTCCGACAAAAGTCTCCTAAACCGATTTCAAAAACATTTAAAATCGGACAAAAAAACCCTACAATGCTGCGCTTCCAGGTTAATTACGGCACACTAATTCCATGATTTTTAATCTTTTGACCCCTCACCTGTCTGTCCTCGTCACAGCTGGTCACATTTGTGAGTCCCGGAGTGGGGGTCTCTATAATGTGACGTCACACTAGGGATACCCCTCTGTGATTTTTTAGAAATTGTACAATTAAAATAGCAGTTCAGAAATTAGTTTTATTACCATTTAAATTGGTTTTTTTTTTAAAATAAATCAATATTAAATCGAACATTTTAAAAAACAACAAAACAGACGTTTCATGTTTTACTACATAAATATATTAGATAATGCGTCGTCACGGTTGACGCCACGATGGGTGGCCTCTTACCCATCACAACTTAATTTAGTTTTTGTTCAAAATTCACCCTTTTATAGGTATTACTACTGCTAGGTCTTTCCCAATCCCAAACTCTTCTATCGATCCCTATCCATCGCCAATGATTCCCAAAATCCCAACTTAGGTTAACGCAATCGTCGCACAATCTTTTTGTGGTTTTATAAGTTACGTTTGAAATGTATAACAAATGTACATTTCCCAGCATGTCAGGTACTTTCCAAACCTTATTATTAGTCTATTCTAAATAAATCTCTTTTAAATAAATAAAAAAATCGAATATAATATGAAGCAAAATATGAATGGTACGTTGAATAAAAATAGGTTTTGCTTGTGGAAATAAATAGATAATAATAAATATTCTGACATATTGTTTTGAAATAACAGTTTTAACACTTTTAACCTAGAAAATATGGTTATTTTCGATAGAATAACACAAAAAAGTTTGTAAGATTTTGAAAAGATAAAGAATACGTCCGTTCGCCTTTGTCCATAATATTTACAAATAACTCGTCCGTCAGTCCTAGTCAGTCGGTATAATGCCATTTTGTCACAATATTATGCTTTGAGTTGTTTTGTATTTGTTGGACCAAAAAACAAGGAAAATCTCTATATATTTAAAAAAAGGGTAGGTATTTTTTTTATATTATGAAATATATGATAATTAATTTCAAAGTGAAAGTGGGAGTAGTACAGTTGTAAATTGACGGTCATATGCTAAAAGCGTCCGTCATTTATAATAAATGCTTGGTCACATTGGACATTTATTGTCAAGATGGTCAAATTAAAAAAAAAGAAGAATTCCTCTAAAGTAAGTCTTTAATGTTAAGTATTTGACAATAAAAACATACAATAAAACGTGTAATTGGATCTGGATTAAACTAAAAAAAAAACTCACTCGTAACGATACGACGCTTTTTAGCTTGTTCGTGCAGAAAGATAAATTAATTTTAGAAATTTCATTTCGTTATAGATCATCACTACTAAAGCCTGTCTTTGTTAAAATAATGCATTTATTTGTAACCATTTTTTTTTATAGGTTGTCATTAGAATTGATTGTGACGTTAGTGACAATAAATATCCAAAATGTCCGGTCACATTGAGAAAATGTCAAATTTGCTCGGTCATATTGGTCAGACATTTATAACGTGATGGACACTTTACAACTCTAGGAAGTAGTTGAGAAGCAAAATTAGTAAATGCATTTTACCTACGTTAAACACAGAACAATTTTTTTAAGGTATGTTTAGACAACAGCTCGTCAACCTACCACAAAACGTAAAATTTTCTCAATTGATTTTGATCTAAAGTACAAAAATTTTGAGTAGAAAATCGATTCAATGACCTTTAACTTTTTGGGTAGGTTGACCTGCCGTTGACTGTACTTACCATTTCGATTTAGTTGGCATGCAAAAAAGAAATTGACTTGGTTTAAAAATGTATTTTCTTAGATTTGGTAGTATTTATAAATTGAGTATGGCAACACTGAATTCTGCAGTAATTATTTGTATGTATTTCTGAGCGCCATTGCTTTTTACCGATGTAATGTTGAAATGATTTTAATCTATTTTCATCGGCAAATTTGTGTGATGTTTTAGCAAAACATTGAAGTGATTGTGTACCAAAACTATCGAACTTCTTAAAGTTTTGTGCTGGGCTTTGTCATGGCCGGTAAGTGGTGACTTTTAGCGCCCGCTAGTCAAGGGCGAAATTGGATTTGGGAATCGCAATAATTCGAAGATGTTTTATCGTTCGAACTCTGACGGTAAATGCAATGTTATTGTCATTAGTGTGGTTAACAGTATTTAGTGTTTACATACTGTGATGATGGCTTGGATATGAAGTGTTTGGTTATCATTTACGCCGATAGATTTAACCTTTTGCTCCTTGATTTAACAAAAATGCTAAAGAAGTAGATCGGAGACGGTTCACGCAACGGTATTTTCAATACAGCAGGTCGTAAAATTCACGTATTCCATGTCTATGCAGGCGCCAATGATTGTTTGTATGAAATCAGATGATGGCAATTGTTGATTTTGAAGGTCAGTGTAGCGTATATAACGATTGACGTAGCATATTTTCGCAGTTAGAAACACATTTGCTATCTATTTACTAGTTCTTTTTACTATTATCATGAAGACACCTCAATGTTTCACGAAAATACGTTATTCAAATGAGGTTAGCATTAGTTCAGACGCTTTTTTTGCACTGCCCTCATAGATGTTACAAAACAGTTTTTGTCTGTAAAATCAATTGGTAGTAGGATAAACATTAAAACTGTAAGTATCTTGTCACTATTTTACTATATATTTTTTTTATCCTTTCTAGAGGATGTTCAAAACAGTTGGTATGTAGTGTACTGTCTGTAATAATAATAGTGATCTTTCTGATAACATTTTCCATTCAATTAGTAACTACTTTAAGTGACAAACATGTATTCAATCAGTTAGATTACTGTGCTCATGAATAAGGCTTCTATTCATAGTTTTGAAGAATTTTATAATAATTGAATTTAATACATCCTGAATCTCATCTCCGATGTTTTGGATATTGTGTTTTATAACCAAGTTTTAGCCAAGAATGTGTTTAAAGACAAATACAGTGCTGATACTAACTAGTATTATGTAAGTGTCTAGAATTTAAGCTATGTTAATATATCTTATGGTTTTCAAAAGTAATTTTGTTACCAACAAAATAAGACGTAATAAAATACATACATTATGTCAGCGATTGTTTCTTCGTTGATAAAGTTATATCACTGTAGATGTTGTCACTCTTGTTTGTTTATAATTCTTATAAACAAAATGATAAGGCATACAAAACATTTTTGTAACAACATCAAAATAATCACTACTTACTATAATTCAAGTCCATCTGTCCATCCTGTCTGTGCAGGTAACTGTAACTAATGTAAGAATTGTGATACCATTTTCTTTCACCAATAGTATAGTAATTTACAAGACAGCTTGTATATATTAGATAACCATAGAATCTTATTGCACACACACAGTCTGCCACTAAATGAGCTTTATGATTCCAAGCTTTTGTATTATAGGTGTTTGTAAAACTGCAAACGGAAAAAGTATCTCCCAAAATTCTGGAAAAATATGAAAAATAAGTATCCCAACTATCACCTTATCAATAGTATAACCTATCACAAAACCTCATACTTTATGAATTGATAAATATAAATAAACAAATCAGGCATCACTGCCCATCATGGTCTTGAAGTAACACAAATTACCATACCACTACAGTTACATCTATGGTCAAATCGGGTTGTGATATTTAACTGTGTTGAATTTTTTGTTTCTTTTTGATAAAAGAAATTATAATAATAAATCATTATACATTTTAAGATGAGAAATATCTTTTTCAGGAAATTATGTCACAGTAAAATCCTATATCATAAATTTTTTTTTTACTCCAGCTTATTGACGTTAACATTGCAGATGATTGCAATTCTAATACTTATGATAAAGAATAGTTATTAATACATATTGTCCTAACAAGGACTTGACTGATTACTATGCCATCTATGCATCCCCATATTAGCCATACTTGGTGACATGCCAAATCTGATTTAAACTTTTCCTGATGACCTACTTACTACTTCTTACCAGTTATATTACTTGTCGTATTAACATCAGGTCAAACTTGTGTTAAATGCCTCAACTGCATTTATTATTGTGAAAAATCCTAATTATTCTGCAACTATCTCTGTTACATAAACCAACACATAATTCCAAGACATTCCTATAAAATAATACCTTGATTGAGTTCAGATAAACTGGTTAATTTTCAATTATTAATAAAATTTAAGTTTTAGATTCTTTAGCTTAAGTTATAAAATGAATAATTTGGAGAATAACTGTATGTATTTATTGCCTTTATTGCACATAAAAATATATTACAAACAAATTAGTGGACCTAATGCAAATAGGCATTCTCTATTAGTAGACCAGTAGGCAAACAAATACTATTTGAAATCAAGTGAAATTTTTAAAAGTTAAATAAATTAAGTAATGCCTGGTAATACTTGAAATATTGCTTATTTAGGATGGCTCTTACAGAGATGATTTTTGTTCTATGTGTATGAGGCAACTGGCTGATATCCTTATATATGTACTATATTTATACACCAACTGTTTTACATCATGTCACTCTGCTATTAACTTTATAATTACTGTCATAAGGTGCACACATTGTTCACATCAATACGATAAAATAAGGAACATGATATTCAAAGGAAACCCTTTGTATTCCACACCATTGTCTTTAACTATACAATAAGAAGATTATTTCTAAAGCAGAGTGTCATTTTACGAGGAGGTTTCATTCAAAAGTATACTGTTACTTTTCAACAATATGAAACAGGTTTCAAAAAACTGACTTTACACTACATTCTTGGTTGGGACATGTTTGAGTGCTAGTGTGTTCTCTGTTATTTTTGGTTTTATAAAAAAAAAATGTTGATTCACCAAAGATTTTGATATAGTTATGTAATTAGAGATGTTGAAAAAAAAAGAAGTGCCATGGTATTCAAATCACCAGATACGAATACGAGACAACTTCACTAATTGGCGACACCATTCCTGCCGGCTGCATTGGAATACTGTTTGCGACTGTATGTAGTTTTACTACCAGTTCATTTGTTTTTCAATTACCGTTGCGAGAACTAGTTAACTATTGTAGTTTAATAATTACTATGACTTACTTAGTTTAACTATTACACAAAATAATTTTGTTAGAAGTAATTTCATACAATAGTTCTTTTATATTGGCTAAAAAGTAAAAAGATTTAATTTCAGTAGTTTTTGTGTCTTCAAAAGTTTTACTTCACTATGTTTTTAACAAATGATCAAAATAAACTTATTAACATAGCAGCAACTAATCTTTCTTATGGTTTTTTGGACTAATTAATGGATCTTTTTCTTATCTAACCATGTTTCACTAGGTACAAACATTGCATTATACGGTTTTCTTTACTTCCTTATTTCCAATGAATTTGCGTGCAAATTCACTGACTGCTTGCCTTTCTATTTGGACTTATTAATCTTATGTAAGCATTTTTTTAGACATGCTTATTACAGAGTAATAATTTAGAAGATTTTTAGCTCAAAATGTCTGTCTAAAAATGCTTACAATATTTTTTACTATCAAAATTCTAACTATAATAGCACTGTTTACAAATATTTTATGTTGGAAAGTTTTTTCTATTTTTTACTTACACCTTTTTCTACTGTATTCCCTATAAATTTATTTACTATCAAAATTTTAGATAACAACTGTCAAACAACGATTAGCTCAATACAATGTTGTCACAATATTTTATTGCATTACGCCAAGGAAACTAAGGCACTAGATTGATCAGTGGTAAAATGACAAACCACATTTTCATTTTATAAAAAAGCTAAAGATATAAGAATAGCCATAATTCTCTTATGATAGGACTCTAGGGGAGAGGTGGGAGATATAGGCTGGCTAAATGTTAAGAGGTCCATTTGCCCTTTTTCGAGGTAGCCTTTCTTACAAAAATAGGTTTGATGGGCTCTGGACTTACCATGCACCATTTGGTAGATAATGGATTATTGAGTCACTATAATGTCCCCTGATTACCCCTATTTTTAACACCTAAATCCCATCACGTTCTCTATCATTGCAGGCAATGGTGGGGAGACCACATGGTGTTTTAGTCAGGTGAAGGGGACCCTGGAAGATGACGTGACCGAGGCCGACCTGATATCGTGCGTCGAGTTCAACCATGATGGAGAACTATTGGCCACTGGTGATAAGGGTGGACGAGTCGTCATTTTTCAGGTAAGAAGTAGCTTAAGGTTTCAACAAATATTTGGGTGCTTTTGCTTTAAGTCGTTTAAAATGGACTGCTGACGCACGTTAGCCGTACCGCTAGACGGTAAGGCCGCTTTTATTGTTTTTTTTGTTTTCAAACAAACTGATGGAGGTTTTTTGTAAGGCCAGTGACTAAACCTTACTGTCAGATGTACTCGTGCCGCCTTAAGACCTCTGACTAGGCTTTACGACTCGTATCAAGCAACATTACTCGGGACCAACTTTTAAAGTGCTTTCCAAAGCACGGAGATGCTTGTGATAAATGTCACTAAATATGGTCGAAATGGTCACCCATCCACTTACAACCGCAGCGTGGGTTTCTTAACTTTAGTGATCACTACCAAAGCGCCGTGTAGTGGAGTTTGGCCCATGCCAGTGCCTTGTAGTGGATCGTATAAGCATACTATCTTTTTTAAATACAGAAGAATGTATGACGACTGCTTTACAATAGTTTAAGAGAACTACCAAAAGATAGATCGCAATCCTGCCTCCTCCCTCCCTTCAGCCGTCGGACGTCCATTGCCGAACACAGGCCTCCGCCAATGACTTCCACCATCGGAGGGGATTGCCAATACTCCCACGCTTGGCAGGCGGGTTGGCGAGCGCAGTTTTTTTATAAAAATTTCGCACGCAGGCTCTGCTGCCCATCTCGTGCTACAGGAATTAGTCGCCTCTTACGATACGCCTCCTGCTGGCGGTGGGGAAGTGTATTCTTTACGGCCGTCCCCACACGGCACGACTGGATGAAAACGTCTAATCCTACTAACTGTAAAGTTTGTGAGTATGGATGTATGGATCTTTCTTACTCTTTTACGCATAAACTACTGTATGAAATTTGGCATACTGATAGATAGATCATGGCCTGAATAAACACATAGGATACTTTTTTTCCGGGTAAGATCAACGCAGACGAAGTCACGGACAAAAGATAGTATAAAATATGTCGAGCGCGATACTCAAGAGGGATGACAGGCGTCGGCTGGGACAAGATACGCTATGTATCCTGCACCCCCTGCTGTTGCTAATATCCAGCGTACTTCATATCCTAGTGCGTCTGTCCTACAGGAGTATCGTGCAAGGACACTGGCTCTACATCTCATCCGCGACGGTACGTCATTGTGGTTTATAGATGAGAAGACAGTTTATTACCCAGTAGTCAAAATTTCTTATATAATTTGTCACAATGACAATTGAAATAGCTTCCTTATTCGGCTTGACGATGTTGCCCGGGCTTTACAAGTGTAAAATTTAAATGTAACACAAAAATTTGACATAAATCTTTCTAACTGAATTCCCTAAATGAATATTGTTTTTACCATCTTAACATCTTGTATTTCGTGAAGAGATACATCAAAAAACTTAGCTTCAATTCATCAAACCAGAGTCGAGTGAGTTTATTTATCAAATTTCATTGACCAACGCTTTTAAGAACTTTTAAGTTCGTTGACTACAACGAACTTACTTAAAAATAGATGGGATATTATTGCAAATGTCTGTAAATTACAAAGATCGCAAACCAACAGGTGTACCGTTTTGTTGTCCGTCCACCTTTAACTAAAAAAAAAAACTGTCAAAACCTGTTTATTGATCGCAGGCTGCTTGTACACCGATTACGATCTCAATTCGAGTATGTACTAGTCTTTTTACCACTTGATAATATTCATCATTAAATAATAACAGATGAATCTAGTTTAAGCGAAATTAATGACGTCTTTCTCACAATTTGTCGTTTCGTCATTTCTCAACAAGATATATGAGCAAACGTCGACTGGTATGTGGTTAGAGTTCGTATCGTTCATAAACAACACATGAAATTACTAGTGGCTCACGACGACCTTAAGATTTCTCGTAAGAAGTTTAAAAATATGTTTCAAATCAATTTATTTGTTTCATTACATCTTTCTACTATACAAAGAATCTTAATTTCACGGCCACTTGTATTTTACCTCTTTAGAGGATTAAAACCAATCTGACGGCCATACACCCAGTGTATGTTAAGATTATTGGATCTTACAAGTTAACAACACTTCCTATTACGGATTGTGGCCTGACCATCTATGCAATGCAATTTTATGGAGCTAGTGCTTTGCGCCAGTCGGATTCGATTAAAATTTCACTTAAATGTTTTGGACCTTAAGCTAATCCCTTACTCACGAAATGCCACTGAACTAGATCTTAAAGGTGGACCCACACTTGGGACTCTGCGTCCAACTGGATTGCGGTTGTTCGCAGAGTTCGAGTCTATGTTACTACAAGTGTGTAACCAGCTTAAGGAGTTTTGCAACTATACTCGTTTGTTGTCGGTCACTCCACTCCACAGGACAGTTTGCCACGACGCAGCCTCAACCTTAGATAGACATCGGTTTGATTGAAGGCTTGTAATTTTGCGTTTAGCAGCATTCATAGTCGTCTCGTGTCTCCTTCTATCCTTTATTAAATAGATTATCTTCGGACCATGAATCAGTTAAAGAGGTCAAATTGTGTTGTAATAACTTTTGAGGCAGTTAAGGTATTATTTTGTTTAGGGATTCTGATTTTAACATATCATTTGTAAACCATATAAAACACATCTCTCTGCTATCTTTGCATATCAATAGTGATATCATCATATAGTTTTTATTTTTAGTAATGATTCATTAAATTTGATAAGGATAGATTTAACTATACGAGCAGTTGTTCGCCAGTTTCCATGACACAAATATTGTGATGTAACAAACGACGAATAACTGCTCAATGAGAAATTTATATCATTCCAATTTGGTAAAGCGTCTTACCATAAACAGAAAGAATCGTTCGCAAAATTATGATCTGTCTTTCATATGGACGTTAATAGCTGCGATCGAAATCAATGAACGATTATTATTCACCTAAATATTAAACAATATTTAGGTGGACTGACGCAAAGTAGAAGTTTAAAACTTTCATGCTAATTATCGATGTTATACACACACACATGGCTGAATATACGAAATTTCTTGTAATATGTATTATGTATATTAATGATCATATTATGTACAGACAACAGGTCGTCACAGGGCCGGATTTTAAAGTGTGGTGGTCCTGGGTTATCCAAGAAGTGGAGGCACAGTTTTTTTTTTGGAACAGATGAATGATTCAGATGAAACGATTTTTACAGTTTTCAGTCTTTGATAGACACACAATGGATGTATCTTTTCTTATTTAAAAAAACGAATTATGGATTTGTGGTGGCCCCTTTTTTGTGGGCGCTCCGGAGCTAAAGCCTCTGTTGCCCTGCCATAAATCCGGCCCTGGGTCGTCAACCTACCACAAAACGTCAAATTTTCTAGATTGATATGGATCTCTGTGTCGGACTTACAAGTTGAAAATTGGTTCAATGACCTTTTTGGTTAGGTTGTTCTGCCTTTGAGTGTTCACTGTACCTATATTCAAAAGCAAATAAATCATTCTCCATTAAAAAGATAGCCGAAGATTGCTTCGATCAGTACCTCTAAGGCCTCTGGTCCAGCCGTGGACTATGGTAGCGCGATCAGATTTAATCATATTTATAATGTTTATGTGAACCTTCAGTTTTAAATTCAACACCAAGCTGACCGATTTGACCAGTAAACGCAAGTAAACGGCGTTTGGTTGCAAGGTAGTTTGTTTTTGGATCTCTTATTATTCTGGTTGTTGTTTGTGTGATGTCAAGGATAACCAGATACAACCAAAACGCCGCATGAATACGTATAACAGTTGTGTGTGTGGATAGCGTCTTGGACCGTGGATTTCAGTGTGGTGCACGACAAATCAGTGATACTAATGCTAAATCATTAGTGGCACCTGGTTTATCGATTTGTAAATTTGCTATCAAACGGTTCTGTATCAGGGCTTCTTATTCTGAATTGCTTTCATTCGATCTTCTATGGAACCACGAGTTTTTCAGGGTTGTCACTCCTCATTTTGGCGATGTGGCCAAAGTACTTGTTTCTTGAGTCTCATGTGCCATAAAACGTATATCTGGTTTTTAGTCTCAGTTCAGGGACTAAAAATCCGAAATACTAATGTTATGTCCGTCCGAAAACGTAGCAGCAATCGTAGTTACATGAAATACATCCGAAAATTAATACATAAAATATATTAGATAATTTTTTTCTGGTACACCCACGTGTTAGTACCAGATGTAAACTTGGTTTCGATGTCTCTGTCCTTCAATCAAAGGGTATCTAATCTATCAATCTATTTTACAAAATCATTTGTTACAGAGAGACCCAGCGTCTAAACAATGCGTACCAAAGAAGGGCGAGTACAACGTGTACTCGACGTTCCAGTCACACGAGCCGGAGTTCGACTACCTCAAGTCGCTCGAGATCGAGGAGAAAATCAACAAGATCCGGTGGCTGAAGCGCAAAAACCAAGCCCACTTCCTGCTCTCCACCAACGACAAGACTATCAAATTGTGGAAGGTGTGTACTTTTATTTTAGTGTAGGCATCACTCGACATTCCAATGACCTGTACACGACAGCTAATTTTGTATGCTAATTTGAAGCGCCATAAGGCTGCCTGTATTCATCATCACGGACATCACAATTTTAGTTCCATAGACACTCGTATCTGTCCCTACAGTAAGTAGCCTACAGCGCCAAAATGGCGTTAATCAAATAGGCACGATTTCAATTTGACAACAGCCTGTCTAGTGTAATTCCGGTCAGTGCGATAGCTACAAACGATGCCACCTGAAGCTATGTAGCTGAAGCGTGACACCGAGTGCAGTCCGCAGCTTTCAGTGGCGGCGTTTGTGGCTGTTGCATGTGGCCCGTGTACCCTACATCATAGTCATCATCATGGGTGGCCCTTTGGTGATCCAGTCTTAGTTGTAGGCCTTATCTCTCTTCTTTTACTCTTGCACCAACATGCACAGTTAAATGTGCTTCCCTTGACTTCTGTTTTTGTCAAATTCCCGCCTATTGCTTTTAAGGACATAGTAAAGTAAGATCTAATAGACGATATCGAATTGCATCGCCATTATCACTTGGTTCCCAGCCGCAATTAGTGCAATTGTTCTAATTAATGTGTATACGATTGCGAATAACAGTTGCATCACAGTAAAGAGATTTATTGTTCCATTAATTACATTCATCTTCTAGTTTATTAGCTATTGAAAACTGTTGTATTAATAATAATTGAATGTTGCTTTATTTTACTAGTGTTATCTTAATTATGTTAAAGACCATATTCTGGACTGTTTTAGGTGTATTAGCTTTCGATATATACAAATCCATTCATAATTTTGGCCATATACAGCGCAGACTTGATTATACCGATCAGCATTCGCTTCATTATTCAGTGCCATATTATAGTTCGTTTCGTCAATAGGTAGAATGAATCATTAATTGAGTTAAATGTACTAAATCAGTCATGTCAAGCGAATTCTGTGCGCTTGCTGACTGACGGTGACGTAGCTTAGATGACTATTGAAATTTCCTTGTGGATGGACGTCGTCTGTTCACGAAACAAATGAGGTGTAGTGGAACTTTTAAAAGGGCGCAATGATACATTAGCATGTTTGTGCTAGAACTGATGAAAGATCCTTAAAAGTACAAAGGTCGCCGATATAGCCCAGCGGATGAGCAAACGGAAGTAGGTAGGGATGGATGGATAGATAGTTAGATCACGAAGCGCAAGAAATTATAGCATAGCATAGCGTGAGACCACCGAAACCGAACCTAATATACCTGTAAAGAATCGCAGGTATATTTGGCAGTTGTCATCTATACCAATCAAAACTAGGGTCGCTAGGCAGGGCAGTTTCGCGAAAACATCCATTTTGCTACCGAGTACTGACCTGCCCTGCGATTCAGAACACTTCGACAACCGCTAAATCACGTTAAAAACGGTTTAATGCCTAATCATATTCATTAGGGGCCTGGTCGGCAAATATTTTACTCACCGCGCGCGAATGAATAGAAAAAGAGATCCGCTTCTCGAGTCTGAACATTGTCTTGCGAGCCTTTCGTTCTTGTACGATTAGCTATTATTCTGTGTCTAAAAGCTTTAATAGCAATGATTATAATTGCTATGTTATCATTTGGATCTTGTTCATAGCGCGTTGTCCCGTACCTAGATGCAGTAAGTCTGCGGTTATTTCATTTGGAGCGTTTGCCATAAGACCTCCGTGACCACAATGAATGAAACCAAAATATTTTTTGGATCATGGCTACGCATCCAATGTAATCTGAATGCAAGTAATATGAGGCACGTGCTGTGGTATGTAAAACATGACCTACGACGTAGAGCGTGACTCAAATTTTTCGACTACTAAGCTACCACTGCTCCCGTTATATCATCTTTTGGATCTTTTTATAAAAGTTGTGATCTCTTCCAGGTTTCGGAGCGCGATAAGCGTGTGACGGGATACAACACGCGCGAGGAGGGCGGCCGGCCAAGGGACCCGGCGCGCATCACGCAGCTGCGCGTGCCCACCGTGCGGCCCGCGGAGCTCATGGTCGAGGCCTCGCCCAGGTGAATATAGCTCTCTCTCTCTTCCGACTACTGAGCGGTCGGAGGTGTCTGGGTGACAGGCTACAACATAGTGCAGGTGCCTTTTCTTAGTTTTTTTCTTATTCTCTTTTAATCTCTCTCTCTATTTATCTCTCGTTCACTCTTTCTCTAACTCTCGCTATTTCCTCCTCACACACTCATCCTTTCTCTCTCTCTCTCTCTCTCTCTCTCTCTCTCTCTCTGTTTCCCTATCTCTCATCCTCTTTCCCCCTCTTCCTTTCTCTCTCTCCCCTCTATTCCTCTCCCTATTAAGTGACATAAGAAGACTAGACGCAACAAGGAGACATAAAGATCCTGACTTGAGATAGACATACATTTACAAATAAATAATTTACATAACTTCAGACGAGACTCGATTAATACTAAATCAGCTAGCTTCTCTGTCATATTATGTCGCGCTGATTTGTCCGTATAATATTTTAGGATCTGATTTCTCTGAAATCTATGGCACGGGTACATTTAAAAGTGCGTGGAATTCAAGGTACAGTATAATAAAATTCGATGCCCGTTCCAGTATATTGAGCATGATATAATGAACTGGAATGACTTAACTTGAACTACTACGAAATCAATTGATTAGCTAGAACTGTTAGCCTGCTCCTTATTATATAACAGATATTTACAACCTGTCTAAAGTTCAGGTGTCAATAGGTCTCTGTGTAGTCGGTTCACTCAATTGATCGGTCACATGATAGTGAATCAGCCATTGTTACATATCATTCCAGCATAGTGTACACAGTGTACTGTAATTCAAATGTTCCTCTCAGGAAGTTACAGAAGTGCAATCATTTACAAACTATTCTCAAAATACTAACATTAAATTCTCCCAAAAAAGAAACCGCCTGCCTACTTGTATGAAGTGCGATTTTTTTACATTAGGTAGGATTATAGTTATTGAGAAAAGTTGTTGCGTTTTTCAACCGACTTCAAAAAAGGAGGAGGTTCTCAATTCGACTGTATGTTTTTTTTTTTTTTGTATGTATGTTACGCGATTACTCCGCCAATTATGAATCGATTTTAATGATTCTTTTTTTGTTTGGTAGATCATACTTCAGAGGTGGTCCCATATAAATTTTATCGAAATTGATGTAGAACTTTTTGAGGAAATCAACAAATATATACCCAGATAATATTTTGGTTGTGGTTCTTGTTACCTATCTTCGACAAATATGAGCCGGTTTTGATGATTTTTGTTTTATTGAATAGCTTATACTTCAAAGATGCTATGATAAAAGTTTGCGAAAAAAAAAACACCCCTAAGGGTAGGAAAATAGGGGATGGAATCGGTGTTCAGCAGTTAGATTAGGATTTATCACTAAAAATTGATGAAATAAGTAAATTTTATTTAAAAAAATAAAACCGACTTCAAAACACTAAAATGCTAAAAATAATCCTAACACTTAAGTACCTAATCAGTTACTTTTGGAGTCGATGCCAGCCGATGAGAGATTCAATGTTTTTGTTTGCACCGACTCCAAAAGTAACGAGATTAGGTACTTAAGTGTTAGGATTATTTTTAGCATTTTAGTGTTTTGAAGTCGGTTTTATTTTTTTAAATAACATTTATGTTATACCATCTCCTTTTGAGAGGAATGTACTAAATTAGAAACGTACATAAAATACAGGGTTACAATTCATGGTAGTGGCAATATTTCAGTGGCCAATCGAAATCAGTAACTAAATACTATCAGAACTACGTAAAAAACAAACTCATATTTTTAAAATTTTTCATTCTGCATTTAAAAAATATAATACGTAGAAAATTAACGATAACTCAAGTAAATTGCACCGTATGTGCACTGCATGAGGTTCTTGTTGGAGTGGCGTCGGTGTACGCCTGTGATCTCTGATGAATGACGGCGCGTCTCGCCTTTTTTTTCGGAATTTTTTTAAGTATATTTTACTCCAGAAATACGACGACTGAAATTAATTACGATAAATTAGTATTTTTATATTGTTCTATAAACCTTATTTTTAAAATTTGGCACTACCTTGAAATGTAACCCTGTATATAAGATGTTCTAACAAACACCTTCGTCTACCTATTTTGATAAAAGGAAAACATAATTAAATTGCGTCACGCGGCAAGATGACACACTTGTCTAAGCGTCATCAAACACTTATCACTAATTTAATTAAAACTGTGATATATTTGTAAAGCAGACCGCGTTTTATCTTGCCATGAGACTCTCCATAATTTCATCACATACACTTTCACAGGTAATATGCCACTATCGGACACTGTATCAGATAAAAGCCGGTCAATATAGTATATTAATTCGCAGATAACATCGCCAATTGGTTTAGTGTGTTGTGATAAACTCTTCCGATATAATATTTAATTGTGCGAATCAAAGGGGAACCGTTATCTTTTGTAAACAAATCTGTTTTATGTGCACTTATATGTGGATGATATTCTATCGGGCTTGTGTATGTTTCAAGTGCACGCATTGGTTTATGATTTTCAATCTTAGTTGTAATCTTTATCTTAAGTACAGTGCTTTTGTTGCTATGTTGTGGTACTTGTTGTCATGAAATTGTTTTTTTTTAATATCATAAATAAATAAAAAACAACACTGCTGAACTAGGTTGGTACAGTAAGGTCTTTTAACGCTTTATAACGCACAACATGTTGGATATTTTCTTTGGTTTTAGACCTTGAGTTAAATGAATAAATTCAATATTTAAGGTGGTGTCCAATATATGGACAGACCCGCTCTTTAAAGGGTGAACCTGCGAAAGCGCAATAGGCTATTTGACTGGTTTTTAAAATGGGTTACCTTTTCTTCAGACATTACTTGCCTTAGGTACAGTCAGTGTAGTTCGAAATAATATTGGGGTTTTCATCTTCCGTTCGTTCATCTATGATAGTTCAAATGCAAGGCCTTTATGCACCTCTCGTTCATACACTATAAGTAAAGAAAGAACAAGACGACAAAATAATTGCGTCATCATGGGTTGTAATGATAATTTAAAATTTTGTTTATTTATGACATTTCGATATGTTTATATTATTGGTGAAAATTACAATATGAATAGTTTGTTTATTTAAGCTGTTTCAGAACTCTGTAGTCTAGTGGTATGTATGTGTAAATGAAAAGATCATGAACTTCCATTATATTTACATAAGGTGTTAAAAAAATATGTACAATTATTTGCATACCAATCTGTTCTAATAAGTAACAGTATCAATGCGTCGTCTTGTCGGTGTTATAATAAAAATTTACTTGCTATGAAGTACATTTTCAAATATTATTAGAAAAATAAAAGAAAGTGATGATAAAAACAAACGCCAATATCAAATTCTTCTACTAAAATAGGAACATCCGGCTACATACCATTTCACAACTTTGTTGACGTTATTGATATTTTCAAAATGCTGCAAAAGTCTCAAAACGTCTCAAACAAACAGACTATATGTCGATCCTTTAGACGGTCTTACTTAAAATCCCAGTTTTCAGGATATAAAAAAAAATTGTACAATGTGTAACGCCAAATAAGCAAAATCTCTTAGGACCTGATTCTAGTGTTAAATACAAAAAAAATCCATGGGACCAACATAGGAAAAAATAACAATGTCCCATACTAACTTCTTGGTCACATATCCTTTGTATGGGAAATCCTTTTTCATGTCGGTCTCTTAAAAAACTTGTATTTGTTCGGTAGATCACCCCTTAAAAGTTCCACTGCACCTTTACGTTACACCCAGCAATAAGATGTTATTGCTTGTTCCAGACGGATATTCGCAAACGCGCACACTTACCACATAAACTCAATCTCCCTGAACTCGGATCAGGAGACGTACCTTTCCGCGGACGACCTCCGCATCAACCTCTGGCATTTGGAAATCACCGACCAGAGCTTCAACATCGTAGACATCAAGCCCGCCAATATGGAGGAACTCACAGAGGTAACTACATTTCCATTCCACTGTTAGACATAAATAGTTTGCCTATCATAGCACTGTCTTTCATTTAAATACGATATTATTAAGTTAATAGTTGGTGCTATATCAGAATGTTTATTAATAAGTAGGTGTCCCAGCAAACTTCGTACCGCGTCTTTATACATTTCGTGAATTTCTGTTTTAATAGTTATTCTACTATTTGGGGCGAATAGAAATCCAAAAAACCAAAGATCCTTTAAATCAGTCCAGCCGTTCTTGATTTAGAGTGTTTCTAACCCGACTTTGTTTTATATATAGAGATTTATTATGGAATCACAATATATTTTTAACTAATTTTGTTTATAAAACGTCTATCAGTGGTAAATGAGTGAAAGAGCTATACAAAATGTCATTTGCTTTGCTTACATAAATAAATTATTTTACTATCTCTCCCCAATTATAGGGTAGGACTCTCCCAAGCCGAGCCACTGATCTGCCTTCCTTATTTACTTAATATTTTATACTTGACCTTTCGCTTTCGTCAACAAAAAGCAGTAGGTAAACAAAGTTGACATAAAGAGATCCTCGTAAGCTTACATCCTGGGTAGTATTTGACATAATACGCCTCATAAATGCTGGTTTAATTAACATTAAACACAAGAAGGTTTAACAACCTTCTTTATTTGTATGTTTGTTACTGAAAAAATTTGTTACTTATTTGCTTCTCCTTGCAAAGTAAACTCGTCTTCTATAATATGCTTTCCCCCGTTTTATGATGATGATAATCATCTAGCAGTGCATAGATAGTTGTTAGGCTGCGACTTTCTAGACCAGAATAAGAATTGATGTGTTCTTCACTTGTCAAATTTGATGTGTTTTTGTCACAGGTTATAACCGCAGCAGAGTTCCATCCGACTGAATGCAATCTCTTTGTATATTCTAGTAGTAAAGGTGAGTATCCGGAGTATTTCTTTAGTAAATATTTATTTAGAGCATCCTTTTAATACATGTTTATTATTTGAGACGACCGATAACACTGTTTACATTTCTCATTTACGTGGATGATGCCACGATTTCTTTAAGGAAAGTTATAGGTAGATACGAGTCGTTCGTTGTCTGTTGCACTGTAGTCAAAACGGCTCATTGGATTTAACGTGCAAGATCTTGTAAGGTTCATCGTCATCTCAAGTTCAATAGATACTAATCATCAATTCGCGAGCCAAGTATGGTAACCCAGAAATATAGTGATTTTAATAACTTTATGCCTTATCACAAAGTTTAGGGAATATAGTCACTATTCCGTTCACCGATGATGGTGAACCACGGGTTAGGGCTCAAACAAACGGGCTGCATTAGGAACTGCCAGCCAACTTCAAAATTGTGGTTTGGATACTGTTTTTATTATACAGTAGCTCGAGTGCAGTCATTAGGAGTGTACGGGCAAGCACGTACATTTCTCCGCGTCATCACTATTTAAACCTACTTTTGTAAATGCGCAGTTACGGCAACTGCACAAAAACCGATTTAACACTTTTTAACAATTTTGTAGCTGGCTGGCAGTACGGCTGTAGACCGTCCTTAATGTACTTGGCAACGCTCGAATTCCTGATGGTTATTCAATTGTTTTTAGTCGGATGTTTTAAAAAAAAAATGTTGTTCACTCTGGTAGGCACGATACGGCTGTGCGACATGCGCGCGGCGGCGCTGTGCGACCGGCACGCGAAGCTGTTCGAAGAGCCGGAGGACCCGCACGCGCGCTCGTTCTTCTCCGAGATCATCAGCTCCATCAGCGACGTGAAGCTCAGCAACTCGGGCAGGTGCGTGTGCGTGTGCCTGTGTGTCTGTGCTAGTGCTGTCTGGTAGGCACGGTACGGCTGTGCGACGGCACACGAACTGTTCGAAGAGCCGGCGGACCCGCCGTTTTTAGTTTAATCCTTATTATAAGTAGTTGTTAGATAGGAGTTAAAAGTTTGTATAAGAAACTAAAATCAATTTTGCCCATACGAACATTGCAATAGTGCCTAGGTGTACAGTTTAAATTTAAACTCATTGTCATTCTCGAGACTATGACGAGTAAAAGTCACTGTTTTCGGACTGGCTCGCCCATGACTAGGCTCTCTAGACTCGTGATTATTTCATTCAGATCATTAAGCCGTGCAAAATTAAGCGGAATTTATAAATGTAGACTCGAAGTCTCGGGATTTTCTTTATAAAACTAGTCTGTGCTCACGGGCACAATACTCTGCGACTGCTAGGAAGCTGTCCGAGAAACTAGAGAACTATTGTACTTTATTTTAATGCGTTAGGGTTTAATCTCGTATGCCCAAGCCAATGGTGCGAGAGAGAACAACCTCAAGCTTTAAAACTGACTGGCCAGTTATCATATGTTACTCTACATGTATGTAGTTTGTGACACTATACCTAAAGTTTTCTTCTCTTTCTTTTTCAGATATATGATGTCGAGAGATTATTTAGGTTTAAAAGTATGGGATCTTAGAATGGAAACGAAACCAGTAGAAACATATCCAGTAAGTATATTTAATGAATATTTTTTACTAAAATTTCTATTATAAATTGCAATTATCACCAATCACACAAATCACAAAGTAATTAACAGAGATCGGATAAACTTAATGAAAGTACTGACAAAGAGTCAGATATAAATTGCCTATTCTTCTTTATAACGGCAACATTTTTACACATCTTTTTGGACCCAATTATTAAAGTTCCTGCACATTCAGCGTCAAATGAATACGCGTCTAAGAAGCTACGCCTCCATGGGTAGTCCAGATAAGGGAAATTCTACTTTATCTCTAGACCGAAAACGATTGTTTGCCAGGTACACGAGTACCTGCGATCAAAGCTGTGCTCGCTGTATGAGAACGACTGCATTTTCGACAAGTTCGAGTGCTGCTGGAGCGGGGACGATCAGCGGCTCATGACCGGGTCATACAATGGGTTCTTTAGGTGAGTTGTAGTGGATATTTTGTTTCCTTAATTATTTGTATAAGCTTCATAATTTATAGTAGATTTTCAAGTCAGGCAAGCAAACAGCTAAGCACTAACAGTACGGGGCCCAAATAGAACCCCTGGGGGACTCCGGACTAGTTCGAACGTAGCCTTGTAGCTCCTTCTTCATCTATACGGTCAATCCCGGTTGCGTCCAAAGCCATTGCTTTAGAGCCCAGGGTCCGCTTTCTTTGATTTACTTTCTTGAGCGTCTCTAGTTGTGCGATCATGCATGACGTAACCTCGTAGTCACACGACATATAACCACTGACGACTACAACTGATAGCGTCTAGCAAGATATGATTGGAACCATGATAAGAGAAGACTCAATACACCAAAATGCCTTTTCCAGTTTATTAAGAAGTATCTAGTGGTCAAGGTACCTAAGTCAAACGCGTTTCTGAAATCGGTGTACCTGCTGAAGTCTAAATTTAACGTTTAGTTAAGTCAACTAAACTTAAAAGTTAACAGTTTAGTTGACTACCTGTTTAGTATTTTGATTAGTGCAGTCAGTTCTACGTGCTATATGCGACTCCGTCGGGTTATTTCAGATACTTGTTCGTTTACGGATCTGCTCATACTTATTGCTTAACTGTGGAAAGAAAAAGTGGAAAAGTTACCTGCAATTTTTTTTTAATTCGGGAAAAACTGGACGTCCTTTTTCAATGAGATTTTTGCTACTACGGGAGCAAATGTCGTTTTACATTGTCAAGTTTGGACAAGATATGATAAGGAATTACCATACGAGGGCAGCTACTTATGTATCCGAAATAACAAAGTGAAACAAACATAGTATATATTATAGTTTTATTGTTTTTCAAAATATTTGCCATGATCAATGCACTTTTTTATATGTTGGAACCAATTTTTGGATTGAGGTATCTCCAAAACGTACATTCACTAATTATAGGGTGTTGATGTTTTCAAAATGCACGAAAAAAGTTGACCATGTAATTTATCCTTCACGTTTGGGAATAAGTACACTCTGAGGCACAATTAACCGCCACTTACATTTTCCGATGTAACTGCCACAATTAATTTTGGAATGTTTTTTTTTCTTAGCTATTTTGTAGATTGGATAATAACAAAAGAAAAAAAAACTTTAAATCAGATATTGCTTTAATTTTTTATACCTAATAAAAAAATGTTTGAAATTACCAAATAATGAAGAAAAACAACGGTGATGATAAACAATCTAAAACTTTTAGTTGATATTAAAAACAAAAAAGTTAATAATGAGTATTGCCTCCTCTGGCTCTTATGACTTCTTCCAGTCGATTTAGAACACCATCCATTATGTCTTGAATATCTGACTGCAGTATATTCTCCCACTCTTCGACCACAGCAATCTTCAGCTCATTAATCGAAGTAGAAGCCGGATCCCGACTTCGTACTCGCTTTTTAAGATTGTCCCAAACGTGTTCAATGGGGTTTAGGTCCGGGTTTCGAGCCGGCCATGGTAATCGGGCTATACCCACGGCATCAAGATACTCCGTAACGACTCTAGCAACGTGCGTTGTCGTGCATTAAAAGAAATTCGTCTCCAATAAATGGGGCAAAAGGGATGACATGGGGTTCTAAGACCTCTTCCATGTACCTCTGAGCGTTTACGCTGCCTCTTTTAAACACAACCAACTCTGTACGAGCCTCATAAGTAATACCACCCCATACCATGACTGAGCCACCTTGATAGCCCACAACAGCACACTGTGCAAACCTCTCACCGGGGCGTCGGTACACACGCTGGCGTCCATCGGGACCTCTTAGAGCTACTCTGGACTCATCAGAGATGAGGACGTTCTTCCATTGGTCCATGGTCCAGTTCCGGTATTGTTGAGCAAATCGAAGTCTGGCCCTCCGGTGCTCTGTGGTCAATGCTGGGATTCGCGCTGGCCGGAATCCAGTCAAATTACGTTCTGCTAGCCTTCTTCTTATGGTCCTAACGCTAACACTTACGTTTCGTACTTCCAGGGGCGTGCATTGCATATAGGCTATTAAGCTGTGACTACCTCCCTTCAAATAAAACTAATCGTACTGTTAAAAAGAATTGTAATTTAAAAAAAGAAACCTACATAATTAACAATTATGCCAATAAACAGAATCGTGCAGCAGTTAGATTAGGATTTATCACTAAAAATAGATGAAATAAGTAAATTTTATTTTAAAAAATAAAACCGACTTCAAAACACTAAAATGCTAAAAATAATCCTAACACTTAAGTACCTAATCAGTTACTTTTGGAGTCGGTGCCAGCCGATGAGAGATTCAATGTTTTTGTTTGCACCGACTCCAAAAGTAACTGATTAGGTACTTAAGTGTTAGGATTATTTTTTAGCCCTAGTAGGGTCCAAAAAATAAGGAGACATGTTCTGGCTAGAGGTGGGTTATATTAGGTAAAAGTCAATATCTGTTATCACTGTTACTATTGCAGAAAAATAACAGTTCCAAATACCTGTTACAAAATAACAAGCAAAAATTGCATGATATTTGGTTCACTGTAAGAAGAATGTGGCTGAAATATGGCTATCTTCTGCAGTGTTTAATAGCAAGCCTAACAGAATATACCAGAATACTCCACAAAACTAAACCAACATAAAAATATCTTTTCGTATGTTTTTCTAATGAAATAACTTGTTTTCCATTTTATCTTGAGACAGGAAAATCGGAACACAAATATCTTTAAAAAATATTAGTTTTTATCACAAGTCATATAAATATTTATAGTTTCATAAATCAGATCAAGACTGTCTTCCTAAAACAATTTTTAGTTCAAGTTTAATTACTCTGAAAGATTACAGACAAAACTCGATATTATTCGCAAAAGTTTGTAACTTCAAAATAAAAAAAAAAACGGTCAAAAATTATTTGAACAAAGAACATCTATTAAATCAATGAATGAATCACTGACCTGTAAAAACCTGGACTAGCCGTTGTCAAAATAAAGTCATCCCTACTAGATGATCGCAATTTTGGTGCCGTAGGCTACAGTTTAAACAGATACGAGCGAACCATGAAACTAATTTAGTAAAGGACGCAAGATAGGCAGTCTTGTGCAGTATTCTTCAAAATTAGTTCTCAGCACTCTCACTTTGTGACATTATAAAAGGTCCACACAATTAGCTGTCATTCGTATGTGTGGCGGGACTGCCAGTCAGGGGCGTGCATTGAATTTTGGACTGGGTAGGCACTAGGCAGTAATATCATCACAAAAAATCTTGCTATCAAAATCAATTATTTGAAAAAGGACTTACCAATTTTTACGTTTCGAGGCGATAATATATAATTTAAGGCAGTGAAGATTTGTATGGAGCACCACAAATATCACAAAAAATACATGAATTATCATAACATGTCATTTTATTGATATTCATAGTGCATAAAAGTCATTCCCTAATTATCACTTTTTCGCGCACCTATATAACCAGTCTGTAATCTTTTATCATGTTTGCACCGATAAGCTTATTAAACTGCACTTTATTTAAGAAACTTCATTGTTTAGTAACAAAAACATAACTTATCACGACAGGTAAACAAACAACAAATTGGCGGCTTCGGCGTTTTTGTCGAGTTAACATAGTTATCTAGTTTTATGACTTTGTTATTTCTTCACCGCATTTTAATACGCTTCAACTATTACAACAACTAACTTTTAACCACTTATCACAAGTTTAATCAAGAATATTGTTAAAAATCTATATTGCTTTTTAATTGAGGTTACATTAATTTGTAATCGTAAATCACAGATCACTAAACTTGTTCCGAATTGAGCCAAAATAAACTTTGGCGTATCTAAACCCTGCTAATATGTGTTCGAGCACGCCAAGATTGATTTCGGCATAATTCGGAACTCAAATTACCCGGCCAATGAAAAAATGTACTATTGTTAATGTATTATTGTATACGCTCACTGAGTCTTGCATTTAAACGGATTACAGTAGTCTTGCCTACTCGACCTTTGTCCCACCTTTGTCAAGCGGATAAATTGCGAATGTCAACTGTCAAGTTTTATTCTATGAAAGTAATGGACTTTTTTATTTTTCCGTATTACGGGCAGTATTTTGGTCGCTGTACGGAAGAGCGAAAATCGCGTGAATTTCGCGCTACGCGAGTAGGCGGTCTCTGCAGAGCCTACTGGTCAATTCTATAGCGAGCGCATTTTTGAGTTTTAATAGAAGTAGGTTTTTGCGAGTATGATATTTTTATACGATTCTGTTTATTGGCATAATTGTTAATTATGTATGTTTCTTTTTTAAATTACAATTATTTTTAACAGTACGATTAGTTTTATTTGAAGGGAGGTAGGCACAGCTTAATAGCCTATATGCAATGCACGCCCCTGCTGCCAGTCTAGATAGAGGCCTAGTATGAGTTCTAAAAAATAAGCACTTATATCGTTTGAAAAGTAAAACAACTTAACGTTTACTATTCGATCGATTTGTTCGAAGTGGTTTGTTTAGTTTAAACAGGTCAGTAAATAGAATACAGAAAACAAAAGCAATTGGCAAAAAACAGAATTGAATGAAGCATGATTTTAATAAATCAGTTAATTTATAAAACAGAAATAGGTACTAATATCAATTATCTTAGTTTTGTTTAACATAAAACAGAATTAACTGTTTTTTTTGTGAGCTGAGCTCCTTTGAGCTCATCTATATCCTATATCCTATGGTGCGGTTTGGTGTGTATCCGAATGAAAAAAATAACAGATAACTTGAGTCTTTTCACACGCTCACATCAAATTATTTTACGTAAACCTCATAAAAGGCGTTTCAAAGTAATGAATAGGTATTGTCAAAATTACCTTTCGTTTGTCAGATTGACTATTTTGTCTTTGAAGCTCATGTTGAGCTCAAATAATGTCTGTCTGTATTATGGTATGTGTATCCGAGATAACCTGAATGAGAACACAACAGATATTTAATGCATCTAGATTTAGAAGTCTCATAGGCATAAAACTTGACATTTCAATCTAGTCGTATAAAATAACAGATACACAACCTTTCTAAATTAGGAAGTCAATAGTTGCATAATACACTTATGATTTTATATTTTATTTTAATTTAGTAGCTTGAAATATCTGTTCCTTCACCTTTTAAATTACGAAGTTGGAAAGTAGCCTTTAATTACACTGTATTTAGATACATTTTAATTTAGTAGGTAGAAATATGTGTTCTTCGGACGTAACAACTGTAACAATTGTTACTGTTGTGACTGCTGTTACTTGAGTAACACTTGTTCCAGTGGAACAACTGGGACTGATGTTACTTTAGTAGCAACTGTTTCGTTGGAGCAGTTGTTACTTCTGGGACTGCTGTTACTTGAGTAACAATTGTTACGTTGGAACAATTGTTACTACTGTTGCTGCTGTTACCGACAGTAACAAGTATTTAGCGTATGGGATAACAAGTAGGTATTGCTGGTTACTTTAAAATATCTGTTCTAAATACCTGTTTCGATAAATACGCCTCACTTCTAGTTCTGGCCCCCTAGGGGCCTATAATGTTGTTATTGACGTTCATAAGTGGCAATTTTGTCCTGAATTGAATAAATGATTTTTGACTTTGACCATGACTTTGATATAGCATTTTAGTGTTTTGAAGTCGGTTTTATTTTTTTTAATAAAATTTACTTATTTCATCTGTTTTTAGTGATAAATCCTAATCTAACTGCTGAACACCGATTTCATCCCCTATTTTCCTACCCTTAGGTGTGATTTTTATTTTTCAAACTTTTATCATAGCATCTTTGAAGTATAAGCTATTCAATAAAACAAAAATCATCAAAATCGGCTCATATTTGTCGAAGATAGGTAACAAGAACCACAAACAAAATATTATCTGGGTATATATTTGTTGATTTTCTCAAAAAGTTCTAAATCAATTTCGATAAAATTTATATGGGACCACCTCTGAAGTATGATCTACCAAACAAAAAAAGAATCATTAAAATCGATTCATAATTGGCGGAGTAATCGCGTAACATACATACAAAAAAAAAAAACAGTCGAATTGAGAACCTCCTCCTTTTTTGAAGTCGGTTGAAAAAACAGCGACCATTTGCTTCAAAGTGCTTTTTGAACGACTGTCTTTTGTTGGGTGCGGCTCATCTTGGAACACCCAAACCGTTGATTGTTGTTTTGTTACAGGATCTTACGCATATATCCAAGGTTCATCACCTGTGTAGATATTATATACAGAGTTTTGACGCAGCCTGATTGTACTTTTGTATCATTTTTTTACACCAATCGATCCAATGTGAAATAAAATTTATTTATTTTATTTATTTATTTATTACTAAATGGAAAACAAACAGCATTTGTATAACAAATATAGATAAAATAGTAAGAAACAAGTATGCCTTGAACAGTTTTCGCGAATAGAAATGTATATAATCCAAAAACTACATATTTCTTTAACAGAGCAAAGCAATGGAACAAAACAGAATTACAAACAATAATTTTAAAGCCACATCAAAATGGGGTAGTAATACACTTATAGAAATGAAAGTGTCACCAAGTTACACCTCGAAAAATTCAGTATTAATTTTATTCTTAAAATAATTTGGTCTCGCCGTAAATAGGTCAACATGTTCTGAATAATTACGGTTAAAGTTTTTAAATACCCTGTTGAAATAAGAATTCCGTCTATAATTTGTAGTACTTGCATCAACATGGAGTCTGAGATGATTTCTCCTGGAGTTGGCACGAACTGGTAATTGTATCTTGACCCTAGATAGAAGCTCGATACAATCATTTTTACCATTAGTTAGGTTTTGAAGAAATGTTAGGTCAGCTGCCTCTCTCCGCAGTTTTAGTGGAAGTAAGTGGTGACGTTGGCAGTTTTCAGTGTAGTTAAAACTTGAGTTTAACCGGTGCTTATAATTTAAAAATCTTAGAAACTTTTTCTGAATTTTTTCGATTTTGTCTACATATAGTTCATATTGAGGATTCCAAGCTTGACATGCGTATTCTAGTTGACTTCTTACTAATGAACAGTACAGGATTTTAAGCGATTTTACCATTTTGAAATTTTTCGTGATTCTAATTATAAATCCTAGTGTCTTTGTAGCTTTAGATTTACAACTAAATGTTCCTGCAATATTTTATAAATACTCGTCAAACCTATGCGCAGAGACGCCTTTATCTCGCTGTATGTAACATGATGATCTTGCATTGCACAGCATCAATTTTAAGGTACAACAACGCGGCACCCTAAATCGGCATTTAGGGTGCCCTTCAAACTCGTCCGTGAGCACAGAGCGCCCACGATTAAACTCACTAAACCAGCAACACACAGAAGTTTTTGATGGTGCTTCGTCCCCAAAAGTCGATGTACTATTTTTGAGTTAGCCCTCGCTGATAATCGTAATAAATCATAGCACCAAAATTATCACGAGTTAAATCCATGGTGATAAAAACACGCAATTTTCAAAATGAGGCCACAATGAAACAAATAGCATCCCTTGTAATTTGAATAAGCTTCAACAGTAGATTTTCAAGACGGTTCAGTCAATCAAGCAAAAAAAAAGCGCAAACAGGACGGGGCCTAGATGGAATTCCTGGGGGACTCCAGTCAATGTCTTGGAGCCCATTGTATATTTAAAAAAAAAATTATCGCAGGGTGTTCGAGCGCGGCGTAGGTGGGGGAGCGGGCGTGGGCGGCGCGGGCGCGGCCGGAGCGCGGCGCGGGGAGCTGACGCTGGAGGCCTCGCGCGACGCGGCGGCGCGCCCCCGCCAGCCGCTGCGCGCGCGCCGCGTCGCCGCCACCGCCAAGAGGAAGAAGGTAACACTACCTGCCTCTACCGCACACCGCTGCACACTACAGGCGCGGCGGGTGACGCTGGAGGCCTCGCGCGACGCGGCGGCGCGCCCCCGCCAGCCGCTGCGCGCGCGCCGCGTCGCCGCCACCGCCAAGAGGAAGAAGGTAACACTACCTGCCTCTACCGCACACCGCTGCACACTACAGGCGCGGCGGGTGACGCTGGAGGCCTCGCGCGACGCGGCGGCGCGCCCCCGCCAGCCGCTGCGCGCGCGCCGCGTCGCCGCCACCGCCAAGAGGAAGAAGGTAACACTACCTGCCTCTACCGCACACCGCTGCACACTACAGGCGCGGCGGGTGACGCTGGAGGCCTCGCGCGACGCGGCGGCGCGCCCCCGCCAGCCGCTGCGCGCGCGCCGCGTCGCCGCCACCGCCAAGAGGAAGAAGGTAACACTACCTGCCTCTACCGCACACCGCTGCACACTACAGGCGCGGCGGGTGACGCTGGAGGCCTCGCGCGACGCGGCGGCGCGCCCCCGCCAGCCGCTGCGCGCGCGCCGCGTCGCCGCCACCGCCAAGAGGAAGAAGGTAACACTACCTGCCTCTACCGCACACCGCTGCACACTACAGGCGCGGCGGGTGACGCTGGAGGCCTCGCGCGACGCGGCGGCGCGCCCCCGCCAGCCGCTGCGCGCGCGCCGCGTCGCCGCCACCGCCAAGAGGAAGAAGGTAACACTACCTGCCTCTACCGCACACCGCTGCACACTACAGGCGCGGCGGGTGACGCTGGAGGCCTCGCGCGACGCGGCGGCGCGCCCCCGCCAGCCGCTGCGCGCGCGCCGCGTCGCCGCCACCGCCAAGAGGAAGAAGGTAACACTACCTGCCTCTACCGCACACCGCTGCACACTACAGGCGCGGCGGGTGACGCTGGAGGCCTCGCGCGACGCGGCGGCGCGCCCCCGCCAGCCGCTGCGCGCGCGCCGCGTCGCCGCCACCGCCAAGAGGAAGAAGGTAACACTACCTGCCTCTACCGCACACCGCTGCACACTACAGGCGCGGCGGGTGACGCTGGAGGCCTCGCGCGACGCGGCGGCGCGCCCCCGCCAGCCGCTGCGCGCGCGCCGCGTCGCCGCCACCGCCAAGAGGAAGAAGGTAACACTACCTGCCTCTACCGCACACCGCTGCACACTACAGGCGCGGCGGGTGACGCTGGAGGCCTCGCGCGACGCGGCGGCGCGCCCCCGCCAGCCGCTGCGCGCGCGCCGCGTCGCCGCCACCGCCAAGAGGAAGAAGGTAACACTACCTGCCTCTACCGCACACCGCTGCACACTACAGGCGCGGCGGGTGACGCTGGAGGCCTCGCGCGACGCGGCGGCGCGCCCCCGCCAGCCGCTGCGCGCGCGCCGCGTCGCCGCCACCGCCAAGAGGAAGAAGGTAACACTACCTGCCTCTACCGCACACCGCTGCACACTACAGGCGCGGCGGGTGACGCTGGAGGCCTCGCGCGACGCGGCGGCGCGCCCCCGCCAGCCGCTGCGCGCGCGCCGCGTCGCCGCCACCGCCAAGAGGAAGAAGGTAACACTACCTGCCTCTACCGCACACCGCTGCACACTACAGGCGCGGCGGGTGACGCTGGAGGCCTCGCGCGACGCGGCGGCGCGCCCCCGCCAGCCGCTGCGCGCGCGCCGCGTCGCCGCCACCGCCAAGAGGAAGAAGGTAACACTACCTGCCTCTACCGCACACCGCTGCACACTACAGGCGCGGCGGGTGACGCTGGAGGCCTCGCGCGACGCGGCGGCGCGCCCCCGCCAGCCGCTGCGCGCGCGCCGCGTCGCCGCCACCGCCAAGAGGAAGAAGGTAACACTACCTGCCTCTACCGCACACCGCTGCACACTACAGGCGCGGCGGGTGACGCTGGAGGCCTCGCGCGACGCGGCGGCGCGCCCCCGCCAGCCGCTGCGCGCGCGCCGCGTCGCCGCCACCGCCAAGAGGAAGAAGGTAACACTACCTGCCTCTACCGCACACCGCTGCACACTACAGGCGCGGCGGGTGACGCTGGAGGCCTCGCGCGACGCGGCGGCGCGCCCCCGCCAGCCGCTGCGCGCGCGCCGCGTCGCCGCCACCGCCAAGAGGAAGAAGGTAACACTACCTGCCTCTACCGCACACCGCTGCACACTACAGGCGCGGCGGGTGACGCTGGAGGCCTCGCGCGACGCGGCGGCGCGCCCCCGCCAGCCGCTGCGCGCGCGCCGCGTCGCCGCCACCGCCAAGAGGAAGAAGGTAACACTACCTGCCTCTACCGCACACCGCTGCACACTACAGGCGCGGCGGGTGACGCTGGAGGCCTCGCGCGACGCGGCGGCGCGCCCCCGCCAGCCGCTGCGCGCGCGCCGCGTCGCCGCCACCGCCAAGAGGAAGAAGGTAACACTACCTGCCTCTACCGCACACCGCTGCACACTACAGGCGCGGCGGGTGACGCTGGAGGCCTCGCGCGACGCGGCGGCGCGCCCCCGCCAGCCGCTGCGCGCGCGCCGCGTCGCCGCCACCGCCAAGAGGAAGAAGGTAACACTACCTGCCTCTACCGCACACCGCTGCACACTACAGGCGCGGCGGGTGACGCTGGAGGCCTCGCGCGACGCGGCGGCGCGCCCCCGCCAGCCGCTGCGCGCGCGCCGCGTCGCCGCCACCGCCAAGAGGAAGAAGGTAACACTACCTGCCTCTACCGCACACCGCTGCACACTACAGGCGCGGCGGGTGACGCTGGAGGCCTCGCGCGACGCGGCGGCGCGCCCCCGCCAGCCGCTGCGCGCGCGCCGCGTCGCCGCCACCGCCAAGAGGAAGAAGGTAACACTACCTGCCTCTACCGCACACCGCTGCACACTACAGGCGCGGCGGGTGACGCTGGAGGCCTCGCGCGACGCGGCGGCGCGCCCCCGCCAGCCGCTGCGCGCGCGCCGCGTCGCCGCCACCGCCAAGAGGAAGAAGGTAACACTACCTGCCTCTACCGCACACCGCTGCACACTACAGGCGCGGCGGGTGACGCTGGAGGCCTCGCGCGACGCGGCGGCGCGCCCCCGCCAGCCGCTGCGCGCGCGCCGCGTCGCCGCCACCGCCAAGAGGAAGAAGGTAACACTACCTGCCTCTACCGCACACCGCTGCACACTACAGGCGCGGCGGGTGACGCTGGAGGCCTCGCGCGACGCGGCGGCGCGCCCCCGCCAGCCGCTGCGCGCGCGCCGCGTCGCCGCCACCGCCAAGAGGAAGAAGGTAACACTACCTGCCTCTACCGCACACCGCTGCACACTACAGGCGCGGCGGGTGACGCTGGAGGCCTCGCGCGACGCGGCGGCGCGCCCCCGCCAGCCGCTGCGCGCGCGCCGCGTCGCCGCCACCGCCAAGAGGAAGAAGGTAACACTACCTGCCTCTACCGCACACCGCTGCACACTACAGGCGCGGCGGGTGACGCTGGAGGCCTCGCGCGACGCGGCGGCGCGCCCCCGCCAGCCGCTGCGCGCGCGCCGCGTCGCCGCCACCGCCAAGAGGAAGAAGGTAACACTACCTGCCTCTACCGCACACCGCTGCACACTACAGGCGCGGCGGGTGACGCTGGAGGCCTCGCGCGACGCGGCGGCGCGCCCCCGCCAGCCGCTGCGCGCGCGCCGCGTCGCCGCCACCGCCAAGAGGAAGAAGGTAACACTACCTGCCTCTACCGCACACCGCTGCACACTACAGGCGCGGCGGGTGACGCTGGAGGCCTCGCGCGACGCGGCGGCGCGCCCCCGCCAGCCGCTGCGCGCGCGCCGCGTCGCCGCCACCGCCAAGAGGAAGAAGGTAACACTACCTGCCTCTACCGCACACCGCTGCACACTACAGGCGCGGCGGGTGACGCTGGAGGCCTCGCGCGACGCGGCGGCGCGCCCCCGCCAGCCGCTGCGCGCGCGCCGCGTCGCCGCCACCGCCAAGAGGAAGAAGGTAACACTACCTGCCTCTACCGCACACCGCTGCACACTACAGGCGCGGCGGGTGACGCTGGAGGCCTCGCGCGACGCGGCGGCGCGCCCCCGCCAGCCGCTGCGCGCGCGCCGCGTCGCCGCCACCGCCAAGAGGAAGAAGGTAACACTACCTGCCTCTACCGCACACCGCTGCACACTACAGGCGCGGCGGGTGACGCTGGAGGCCTCGCGCGACGCGGCGGCGCGCCCCCGCCAGCCGCTGCGCGCGCGCCGCGTCGCCGCCACCGCCAAGAGGAAGAAGGTAACACTACCTGCCTCTACCGCACACCGCTGCACACTACAGGCGCGGCGGGTGACGCTGGAGGCCTCGCGCGACGCGGCGGCGCGCCCCCGCCAGCCGCTGCGCGCGCGCCGCGTCGCCGCCACCGCCAAGAGGAAGAAGGTAACACTACCTGCCTCTACCGCACACCGCTGCACACTACAGGCGCGGCGGGTGACGCTGGAGGCCTCGCGCGACGCGGCGGCGCGCCCCCGCCAGCCGCTGCGCGCGCGCCGCGTCGCCGCCACCGCCAAGAGGAAGAAGGTAACACTACCTGCCTCTACCGCACACCGCTGCACACTACAGGCGCGGCGGGTGACGCTGGAGGCCTCGCGCGACGCGGCGGCGCGCCCCCGCCAGCCGCTGCGCGCGCGCCGCGTCGCCGCCACCGCCAAGAGGAAGAAGGTAACACTACCTGCCTCTACCGCACACCGCTGCACACTACAGGCGCGGCGGGTGACGCTGGAGGCCTCGCGCGACGCGGCGGCGCGCCCCCGCCAGCCGCTGCGCGCGCGCCGCGTCGCCGCCACCGCCAAGAGGAAGAAGGTAACACTACCTGCCTCTACCGCACACCGCTGCACACTACAGGCGCGGCGGGTGACGCTGGAGGCCTCGCGCGACGCGGCGGCGCGCCCCCGCCAGCCGCTGCGCGCGCGCCGCGTCGCCGCCACCGCCAAGAGGAAGAAGGTAACACTACCTGCCTCTACCGCACACCGCTGCACACTACAGGCGCGGCGGGTGACGCTGGAGGCCTCGCGCGACGCGGCGGCGCGCCCCCGCCAGCCGCTGCGCGCGCGCCGCGTCGCCGCCACCGCCAAGAGGAAGAAGGTAACACTACCTGCCTCTACCGCACAC
This sequence comes from Anania hortulata, assembly GCA_963576865.1. Taxonomy (NCBI): domain Eukaryota; kingdom Metazoa; phylum Arthropoda; class Insecta; order Lepidoptera; family Crambidae; genus Anania; species Anania hortulata. The sequence continues at coordinate 4,788,644 of OY756412.1, read as the reverse complement.
CGCTGCACACTACAGGCGCGGCGGGTGACGCTGGAGGCCTCGCGCGACGCGGCGGCGCGCCCCCGCCAGCCGCTGCGCGCGCGCCGCGTCGCCGCCACCGCCAAGAGGAAGAAGGTAACACTACCTGCCTCTACCGCACACCGCTGCACACTACAGGCGCGGCGGGTGACGCTGGAGGCCTCGCGCGACGCGGCGGCGCGCCCCCGCCAGCCGCTGCGCGCGCGCCGCGTCGCCGCCACCGCCAAGAGGAAGAAGGTAACACTACCTGCCTCTACCGCACACCGCTGCACACTACAGGCGCGGCGGGTGACGCTGGAGGCCTCGCGCGACGCGGCGGCGCGCCCCCGCCAGCCGCTGCGCGCGCGCCGCGTCGCCGCCACCGCCAAGAGGAAGAAGGTAACACTACCTGCCTCTACCGCACACCGCTGCACACTACAGGCGCGGCGGGTGACGCTGGAGGCCTCGCGCGACGCGGCGGCGCGCCCCCGCCAGCCGCTGCGCGCGCGCCGCGTCGCCGCCACCGCCAAGAGGAAGAAGGTAACACTACCTGCCTCTACCGCACACCGCTGCACACTACAGGCGCGGCGGGTGACGCTGGAGGCCTCGCGCGACGCGGCGGCGCGCCCCCGCCAGCCGCTGCGCGCGCGCCGCGTCGCCGCCACCGCCAAGAGGAAGAAGGTAACACTACCTGCCTCTACCGCACACCGCTGCACACTACAGGCGCGGCGGGTGACGCTGGAGGCCTCGCGCGACGCGGCGGCGCGCCCCCGCCAGCCGCTGCGCGCGCGCCGCGTCGCCGCCACCGCCAAGAGGAAGAAGGTAACACTACCTGCCTCTACCGCACACCGCTGCACACTACAGGCGCGGCGGGTGACGCTGGAGGCCTCGCGCGACGCGGCGGCGCGCCCCCGCCAGCCGCTGCGCGCGCGCCGCGTCGCCGCCACCGCCAAGAGGAAGAAGGTAACACTACCTGCCTCTACCGCACACCGCTGCACACTACAGGCGCGGCGGGTGACGCTGGAGGCCTCGCGCGACGCGGCGGCGCGCCCCCGCCAGCCGCTGCGCGCGCGCCGCGTCGCCGCCACCGCCAAGAGGAAGAAGGTAACACTACCTGCCTCTACCGCACACCGCTGCACACTACAGGCGCGGCGGGTGACGCTGGAGGCCTCGCGCGACGCGGCGGCGCGCCCCCGCCAGCCGCTGCGCGCGCGCCGCGTCGCCGCCACCGCCAAGAGGAAGAAGGTAACACTACCTGCCTCTACCGCACACCGCTGCACACTACAGGCGCGGCGGGTGACGCTGGAGGCCTCGCGCGACGCGGCGGCGCGCCCCCGCCAGCCGCTGCGCGCGCGCCGCGTCGCCGCCACCGCCAAGAGGAAGAAGGTAACACTACCTGCCTCTACCGCACACCGCTGCACACTACAGGCGCGGCGGGTGACGCTGGAGGCCTCGCGCGACGCGGCGGCGCGCCCCCGCCAGCCGCTGCGCGCGCGCCGCGTCGCCGCCACCGCCAAGAGGAAGAAGGTAACACTACCTGCCTCTACCGCACACCGCTGCACACTACAGGCGCGGCGGGTGACGCTGGAGGCCTCGCGCGACGCGGCGGCGCGCCCCCGCCAGCCGCTGCGCGCGCGCCGCGTCGCCGCCACCGCCAAGAGGAAGAAGGTAACACTACCTGCCTCTACCGCACACCGCTGCACACTACAGGCGCGGCGGGTGACGCTGGAGGCCTCGCGCGACGCGGCGGCGCGCCCCCGCCAGCCGCTGCGCGCGCGCCGCGTCGCCGCCACCGCCAAGAGGAAGAAGGTAACACTACCTGCCTCTACCGCACACCGCTGCACACTACAGGCGCGGCGGGTGACGCTGGAGGCCTCGCGCGACGCGGCGGCGCGCCCCCGCCAGCCGCTGCGCGCGCGCCGCGTCGCCGCCACCGCCAAGAGGAAGAAGGTAACACTACCTGCCTCTACCGCACACCGCTGCACACTACAGGCGCGGCGGGTGACGCTGGAGGCCTCGCGCGACGCGGCGGCGCGCCCCCGCCAGCCGCTGCGCGCGCGCCGCGTCGCCGCCACCGCCAAGAGGAAGAAGGTAACACTACCTGCCTCTACCGCACACCGCTGCACACTACAGGCGCGGCGGGTGACGCTGGAGGCCTCGCGCGACGCGGCGGCGCGCCCCCGCCAGCCGCTGCGCGCGCGCCGCGTCGCCGCCACCGCCAAGAGGAAGAAGGTAACACTACCTGCCTCTACCGCACACCGCTGCACACTACAGGCGCGGCGGGTGACGCTGGAGGCCTCGCGCGACGCGGCGGCGCGCCCCCGCCAGCCGCTGCGCGCGCGCCGCGTCGCCGCCACCGCCAAGAGGAAGAAGGTAACACTACCTGCCTCTACCGCACACCGCTGCACACTACAGGCGCGGCGGGTGACGCTGGAGGCCTCGCGCGACGCGGCGGCGCGCCCCCGCCAGCCGCTGCGCGCGCGCCGCGTCGCCGCCACCGCCAAGAGGAAGAAGGTAACACTACCTGCCTCTACCGCACACCGCTGCACACTACAGGCGCGGCGGGTGACGCTGGAGGCCTCGCGCGACGCGGCGGCGCGCCCCCGCCAGCCGCTGCGCGCGCGCCGCGTCGCCGCCACCGCCAAGAGGAAGAAGGTAACACTACCTGCCTCTACCGCACACCGCTGCACACTACAGGCGCGGCGGGTGACGCTGGAGGCCTCGCGCGACGCGGCGGCGCGCCCCCGCCAGCCGCTGCGCGCGCGCCGCGTCGCCGCCACCGCCAAGAGGAAGAAGGTAACACTACCTGCCTCTACCGCACACCGCTGCACACTACAGGCGCGGCGGGTGACGCTGGAGGCCTCGCGCGACGCGGCGGCGCGCCCCCGCCAGCCGCTGCGCGGCTGCTGCTGCTGCGTCCCGTGCTACAGGAATTTGTCGCCTCTTACGACACGCCTCCTGTTGGCGGTGGGGAAGTGTATGTTGTAAAGCCGGCCTCTTTACACTTTTGAATTTGGCAATTTCGAAACTTAAGCATCATTATTATCTTCTCCAGGACGAAATAAGCGTGGACTGCCTCGACTTCAACAAGAAGATCCTGCACACGGCGTGGCACCCGCACGAGAGCGTCATCGCGGTGGCCGCCACCAACAACCTGTTCATCTTCCAGGACAAGTTCTAGCCCGCCCGCCTCGGCGTCGCCCAGCCGGCCTAGACAAGTAACCGTTGTGTATAATATAGTATATCTTGCCGTGGGTAACAATTAAAGGGGGTAGTAGGCTGAGAACATATCTGAAGTTGAAATCCGGTTTTCGTGTCATAGATAATGCAGTGACTCCGCAGAACTCTAGGCCTTTTAATTAAGATAGCAAAATAATTTATATAAACTGTCATTTCTTATAGGTTTGTTTGTCTCTTTCACTCATTTATGACTAATAGAGAAATGAGTTTTATTTTTTATTACAAAATAAATAAACATAAAGCACACAAAACTATCTTAAATCTTAATAATGTCATATTTAAATGACATCACTTTTTTATACGTAAATTCTTCCATCTTGGCCCTAAACAGTATGCAAGTAGGTTGTATTGTCTTTACGTCAAACTGTTTATAGAAAAAAATAAACAAGATAGAATTAATACCTGGTTACCCTGTTCGAAACTTTGTCACAATGCAACCTAAATATCTTTTGGCTACCCGATTGCCACAACGTTTCACCCTGAACGCAAAGAATACCGGGTTTTCTCTCGGTAGTGATTTAATCCAGCTCTCTGGATGGCTCTGAGGATGTGACAGAGACAGATAGTGCTGAATTATTTTGCGAATTAGGGCATCCAATCTGGGCTTGTTTATATGATACAAAATTGTCTCAACCTTGTGCTGCGTTGAACGATCTATCTATCCCATCCTTCGTCATTGAACAATGTGCGACTGCGTTGTATGTTCTTAGCCATACTGCAACTTGTGATTATTATCTCATGGAAAGATCATTGTGTACATACATCTCAATATGTAATTGATACTGTCACTGAATATTACCGGGCATGAACCGCAGAGACTCGGGAGAGCTAAACTAAACGTTTAATACGTATCATGATACGTTTGATACGTGATTCGTAAATTTACTATAATTTGGATGTGGTATAAACATTCCGAATTATTCATTTCCGAATGATCCCTAGGCACCATTTCTGTAATATAACATCTTATTTAAGGCATTCTTTCATTCATCATTTTCAATAATTTGTTAAAGTTCGAATCTTAACGAAATCTATGGGCATACCTCGTTTTAACATTAAAAATATGTCATTTCATCATGCCTATTGGGATACGTATTAAACGAATAGCGTATGTTACTAATATTTTTACCTCAATTGGCCACTTGTCGATTTATAAACTAAGAATGTGCTCAATCAGTCGATCAAAACTGTTTTGTGTCTGAGTTTGTTAATAAAAATAATCTTATAGTTATAAATCAGTACCAATTTCCTTACGAAATAAAAAAAGGTCTTTTGGGCACAGGCCTTTTAGATGACTTATGGACTTTACACTAGTTGGTGAAATGTAATAATCATGAAATAAAAAAAATACTGTACTATCGTTTTAGTTACATTGAACTTTTGAAATTATTTTTGACAAATAGGTTGTTGATCTTATGTAAAAAAAAGCTTAGGCCGTCCCCTGCGCGTAGCGTTTACTCGCGACGGTCACACGCGTGTTAAAAAGCAGCGGAGGGGCTAAATTATTGTCGATGGTCAATTCTATTTCCACTTAGCTCCTACTTCAAAAATTAAAATGGCGAAGAAATATATGTATACATCAACGTGATATGACTGTATACAAATTATAATCTAATATAAAGTGCAGTATTACTTACAAGAATATCACAAAGGCTTTACGGTGGTTAGCTGTGTACACAGAACTAAGTCCTTGATATAGGCGTTATACTTGTCAAGTTATGGCGTTGGTAGCTGTCAATAGGGTTTCAAGAAATCTATTTCACATGATTCCTTTAATATATTTACACGTCCAGTCTGACTTAGGGTGCGTTTTTGATGTAAACACTCGCTTAATTTACCGTCTGCGTCAACGATTAAAGTCATTTTGCTAATGCTATACCATCAGCTATGAGGCTGTCCATAATATTTTTAATATAGTAGCTTAGTATTTTTTTTGCTTTACTTGTCTAGAAATGACACCGCAAAATGTCTGTATATTTTCCATAATAAAAAGAGCATTCCAATGATAAATGTGTCAAGCATTTCATACCAGTTTTCGCGATACAATCAAAGTCTTGTATGAATGGTTCTAACAAGACATGAGAAAAGCTAGTCCTCTTCGTTGCATCACAAATAAATACCCGGATTCTATTGACAGCTATCCGGCTTTGTTGTTAATAAAAATGTTGTGTCATCTTGTATGAGAAATGTTACCGTAACTTTTCTGAAAAATTTAAGTAATTTCATGCCTCAGGCTCAGTTCTCTTTACGAAGATGCTTTTTCGGCTTCGGGTATAAACATAGTCAGACAAGTTGTACTAGTGAATTGTTTATTCCATTAAATAGCCAATATTTGGCACAATATGTCTTAAGTATAGTGTATTTAACATCGTTCGTTTACAACATTTACCTTATGTCGTTCGTTTCGTTGATACCGCTCACATGATGTTAGGTTGAAATACGTCTAGTTTTACTGTTTTGACTTGATGAGAATTTTGCAACATATGTCGGGTTGCAAACTCAACGTCTATAACAAATTGCTGATTTTAGGCTCAAATGGATCATATCAGCTTAACTTCTGTCTGCTTTAGATCAGTTATTTGCATGTTGAATTGTATCAATAATATTTTTGCACCCATGACGCCGTCGCAGCTGTCTTTAAACGTTGTATTTGATTCGTTGTTAAATCACTAATACTATTAAACCTTTTCACATAATCTCTAACTCTTAATCGGATACTGGTCAAATGTGCCTGTACCTCTCCTACAAGATGACGTAACATTGCTTAGCTAGCTAGAAACATAAGTCCGTTAATTCTAATCTGACATAATTTATACGCTTTTCACACTTAAGGTTCTAAGCGTTATTTAAGTATTTATTGTTTAAAGAACTTCGTAAGGTGAATACTACCTTTACACGTGAAATGAGATTAGTTAGTAATATCAAATGGTATATGAAACATTGTAAATTGCTTTATGTTTGAAACATATGCCTGAATCACCCATAAACATTCCTTAGTAGGATCCTCCCACTGCTATTTCAGTTGGCCTTTATACATTGAACTAATACTAAGAAGTGTGATTTTCAGATTGTGCTAAAACTGTCAAAAAGAAACATTTTAAATATCGTTAGGAATATCAGAAGTGGGATCCTGCATTAATATTATAATTGTACGACATAGATTCGTTTGTGTTGCTAAAAAATATAATGAAGCTACGACGGATTTATATAGTGACTATTCTGCTGTTCTTATTACGCTATAAATAAAATAATATTGCAATACATGAGTGTTACCTACGGCTGTATGTTTCAAACGAAAGTGTGTTGTTATAAAAATTGGTATTAAGCTCTATTAGGGTCTTTAGAACAATATTAAATTTTGTCCACTAAAATGTCAAATTTAATACTGATGTCACACAAATCTTATGAATTCCACCGCGTTGTGATGGTCTGTTCGTATAGTGCATAGTAATGTTTCTTTCAGATATCCCATAAAATTCGCTAGCTTGCCTAGTCCAATCCATAAAGTGCTGGTGTCTTGGACAGATAGTGGTAACTTTAAGCCCTAATTTAGTTAGGCCACTCGTGTCAAATTTCTGACCGATTTTGAGTTAATTACCAAATCGTAACAGTCAGGATCACTAGACTAAGAAGAAGATGGTGTTCAACATAAAAAGATTGCGTTTTGTGTATAAATGCAAGTAAAGATCCACGAAAATATTGTCCACATTTACATTATTACTCTTACATTTGGTTGCGTTGTAGTAGTCCGTTTTGAATTTTGGGTGTAAGTGTGGACGAGTTTTAATCGTTCAATTTTAAAAGTTATAAATAAATAACTTTAAATGTGATATCATTTTCCCACTTCTGATTTTTGTCAGCCGACAAGTTGAATAAAAACAAATATTCCAGCTTTGGACATACTTTTACTCACTTTTTCTCACTTTTTAAGAAAGAAACTTAGTAAAACTTTAAAATAATGCTCTATGCGAACCGACGACTGATCTCACGCCTCGACATTTCTCTTGGCTAATCTCCCGTGACGTCAAACGTAATGCCGCCGTGCTTCATACGTAACCGGGAACGCTGGCTTTCGTTTACAGGCCCGTGCCTTAACTGTATGTAGTAATTTGTTATTCGTACTTTATTTATTATTATGTATTTTTTAGACTTGTGAACGTTTTTAATCGCACACTGTACATCGATGAGAGCATTGGCGTTCAATGAAACATTCGTCGAAGTATAATTGTTAATACTGTTGATTTTAATAACGTATGTCTTCGGTTTCGTTCAATTAAACGTTAAAGTTAGACGTAACAGCGGATGAATATTTTATTGGGCATGAAATACTTACGAATGAATTCTATGTGATGTTTTAGTTCGTTACTTTACGAGTGTAAGGAATATTGGAATCCAATACTGAAGTAAAATTGATAAAAAAAATGTAAATATTATAAGCGAACGAAAGCGAGGCCTGAACAATATAAATATAGAATATTTTGTCACAACACTTAAATGTACAGAATTATATATATTTGTACTTTAATTGTGTAAAGCTTGCTAATAATTAAAATTATGTTCGTCAGTCTATATAGGTAATGAATTGTTTTTTCCCTTTTGTATAATGCTTTGTTGGGAGCGTTGAAAAATCTCCGTATTTTGTATGTATTTATCCGTCGTGTCGCCTAATGCCTATACGGGAGCGTATTGTCGGCTGTACGGGCACTTCCATTACTTGTGTTGATGCGAGTGAACTCTTACCTCCGTACTTTTAGATGTTCATTCATTTTGTATAGGATGTGTTAAGTTTTAGTTTTCCTTTTGTAAAGGGGCCGGTCAATTCCTCGCGTTAGTGACTGATTTCAGTTTCGCCATGCAGTGCTGGGGTGTTAATGTAAGTTAAAATAAACAATGTGTGATAATTACTAAATGCCTTTGCAGCTACGGTTTTAATTATAAAATAATTGCTTGTCGAGCAATAATAGTGAACATAGGAATTGACTACGTCCCTCGAGATATCATTGTAAAAATATATAGAGATGTAGTATAAAAGCAAAGACAGCGTGTTTTGAGTGCGAGTGTGCGAGCGAGACAGGCGATGCGTGCGCGAAGTAATTTAAGTCTAGTTTATAGTTAGGCAAAAACCGTGAACGCGAATACAAGAAAAATCAGTTTTTTTTTTCCTACGAGGGATCAACGGAGGTTTGCTTGTAAAATGTGATATGTCGCAATAAGCGGTGTGTTTGTGTTACGGACTAAATTGTATGTGATTGGGTGGACTGAAGATCGGAACGCGACCTCTTGCGGGATGGTTGTTGACAACGAATAGTGCGAGCGGCGCCCGCGTCTTCACTAGATGTCATTTTCGGCTAAAAAGATCACTCAGACTTGCGTATTTGACAACACAATGCTTCGTATCATTTTTTGCCGAAGTAGAGCTACGATAAACATTTTAGCGCCATTTTTATACCGAATTGTAATATCTGACGTAATCTTTTTATCCAAAAAAATTCCTATACAAGATACGGGCTCAGGTGTAAAGTCCAGAAAAATATTTAACACAATGTAACTGCTTAGATGCAAATTTTGGATGTTAGATTTAGACTGCAACTTTGTGATTGCGTGTGATTATTCTAAAGGGTACTTACGTATTTTGTAGGTATATTGACGGCTGGAATTTTAATTGGCATACACGTGAAATTTAACAAATATATTTTTAAGCATAGCTCAAAATAATCAAAACATTTACGGTATCAATCCAAAATGCATTTGTGATGTTAAAATGTGTCATTTTACATGGTTGTGTAAAGAATATGCATACTTTGGTTTGATGTATAAATTGTCTGTATCTATGTTTTATTGCCAATCAAAATTTAATTCAAGGTACGTGCAAATATCACGATTCAAGCTTAATTTCAAAGATCGAATCTGTTTTATTTTTATTAAATACAAATTGGCAGTTTGTTTCATTCACTTCATATTCGCTTAGTGCCGCTATTAGAGGGCCTTCAATGTGTATTTCTTGGGATGTGATGACTGTCAAAATTACTTACTGGGTCAATACTGTCTATAGTGTACTAGCATCAAAATCCCGATGCGCTGGGTTCAGTCCCTGCCATCTAGTGAACATAAGCAGGTTAGAGCAGTGCGGCAGAGCACTAGAGACGTATTTTTGAAACTTTCAAACTGCAATTCGCATACGAAATTGCAAAAATAGTATCCAATTCTTGAAAATTGGAAACTGTTCTCGGGAATTCGAATGCTAATATAATCTAATGTTTCAGGAATACGTCTCATGAATAGTGTTAGCTTGGATTTGCACTAAAAGCTGTTCGCAAAACTAATTAGATTAGTTCGGCTCTATCCGTCTTTATCACTATAGTGCCGAATATATCTAAATGCCGTGTACAAACCTAATTCATCAGAACTAATAAAACTATTTGAATAGGCATATCGTGATGTTTGTGCGTGCCTAGGGACTTGATGTAGCAAGCGTACGTGCGTCCAGGAAGTGTTCAAGACAAAATGTATGGAGCTCTATGGTAGAATCTTATATTTTGTCTTAGCACGAACGGGGAGCCGGAAGTGGTGTTATGTCTTCTCCCTTAGAAAAGGAACGATGTACAAAATGGTGTATCGAATAAATTTGTTGTAATTGTTGTCGTGCCATGACACATCGGTCGGGGCGCGGGCGCTGCCGCGAGGATCAGAGTTGTTGTTGAATCCAAAATATTTCCTATAATATAAATTTTTATATCTGAATTTTAATGTTTCATTTATTTACCTTTTAAAACGATACACGTAACTTGTATAGTCCGTTTTTCTTTGCTTTCGGATATTGTAAACAATCTTGACTTTCCTTTACAAAAATTTAACTAAATTATTCATCAAAAAATACAGATTGATATAAAAATTACCTACTTTTGTAATTAATTATTTAACATGAAGCCCATTTTATTTTGTTTGTTAATTTTATAAACTGATGTTTTTGTCATGATTGTTTACAATATTTGACCAGCAAATAAAAACAGACTAAAAGGCGATGCAATTTTTATTCAGTTTAGTAAGTTATTTGTTGCTCTCCAATTTCGAGGGGTTTTATGTCATAAGAAACTTCTTTATCACACCTTCACCATAAGATAGCTAATATTATCATAAGAAAAAAGGAAAATATAAAAAACTAGATTTTACAAGAAACATTTTATTTTTAAATACCCACAAATCACATTATTTGTTATCACGAAACTTACCCTACGGCAATATGTTGTTTACAAGAATTTGGTTATATTATAACATAGTATAAAAAAATAAATGATCGACCGAACCGAACCGAACAATCGACTAATTTATATAAAATTAAAAAAAAAATAACCAGATAATAATTATTTATTAAAAGTAATTCATTAGTACAAGGTGGTTGTACTAATGATTACAATATAAAATACATTCATCTTTTTAACTAACGTACCGGCAGTAATATACTGTCAATACAGTCAATAAACATTTATTCCACCTATTTTTTTCTTACTAATTGACATTAACATTTTTACAATAAATATAACAAAACATTTTATGTTTTGGTTTTATTTATATCAAAAAATGTCTATCTTAAAACTAGTACAATTATATTAATGAATTGATTGAATAATGTAAAGAGGCCCTCGATACAGAACCCTTCAGAAAACATAACTCAAGATGGCGCTTACAAATTGCGTTTACATTTTTATTTATTTAAAACTTTATTGCACAAAACTTATAAAAGTGTACAATAGGTGGACTTAATGCTAAATGCATTATTTGCCAGCCAACCCTAGGATCAGGCAGAAAACATCAGCTATCGAGTAAAACACGGAATATGTCTTTAGAACTATAGGACTAATTCGAAGATTGGATGGGCCCGGATGTAACCTGTGGTCCTACACAAGGTCAACTGGAATAGGCTCCGTATGTCACCCCAGACCTCCGTACAATCAAATCAATAGTTCTTTAGACAACTATGTTGTAAGTTTTAATACCCATAATTAAATATCCTACTTAGTACATACATTAAAGTACCCAGAGAGAGAGACGAGTCCTCTTAATTTTAATACGTAATATCTATGTATACAGGTGTCGCAAAAGATTGTGTCTAGGGAAGCGGAGCACCCTAGGTGTAACCGAATCGCTCCCATGTATGCTGTGTAATTTTTTTTTTTTTTTCTTAATTACGGAACATACTTGGGGTACTATCTCTTGATCTTCCGTTTGACACAATTTTTGGTTCACCTGTTAAGGAGCTACCCAGTACTGACTGACGAAATCAAGTAACGTCTGCATCAAATAAACTACACATACAAATCTATTATGCCGCGCCGCGGCCGCGACCCTTGTGACTTTCTGTAGAAACACTTCGTTTTGTTTGTTTACACTAGATGGCGTTAAACGGTTTTAGATCGCGGTATGTATTATTTTCATCGAACTAACTAGTTATTCATCTTACGGTTGTGAAATTATAAAAAAGAAGCAGTATTTTTGAAGAGATATTAGTGACGATCTTTATTAATAATATTTACCGTGTTAAAATAACAGAGTAAGCTGTTGTTTTTGACATAAAGAACTGGCTGTACATAGATGATGGACAGTTTGTCTGAACTAATAGTGCATAATAACGGGCGATTAACTAATAGACTTGCAGTTAATTGCCCGTAAGAGAAATATGGGCCTTAAATTATATTCCCTTACAGTAACTGACTGTTAAGTATTTTATAAATTTTCCTTTTGATTTCACTGCTCAAATGCAACAACTTTCACTATGGGACCATCGAAATCATATTACGAACTATGTAGTTTGAAAGGTAGGTACATTTTACTAGACAACGCATACTAGCGTATCGGCTTTTTAATATGGAGGAGTAATTTTTTTCGCGAGTTCTATGTTAGTCCTACAGAAAAAGTTGTACGAGTATTTGAGCAGTAAAATCACCTAAAAGAAAGAATAAAATGGGAACTCAATTTTTTAAATTGCGTATTATTAGCTAAATTAGTTTTATTTTACGCCACTGCGTCATGCGTTTGTATGGTATCGTGTTTTACTAATAAATAGGTATGATATGCAAAAATCTACTTTGTCAAGTTTTTCAAAATGGATCAACTCATAAATAACGTAGTAACTACAATCCCCGGCACGGATCTTGAGCGCTGGAGGAAAGAGTGGGGATCGCTAGGAGCATATTACGAGTCGTTCATCGTATCAGAGACGCGTGTGCAGAGCAAGCAACCAATCGTGGCCGGCGGTGCGGGCGCGACACGCGACTGACCAATCACGTAATCGTAATGGCCTTCTGCGCATCTTTCGCCCAGCGCTCAAGATTCGTGCCGCTAGTTGTACGAGTGTTCTCAAAATGTATAGATATAAGACATACATATCTTATTTCAGTCTACGTTTTCTTAAATCGAAGCCTCAGGAAGCACAGGGCTAGCGTGACGACGATCCAAGCCAGAGTCACCAGGAACCCGTAGTAGACTGAAGGCTCTGTGATCGAGGATCCTCGCTCCATGATATCTCTCAGGGACTTGGAGGGGATCGTGAAGGGGAGGGTGAGCGCGATGATGCGGAGGCCGGTAGACATGCCCTCTAGAGGCCAGAGGATGCCTGTGGATTAAACAAGTATTACTTAATTTACGACCGTTTGGTGTAGTGGTTCGCGCTCCGGACTACAAAGCTAGGTTGCGGGTTCGAATCCCGCAAGGGACAAATGTTTGTGTGATGAGAACACGCACCTCACCTTTGTACCTCACTCATTGTTATAAACGTATAAGTAAGTTATACGTAATCTGGTCCACATCATACAAGCTTTGCTTAATAATTACTTTTATACTTTCGCGTTTCATGAATAATAATTAATAAAGTTTTCGGCAAATTGGTGTGATTGCAGTAGACAGAATTTTTTAATTGTAAAACCAGTTTCAAAAGTTGAAACCGCTATTTAGTTATTGAACACCAGATTTGCGTAGTGGCTTGGTGATTCGCTTTGAAGGCAAGGGGTCCCGGGTTCGATTCACGATTCGGTCACTTCACAAAAAACTGACTTTTCTAAACTGGGTTTAGGCTTCGCTTGGGTCTAGGTGTGCAACCAAACACCCAGGCAAACGGGCAGACTGGCATTGCCTGGTTCTTCTAACACAAAGATGTTTATTCCTAACTTAGGGACTAACAATTATTGGGGTGAGGTCTGGCTCTTATTTGTTTATTTATTTTTACTTATATTATTATTTATTTTACTTATTTATTTATTTATGTTTGGTTTATAATTTTAGACTGCTCTCGCATCTCATAAAACTAATAGTTGGCCACACGATTTGAGATTTCTGGACACTATCGTTTTTGATCTAGTTTCAATCGAGGCACACACTTTAACTTACCGCACAAAAGAATCATAGGGTAGAAACTTCCAGTGGCCACGAAGAAGGACATAGTGTAGCTAGAACAGTAAATCGAGAGCAGGAACCCGTAGCACATCCCGCACAGCCCCTGCAGGAACAGCAGCAGGCCGCACGCCGCCACCGAGCCCTCCGACGGCATGCCGTACCCCAGGAACGAGAGGGCCATCATTTCGGCCGTCTGGAACGAGGTAATAAGTAAGACTATTTAATTAATTGCCAATTGATTTAAAATGCATTACTAATGTGATCCAATTTGAAAGCAGATTGAGGGCGTATTTTCTGGAAAATTGTTTTTACAGTGTAGAAGAATATGTTAATTCCAATTCAAATTGTAAGAAATAATAATATTGGACTTGAGATAATATAGTTGAATAATTGACATTTTCTTTATTGCAATTTTTATTGTTTTGATCTTTGACATGCTTTGATAATGTAATTTCATGGTATAATGTAATACTTAGGACTTATAAAAAATGGAGGCTGTTTTGTATTGGGGAGGTGTGAGTTTTGTAATGGGGAGGTGTGTGTTTTGTATTAGAGAGGTGTGCGTTTTATATTGGGTAGGTGTGAGTTTTGTATTGGGGAAGTACTTATAAGTATTGTATTGGGAAAGTATGAGATTGGTATTGGGAAGGTCTGTTACGTTTGTTTTTTATTGAGGTGGTATGTGTTATTTATTTAAGATCTGTTATGTACAAGGTTGTATACAAAAAAATGGTATGTGTTTTGGTTATTGGGGTGTTCTGTGTTTTAAATTAAGTAAATAGGTACATATTTTGTATTAGAGAGGAATGTATGAAGTGTTTTGTATTGGGGAGGTTTGTGTTTTGTGTTGGGGAGGTCTGTATTTTGTATTCAAATGGAGTGTGTTTCGTATTGGGAAAGTCATCTGGTTTGTATTCAGATCTGTGTTTTGTTTTGGGGAGGTATCTATTTTGTGTTAGGGAGGTATGTGTTTTGTGTTTAGGTCTTCGTTTTGTATTCGGAACTGTACCACAACATAGACCACTGTGTTCTGTGGGAGTCTATATTTTGCTGGAAGTAAGTGAGTGATGGCTGTTGGCTTGTCGGTTGTGTGTTGTGTGTTGTGTGTCGTGTACCTGCAGCACGATGACGGCGGCCTGCAGCGCGATGTGCACGTTGAGCATCTCGCGCGGCCGCACGCCGGCCACCGCGCTGCGCTCCCACACGCCCTCCAGCCGGTCGCCGATCAGCAGCGTCGACGTCACCACCGCCGGCAGGAAGAAGATTATGCTGCCGACACGGATACTAGTCACTAGGGATCACGTCCAGTAGTAGACTGAAATAGGCTGATAGTGAGTGAGTGAGAGAGAGAGAGAGAGAGATAATCTTTGGGATGATGGCACGGCCAATCAAGGCCAAATATTTAGGGGAGGTAGGCCTAAAACGGGCATAATATCGCCTAAAGCGGACACTTTCTTTAATTTGGCTGTTTTTTTAGCCCCTCCCCCTCTAGGGCAAAGCGGGCAATCGTAAATTGCTTTTAGTAAATAATGTTCGTAATATTTCAAAGTTTTGTAAATTTTATCACAAATTTTTGAACAGTGTTACTAAGCATCATGACAAAAAAAATTGATGTAGATAATTCATCTAACCTTTGTTTTTGGAATGCACTTATAGTGGCCGTTTTGGGCCCCCTTCCCCTAAACGCTATACTATACCCATAGATTTTGTATAAGAATACAATGCTACTTACGTCATCCATGACTGAATATTGTTTATTGATTTTAAAGTGATTAAGTAAATAAATATTTTTTTACAAATATAAATATAATATTATAATGTCATCATGCATGACGCCTCAGCCCAGGGAAACGAGTCAAACGAGACACAGACAATATTCTTACGCGGACTCCTAATTCAGCTTGGCGATGTTTTCTTGCTGTTGCAGAATATCGTACCAAGTAGCTCATGTAGTGCAGGTGATACCTAACAATTATGTAATCAGATCCAGGACCGAATTACTTTTTTTTTTCAAAATTTGTAGATTATTTTATACTCTACATCTTGTATAATAAATGCAAATACGATTTGAGAGAAAGGAAGAGAGATATTTCCCTTGACTCGACCTTGACCTTGAATACCTGACGCACACACGTGACTTTATGAGACTTTTTAGACAACATTTAGAATGCAACAATAAAAGTATAATGGGTACCTACACATTATTATTTTTTAGCCTAGTTACTATATAATGCGAACTTGTGAACTCTCATTGATGTAGCTTCGCTCCCAGTGTGGCCTGCGCTTAATGCGGGTTATCACACAAACAATCTTAACTCAATTGCATCTTCATCATCTTCATCAGTCTTAATTGTAGTAAGAAGCGGTCTTGCCACCACTGGTTAAAAAACGAATTTACATGAATGATGTTTCATGGAAGTAACTATTGGGCTAGAACAAAGATAAGCTTAGCTGACTGAGAGCCTAGTGTTAGTTTGAGCTCTTGAGACATTTCAATCAATCTAAGAGTAGGACGTGTATTTGAATGGCACTCGGAGCGGTGCTGCCAGGTGTGACGCTTTTTTCCATACAAATCTGCGTTGACGTTGTCATCAAAAGCTATCGAATAAAACTCAAAACAAGCCCTAGTGTGACTGATACCTGTCGTAAATTAATTTTACTTACGTGATCATGATCCCCGGAGCCATGAACCACACCATCTGTGTATCCATCTTCCCGTAGACTGGATCTTGGAACCGGACCGGCATCTGTAACGGGTTGTGATCTATTGCATTAGAATCTAATTACCTACTTACTCATCATCATCATAATTAGCCCACGTCAGTCCACTGCTGGGCATAGACCTCTCTCGCAGCACGCCACTGAGCCCGATCCTCGGCTATTCTTTTCCATTTACTGGCAGCAGCCTTGCGTATATCGTCACTCCACCTTGTCGGAGGGCCCCACCCTGCGCTTGCCCAGTCGCGGTCTCCACTCAAGAACTCGTATGGGGTATACGGTTATCAGTTCTACGGCAAATGTGACCAGCCCATTGCACCTACCTAGCAAATAACTACTGTTACGTAGGTTTTGTTATTTAACAAATTACAAGGCAAGCTCTACATTGCCTTTATAAGCTGATCCTTCAATATACAGGCGGACCCTCTAGTGGGAGTTCAGATAATAATGGCAATGACTAATGTGACTAGCTTAGCGTGGACCAAAAAACTGCATTTTTGAAGTTAATTTATTCAGAACTGCATACATTTTTTTCATCAGAAATTGCTGAATTGGAAGATCGAAAAAGGTAATTCTCAAAGGATCTTACTTATACAGCTTAAAGCTGAACGCACACTGTCTGCGCCAAACTCGTCGAAGAGGCCATGCTTTGTTTTCTTTGTGTTAAATCAATAATAATCATAATACTCATTTAAATTCAGTATAGAGGTCCTCTTCGGGGATACACGTCCCAAAAATATAGCTTTGCCCTACCACTGCTTAGGCTACATAGAGCGGAGGTGTGCGTTTACCTTTATAGACTAAAAGTAATAACGTGGATATTTGGGGCGGCTTAGAATTAAGTTGAATGCAAATAATGATGTGACAGGACTAAAATAGAATTTTACATTTGTTAAATTAATATTATACAAGTAATTAATATTTATGATTTGACATAATATGTTACCTTGTTTCGTATGTACAATGTGAAATCAGGTTCTATGTATCTGAAACTTTACATACATAAATATAATAGATATGGACATTTATGGAACATGGTAGATACATAATAAATATAAAAAATGCAGATAACATAGCGTAAGCGATGGAGGTTTATTGAAAAAGATTTGAAATAAAATTTAAGAAAATATTTTAGAGTATTAATTACTTGATGTGTTTTAATACTTTTAATATGAAACGGTTGTGTCTAGTTCATGCAATATGCGCGATTACTCAAGAACGTGCGGCGGGCTGCCATTGTTAATTAATAGAAAAAATACAATCAAGCAACACGGATCGCCCACAGAGCGCAGCAATTCGGTAATATGTAATTAATATAACTACTTCAAACAGTTACAATTTTCGAAGAATCTTTTTAAGCATGATTGTTAAAAAAAGGCTGTTGAGTTTCTTAATTCATAAATAAATTTAAAAAAGTGATGTGGTCTTTTAAATACTTTTATACGAGGTGATGTTATAATATAAACAATATATAATGTTTTAATAGTTTCAAAACTTAGTGTACAGCACGGTGTGGGTAAATTAATCGGTTGACAGTAGTGATTGAATCCTTAAGAGGGTAGTATGCAAGTTAGTACTACTCGCTTTAGTGGGTAGTATCAAATCCAATACTGTGGGTACTCACTTGCGCCAAGTCTTCAGGGCGGCCGCACGCGCGCATCGTTCGTTTGGTGAAGCTGCTGTACGTTTTGTGCAGTTGACTCTTTATAAAGTTTGTTATTTGGTGATCTGAAAGGAAATAATAATGTAATGATAGGGTAAATTAGCAAAAGCCCTACAAAAAGCAACAGGAATGGTTTTCGGTTAGGTTTAAATCTTTGGCAATTTTTTTCCTGCATGGAGTCCTCAACTTTCTGCGCCTGTTACCAAGACATTGACTGCTGAGTACAGTTCATCGGTAAAAAGAGATTTTTGTTGAAGATGAGAAATGATGAAGTAAACAAGGCTCCACGCTAGGGTAGAGGAACTCATGCTAATGCAGAGAGCTCTATGCTAAAATAGAGGGATTTATACTAAAGTAAAGAGCTCCATGCTAACGTTCGAGAACCCCTTACTACAAAAGTCGGGCTCATTTGGTTGGAGAAAGTTCCACTCTATAGTAGAGGGCTCCATGCTATAATAGAGGACTTCATGATAAAGTAGAGGACTTCATGCTAAAGAAGAGAACTTCATGCTAAAGCAAAAGGACTTCATGCTAAAGTAAAGGACTTAGCTTATTGCTACAATTTAACTCCATGTTTCAAAACAGGGGTCCAGGTAGAAGATGCCACCATACTACAGTAGAGAGTTCCATGCCGTTGTAGAAGTAGAGGATTTCATGCTAAAGTAGAGGACTTCATGCTAAAGTGAGGACTTCATGCTAAAGTTGAGGACTTTTGTTGTTAAATAGAGGGCTTCATGCTAAAGTAGTGGACTTAGTTGTTAAATAGAAGACTTCATGCTAAAGTAGAGGACTTCATGCTAAAGCAGAGGACTACATGCTAAAGTTGAGGACTTCATGCTAAAGTTGAGGACTTCATTCTTAAATAGAGGACTTCATGCTACAGTAGAAGAGAACTTCATGCTAAAGTAAAAAATGGTAAAGCAGCTAGCTTATTGCTACAACAATAGAGAAGCCCATGGTGAAATAGAAAGAGTGCTGTTACTCACTGCTAACGTCGACCCAGACACTGATGCTGCTGTCATCGACGACTTCGTCGGCCACCTCTCCCTCTCGCACGCGCGTGGCCAGCGCGTCGCTGAAGTTGCGTCGGAAGTGCAGAGCGCCGTACAGCTTGCCGCTCGCGACCGCTTGCTTCGCTTCATCTGTTGTGTTGAACGGAATCTGGAAGAAAAACGTATCGATCGTCATCCAATTGCCGTGATGTGTGGTGCCGTAAAGAATACACTTCCCTACCGCCAACAGGAGGCGTGTTGTAAGAGGCGACTAATTCCTCTAGCACGAGACGGGCAGCAGCGTGTGCGTGCGAAATGGTATGAAAAACGCTCGCCAACTTTTCTGCCAAGCGTGGCGAGGATTGGCAATCCCCCTGATGAAATTTATTGGGGGAAGCCTATGTTCAGCAGTGGACGTCTTATGGCTGAAATGATGATGATGAATGTTATCCAGCTCGACTGTTACGACGACTGCCGTAGCCGTAGCAAGCATGCCGGTCTTGGTGTCGCTATCTCTGAGGTCCCGGGTTCGATTCCCGGTCGGTCAATGTAGAAAATAACTTTTCTATATCGACTCGGGTCTGGGTGTTGTAGTTACCGTCATTGTTTCTGATTTACAGAAAACAAGTGCTATGGCTACTTACCATAGGATCAGAGCAATGTATGTAGTGTTTTCTGCTATTTATTTATTATATTTAATAAAAAAAATGACAGCAGTAGGTAGGTACAGTACAGATGAGTACGATGACAGTTGTTTTTAACTTTAGACCTATATCATTCTAATTGGGAAATATGACAAATAATTCCATTGCTTGCATTTATTACGTTGTCTGGTATTATGCATAAAAGCAAAACATGTCAAGGTAGACTAAGATTAAACACTTAAAAATTCGACCGCCTAAGATGGTACGGTCAGCACCATGAGACGATGACCACATTCAGATTTCCAAAATAAATCTAACCCTATCTAAAAGTAAGAGTATGGAAGTGCTAACCTGATACAATTCTTTCTTCTCCATTTCCTCCAGAAACCAGCAACTGAGCATGTACTGCTCGCACGTATCTTCTTCTTCTATCCTCACTATAGGCTGTAAACTGTTATTTCTGCATATGTCGTGACCCACTGTGAATGCAAACATCAAATTAAAAAAAGGTACGGTTAGAGTCGCTGATGCTACGGTTGCGGATTTTTTGAGAACTAACCGCCATTTTAGGGACACGTCGGCAAAATAATTTTTACAATAATTCCAAAGGCTGAAGTCCTAAGTCTTAGGTGTAATAACAAGAAAACCCGTCAATTATCTAGAAAGTGTTGTTTCATTTACATTTCTGCTTTTATAGTGGCGATGGCGAACAACCCAGCACTAATGTACGGGGCTTTAAACACAACGCATCACAAGTAATGATATGGATTGTGTTCGAAACCTCATACAGTCCTGCAATGGAAGTCATCTCAGAGAAAAGTCAGAAAGTCAGTAATCTTATAATTAAAATGGCGCCTTTTTTTGTCTCCTCTAATACTTACAGGGCGAGAATGCAGTCTCATCATTGACAACGGCAAGCTGAAGCCCGCGCGGGTTGTGCCCGATGGCGGAAAAGAACGCCACGATCTGGATGATGGGGAACAGGATGGAGAACACCAGCCCTCTGGAGAAGAATTTTATTTATTTTTAATGTGAGTGAGAAAGTACACCCAGCCACAAGGTAAGTAAGCTGGCAGCTTCGCTGCTCATGCGTTGCGTTGCTTATTGTCCGTTTTTCTTTGCTTGGCGAATTTTGTAAACAATCTAGGCGTGTCTTTTTACAAAAATATCAGTTTATAAAATCAACGAACAGTTAGAATAAAATGGGTTCTGAGTTAAATGATTAATTACTAATCATAATTTCGTTTAAAAAGGAAAGTCAAGATTGAAGACTATAAGACATAAGATGTTTGATGATGATGATGATGAAGTTTTTTAAACAGAATAATATTACCTACAAACTGCTTTTAAATAAAAACGCGCCATTGCAATGCGAAAAGTGGACCTCCTTATTATTTATCTTCTGTGTTATCGCCTTATATTACTTTTTAAGGCAAGTGTACACAACATTTGCCTATAATTGGCCACTCCTATAATTGGCAAACATATTTAATCTAAGGCCTTTTTGATTTGTATTGTGATTGTTTTATGTGTCTTGCTGTTGGTGTACCTTTTAATAAAAATATAATAAAATCATTCTCACGTGGTGGTTGAGTTCGAATAGGTAAGTATATTCACGTGTTTGCTCCACCCAGGAAGCCAAAAACAACCAGTGATTGGACCTATCTTGCTCTTTTGATTGGACTGATTGGACTTCTTATAGCGAAGGTACAATATTTATGGTTAAAAAAATTTTGACTTGCCTTGTAGTTGGCAGGAATTAGTATTAGCCTTTTTTGTGTCCGGTGCAGGCTTCTATAACTGCGCCCATGCATTACCCAGAACAAGATCTGGTCTAGTCATTTCTGCGCCACTCCAGCGCATCCTTGCCCGTGCCCTGGCAAAAATGGCTGCGCGCTAGTGCCTACAATACCTGGGATTTTTTCCCGGAAGTGGCACATTTCTAGTTACGGCAGGATGCAAACTGCAAGGTAGGCGGGCTCCTTCTGAGCCCGGAGTCCCACACACCACTGCCGTCCCTCGCGGCTGTAGGATAGTGCGTGACAGCATTTTCCAGACGATAAAAAAAAGGATTCAAACTGCAAAGTAGGTTCTATACAAAATGTAAATACAACTTACCCAGGATGCCGGGAGAACTGTTGTATGCTTTTAATAAATACTGCCTTATACCTCGCCTTCGATCGGTTTTTACAGTCTATTGGTTTCTCTTTTGTCGTTAACACCTGTAAACAAATAAGTAATAATAAATATAATAATAAAATTGTTTTCACAGTCACACCAATCATCTAGCCCCAAATTAAGCAAAGCTTGTACTATGGCGACTAGAGAGAGAACGGATAAACATACTTAAAATACTTTTTTATGCATCTATAACTTAGGTACTAATGCTCGTGCTGATCACACAAATAATTTCCCTTGCGAGGTTCGAACCCGCGACCACTGGCTTTGTAGTCCGGAGCGCGGGAGATGATATAAGTACCAACTAAAAAAAAAACATTTTGTCTATGGGGCGTTTGAGAATGAAAAAAATCTTATAGATGTACAATGCAGGCAAGGCAACTGAACAACGACACACCTACAGAAGTTGTTTAGAACACTCATTCAATATGAGGTTTTTTTGGGTCTTATTTTATTGTACTAATAAGTATAAACCAGAGTTTAGCTTTAATCTTGACGACCTCCGTAGCCGAGAGGCGAGCATACCGGACTTGGTGTCGATATCTCTGAGATTCCGGGTACGATTCCCGGTCGGGTCAATGTAAAAAAATAACTTTTCTATATTGTCTCGGGTCTGGGTGTTGTGGTGCCATCGTTGTTTTCGATTTCTGTCACACAAGTGCTTTGGCTACTTACCACAGAATCAGAGCAATGTATGTGATGTTGTCCAATATTTATTTATTATTATTATACTAGTGAATGGAATATTTTTACTAGGGGACCAATAGTGAAATTATAAAAATTTTTTTTTTTAAAGCTAGTATAACATTCTTTGGGCGCGGATACCAACCAAGCCAAGTCTATTTTGGCATATTAACTTTAGCGATTGGCCATCAGGACCTGTCTATTTTTGCCACGGCAAGAGGCATGCATGAGGTAAGTAAACTATGGTTTTATGTCCAGACCCTACATCTTCATGGTCAAGACCATAGACTTAGACAAGACGACCCATGCGACTGTGACTCACATCGGTACTGCTGGTGACCACGTTGAAGTCTTCCCGGGACTCGTACCGGCTATCCCCGCCGTTCGGGATGCCGTCCGGAATCACGTCGGGAGACGCTGTGAGGGCTGCAAGGAAAGAAATAATCATTTGAGTAAAGTTTTTATATTACTTACCAATTTAGACGGACACGCATGACCACGACACGAAGAGAGAAGACAAGTGGGTCAGAAGAATTTCCACTACGTGCGATAAAGTTGTGCCAGACACACAGATAGACATGCGGGCTGGATGTAATTGTCACTTGTATGTACCTAATAAGTAGCACTTGTAACAAATGTATCACAATGGCAAATGTGTAATGGCAATGTATAAAAATTGTAATGTGATGCTATTTTTGTATTCGAGGCTGAACAGTCTAAACTGCCTTTGCTTGTTCAATGCACGAAAACTCAACACACCTGTCGTTTGTTTCCATAGCAACTGTCATTTGTCAGAAAAAAAAAGCGCGGGAACTTCGAAGAGTAAAGGCGGGCTCCTTAAATTTTTTAACTTCAATAATTAAAAAAGTTGTTAAATTAAGAGTTTTAACCGCAATTAAGACGATGGGGAGGCGAGCAGGGAAAAAAAGAAAAAAAGATGATGTTCCTGATCAGGATTCGGGGGGTCTCAACCGAGACTCTACCAGCACAACATCGGAGTCGGAGGACGAGGGAGAGCAGGAGAGTAACCATGCCCCATATTATGTTACCGACTATACTCGAATGTATCCAGAGGATTCAAATGCAACAGAGTTTGTCGTCTTTGTACAAGCAGTAGGCAGTGAGACACCAATAGGCAGCAGAGATCTTCTTTCCATTTCAAACTGCATAAGAAGATATAATAAGGGTATTAAGTACTTAAGGGCTCTCAATAAATACAAAATCGGCGTATATTTTGAAAAACCAGGATTGGCCAATGCATTCTTAATAAATAAAACATTTTTAAAAGAAAATAACTTTGCAGCCACAATACCAGCAACATCAACAGAAACAACTGGCATTATTCGTAATGTCCCAGTAAAGTACACAAATAAGAAAATATACACTCTTCTAAGCAGCACTAAGAAAATTATAAGCATCCGTCGTTTTTTCAGAAAAGTTGCTACAGCAAATGGTTTCGTCCGTCAGCCAACTCCAACAGTTGCCATCACATTCGCAGCAACCTCCCTGCCGGATTTTGTGGACCTCGAGGGATGGAGACATAACATCATGCAATATATACCACCGGTAAAGCAGTGTTATCGCTGCTTGAGGTATGGACACATTTCTAAATACTGCAAAAATGATGAGAGATGTTCAATCTGCAACAATAACCACAATTATAAAGACTGCACAATCACCAAAGAGAATGCTGTTTGCGCTCATTGTAATGGTAATCACATTAGTATTTCTGGTCAATGCCCCATCAAACAAAAGAAAATTCAAGAGAACAGAATTAAACACAAAGCACCCACTTATGCAAATCTGTTTGATAAGAAAAATTTCCCAGAACTAAAGACCACTGTTAAAGATTACAAAAAACCTCAAACCAACTTACTTGACATACTAAATACTGATGCATCAGCAATGAATCTTTTAATAGAAACTATAATTAAAATAATTACTTTGAACAAAACAAATGAGACAATAATTTCATCAAAAAATATTTTAGGTATTCTATCAGAAACTCTCAGTAAGAAAGAAAGGTTACTAAGTTCACAGAACAATATTTAAATATAATGCAATGGAATGCTCAGAGCATACTGAGCAGTCGCAATTTATTTCAAAAATATATTTATGATAACTACATAGATATAGCTTTAATATCAGAAACATGGCTCAAGCCTCACCAAAAATTTAAAATTAAAGGTTATCACATAGAACGAAATGACTGTGGAAATGAGCATAATGGGGTTGCTATTATAATTCATAAAAGCATTCAGTATGTCAGGCTCCCAACTTTTTTTGATAATTCTTTACAAAATCTAGCAATCCAGGTAACAATTAATAATAAGAAATACACAATAGTTTCAGTCTACTGTCCAAACAACAGCTCACCAAGATTTCACATTAAGAAGTTCACAGATCTAATAGATAGTTTACCAAAACCTATTTTTGTAGCTGGAGATTTCAATGCTCATCACACAATTTGGGGATGCAACTCCATAGACCCTCGAGGTAGAAATATATTTGATAATTTAGATGACTGTGACTTAGTACTGTTAAATGACCAACAAGTAACAACTGTAGGTTCACACAGTTGGAGACCGAATGGCTTGGATTTAACTATGGTAAGCTCTTGTTTGGCATTAAATTGTGACTGGAAAGTCTATGATGATCCTTTAGGTAGTTATCATTTACCCACCTTAACTTCAATGCAACTATTTGCTGTATGTACACCATTGCAAACATTTGTTGCTTCAGGAACTGATATTCCTGATCATCCCAACCTTCGATTAGTAAACTGGGAACACTATTCAGACACAGTCAATGAAATGTTAAATGATTTTCCGACTTTTAATTACAACAATCGTCCTCTTGAAGCATACAATTTTTTTTGTGACACAATCAAATCTGCTGTAAATATGTCAATGCCAAATTACAACAAAAATAATACCAATCGTTCCGTTTCACAAACGTCTCGTAGTAACTTTAAACATCTTTCGGTTCCTTGGTGGAATGAACGTTGCGCTAGCGCTGTACAAAACTCTAAAGAAGCTTTTATAAAGTTTAAAACTGACCCTTCGCCTGAAAATTATGTTAATTTTAAAAAATTACAGGCTTTAAAAAAACGCATAATTAACACTGAAAAAAGTGCGAACTGGAAAGAGTTCTGCTCAAATATTAATAGACTGACTCCAGTATCTCGAATTTGGAATACCCTGAGAAAGTTTAATAAAAGTAGCGATTCTAGGTTTCTACAGAATAATGAATGTCCACCTTGGGTTAATGAATTTTTAAGGAAATATACCCCAGATCATGTAGAAGCTCCACCTCCTAATAACTATAATACTTCAAGCAATAATACCTCAGCTAACAGTTACTTAACAGACATTTTTAGCTTATCTGAACTAGTCTCAGCTGTTAAGTCGCGAAAGGACACTACTTGCGGTTTAGATTATATTTCTTACAAGATGTTTAAAAAACTTACTAAAGATAATTTATCAAAATTGCTTTCTATTATTAACGGGTTATGGAAGAGTAATACAATCCCTGAAGAGTGGAAGGTGGACTGTTTAGTTCCAGTTTTAAAGCCAAGTAAAAATAAAGATAGTTCCGATTCATATCGTCCGATTGCACTCACGTCATGCGTAGGTAAAGTATTTGAGCAGTTATTAAAGCAACGTCTAGAGTTTTTCATTGAAAGCAATCACTTACTTCCTAACAATCAATTTGGTTTTAGACGTGGTCGTTCGGCTCGTGAGAGTTTGGGATGTTTATTTACAGATATACAAAAAGCTTTGACTGAAAATAAATATTTAGTATGTGTATTTTTTGATATTATAGGTGCCTTTAATAATGTAAATCTTTCAGTTTTATCAACTACGCTACTTTCTTTAGGAATTCCCAATAAAATTGTGACATGGTTGTACGAATTCTTAAATAAACGTAAGGTTTTTGTGAAGATAAACAATAAATTGTATGGACCTAGGCTGTCTTACAAAGGAGTCTGCCAAGGGGGTATTTTGAGCCCCTTGTTGTATATTTTATATATTTATAGATTAAATGAAATTTTAGGACCTGATCCTGACATAACAAATTTGCAATTTGCAGATGATTTAGCTATTTATACACAAGGTTCAAATCTTACAAATCTTATAGACAAATTGAATAGCGTGCTTGTTAAACTTCACTCGTATTTAACTTATTTGAACTTAGATGTAAATGCAAGCAAAAGCAAAGTTGTAGTTTTTAAGAAACGTAACATTCAATTGCCTATTTCTAACATAAAATATAATAATGAAGAGTTGCCAACAGAAATGTGTGCAAGATTTTTAGGTGTTATTTTCCAACAAAACTTCTCCTGGAAAATGTATGTCGACTGTCTCATAGAACGATCACTCAGAGCTACTAATATTCTTAAATCTCTAACTGGTACTCAATGGGGCGCTGACCCTAAAATACTGCTGGTATTATACAAATCTCTGGTGAGAAGCCATTTCGAATACGCTTTCTTTTGTTTTGCATCAGACAAAAAGCTCGTCGAGAAACTTAATAAAGTCCAAAATAAAAATTTACGCATTATCTTAGGTGCTATGAACACGTCACCGATTAATTCAATGCAAATTGAATGCAATTTGCCTCCATTAGATATACGGTTTGATTATCTCCGGAAAATATTTTTGATGAAATTATTGGTTGTAAATAATAGTATATTATTAAGAAAGTTATTTAATGCTAATTTCACTTCCTATTTAAATATAGCATTAAGAGATGTTAAAAAGTTAAAAGACGAAAACAATGTTCATACAAGTGATGAATTACCATGTTATAGTGGTCTTTATCAAAGTAAATTTTTTGAAATGAAGATTATTATTAATAAAAAACTGTTTTGTAAATATGTTGTACATAATGAACTTAATGATTGGGAAGGATACAGGCAGATTTATACGGATGGTGCAAAAACGGTAGAAAATGTTTCTATGGCATTTTATGATCCATGCTTAAAGACTGGTCATGGAATAAAATTACCTACCGTTACAAGTATATACACGGCCGAGGCATGTGCCTTATTAGCTGCCTTACAGTACATAGAAAAATTTGACAGTCAAAAGTGGATTATTATATCAGATAGTATGAGCGTTTTAGAAGCACTGTCTAATCCATGCCACAATGCTAAAACAAATTACCTAATTATAAAAATCAAAGAAAAGTATGTCGAGCTAATTAATGAGGGTAAAGATATCATATTTTTTTGGACTCCTTCGCATATAGGTGTGGCTGGCAATGAGCAAGCAGATTATTTTGCTAAACTTATAACAAATACTTCGGATCTAGTTCCTGCAAAGAATATTAAATTACCACATTCAGATTGCACTACTCTTATAAAAGAATCGTCACGGAGAGAATGGACAGAGCATTGGCAGGAAACTCTTCAAGCAAAAGGAACCTGGTATAGAGAAATAAATAATGATATAAGAGTGCCCTGGTTCTTTAAAGGAACTTTCAAGAACAGAAAATTTTACTCATTAATCTCTCGGTTACGAATTGGGCATGGTCGTTTTAACGAACATCTGCATAGAATGAACATGATTACCTCCCCGTCATGCACATTTTGTAATGAACCAATTCAGTCTCTCCATCACATTTTCTTTGAGTGTTCTGAATTCTCACTTCAAAGACTTATCTTGATTGAAGATTTATTAGAAGTCTATAAAAGGCCTGAAGACATCCCGCGCCGTCTACAGGAACTTCTCAAGAATGAAGAAAACTATAAAGCCCTATATAATTTCATAATTTCAACTGTAGAAGAGCTCTAAACATTATTTGTGAAACGGTTGATGAACGTCTCTAAATTAAAAAAAATACATTGAAGATACATTTTAACATAAGACCTGGCTGTATGGCGAAAGCCTTTGCCTTTTCCAACCATCGAGGAAGGAAAGAATGGAACCAAAAAAAAAAAAAAATGTCATTTGTCAGACATTGTTTCTTGCACAATTGTGGTGTTTTTTTGTGGTGTTATTATTTGCGTCGAGTAAAACGAGTAATAAATATAATTTACGTGACATTCTATTTTAATCACAGTCAAATAGAATCTATCCCTAGACCCCGGAGTCACTTCCTCAAACGACAGTTTTTACATAAATCAAGAAAAAAGCATTCGGTTAACATTATCATGGAGCTTTCTGAAGGTTTTGAGCCGGCCGACAGCAGAAACTTGCCTGATGTCAATATTTTGATGCTACTGGAATATATGATCGAAAATCATTGCTATAACGCCGCCGAAATCAGAATCGCCAAGGAGTTACTAAAAACGCGAGAAATTTACCTGGACACTGCGATTGGTTATGTAGAACTCAAGTGGGAAGAGAATATATGCACAGTTAAATGTAGACTATTATCCGAGCATATTGTCGAAAAAAAGTTATTTGAAGTCACT
This sequence comes from Anania hortulata, assembly GCA_963576865.1. Classification (NCBI taxonomy): domain Eukaryota; kingdom Metazoa; phylum Arthropoda; class Insecta; order Lepidoptera; family Crambidae; genus Anania; species Anania hortulata. Next base: position 4,759,721 of record OY756412.1, on the reverse strand, counting down.
GCAGTGATTAATGAATCAACGGAGACGATTGTTAAAATAGAATGCAAGAAATGTGAAGGGTGTAGACATGCCATTTGCTTCGCTCTCTGGCTCATAAAGCATTCAAATGAATCTGAAAGATCAATATGTCACTGGACTAAACCGATATTTGCTGAAGTTGAAAAATGTGGATTTGTAATGGCCAAAGAACTTGGGAAGAAAAGAAAGTTCACAGAAAACACAGAATTAGATGTTCAGCCAGAAGATGACAACATCTTGTCTATGTTCATCGAGGAATGCAAAAGACGTAAAATAAAATCTACTCTTTTAAATTACTTTCCTGATTCCAGTTTGAGTGAAGAGACCTAATTGTACTTATCGCTAGAATATTTTATTTACAAATAAAAATTTTGTAAACTACATGAAGGTAATTTATTTAATTCTAGTGCTCTGTCGAGAAAGACACCCACAAACACCCACATAAGGCTTAATAAATAAAATAAACACCCACTAGAAATGGGTCTATAATAAGATAGTTATGTTTGACCATAATCATAGATGCAGCAAATCTAGTCATACATTACATGGTATTTTTTTTTTAAATATTGCATAGTCAAACGAATTGCTTGTAAAACCTGCCTATTACAATAGGGAGAGGCCATTTTAGTATCTCATGTAGGTTTCTTTAAATATATCACCCCGTTTCCTAGGGAGTTGGTAGTATTCATCAATTAATATACAATCTACTCATAAGCCGACAACTAGTCAAAATGTCGAACTGAGATGACAGCATTGATTGTCAATGAGGAACTCACTGTACCTCATTGACAATCAATGCTGTCTCATAGTCAATAATCAGGGTGTCTCAGTACCCAAAACACCATCAAGTATGTTCCTAGATTTTTGTAGTTTAGATTATTTTTCAAACCTTGACATAAGAGACATTATTAGTCATAGAAGCACAAATAATTGAGATAGGGACATGCTTGAATTTTATTCTAAAATAGGTAAATAGTAGATAGGTATACATTTAATTTCAATTTACTGTCCTCTACCTGAAGGTTGTCTGTAAGAGATCGCTTCTAGCGATAAGAACGCCTAAATTGTGCTATTCCTAATATACTTTTTCTTGATAAGATAAGATAAGATTTTATTCATAATATTCATTACATGTCAATGAATAGTAAATTACATCATTAATTTAAATAAATTACAAATCCTAATCAAATTAACTTTCAAAAAATAATAATCAATTAGTAACAATTAAATGTCAATATATAATAAAATCAGGTGTTAAATAAAGTTGTTACTTTGTTTCTTTTGTGTTGTGTGCATTCAGGGGCGTGCATTGGTTTCAGATGGGGGTAGGCTGTGAGTGAAAATTGAGTAAGTTTGCGTGAAACAGTAGGCGATCTCGCGGCAGCCTAACATTGGTTAAATTGCATAGGAACGATCTAAGTTACGCGCTTTAGTAAGGAATAAGTACAGGTAGACGACAAAATGGTTACAGAATATTTATTGTTTATTGTTGAATACGTAATTAATAATTATGGTTAGCTGACGGTTTTTTATGAAGGTAGGCTCTGCATAATAGCCTATATGGAATGCACGTCCCTGTGTGCATTATAGAGTAGGTATCTATCTGTCAGTACAGTCACTAAAACAACTATTATTGTAGGTCAATCTGATACCATAGCGCCATAAAAAAGTTGAACCCCAAATCATATAAAAGAAAGACGGGTTAGTTACACCATTTATAAGTCGAGAACGGCTGGACCGATTTTTATGATCTTTGATTTGTTGAATTTGTCTCCGCCCCGAATAGCAGAATGACTATAAAAACACGGAAAAATTCACGAAAAAAAAAATGTGTGAAAGGGCGGTACGAAGTTCGCCGGGACAGCTAATATTTAAATAAAACAAAAATAAGTGTGGTAAATCAGATTACCTACCCTAGGCCGCTCTTTCTCTGGCCATTCCTTGACCTTTGTGCTTGGGACACATTGTATTGTCTAGCATATGAGTTATTGTTGCACCCAGTTAGATTTGACTTGGCGAACCTAGGCGAACCATCTAGGGCGTATGTTGTAACTTTGTACTTACTGGGTCTTCTCCTAGGCAGCTCATGTTGTCGGAGCGCGAGTTTGAGGAAGGCTTCCTCTAGCGTGTCGCAGTCGAACTTGCGGAGTAACTCCTCAGGGGAGTCTTCTGCTAAGAGCTGCCCGTCACGTAGAAGACCGATCTGGTGATAAAAATGGAATTTAGGTTGGTGGCTATAGCCTCGTTAATTTATTTATCAGCCTCTCTAGCGTGAGCACCAAAACACGTTATGATACAGCGATATATTGACACCAACTGTAAAAATATCATAGATACGTCGTCAGACGACGTCAGATATTATAAACGTTGTTTCGTTCGATAAAAATTTAAAATCGCCGCTATATTTATCACATTTTTACAGTTGGTGTCGATATATCGCTATATCATATCATAACATATCGTGTTTGAGTGGTCATGCTAGGAGGGCAGGTCTTTGTTAGTTATTCAAGATTTTATTTTATAAAAAAATATTCTACCATCTCTGTCTGGCTCAAAAGTTGACTGGTAGATATTAGAGAATGGTTTTGGCACAAAGTCTGCCATTTGTACTACTTTTGGTCTGTGCAATAATGCCTAACTTAGTCTATAACATAGAGTAACTAAGTACTTCGTCGTCTGTAGTCTAAATTCATTTATTTACTGAAATATACGTACATATTGGATCTTACAGTTATTATAATTGCTATTGTAACAGTGTATCTTGCCACAACTGGCGTGTGAATGTTATAATAATAGTGATCTATTGTACGAATGTCCTAAGTATATTAAGTTTAATTAAATTTATGGCTGCGGTGACGAAAAATCTTCGCGAGAAAAGACAAATGTTTCTCGTACGCGGGTAAGCAGTAGCACAGTTAAACTGCTGTAAAGTTAATGGTTGACCTTATTTCGAACATTTCAAAATGGAAAAAGTAAACAGTGGCCTTACAAAAAGCCATCTAGTGCATCACCAAATAGACAAAAAAGTGGTATAGAATTGCTGCCACTGACTTGGCGAATCATTGCCAAATTGCGAGACCAATTGATACTGAGGCCTTGAAAATGCAAGCTGTTGCGAGTTGATAGTTGGCTTTGTTTTTTTATTAGCTGTAATTAGTTTTTGGAGTTTCGCATAAAATCAGTAAGTTGTATGTTTAAATTCCAGCACGTACCTAACTTTGGATTTCACGGAATGTAAGAATATATTGATGTAAGGTCAGTCATCATCATCATCATCATTTCAGCCACATAGAACGTCCACTGCTAAACAAAGGCCTCCCCCAATGACTAATCATCGGGGGGGATTGCCTATACTCGCCACGCTTGGCAGGCGGGTTGGCGAGCGGAGTTTTTGGATAAGATTTCGCACGAAGACGCTGCTGCCCGTCTCGTGCTACAGGAATTAGTCGCTTCTTACGCGCCTCCTGTTGGCGGCGGGAAAGTGTATTCTTTACGGCCGTCCCCACACGGCACAGTAAGGTCAGTGACTAAACCTGACTGTCAGGTAATAATGATGATGATGAAGAATTTATTGCTCGCTGGTGATGAAAAGCATCGCAAAGAAATCTGCACCTTCTGAATGTAAAAAATAGATTTACTACAACTGGATACTGACTGTCTGACGTTGCCTGGCGTAGTATCGCTGTTAAACGCAAAGGGTTTCGGGTTCGATTCCCGATTCGGGTCGATTCAGAAAACAAACTTTTTAAATTGACTCGAGGCTGGGTGTGCTGGGAGACGTCTCTAGCAAAATACGTTGTCCGGTACCTCGAAACCCAAGGATGTTAATTCCTTACTTCGAGTCTGGTTTTGCGCTTATTTATTTGATATTTTTTTATGAACCGATTTTCAACTTTAAGTCTGACATGTAGAGATCAATATCAATTGAGAAAATTTGATGCTTTTTGGTAGGTTGAGGAGCTGTTGTCTGTACTTAATTCACTCTGAAATTATTGCCAAGCTAAGTTTGCCCCAAGAGCGTCATAGATTACTTGTTACTAACAAGCAAATGACGTCAAATTGCATAATATATCATTGTAAACTAATAGGCCTGTTAGTGTTGGGGACATGCTGGCTCTGTGCCATTGGTCTTATTGTTGCTCTATGGAAATAGGTAAGTAAGTATAATGGAACAAATATACACGAAATACAATTATAAACTAACAGATTACAGACTACTACGACTTGGAAATGTGAGCGTACAACGCTATTTTTTTTAAATACAAAAAAACTAAGATTCCGACGAATTGAGAACCTCCTCTTTATACGAAGTCGGTTAAAATAAATTAAATCAAACACAAAGCAAGGCTATAGATTATTGTTAAATATTTTAATTTTGAAATTCTTCAATATTGTATGATTTCGTATTAGGGACGGAATGCTCTATTCCGTTCGCAATAAGAACAAAACTTTGGTAAGATAGCGTAGTATCAACTACATATTGACGACCTCCGTAGCTAAGAGGCGAGCGCGCCGGACTTGGCATCGCCACCTCTGAGGGTTCGATTCGGTCGGGTCAATGCAGAAGTCGAAATTTTCTATGTTGTCTCGGGTGTGGGTGATGTGGTACCGTCATTGTTACTAGCAAAGGTTAAGCGTGTTAAAAATAGACATTGACAAAACGATGTTTAAAAAACAAGATATACGTTAATCTTTTAATAGCATCAATCTATCTATTGAATTTTAATTAATAAGTAATTATTTGTATGACAAAATCATTATACATGAAAACTAGAGAATACTCGTAGACCAGTAATATTAACATACGTAACCATGTTGTGAATTTAAGAGGCCGTCCTAGAAATCGTCGTATTTCCGTACATTTTGTTCTCTGATTGTAAAGACGTGAATAATAATTGAAACAAAATAACACGTCATTTTTAAAGATTAGTTCTTATTATTGCATGTAGCGTGAATCGATTTTTCATGTCATTTCAAAAATAAAGGTAAATCACCAAAATAACTACCCATATTTCGGAAAAATGACGTTCGAGTTACGTTTGATCATCAGTTTACAAGAGACTATAAGTTATCCTGACAATTCGATTTTAACATTGGATTGAAGATATGGTCTACTTGCACATAGGTTGAATACTTTTTTAAAATTTCTTACAAAATATAGCAGAAAAAAAATGCTGGAATAACATAAAATCTTAGAAATTTCCATTCAAATATCATTTATTTTTCTATCGTTATGAACAACTATTATGAGATTTAAATACTACACAATATTCTTCAGGTATTCTTTTAAAATAATATATTTTTTATCTTATGTAATAAATAAAAAATTAAGTAGTAAACCTAAGTCAAAATTAACTAAAAATCAAGCGCGCAAAACCGATCGTTTTTCAAACCTAGGTAGGACGTCCGGTACCTAATAAATTATCAATATTATTTTGTAAAGGATCAACATTGTTGACGCTTTATCCCGCATCATAGACGCACATAAGCATAGAACTGTATTTCAAATTTGCACTGAAAAAAGATGCACGGCCTCTTAAGTAAATAAATAGTTTTCAAATAAACGCAGCACGGATGTAGCAACAACTCCGATGGCTATGGCTATCACAACCGAATACCAATGAGTCAGTTCTTTCATCAGCTAAGTGCAGCGATGCAATAGCCTCTCGCCTTAATCAGATGTAATCGCGACCAATCTCTATGCTAAATGATTTATTACGAAATTGCAATAAGCCTAAGATTACGAATATTACAGTGCCAGTTATTGATGCGTATCTTTCAGGGGTATTACCGCTGTCTTTCTGTATGGTTGACAAACCACAGATACGCAGCAGCTTCCTAGCATAACCACCAAAACACGATATGATATAGCGATATATCGAAACCGACTGTAAAAATATGATAGATATAGCTGCCATTTTGAATCGCCGTGCCGGTGACGTTACATGTTATGATTGCTGTTTCGATAAAAAATCAACATGGCGGCTATCATATTTTAAAAAAACATTGACAGTTGGTGTCGATTAATCGCTATATCATATCGTGTTTTGGTGATCATGCAGTATTAGCTTAGTAACCACGGAAGAGAAACATCTTGTTTAATTTTACCGTGGTAGTAACGGACAGTCATTTGACGGTCCGTCTGTCCTGTAAATCCCGTATTACGGTGTGAGGCCTGTGCTGGGCCCCATACTAGCGGGTATGATTGGACCAGTTTCAAGTGCACAAGGCATGCCCTACTGGGTTAGACTCGGGCCTTATCATCATCATCATCATTACAGCCACAGAACGTCCACTGCTGAACATAGGCCAATTCTCACCACGCTTGGCAGGCGGGTTGGCGAGCGCAGTTTTTTATAAGGTTTCGCATTCAGACGCTGCTGCCCGTCTCGTGCTACAGGAATTAGTCGCCTCTTACGACACGCGTCCTGTTGGCGGTGGGGAAGTGTATTCTTTACGGCCGTCCCCACACAGCACCTCAGGACTCGGGGCTCAGGGGCTTATTATCTGTAGGCTCGGACCTCGGCTTGGGCCCACATCCGAGGGGTGGACATAATTTGTTGTTGCCGAGGTATTCTTTGCACACTGTATTCGGAGCACGCCTCGTAAAGTGTGTTCCGGCTTTGAGCCATTGCCACAGTCACTATTCCTCTACGCGTAAAGTCCGTCGCCAATCTTCTGCGACGAAGCGGTAATAAATTAAAAAAAACGCAACGGAAAATCTGCGTAGTTTACGCCCGACGACGAAAAATCTGAATGCAGTACATATATCGGCGTAATGATGGCGTCGATGTTAAGTGCTGTTCGTTTTGAAAGTACATACCTATTCAAAAAAATATCAAATATAAATAATATAATACATATCATTTAAAAATGGCGTGTTATCGAAACAGAAACCAATAATAATCCGCATTTACTTTGCTATCATGTAAAAGTAAAAACAATTAATATTAAAAAAATTGGCAAAGCAACACAAGCTATACTGTTTTTATAGGTGCTAGCACCTGTACGGTAGATAGAATTGTAAATAAAATAGTTTACCTTGTGTGCTTGTTTCGTTTCGTCGATATAATGTGTCGTTATGATGACTGTGGTACCGCCTCGGGCAAGCTCGGCCAGGAACTCCCATATCCTGAAAAAGAAGATATATTAACATAAATTAGGTGCCTCCACTTGTATGTTATTGGTTCAATCTTGGGTTTGTACAACTCTTTAGTTACGATTTGAGCTCTGCAGACATATAAGACTTAAATTAAATTTCCCTTTAAGCGCAACAACACACACAAAAGGCTTGAGTCGCCGTTCCGCTCACGCCTTTAGTGTGTTACGCTTTAATGGCAGGTAGCAACTGTTCGCTAAGGCACCCTAGTTCTACTAATGTCAATAATCTCATAAGTTTTGTGGAGCGGTAATCTGTTTCTTCTAAGATTCATGTATAGATTTTAAGTCAAAACAGTTGCCTCATTGCTAAATCGCGTCTGTCGCATTGGCAACGGCATGGCATCCTGAGGGAGAATGTTCTCAGTCCGGTTTGATGGCCCGGTCCAAAAACGTTGGATTGAGTTTTCCCTGGACATTACTTAGTGTGTAAGGTTTTAATAGTCATTTTATTTTATTTTTCGTAAATGTAGGTAGGTATACTTTTCAGAATAAATGATATTTATATTATAGAGTTTATTATTATTATTATTTAGTTACCTTTTTAGCGAAAGTGAAGTAAGGTAAGCTGAGACAACTTTGTTCTTTTCTATAATTGACTAGCTGTACCGGCGAACTTCGTACCACCTCATTTTAATTTTTGTGAATTTTTCGATGTTTTAATAGTTCTGCTGCTATTCAGGACGGTGACAAATCCAAAAAATCATAAATCATAAAAATCTGCCCAGCCGTTCTCAACTTATAAATGGTGTAACTAGATAGATAAAGATTTAAGGCTAAGATGGATTGTTTATGTTATTCGCCATGTAATAAAAATAAACTATGCATGGATATTTGCTCTATTCCTTAAATAAATAACTACAATCTGGTTGGCTTTAAAGGATTTCTTATCCATATTTCTTATGAACAACCAAAGAAAATGTTTGAGAAAAAACTAAATTAAGTACGTTCGTTTAATCAGAAATCTATTTTCTAATACAATAGCAACATATTCTTTTCCAATTTAATAAGAAAAGGTTTAATCACTGTACAATAATTAATTATGAGTTTAACTAAGTACATTGCGTGACTAATTGATAAGAAATTATCGACAGTTTAATTGGGATGGATGACAATATATCGTTATGATATGATGTTGTAGTAATTAGCTGACGTCTGAATCTAATAGCTATTATCAAGGACATCCGGGAAATCTATTTTATAGTTTTTGTACTTAGGACAGTAACGTGTCTGATTAAGTTAAAGCCTTGCTTATTTATAAACACTTTTGTCAACTTTGAAGTACCCGGTAAGGTCTAAGTCAAAGGAACTGTTATTTCTCTAACTTTTCTAGTTTTGTTCCGTATACATCGAATAGATGAGGTCTTACAACGAAATTACTGTTCTGTTTTTTTCAACGTCGTTCAAATTGACGGGGCTACGTTGCAAGGAAATTCCAAATTTTAAAAATAAGGCCTATATAGGAGAACTGAAAAAACCTAGTTAATTTTAATCTTCGAATTTTTCGAATAAAATTTCCAAAAAACAAAAACGCGAGGTGCTCTGTCATTCATCAAAGATATACCCAACAGGTGATAGCAATATTTAAAAAAAAAAAAACTTCACGTAGATTAATTAAGTTACTAATATCGGTCCTAAAAATTTGGCACCACTTTGCAATGTAACATAACCTTGTTTATAATACCGTGTTAGTGCTTAGTGAATACTTAGTGCCGTGTGGGGACTGCCGTAAAGAATAAACTTTCCTACCGCCAACAGGAGGCGTGTCGTAAGAGGTGATTAAATCCTGTGGCACATGACGGGCAGCAGCGTCTTCGTGCAAAATCTTATAATAACTGCGCTTGCCAACCCGCCTGCCAAGCGTGGCGAGTATTGGCAATCCCTCCCGATGATGATTCATTGGGGGAGGCCTTTGTTCAGCAGTGGACGTCCTACTATGGCTGAAATGATGATGATGACTTAGTGAAGATTGATTAAGTTACTGATTCTGTATCGCTCCTAAAGATTTTGCACTTCTTTATCCATGTATAAAATACCGTATTAGTGAATTGTCCAGGATTTACTTAAATCTAATCTTGAGATGAGCAACACCTGAGTTTACTCAGAACGTTCGAGTATTTCCAGTAAGTTCTCAGACGTACAAACACAAAACTACATATAACTTAATAAGCAAAACTTATTACACATTCCCTCCTCGAACAACTTGTCATTGCATTGAAGGTATCCCGATTCACAGGCACGTTTCCAAAAAAAACAGCTTAGTTTTGAGCCTTAAATTCTGAGCCATAAGACACAAATAAAGCTGGTTCAAGTTGGTAATGAAAGCTGATTAATTAGCAATCATTTGACAGGAAAAGTGAATCATTCTGCACTTTGTAGTTCGTACGCAAGTCGTGTGAAGAGTGCTAAGCAGTACGTGTGTAATGTAGTGTAATGTAAAGGGAATCTGATCGCAAGATATGTAACAAAGGAACCGTGTTTCTAGGAAGATGCACTGAGATACTTATTATGTAGATGACTATAATGTAAGTACCTAGCATACATCGAGTACATATTGCTGCGCTATAGGGTATGCCCTATACAGCAGCAATACGAACCATCTTTCTCCGAAACTAGGAAGTGATTTTTCACATACATTTACTATGAAATGCCAACTCTTGCTCATACAAAAAAGTACAGATACATATTAAAAATTGGCGGAATATTTCGTCGAACAAATCATATGACATTTCTACTCTTCAGGGTATGTGCTCCGTGGTAGCATTATAATTTTCATACTAAAGGTAGTTTGGTGAGACGGAAACTGGACTTATTTGTCAGATTTCCGTCATGAAACGCAACGCCGCGTGTCTGGTGACTGAGCAGAGACAGGATCCAGCACCCAGTTGAATAATGCAACACTTGCTAAAGGTTTTTTTTAAAGTAAGTCAACCTACAGTTAGTCTCCCCTACTTAATAAGAGTTAAATTAACGCGTTGTCCCGTTCCTTTAGGGTACGTTCGATCATGATTTCAGATGCAGAACGTCCGGTTATTTTAATTTAAGAGAACGCTATTAGACCTCTGTATCCTATTATTTTTTAATATACCTAAGGGAGTCTGACCTTTTTGGAGCATGGCTACAAATCCCAGTTATTTAAATATGCAGATTTCCTCACGATGTTTCTCTTAACCGCAGATCAAGTTGATATCACTTGATCCGTAAATAGATTCCGAAAAAACCCTAAACATTAATTATGAATAACATAAAATACGCAATAAAAATATAAGTAATGTTTTTCCTTACCATCAATCACACACAAAAGATTTGATATTCTAATATAATATGTTTCATCGTCAATTTCAGACATAGGACGTCCACTGTCATAATGACTTCCAGATTGGCCTGTTGCAAGCGGCTGCATCCAGCGGCTTCCTGCTACTTTTACCAGGTCGTCTGTCCACCTTGTGTGTGCAACTTTTACCAGTTTGTTTGTCCACCACGTCGTTACGCTGCGCTTGCCGGTACGTGGCCTCCATTCTAGAACCTTTCTGCCCCATCGGCCGTCAGTTCTACGTGCTATGTGCCTATGTGCTAGCTTGTATTCGAATATTCGTTTTATTCGAATAATGGTTTTGGAACTAGTCGAAATATTACAATAGTAATAATTTACGACAATTACAAGCCCTTGTGCCGCGCTCACTGCCACGTTACCTAGCTTATCCGTCGGGCTATGTCAGCGCCTTGTGTTCATTTAATGGATCTCCTCATTTCTGATACGATCTCGCAAAAAAAAACACCGAGTATAATAATAAACAATAAATGTTTGCATAATAGTATTCTCCTACCTAAATTAGTAAAAGCGTAAACCTATCATAATGCTAACATTTCGCATGATATCAACGGAACAACAGATCAAATCTCAATTAAAATGATACCACTTTAGAACAATAGAAATTAAGGTTTGTTTATTTTTATTAACTTGAGCGTGTCACAGGGTGATGTAAGCTGGTTTCAAAACGGCAATTATAGTAACACAACAATGGCTGGCCAAGACATTGTGACTTCAAGACGGAAGGGATATAAATCTTGGTTTTATTACGGCTTATAGACAAAGATCGCAGTGAACGTGGAAGACTTGTAAGAAGGTATTGTTGCGGTTAATGATGAGCAATTAGGAAATGTCGGTTTAACTTCAAAGAAATGTAATCAAATAATAGCAAACCTACAGTTTTGGCTCATCATCATGAATGAATGAATTCCATCATTGGGGGGATTGCCAATACTCGCTACGCTTAGCAGGCTCGGTTGGCGAGCGTAGTTTTTTTACAAGATTTCGCACACAGACGCTGCTGCCCGTCTCGTGCTACAAGAATTGGTCGCCTTTTACGACACGCCCAGTTTTGGCTAAGGGCGGGGAATTTCGGGAAATTTACTGAACGCAACTTTGACACTTTGAAAGATTAGGCGCCCTATGTCACTCAGGATGACGGACTCTATCACCCTGGATGACACAAGGATTCCATTTGTTTTGTGGTAGGTTGCTGAGCTGTTGACTGACTACCACTAACGGCACCAACATTTAACAATTAGCTTTAATCACCTGATTAGCGTGACATGAAAAATTTGTAATGAAAAATCGAAGAAGTGATATAAATGACTAGAGACATAATCATCATTAACACGGTATACTGACTTACTTAAACGTGTATAAATCAGTTGATGCTGTATAAAAACTAGTGCCACAGTCAAAATGTAATAGCCATTTCACGTACGGGATATATGCCGTACGCGATCAGTTTTGCTAGCCTTTCAATGAATTGTCATCATAAGGCCTTAAATCTTGACCTATGATTACCCATTGGGATGATGAAATAGCACAAAACAGAAATAGTCTGGATTATTTGACAGCTCTTTGTTTTTATTATTATCCACCTCTAAAATCATTTGACATCAGTAGACTAAATCACTAATGGAGCATATGTTTTTATTTTTTTTTAACTTGTAAAGTCATTAAAATGAATTAATTAATTAGATATAAGTGAGATACAAAGCAACACCTATACAAAATAAATGTGGTTTGGTTCAACTTGTGTTTACATAGAATCCTAATCTTAGTTAAGCGCCGATTTTGAGTCACTCCATAATAGTCATAATAATAGTCATTTATGCAGTATACAGGCCCTCTTTCGGGCATTTATTACACGTCCCAAAAATATAGCTTTTTCCTACCACCGCTTCGTTGCAACTTTATTAAACTATAAAATGACATAATTCACTCTTCAATCCACGGTTTTCTTTGCACGTTTTGCTAAATATATTTAATATCTTATGCGTGTAACTTAAATAGCAATAAATAAATGAAGTAAGATAAAACATATTTTACTTTATGTAATATTTTTTAATACATATTTTAGCTTCCAAAATGGATTTATCACACTTAAACATCGCATTGTGCTTACACTACCTACATGTCTATACCAAGTTAAGTTTCTCAACAGTGCGGCCGGAATGTGTGTTGTCTGTTTAAATTTAGCTATGCCATAATAACCGAGTCAGCTGATCCCATCGCCTGCCGCTAAGAACCCGTCGGGTTCCGTCCTGATAACCACATTAATCGGATCAAAATTACTTTATCTTGGACACGGAAAATAATCTGCCAGATTTAATAGCGGTTATTGTTCGAATGCATTGATAATGTCATGCGATTTTAGTTACACAATAATCTACCACCTAATGTACTTATTTGAACAAAGCAGGATTTTTAAGAGAATGAACTGTATTCTACTGACAGTACCGACTGATGTAAAAAATGCTTAAATGAGATGATGCATAATGTATAAAAGATACCTACTATTTTTAAAAAAGATTGAATTTGTTTTAATTGTGTTCGTTAGATATATTTTTTAATAGATTTCTATTAAAAAAAGAGGAGGTTGATTGACTATCACACATAAGCAGTTCCGTCTTCACCGTAAGGGCACACGGGGCCCGTGCCCAGGCCCCCGGCCTTACGGGGGTCCTCAAGCACTTACACCATACAAAAAATATTTGTATCATTACTGTAAAGATCTGGACGTGCTACAGTTTTATTATATGTATAGATTAAGTTGATTCTATTTCCAAAGAGATGCTATGTGAATAAACAGACCGATAATGTAATACGGTTTTATGTTTAACATGCGATGGTTGTCGCATTAATGCAAACATTTACATGGAGTTTATTTACAGCCTGAGTACCGAAAAAGGGTCGTTTGTGTGTACTTTGACGGGCCTTGAACTCAAAACGTTGCATTTAAGTTTTTTTACTGTTGATTCAATTTATTAGTTTTGTTTGTCAAAGTAATTTCATCTAATTAACCTTCAAAAATCTGTTCCTGTTGCGAATTTCAAAGTCATTTAATAACTAAAGGTCTCTTCACTATAATTTAGAGTTACAAGCTCGCCCTAAACCTAGAGAAGACCGTCTGGTCTAGTAGTTCGCGCTCCGGAATACAAAGTTAGGTTGCGGGTTTGAATCCCGCAAGAGGCAAATGTTTGTGTGATTAGCACGATTATTGAACTAAAGCCATTGATCATCATTGCCATAGGACGTCCACTGCTGAACATAGGCCTCTCCCAGTGATTTCCAGATTTGCCGGTTGGAAGCGGCACGCATCCAGCGGCTTCAAGCAATGGATGTTTAAGTGTATTTAAGTATGTTTATTTGTTATCTATTCGCCATAGTACAAGTTTTGCTCAGTTTGGGGCTAGATGATTTGTGTGTTTGTTGGATAAAAAAACCGGACAAGTGCGGGTCAGACTCGCCTACCGAAGGTTCCGTAAAAAATTGTAGGTAAGTACATATTATTAATAGTTCAGAAATCAAGTCTCGCAGTTTAATTACAAATTAATTACAAATGTACAGTTTCAGATTTTTCTCTGTACCTACTTGTAGTATAAGATGATATTACTTGACTTTCATAGTTCTAGGTCAACGGACAGTACCATAAAAATGTTGATTCCGTATCTTTTTTTTACATTAACTTAGAAGGTATAATTTTTCTCAGCTCCCAGGTACTATATATAGACTTAAGTATATGGTTCAAATTTCGACTCGATACCTCCACGCGTTCCCGAGATAAAGGGTCTTGACAGAAAGATGGATAAACAGACATACAGACACACAACAAAGTGATCCTATAAGGGTTCCGCTTTTTTCTTTTGAGGTACAAAACCCTAAAAAGATTTAAAAGTCATTATATCTTTATTCAGCATTTTTCTTACCGTTCTCTTAAAACAGGGTCAAGTCCAACTGTAGGCTCGTCCAGGATCAGCAGTTCAGGCTCATGGACCAAGGCAGCTGCCAGGGACACCCTCCTCTGCTGCCCTCCCGAGAGGGACTTGATCAGCCGGCCCTCGTCGGCCAGTTCCAGAAGAGAAGAGAGGAAGTCAAACCTCTCTCTCAGTTTTGCGCTCTTCATCCCGTATATCCGACCGAAGTAGGAGATTGCATCCCGAACTGTGAATTCGCCGACTAAGGCAATGTCCTGTAAGAAAAGACATGGATGTAAAACCATGGGTTTGCGTTTCATAAGGACTGGAAACTCAAGCACACAAACACACATACACTCGCATTTGATCGGTTTATAAAAAAATACTGAATATACCTGTGGCATATACCCAACTCTCGGGCCAGGTACACCGCTTCCCTTCTCGCCAGGTCTTCCGCCCAGGACCCATATGTTCCCGCTGTCCAGCTTTCGTCTCCCCACAATGCACGATAGGAGAGTTGTTTTGCCGCATCCTGAAGGACCGAGGAGGCCGTATCTGTTGAATCAAGGTATGCAATTAATATCGTTACATGGAAAAGGCACACACCTAGCTAAACAGAAAGCAAGAAAGAGATAATATTCACAAGAGAGTGATAAGACATAAAATAAAAATAATTAAAGAAGAGAGAAAGAATAGATAGAGAAGGGAGTGTAAAAAAAGTAAAGTATCACTATATACGTACGTCTCACTACAGGGCACAGGCCTCACCTCAACTTTTAGGATAAATAAATAAATTAGTTTCAGTTTTTAGGTTTTGGCTTACTTATCCACGAAGTGCTTCAAAGATTGATTTAAAAATTAGAGAAAATGAATCATCTGTTCCATAGATTTTGAGTTGGACTTTAGAATGGCAAAGTTGATTTATTCTACTCGATTTTACTATTAGTTTCTTGATATAAGTGATTCATGAGAATTTTTAAAAAGAAAGGAGGAGAGCGACGACGTCTCAAAATAAGATAAATATTAGAAAGACAGGAAAGAAAGAGGCGAAAAAATGAGAATAATAGAGGACTGTAAGTGCTTGGGAATGTGTTGACCATGATGTGCGTTAGAAAACCGGTTTTTAGTTGGTCAAATTCAAATTCATTTATTTACATGCAAACATGGTACATAAAGATATTATAAAAATACAAAAATCCAGCATGTTTCGCCATTGAATGGCATGTAAAATATTTATAAGTGTCACAAATTAAAAGATAAAATTGTATTAACATGTCAAGATTGGTAAGTACAATAAATAAATAAAAAATAAAAAATAAATGTCAAAATTATTCAATTAATTAATTCCTTAACGCTATAAATTTTTTTGTCCAAAAGCCATGTATGCAATCTTGTTTGAAATACACGAGGTCTCAGATTTTTTATACATTCTGGTATCTTATTATATACTTTTATACACATATTTAAACAGTTTTTCTTGTATAATGCAGTCCTTGGTACATAATTTAAAACAAGTCTATCAGGATTTCTGGTGTTTCTAGGATATACATCACGAGCCGTATAAAAAAGGTCAAGATTATTTTTTACAAATTTACAAACTTCAAAAATATAAAGGCTTGGTAGTGTTAATATTTGAAGCTCTTTAAAGAGCGGTTTACATGTCTGCCAGGGTGGTATACCATATATGGCCCGTAAACATTTTTTTTGAGTCACAAATACTTTGTGCGCCATGACACTATTTCCCCAGAGAATCAAGCCATACCTTAAAATCGAGGCGACGTAAGCATGATATGCTACAAGTATAGTACTTCGATCTGCTATGTGAGGAATCTTCTAAGCACAAACACGAAACGATTAACTCTGTCACATATCTTCTGTCTTCTGTCACGTGTCACATGATGCCCTTCTTGACGGTCATGTACCAGTACAGAGAAGTATGACAGGAAAGAGAAGATAGAATATTTAATGTCATAGTTTAAAAACTATAACAGCACAATCGAATGCGCCCAAACACGAATAACTTACAGTAACCATTGAAGAGTTTCACTGGTTCCATCATCAGATCATCATGATGGTGTCAAATTATTTGTATTGTCATCCGAATGTCAGATACTTACAGTGTAAAACCGATACGTCAGTTAGAAGTAGGTTAAAAACTACTCCCAAGATTTGATTACATAGTTAGTTAGTTACAAGTGAAGCTAATATTATAAGTGTGTTAAAAAAAGTGAACAGTGAGTTAGAGCTTGCGAATATTAGGACCACAATTTGTGTTAACAAATATTTAGTGTCTTTGTTGTCTTCTGTCACGTAATAGATAGACAGAGAAAGAGAGAGAGACTCACATGATCCCCTTCTCGACGGTCATGTCAAGATTCACTAGAACAGGCTTGTAGTCCTGTTTGTTGGCGCGCCCATACTGTTTACAGGCGCGCTCCACCACCACCGCGGCCGGCCGCGCGGCCATCTTGTTTGCTTGTACCGCCAGGGCCAGGTGTCAGTTGGTCGCCATCTTGGGGTTTCTGTGGGCAAAAGAATATTGCACAAGTGAGTACAATTTGCGGACTAAATTCTATACAGTATTCTTTATCATTCAACCTTCAGGGTATTGCAGGTGATGTAGTTTGTGGCGGAGCATAAAGTACTTAGATTACCTACATACAATTGACTTATAATGAGTATCCAAATTTCAATAAAGTGATCTATTAATGAATAGAAACAGATTTTACTATGGGATAGGACCATTAGTGAAATCGAGAAAAAAGTCAGCTGTAGCACTGTAGCAGTAATCATTTATTTATTTGCACCATTATGTTAGAAGTGATAGAATATAAGGCTTAAAGCTAGATCATTTATGGACTCTGTTGGGCACAAAAACCAATTTAGGTAAGAGGCGAGGACACAGTTATTCTAAAAAGGTTATGGTAATAATTACACAAAATACTTATAAATGTCAAAATCATAAATTAATTAATTCGTTCATCAAAACGTGAATGTAAGGATGCCGTAAATTAATAATAAATAATAAAAATAAAAATAATTAAGTATTTTGCCAATGTCGGTTATCTGTGTGCATTTGTATATTTTTTTGTGTTCTATACATTTTGATTAAGTAGCACTTAATTGAAACTGACTACAATACTGAATACCTGTATTACCTACTTCAATTCTTCAATTTCCTCCCCATTCTACTAATTACTATACGCAGTCGTTTACTGTCCAGTCCATTCGCCTCTGGAATTCCTTACCATTAACAATCAGAAAATCCGAATCGATTGCTATTTTTAAAAATCGGCTTAAAGCACACTTTCTTTCTTCTTGACACAAACTGCCTTTATATCTTAGAATATTACTGGTCACTGTTAGTTTCGACATCTCCTCGCATATATCAAGTAGTATGTTTATTGTATGTATGTATAATTATTGTTATGTATTTATTTTATTTTATTTTTATTTATTTATTACTGTATGTATACGTTTGTGCCATAAATTTATGCAATTCTATTTGTATCAGGTAAAAATTTTAAGAACTCTGCAACACCTTCCCCTTTCTTTAATGGTTGTCCTCTACCTAAAGGTTGTCTGGAAGAGATCGCTATTAGCGATAAGACCGCCTAAATTGTACATCTTTCTGTAAAAATCATGTGTATTTTACTTGTATGGTGTGCAATAAAGAGTATCTATCTATCTATCTATCTACTGTAACATTTGTTCTGCAAATAAATTATTCGATTTTGTATGGAATAGCAGTTTTTTTCTTATTTATACTGTTGGTCACTTTTTCCTTTGTAAAACAATTTGGATAGGTACTCGTTATAAAGGTACCTTGTATAAATTTAATAATTATGCGATAAGTAACTAAAATAAATATACGTACGTAAATATACGTAACACGTATTTATATATTCATAATATATAGATTGACAAATGCTATCGAAAAGTGAAGATTAAAATCTGCTTACGAAAAAAATCTCGTAGATTTTGTGAGACTAAGATAAATGTTTATTTTGGTAAATAACCTAATAACCTAATTCTCGTTATGCGGTCTATTAGTTTATCTTGGTAAACATAAAGCGTCAAAAGTATGACAAGTGAAATCACATGATGTTGACGGAAGATAAAAGATTTCTGCAACGACCGAAATACAATTTAAATTGATTGTGACAAATTTAAATTGATATTGACATAATTCAAAATAAATATTGCACTTGATTATTATCAGCCCATGTCAGTCCACTGCTGGACATAACCCTCTCCCGCAGAACGCCACTAAGCCTGATCCTCGGCTATTCTATTCCATCCGCGGCCAGCAAGTTTGCGTAAATCATCGTACCTTGTCGGAGGGCGTTGTACGCTGCGTTTGCCGTAGTAGCAATACTGCACAAAAAGATTATAAAGTATTTAAATTAACGTAGTGTAGATTCCCCTTGAACGTTTGCTTTAATTAATCAAATACTGATGAGTTATCATGACAAGTACAGTCTGTACGCCCAGTCCCGACATAACCATTTATCTGCGCAGCAATTACCCATAGTCAATTATGCAATTATAAAGGCTTAAGCTTGGAGGAAGCGATGACTTGATCAGTCAGCGAGCCCATACAATTATAAAGGAAACAATTACACGTAAGTAGGTACATTTAAAGAATAGTTTTCATACTCGACTGCAGAAAGAAAGGTAAGGTAAATTTCAAGTAAGACTATACACTACACGGTTATTAATTCAGCACATACCTCTTTCCGAATTGATTTCCAGTACCGTCAGACTGCACTAGCTGTACCACCAACACAAATGATGGATAAATGCGGGTAGGTTAATATTTTTTATGGCGCTCCTGTAGATGACGCTGTACATCGCCAGTCATCCCGTGAACACGGTCTATGTAAGTAGTCCGTTACGTCGCGTAAAATCAATTCACAGAAAGTGATATGTTGCATTAATGCCTGTGTAGTGTAAAATATAAGTTTAAAATGCAACAAGAAAGTTTAAAATGTTTTGATTTCAAGTTTATTTAACAGAGTAAATATAAAAGAGTAGGCAATTCTTTGACAATACGTTATCAAATGCTGATGTAGAATAAGATGAAAGAAATGAAAGTTCAAAATAGGAATGTTGCTTTCGTGTTCTATAGAGGTAGAACATAATTAAAAAGTCTTTCTTTAAAAATCATGTGTAATTTACTTTGTATGGTGGTGTGCAATAAATAGTATCGAGTATCTATCTATCTATATATTTTTTAGAATAGTGAGTCTTTATTTATGATTTTGTGCAGAAAGTAAAGAAAATACGAGTAATAACGTCCCTGTGCAGGGCACAGGCCTCACCTCAACTATGAGGTGGTTTGGGCCATACTCCACCACGCGAGCCCAGTGCGGATTAATGGAGGACTGTTGTAAGGCCAGTGACTAAACCTTACTTTCAGATGTAATCAAGTCACCTTAAAGGCCTCTAACTAGTTTTCACAACTAGTATTATCAAGCGATATTGGCTAGTGTACCAACCCTACCCTTGCAAATCAAGTATAAAGATAAATTATTATTTTAAAAAATATACATCTTATTAGAAAATAACAATTATATGACGAATTTTCTGATGACCATACTTTCTCTGTTAATTGCCTACAGCGAACCCTGACTTTGATAAAACAAAAGAATACTAGATAGCTATACTACTAATTCTGAAGGCAAACTCACGTGCACACCATACAATCGAGCAAGAACACTCAAAGTCAGATGTGGTCAACCTTTGAATGTTTAAAACTTTACAATAATTTATTAATATTTAATTTTCATAATGTATTTAGTGAAGTAGGTATGTAGGTATAATAAGTTGGATATCTTTACATCAATTAAAGTTATTAAAGAACATTTACAGAATAAATAAAATGGACGGAAAAGAGAGAAAATTAAACTTTCAGTCACTCATGCTTGTTTTGGTTATTAGTAGGAAAATTATTAGGAATCTAGAAAAGTTAATAAGTGTTTGAAAATATGTCATGTTATGTTAAAGTCAGACTCGTAGATTATAGAAGGTTGAGCACCCCTGGAAATTAGGAGAGTTCGGGTGTCAGCTTTTAAAACATGGGACGCGGGGGATAGATGATGGTTAAATAGGTTTAGCAGCTTATTCTCGGGACAGTTGACCGTGAGTTTCGAATTCGATTACACCCTGATGGGTGGGTGACGCGAGTGTACGACGGCAGAGAGCGTGAGATTTCGTTTGATTCGTTAGAATACCTGTTGAAAAGTTAATTAATTAATATCTGATGTCAAAGTTGTAAAAATTGTATTTAATAATACTTTTGAATTTAATTACCATAATTTTCATGGATTTTGTTATTTACACCATTTCTTTCAACAGGATTTTAACAGTTTTATTATTTACTTACCATTAGGAAATGGAAAGGGGTATATTTGAAAACCTTTTAAACAATAAATGTAATAAATATATTAAACTTTAACCACATATAACTCAGTTTAGTAAGTTAATTATTTAATTGAGATTTATTCTATAAATTGGTTGTTTTAACATTTTCAATGTATATTTGTATTAGATTTTGTACATTTTGAGTTACGAGTATAGTATTTGTTTAAAAGAACCCATTTCCAATTTCTGTTGATATAATGCATGTTAATTTTACTTGTGTTTTACCTTTTTTAACATTTATTTATAGCTCACTTGAGTGTATTTTACGTACTGAAATTCATTGATTTGTTTTATTTGACGGTTTTGATTACGGGTTACCGGTACCTGTATGGTTTTTGATTACTATTTTAGCGCTTATTATTTTGTGACGTTTTATTTTTGAAATCGTTTATTTTAAGATTTCTAGGTTCGTAAATATGTAGTTTAGCTGGAGGTACTGTTAGGTAGGGAAACCCTTAATCCTATCCTAATCTCTGTCTTATCCCTCACTCTAAAGGTAGCTCCATTCATTTAGGTTTTTGGTGTAGTTAGTAAGTAGGTAGTAAGCGAATGGGCTATTTTTAGGCTTCCATCCTTATTAAATCCTTTATACCATATTCCTATATCCACAGAACTGAGAGAAGAATTTAATATAAATTTTGTACTTTAAAATTTTAAATATTTTAAAATAATTTTTGTATCATACTTCCGACTATCATGAATAGGCTACCAAGGGTCAAGTATTTCTGAACGTTTTAAATCCATGCAATGCGTGCTGATGTAGGGATATCGATGGCTTTTTAGGTCACATCTCAAACATACCTATAAAGAAGTCATGGGTATCTTTGGATCGACTTGTATTATACAAGGGTCATTAGTATATTATCAAAGTGTAACTGAAAGTGTTGATTCCAAGTGATGCGGGTTGTTGTGGTAATACCGATGACATCACTTAGGTCGAAGTCTTCAGGATAGACTTATAAGAGTTGTCATGGGTATTGTTAGATCAACTTTGTATCATTATGGATTTAACATTTTCAGATAAGTAATTATCTTAGGGACCCCGTACCTTTGGTTGACTTAGCATGAAGTCAGGTAGATCCTAAGTTTAAGTAGTTAGTATTTTATATTATATATCTTTAGGCTCAGTCATTCCCCTTATTTGCGCATAATTTACGTTAAATGCGTTTTTCAGGTAGGTCCTATTCTTATGGAGGTGACAGATTGCTTTTGGGATAACGTTTATCATATGGTCATCACTCCTGAATATGAGCGTTTAGTGTGGGGCTCTTCAGGGCCCTTCGGGGCTTCACTTTCCTCTTCCTTGAATGCGCATACACCCAGGAAACTCTAGAGAACTTAATTGCAACAGACCATCACATGACTTTATTTGCTGACGATAGCACAATCTTATTTGCTAATAAAAACCCGACATACCTTGAAACTGACATAAATGAATCTATTAAATTAATAATTTCTTGGCTTGAATCTAATAACCTTAAAGTTAATTTAAATAAAACAAAAATTATGTACTTTACTCAAAAAAACCTTAACATAAATCTTGACATCAACTACTTATGCCAATTACTATTACTTTTGCCAATTAAATAATTTGCCAAATAATTACTATGCCAATTGAAAAAACACTTGCAACTAAATTTCTTGGACTTGACATTGATAATAAACTTACATGGAAATCACATTCTGATTATGTTTGCAAAAGACTGCGACAGTTCTCATTTGCTCTCCACAGACTGCAACTGATCGTCAATGAATCTGCTGTTTTAACAGCCTATCACAGTTATGTAGTATCTACAATCAGGTATGGTTTGATATTCTGGGGAAACTGTACTGACAGAGAAATGATATTTAGAGCTCAGAAACGCTGCATTAGAGCTATGTATCATCTAAAATCGGAAGATTCTTGCAAGCCATATTTCATTAATAAGAAAATCTTGACCTTTCCTTGTCTGTTTATTCTGGAATGTGCCATATTTATTAAATCAAACATAGATAAATTCGAATTTAGATCACGGGCTCGCCATAAAAATAAACTGTGCTCAATTCGTGCCAATTCAAGTTTATTCAGAAAAAGCATATTTTGTATTGCTCCACAAATTTATAACCGAATACCAGAATCCATTCGAGACACAAATGACATTAATTGTTTTAAATCAAAACTAGTGAATTATTTAATCGACAAATGTTATTATTCCTTTAATGAATTTTATTGTAGGATTACATAATAATAGTACTTAATATATTAATGGTTTGGTGTAAATTATTTACTGCAAGATTTGATAAAAATAATAATGTTAAATGATATACTCGTGATAATGTATTTAAATGATTTGATTGTACGCCCTAGTGGCAGGACACGGTTAGTTCTTAGCATGACATTTTATAAGACCCTTGTTTTATACCTGTGTTCCACAATAAAGATTTATGATTATGATTATGATTATGAAACATCCACGTACCTCTAAAAGAATTTGGTTCACTACTATAATCACAACGCACGGTCCTACCATTTAAACCAGACGATCACACTGCCAATTTAGATTTCTAAAAGAAAGAACCAAATAGGTAACTAACCTATTTAATTATTTATATTCAGATTAAAATATTTTGGGGTATAAGTTGGGATTGTTACACTAGGACCAAACTTTAAACGTGTCTTCTGAAACTCGAGGATGCTAGTGATAAATGACACTAAATATAGTCGGAATGGTCACCCATCCACTCACAACCGCGGCGTGGGTTGCTTAACTTTGACAATCACTGCCAAAGCGCTGCCGCCACTGAGCTACAAGCATCTGAACGGTTTAATTAAAAACCGATGACTATTTCAAAATATCGGATAGTAATGAACACTTGGATGGTCTTCACAAATGTGCTCGGAAGTGAGTTGACAATTACTTGCCAATCGACATCTTTATCAAGGCTATGAGGAATCTTTGGTCACTGTTAAACGCTTCAAGAGCTAAGCAATTAGCAGTTTTACAAGGTACTCCTAATAATCTTAAAATGTATATACAGAGTGTAACGAAAAGGTTAAATAAAACTTTAAGGGGTTATTCTACGGCTAACTTACATAAACTTTTTCTATGGGACCAACATCGAATTCGCAAAAAAAAAAAAACACTTTTCCATATTAAAACGCGACCAGCTGGCATCAGTTTGTATGGAAACGTCAATTTTTTTTTTGAGATTTCGATGTTGGTCCCATAGAAAAAGTTGATGTAATTTAGCCGTAGAATAACCCCTTAAAGTTTTATTTCACCTTTTTGTTACACCCTGTATATACTGGGTGAGGCGTAAATATTTGACGACCTTGTAACCACATTCTATTTGAACAAAAGTTGTTTACTGTGATGTATTTAGGATTACATTGCAAAGGGGTGCCAAATTAAATTTACACAGCCACAGCCCTAACGTCATGCTAATTAAAATATATAACCATTTGCCAGAAAAAATAAAGGATGAAACAAATGATAGGCGCTTCGAAAGTATATTAAAAAATACACTAATAAATAAATGTTACTACACGTTGAGAGAATTTTTTGAGGATAAATATTTTTTATTTTTTGATTAATTGCACATAATGCCATTTACACATTGACAATTTGACACATAATCATCTAAGCACATAATGACATTTGACACAATTTATTTAATTTATATTTTTGACTTATTATTATTTTTTGACATTATTCATTCATTTATTTTATGTCTTGATCGGAACACGCTACTGTAATCCAATTTATTGATTTGTTAAAATTTATAATGCTTTTTAATCTAAATTTTTTATTGTTACAATTTTTTGACAAACGATTGGATTCTCTGTAGTTAAATTTAGTAATTATGTAATTTTTTCAGTTAAGTATTACCTTATTATTGTAAATTTAAAACGAAAAAAATATTAATACCTACCTACTTTATTTGCTATGCCCGACAGGGTCCATATGTCACCTGTACCTAAAAACTAAGACCTCTGTAACTAAACATATGGTTATGCAATAAAGAGTTGAATTGAATTGAATTGAAAATTTAAAAAATTTGATCTAGGGAACTTTATATCGTTCCCGTTTTAGTTTAAGTTTAAGCGTTTTAATTGTTATTATTTTTAATAATCGTATGTTACAAAAAAAAAAACTTTAAAATATCTGAAAATAAAGTCAATAGTGAGACTACGAAAGCCGCGCGGTCATTCATCAGAGGCGTAGGCATGGCGAGCTAACAAGGACCTTACGCAGTGCACATACGGTGCATTTTTTTCATGAATGAGATAAATTATCCACGCGTACAGTGGGTAGGAATAATTAAATGTAAAAAAATATATATCTTTGCATAGTTCGACTAAGTTACTCAGACCTGCGACAATATAGAAAAGTTATTTCTCTACATTGACCGATCGGGAATCGAAGATAGCGACACCAAGTCCGGTATGCTCGCCTCGCTACGGAGGTCGTCAATAAAATAAAATCAAAATTTTATTGACTTTTGTCATTAATTAAAATACACATACATAATACAATAGTTACAACTTGATGACAATAATAACACTAAAGACTTACCGATCAAGTAATATTTTTTTTTATATTGACTAAGGGCAAATTTTTCAAGCGCCAGATAACTTTAATTTGACGAATAAAATTTACGTTTTGACACATTTTCTATAAAAAACTGTCAACATGACAAACTCATTATTTATAGAAAATTTATTTGGCTATTGAAAATTCGGCTCTTAGACTCAATACCTACATTTCAAGGGTTATTCTTGTCGTTTGCGTTAATTTTTATTTAATGAAACTTCAATAAGTTGTCCTTAACCAGGTCAAGCATCGAGTCCAATGGCCCACTGCACTCTTTCGACATTGTTTGCCCGCCCGGTGTGTGAGATGAAGCGCTTTTCCATAACATCACGAGTTGTGAGTTTTTTAAAATCAATAATAATCAATTCTTTATTTGCTATGAAACATGGTATTAAAGGTGGAACATTTTAGCAAGATCTCATATCTTGCTATATTAATATAGGATACAAACTACAATAAATTAAAAGATTAAACACTAATCTGCACTAATCTACACTAATGTGCCGTGTGGGGACGGCCGTAAAGAATACACTTTCCCACCGCCAACAGGAAGTGTGTCGTAAAAGGCGTCTAATTGCTGTATCACGAGATGGGCAGCAGCGTTTACGTGCGAAATCTTATAAAAAACTGCGCTCGTCAACCCGCCTGCCAAGCGTGAAGAGTATTGGCAATGATAGGTCATTGAGGGGGGCCTAAGTTCAGCAGTGGACGTCCTATGGCTGATGATGAAATGATGATGATGATGAAACACTAATCTATTTAATTTACAGATTTTTAACACATTTATATAGCTTCACTTGTAACTTACTAACTAATAATCAAATCTTGGAAGTAGTTTTTAACCTACTTCTGACGTATTGATTTAAAACTTTGTATAGTATTTGACATTCGGATGACAATACATTAATTTGAAACTATCGTGTTGATCTGATGATGGAGTCAAGAGGTGGATAATGGAACTCTTCAACAATTACTAGTAAAACCTTTGTGTTTATTTGATTCCTTTTGACGAGTTTATTACAGATAAAAGTGTGTTTAAATAGTTTTTAATATTGATCTTTTTCTGGTTGGAATTAACATAGCCAGTGTCACGTTATAGAGTTAAAGATTTTCTATATTGTCTCGGGTCTGGGTGTAGTGGTACCGTTGTTGTTTCTGATTTCTGTAACACAAGTGCTTAGGCTAGGATACCATACCATAGGATTAGAGCAATGTATGTGATGTTGTCCAATATTCATTGGGTAACATTGATGCGATCAAAAACATTAACTTGTAAAAAAAAACAACTCGGTTCTTCTACCGTAAAAAGTTGTGAGATCCATGTAATATCAAATCGGTTAATTTATTTAGTTTCTACTTAAGGGAGCCTTCTGTCTTAAGTTATTACGTAATGAGCTAACTAAACAACATCTTGTAGTGACAATATCAATAAATATTTAAAAAGTTTAAGTTTAAAGTGAGTTTTAAGTTTTTAAGTGAGAAAACTTGCCTTTTTTCTAGTCTTTTAAACTTTAATTTATCTTCTACGTTAGACGAACGAATTTAGTCTTCTTCATCTATACGGTCAATCCCGGTTGCGTCCAAAGCCATTGCTTTGGAGCCCAGGGTCCGTGTACAAATCCCAAAATGTATCTTGAAAAATAGTAACAATAAAACCACTATCAAGATTCAAGCAAAGAATATATATTATTCCTTTCCTTGATTTACTCCTTCACTTCGCGCGGTCTTGAGCGAAGAAGACGAACGAATTTAGTATTAATACAAAAATTAAATAAACATAAAGTACTTAATGAAGAACTAACAAGTATTCAATGCGTTGATGTCTTTTGTATGGGAACATTAACATATTTTGGTAACAAATTATTTTTTTACCTTTCACGTTTGCAATAAAAAATCCTTTGTGGCGTAATTAAGTAAGAATTAGATAATAAACTAGACTGGTCATAATATAGTTTTTTTGCGAAGCCTTATTTTCACATGAAAATCGTATTTAATAAATTTTTACTCTGTAATTTGACATTAAACATATTAAAATCTCATTAATCTCAATCAATTACAATCAAATTCGTCAATATCCTCACAATGGAGACACGCACGATTGACGCAATGCAGTTACGTTCGGATGACCGGAACACGCTGGCTGAGCCAACTGTTATGTCATCGACCGCCGGCGAAATTCGGCGCAAGTGGAGAACGACCTTCGGAATTTGAATTTGGAATCGATACGACCTTTGGATAGTTTTTGTTCGACTAAGAGTAGGCAGTAAATGTATACATTTTTTTAAATAAAAATCGAATTGACCTTTTGAAAATTTATGTTGACTGAGATAGCAGATATTTTTGTTTGCTTTTGGTATTCAGTTAATAAATTATTAATACAGTAAGAACTAGATTTTTATTTGATTTCGGATAAGGCGAGTATTTTAGTTGTATGGCAAGTAATTTACCCTATTGGCTGCTAAGCAGTCGCAAATTTCTATAGAGTGTTGTTTAGCTGATCTGAGGGGTTAATAGCTAGCTGTGGGATTAACCAATCATTATCATCAAATTTGGCCAGATGCTTCTTGCCAAATTTGATGATAATGATTGGTATTGGTATAAAGCACAATGAAAGAAAAAAAAAAATTTAACTTTATTGCACAAAATAAAATCGTACAAAAGGTGTACTTAATGCCATGTGGCATTCTCTACCAGTCGACAATCAGGCTAAACAAAGATGTTTTGTGGGCGGTGCGATATGACGTTACAAAAATGAACATAAGTATACAATCATAGCATAAACTGCACACAGTATTAATGTCAATATATTATAAACTAAATAATATAATACATCGACTTCATAGATAAAATACATACATACATGAATATGATGACGTTAAAATCCAACACCCGTAAATTTGTAGCAAAATCTCATTATTTTGCGATTAGACTATACTAGACTTAATTCCCGTGATGGACGAACTATTTACATACCGACTTGTGCATATTTTTTATTTATTTTTATTTTCTTAATATTTGTGTCTCCTAATATTGCTAAAAAGTTCCTTAAACTAGCAAACCCTGACCCCGATTGACCTATTAAGATTATTAATAAGAAGACGGATCAGATTACCAGAGAAGTGAAAGTTAACTCTAATTCCGTGCCCAAATCGTAAAGTTCACCTGTCACACGCCCGATAACTGTGATTATACTTTGTACAGTTAATGGCAAAAGCAGATTGTTATATTATTTCGAGATTATTTACCTATATATATATAAAACAAAGTCGGGTTAGTTACATCATTTATAAGTCGAGAACGGCTGGACCGATTTTTATGATCTTTGATTTGTTGAATTTGTCTCCGTCCCGAATAGCAAAATAACTATAAAAACAGCTAAAAGTTTCACGAAAAAAAAAAAATGAAGGCGGTACGAAGTTCGCCGGGACAGCTAGTTCATAATAAATATTAGACAACATCACATTGCTCTGATCTGTGAATCACTTAAGTTATCCTCCCGCTCGTTTTCTCTCTCTACCCGCTAGTAGCTCCCCCTCTCGCACCTCGCGCTCAGGCCTCCATTTCAAATCATTTTAGTACAGAAATAAATTCATAACTGTGTCTTCTTTGTAAAAATCTTTAATGTTATTTGTTCTATAAAGTGTCTATCTATCTATTTGGAATGGGAAGATATCAATTCAAATAATATAAGATATACAAATTTTGTATTTCAATTTATACTTACTGGTACTATACAGATACGATATAAAGTCGGTTCTTCGTAACAGTAACATGCTTCTTCTCGGCGCTAGCCCACAATATTGTCCCCAAGCAGTGGTAGGGTAAAAAATAATTGGGACGTGTAAAAGAGCTTAATTTAAGCCTATTTACAGAAATAAATGTGCCGTGTGGGTACAGCCGTAAAGAATACACTTCCCCACCGCCAATAGGAGGCAACTAATTCCTGTAGCACGAGACGGGCAGCAGCGTCTTCGTGCGAAATCTTATGAAAAAACTGCGCTCACCAACCCGCCTGCCAAGCGTTGCGAGTTTTGGCAATCCCCCCGATGATAAGTCATTATGGGGGAAGCCTTTGTGCAGCAGTGGACGTCTTATGGCAGAAATGATTATGATGACAGAAATAAATTTGTTTTATTGGTTTTTAACCCAAGGATGTTAATTTCTTACTTCAAGACCACGACATTGTCAGGCGTATATTATTTTTTATCATACTGATCCAACTTTATTATATTGAAACTATGATGTAAATGTTTTAAAAATAATTTTAAGCATTTCGCACACACCTGTACCAAAGATCGTTTAACCATTACGTCACATAATAACGGGAACTCTTTTCGTAGACACTTCGACGCACGCGCATACTTAACAGCATTTGATCAATAAATGGAACAAGGTCAATGGGACAAGATTTGAGACCATAAATAAATATTAGACAACATCACATACATTGCTCTGATCCTATGATAAGTAACTTAAGCACTTCTGTTACAGAAATCAGAAACAACGACGGTACCACAACACCCAGACCCGAGATAATATAGAAAAGTAATTTTCCTACATTAACCGACCGGGAATCGAACCCGGAACCTCAGAGATAGCGACACCAAGTCCGGTATGCTCGCCTCTCGGCTGCGGAGGTCGTCAATGTATTTTATTTTAGCAATATTTTATTACTTACTTAAATAATCAACGATTATTTACATAACGTTATCTTTCCGGGTCATTTAGAAGATATGCAAATTAAATTAATCTCGTGAAAATGCATCAAAAAGTATCAATTTTGTGATGTATTTCTAAACTGATAAAAGATTCAAAAATTTATTTAAGGTTTATTAGATCGGTGAAACAGTAGTACAAACGCGTTACTGGCACTGCGCAGTCTCTGGGTCTGAAATGATAACTCACTTAACATAAATTCTCAACTTTAGGTCAATTTTGTAGTATCATCCATTAAAGTTATGAGGCTGTTTATTTTATGCATAAATGCACAGCTCATAGAGATTTAGTTGCAAGAAAAAAAAATCGAAGAAACCTTTACTTTATTTTTTAGAAAATTTTCAAACTGATCCAAGAAGAACAAGTTGCAAAAATTCATTAAAAAAATCGTAACTCGAAAACTACGAAAAATCGTAGAACATACATAAGGGTGATTCAGATACCTCTCAACACGAGGCACCTTAATAACATTTTTGGACGTCACTTTTCTAGCCACCCTGTATTACTATTATTATAATCTTACTATAAATATGAGAGTTTAGATAGATGGATGTTTGTTACTCAATCACGCTAGAACGGCTAGACGGATCTGAATGAAATTCGGCACAGAAGTAGATATGAGTCTGGAATAAAGGATCGGGCTTTTTTTTCCAGAAAAAAGTACGGTTCCCGAGGGATGCAAGATAACTGTCATTATAGATGGCGCTTCTTACCGTTAGATGTCGCTATTGATTTTGAATGTGATAAAAATATGTACTGGTGGTTACTTTGAATGCTGGGGTTACTTTGATAAAAACTTCATACTTCATTTCGTAGTAAAACTCAAATTGTACGGTTTCTGAACGCAACCTTTAGTATAATTTTTTTCGGTTGGCAGCATTGGTTGTCAATGCTTGCGTTTAGTCAGTCGCTGTGGAATCTACTTGGCATCTTGGCATTTGAAGAGTAATATTCTGAAAACTACAAAGTTCTAAAATAAAGTTGATTATTACATAAAATACCCTAGTTTTTCTGTGTCAAAGTCACCCCAAATATATAAAAACCTTAATAAATCCTTAACCCATTTTTCGCTGTATTCCTTACAGGGGAATCTTTCGATTTCCGTTAAAAAAACGAGGGGACGCAAAGTAACCCTGACCATCGTTTAACTTTGATCGCTCACTTGTTTTTGCCACAAATATAATAATAATAAAACATAGTTTATTGTCTAATTGGATAGCATAAACAAAACAATTATTACATATTTTTTTTCATATTTTTTGCTGTAAAATTTGAGGAGCAAAATGCACATCAATTTCAAAATTGATCAAAGTCACACACATGGTGTTAGCTGTCGCCCAAAAGTTTGTTTGCGTGGTCTAATTTTGACTAACTATGGTTTTGTAAAAATCACGCGAGCGAAGTCGGGGACAACTACTAGTATATGTATATTACCTGGTAATTGCCATTTTCAATATTATTTAAACATTATTATCTGTTAATTGCCATTTTAATTTACCTTACAGATAATAATGCATATTATATATATGCATTATTATCTGTTAATTGCCATTTTAATTTTTTTAATATCAAATAGCTATTCCAAGGTTTAAGACGTTCTAATAATGAACGTCAGCAAATATCATCCAACGTTTGACCTTACTAAATCAACAGCTATAAATACAAACGACGATCAATGACACCAACTACGTAAAATTAGACTGCACGTTAAATTTACTAAAGCTATGCTATTTACGTGAAAAGATTGTTAAGTTCTTAATTAGGATCTATAACATCCTGTTTGCTTGTTTTTATCACTTCTTATCTCTGGTAAATACTGTGTGCCAACAGAATAAATCAATGAAAAACTGTAAAACTCTCAAGGATTTTACTTGAAAAAATTTATACGTATTTCGCGGGCCGCCTACAGAGACTGTGAAGAAATGACATTTATTTTGTTCCCCAAAAATTCCATTACTTATATTTAATCGCATCGTGCCGTGTGGGGACGGCCGTAAAGAATACACTTCCCCATCGCCAACAGGAGGCGTGTTGTAAAAGGCGACTAATTTCTGTAGCACGAGACGGGCAGCAGCATCTACGTGCGAAATCCTATAAAAAACTGCGCTCACCAACCCGCCTGCAAAGCGATGAGTATTGGCAATGAGGATTGCCAATACTCACCACTGTTAATACGCCCAATGATAGAAGTCATTGGGGGAGGCCTATGTTCAGCAGTGTACGACCGATGGCTGTTATGATGATGATGATGATGATATTTAATCTGCGGCTTTACCTACTGTTTTTGTATGAGCAAGAGTTGACAAGACTTCCGTGTTACTGCTCTATTGGGTATGTGTATAATGACTTTAAATATTACTAGGTCCACAATTTGTCATCGGCAAAATTTTAATAATTTCATTCCATTGTTACTACAATCGTAAAACATTGCGTACGAATGTCCGCCATATTGGGAAGTCGGCGCAAGCGCATCCAATCTTCGTTTTTGGGTAAGAGGTTGCAATGATTGCTCGGGCATTATTATTATGGCGGAATTAATCGCTTTCCATGTTAGCGGGCGCTTATCTATTGTTTTAGGTTATTTTTAGATAGAATTAAGCGCCATAAATATACTAAACATCATGGTCTAATAATTAACATCCTCGTGTTACGAAATACCAGACAAACAATTTTGCAAGGGGTGTCTTCCAGCACTCCTAGTCCCATTTTTTTTTAAAAACGTCCCAATATCATTTCTTGGTAGTGATATAATTAGTACGGGGAGTCTATTTTATTTCGATGTTGATCCCAAAACAGTTGTATTTTTTGAGCAGGAGACGTATTTTTGAATCATGCGAATTCCAATCCGAACACGAAATCGCAAGATTCGCATGCGAATTCATAAAATCTCTATTTTAGAAAATTCATTTCACGAATTCTGCAACGACCACTCGTTTTTCTTTTTCTACTAGTAGAAATTACGAAAGAATGACATTAACAAGTAAACATAATTATATTTGACAGAAATTTGACACAATAACTTTTTTTATTTACTACCAGTTTTTAAAATCAATGAGTTTTTGCATTCCGTTTCATAATATTTTCTGCGTAAAACGAAAATAGGTACGAGTGATTCAAAGATGCGTAAAATCGTGAGCAATAGAAATGAATTTTATACACGAATGGTTTTCGTGTTCGAATTCAAAATTCCTTTCTAATGCTTCAAAAATACGTCTCCAGCTTAGAGGTTTTGGTTATTTAGAGTTACACTCTTGTATCTTGTCAAAGTTTTAGCGTCAGTACAACATGTAACGTGTGTAATGTTCAATCGACGCAGCCAGCTGACCCGAAGTGATTGCTTGGCTATTTGTAGTTATCCGAGTAATTTTGACGTGAAGCGTGCTATTACCATGGCTATTTAACTGTAAAATTTCAAGATAAACACAGTAGTCACGCATTGTAATAATTGTAGGATTCGTACGCAAAATGACAGCCAACCTTCGATATTTTGTTAGATTCTAGAATGGGAAATAACAAATAACATAATTATGTAGCAATTGTATAAAATTCACGTGAATTATTGGAATCGAATTTACTAGAATTCCTTCATAAAGATTATTTAATTAAGAATACGACTTAGTTACCTACATTTGGCAAGGTTAATACAAATCTATTACTATTAAGAATATTACCGACGGGGCGGGGTGGCTTTGTACCAAGGACCGAAAAACCGGGGTTAAGGGTTAACGTTTCCATATAAATCGTGAAAATTAAACGGATTAACACCTCACACATACGGGTAACCTTTTCAGTCCTTGCAGTAAGTACACTGAACAGCAAGTAGCGCCTATAAAAGACTCAACTTCTCATCGTAGCTGATCAAATTTTCCATCGAGATGAAGGAGCTGAAGAATGGCCGAACTATTAGCGGGAAATCGATTGCTACGGATAATACCTACTATGATTGTATTCCTGCACTAGACTGTCATCTGTCATCGGAGTGTAACCTCAAAGCGTCTATTTTATGCTGGCCTTCACATGGCGATAGGTATACAAACGTTTACCTACTTTGTCAAATGTCATCCACGTGTAGACACACACATTTGCCAAATTGGCATAAATTGGCAAACTTGACATGAGTAAGCCAACATAACAAACATTTGCTATGACCAGCGTTGCCGTTAGCGTATATTTTACACATTTGACGTACCTTTTTAGCCTCTCATGTGTAATGTGTAATTTTGTTCATTTACGTACCTTTTGAACCTACTCAATATCTGTGTAAAACGATATTAAGGGCGATGATGATGTATGTAAATCGGCGTTGCTAGGGGATCAAAAGTGTGCGACGCCCACACAAGAATCCTCTTTGCAGTCGCAGTCGCCAATGCCGTCGCCGTTGGTATTAAAAATGTACCTGTTTATGTACCTTTTTACCCCAAAATGTACGTTTTTAGCTCTGGCTATGTACCTTTTGCGAACACAGTTGCGGCAACACTGGCTATGACATTCGTCTAATTTGGCATTGGTTATCACGTATAGACGTGCAATTTGTGATATTTGCCTATGTGTCAAAGCTTTGTCAAACTAGAAGAATTCGCCAATGCAAATGCCTACCGCCATGTGAAGTGCCAGCATTAATTTTAATGGATGCCGATCGGTTGCATACTTCAAGGCTGCGTCAGAATAAACTTCCTATTGTATCTCGTTTTTCTGAGCTTGAGTGTTAAAAGACTTTTTAGGCTCACATTTATTTATTCACAGTTATTTGCACGTCATTTATTTAAAACCCAAACTCAATTTTTTTGTTTATTTTTGCATGTCAGTTTGTGCAAGACAATCTTGGAAAAAACCACAACATCTTTCACTAGTTTTTTAAAGAGGTAAAGGACTTTGCAAGATAGTTAACCTAGGTTAATTTTGACCGTTTTCAAAAATATGTGGTCTACTACTATACTACTAATATAAATGCGAAAGTTAAGATGGATGTTTGTTACTTAATCACGCCTGAACGGCTGATCGGATCGAAAATAGACTGGAATAGCATATAGGTTTCTTTTTATTCCGGATAAAATACAAGATAATTTGTTTTTGTTTTCAAAAAGCAAGGGATAGACATAATTATTGGAGTCTGTCTGTTATGCTTTCACGGAAAAAACACTAAACCGATTTTGATGTCATTTTGTACGGAGGAAGCTTAAACCCAATAACAGGACATAGGCTACTTTCTAATTAACCTCCTAAATAAAACCTTTGTTTGTTCATTTGATTCGTTTTGACGAATTAAATACATGTAATAAATATAAATATTGGACGACATCACATACATTGCTCTGTTCCCATGGTAAGTAGCTAAAGCACTTGTTACAAGAATCAGAAACAACGACGGTACCACAACACCCAGACCCGAGACAATATAGAAATGTTATTTTTCTACTTTTATCGACCGAAAATCGAACCCAAGACCTCAGAAATAGCTAATCCAAGTCCGGTATACTCGCCTGTCGGCTACGGAGGTCGTCATATAAAAGTATTTTATAGTTTTTATACTATTGTATTTTATTATCGTTTTGGTCCTTGTAAACATCTAATGAGGAGCGTGTATCGAAAGCGACAACTCGTCTGCCTCAAGGGAGAGCGATGATTCGTGCACTGACACCGTGCCCTCATTTCTCTGTGCGTTTGCCGACTAGTGTTGTGCCACGGACATTAACATTAATGGCCGAATTACGAGTATAACCGGCCCTAATGAGGATATTCGGATCTGTTCGTCTCAAACATACCGGCGTCGTGCGAGTGTGAGGGACAGTTAAGGCCAAGTATAGTCGATTGGTCTAGCGAAGACAGTACTCAAAGTCAGAGCTTTGTTATCGTGATGATGTGTGAACATAAAATGTTATGATTTATGAATTCGTGGATATACTATAACCTATAACTATAACTAGTCATCATGATCAGCCCATGTCGGTCCTCTTCTAGACATGCCTCTCCCAATGAACGCCACTGAGCCTGATCTTTCCTATCCACGCTCAGTAGCAGCGTATATCATCGCTCCATCTTGTCGGAAGGCGCCCTCGACACTATAAAAAGACGCGTATGTTTTTAAGGCCAATAAAATTATTGTGTTTGTAACAGGGATCGGAAATTGGTTATTTTACTATGGAACCTTAACCGGAATAATAAAGGTTTTCGCTAAATTAACTATCACATACTCCAAATACAGACTTAAAAGCAATGCCAAATTTAGTTTTATGGTCAAATCTTCACAACTACTATCAAATAGTAGAAATGGGTCTTATACATTCTGAAATAAATATTAACTGGTTTCGATCCTTGGACTTTGTAATATTGTTATATTTTTTATAAAAAGATAGATATGAGACGTAAATATTAGGTACTTAGGCTTAATGCCAGGCATTGCCATGACAAACGACAGGCAAGCCGCCACAGTAACATTATGTATATATATATTTTTAAATAATTTAATCGAATTATAAAAAAGGTATTAAAGACATCACTAAAACTCTTATTGGCTAACACGGTAACACCTTCAGAAACCGGTCGACCGCCGGCGCGGTCAGACGTTACGTGGCATTGCGTGGAGTCGGAACTCGAATTACACAAACGACGGATTACGACGGAATCGACTTAGATTGTGACCTTTGTAACCAGCGAGTCTTAAATTACTCTGTAATTCGTTTTTTTGATTTTGATGTTTTTTTTCCGAAACGACAATCCATGCGCCCCAATAAATAAATAAATTATGCTTAAATTTTCGGATACGCGTTCTTCCCTACGACCTAAGATTTAAAAAAAATTAAAATATATACTTATTTACAACCAGCACGTAAAACAGTTCAAACATACGAGTAAGCTATAGAGTAGAAAGTATACAGGCAGAGAGCTATTCGTATTGATTAAAAGATGCCTCGGCAAGCAATGTGCATATTAGATGTAATACAAACTAGCTGTCCCGGCGAACTTTGTACCGTCCCTACATATTTTTTTTGTGAATATTTCTGTGATAATATAACACTTGAAAAAAAAAAAAACGACTGCCTCAGGTGGGACTCGAACCCACGTCTCATCGCATGCCGGGCGGGCGGGCTTTTCCAACTAAGCTGCCGAGGACGGGTTAGCCAACGTCATCGTAGCCAGCTTAGTTGGAAAAGTTGCTAAAAACAAAATTTAAATATTTCCGTGTTTTTTAAAGTTATTCTGCTATTCGGGGCGAAGACAAATTTAACAAATCAAATGTAATAAAAATCGGTCCAGCCGTCCTCGAGTTATAAATGGTGTAACTAGCCCGACTTTGTTTTATATATATAGATTATACATTTATAAATTTCAATTAAAACAATTAAGCTTTTTACTGTACAAAAAGCAACCATAATGGAAGAAATTTTATAAAGACAAAATGGAACCGAAATATGATAAACGTTGGCGGCGCATTCATAGAGTAACTTTTGTCGTAACAGCGCCCCGGGTCATTGCCTAGAGCGCTGTTTATACTCATTATTCTTTTATAAAGAAAAACAAAACAATATTTTGTTGGTAGAGACGCAGAAGTCAGGACTGCTTAATTTTATGCTTTAATTTTTGCTGCTTGTCAGCAAAGATATCGACGTTGTGTGCCTTGCAGAACTTACTTTAATATCGTTAGATCTTCTTCATCTATACGGTCAATCCCGGTTGCATCCAAAGCCATTGCTTTGGAGCCCAGGGTCCGCTTTCCTTGATTTACTCCTCCACTTCGCACGGTCTTGAGCGTGTCTAGTTGTGAGATCATTGGCACGCATGACAGCCAGCTTTTTTTGGGTGATTTTAATATCGTTAGATAAGTCTTTCAAATACATATATTGGTTTGCGTTTTTGACTCAGATTTTTACGTTCTTCCGTCTCACCAAACAAAAAAATTATACAGAAGTTTCTGCAAGAGCTACTCACCTGCGGTTCGAAAGGGGATTATGAATTTTCATTGGTTTTGGACCCATAAAAGTAATATTTTTCTGCTCAAATACATTTTTTTACCATTGGACCGCCATTATAAAAAAAATAACGGCTGATTGGCCATTTTGTGTTGCGAAGGGTTTTTTTTTGAGATTTCGATGTTCCATAGAAAAAGTTGTTGTAAAATATGATCAGAAGAGTGTAAATTTTGCTGCTTCAAATTTAGCGTGTAGTAGATAATCTAACTTATATTTTACATGAACTACGGACGTAGTAAGTAAATAGAACGTCCGAGATGCGAGAAAATGATACGACACATTACGAGAGTTCCTATTTCCGTGGTATGGTTCTGCGCGTTTCACTGGAGAAAAACGTTATTATCTAGCATATCTAGCGGCTGGGTTCCTAGGTAGTGCAGTATTAGTGTCGGATGGACGGAGATTATGTCACTCGGTGTGTTATAGTGGCTGTATAACAACCACGCATGGCTGCTTTTGCTTGTGAGGAGTTCGGATTGTCATAGAGTTACGTTATTTCACATTACGTCTGCTTATTTGGTGCTACTTGCTGAGCTACTTGTAGCTCAGTGGCGGTAGCGATTTGATAGTGAATACCAAAGTAAAGCAATCTGCGCTGCGGTTGTAAGTGGATGGGTGACCATTCCGACCATAATTAGTGACGTTTATCACAAGCAGTAGCGATTTGATAGTGAATACCAAAGTGAAGCAACTTACGCTGCGGTTGTAGTTAGATGGGTGACCATTCCGACCATAATTAGTGACGTTTATCACTTCGGAAGGCACAGCAAACGTTGTTTCCTTCTTATATCGCTTGATTCTAGTTGTGAAGCCTAAGGAGGCCTTAGGAGCGGCTTGATAAGATTTGACAGTAAGGTTTCGTCACATGGAATTACAACATCAACCAATCCGGCCTAGGCCTACATGTTGGAATATTGCCCAAACCACACCAGATAATTGAGACGACGTAAATAAAAAATAAATAAATAAATCCAAAAGAAGAATTTAGTACCTACAATGTACAATTTATAAAACTTATCATAGGATTCAGTATCAGTATCTTATGCAAGAGTTGGATTAACTGGTTAAAAACCTAAAAACAAAAATCATGCAGCATTAAAGAATAAGACATCTAAATAAATACAGCGGTTTCATAAATTTTACCGGCGGATCAAAACTAGGCATAGCCATAGTTTTTATTACATTATAGGAAACTAAGTTAGAATTTAATTATACTGTTAAAACTGTTTTTAGGATTACATAAACTCTTTTATTTTATTAGGAATTTGATTTTGAATTTGAAATAATTAATGCATTATTAACAGCTTAAGGTATATACTTATACAGGGTGTAACGAAAAGGTGAAATAAAACTTTAAGGGGTTATTCTACGGCTAAATTACATCAACTTTTTCTATGGGACCAACATCAAAATCTCAACAATAAAAATTGACGTTTCCATACAAACTGATGCCAGCTGGTCGCGTTTTAGTATGGGAAAGTGTTTTTTTTTTCCTGTATATTCGCAAGTTCGGAGCATGGAGATGGTAAGTGCGTTTAGTATTATTTGGAAATTAAACATTTTTTTCAGTGTCATCATTACTAAATTAATGAGATATCTTTTTATTTGGTGTTTTGCTCTTATTTAATGCCATTTTTAATGTCACAGGATTTAAGAATTCTGTTATAAAGATGACGATGTAAGAACTGCCTACTATAATATTTTTATAAGTATTTTTAGGCTTACTTTACTTTTTAAATCTCATTCATGGTTTATATTTAGGCCATACACGTAAAGCCAGTTGCTAAATCCGTTGAATAACAAACATACACTTTCACATTTACCGTACTTGATTTTTTAAACGTCGAATTTATTTTTATGGTGATAAAAAAAGCGCCAGGCAGGAGGACTTACACCAAAATAGGAAATTAACATCCATGTGTTACGAGGCACTAGAATTTGATTTCTTCCCACACACCAGACAAACAAAAACGAACCGAAAATCTAGCCCGCTTTTAAGATACACGCCGTAAAACGCCACAATGCTGGTCATCGCACTACGTTGCCATTTTGGTCGACCGATAACACGAATATTAAAAAATGTGTTAAATTGAAGTATGTTTCCGTTATTTAATCGCTTTGAAAGACCTTTGCTTAAAGCTATATAATTACTGTGATTATTGTTGAAAGAATTTATTTATCATCTCCAACTAACTCTTTGCAATCCAAATCTAGGTCACAGCACAAATCTAAACGCCACCCCATCGCCGTTAGCGCAGTCGGCACGCGCAGTGAAATTAACCTTGGAGTGCGTATGCGCATCACGCGCGATATTGTAACTCGCCCTTGGACGGTGGTTCACCTGCGTGAAGAAATGGCCCGCTTGTTTGACCTTAGCTATGTGCTGTGATGGTTGTCCCGTTGTCGCAAGCATTAAGGTGGATCACTTCTTTTAAACTTTCGCGTTGCATGATTAAAACACACTAAAACGTGAATTAACGCGATCATCAGTAGGGACATATTTTACCTTTTATTTGCCTGGCGTTTCAATCGGGTTACACCGACTGTGGTCACAGGCGGACTGGAAGTCTGGAAAAGCGAGGTCTTTACTCCGTATGAGAGGAGGATTCTTCACCCACCCTCATAATATTATTTTCACGCCAAGTACCGTCACACACTAACTAACTGTGACCCTATTCTGCAAACTAACCGCTGCGTCCGTATTCTGGTGATTACTCGATCGCGAACCAAAGCGAAATTGTGTAATTTTAGTCACTGAATTCCATGTCGCAGATAGTTTTAACCCATCTTCCCGATTGAAGTTTTTACGCTTTTTGATTTCAACCGCTTCACGCACTACTCTCGAGTAAAAGAGGGGATCCCTGGAAAGGACTTGCGTGGATCGTTACATATACACTACATACACTGTAGTAATTATATTTTAACTGAATAATAGTAACGTACTCAATCAATAATAAATAAATTCTTTTCACAATCACACCAATTATCTAGCCCCAAACTAAGCCAAGCTTGTATTATGGCGACTAGATAACGGATAAACATACTAAAATACTTTTAAAAACATCCATGACTTAGGTACAAATGCTCGTGCTCATGACAAACATTTGCCCCTTGCGGAATTCGAACCCGCAACCGCAACCGCTGGCTTTGGTCCGGAGCGTAAACCACTACATTGGGTCATATTTGGTCAAGTACAGAAATTAATTAATCAGTCATAATTAAGACCAAATATAAGTCAACGGTGCTTGCAGCTCAGTGGCGGCAGCGCTTTGGTAGTGATTACAAAATTATGCCACCTACGCCGCGGTTGTGATTGGATGGGTGACCATTCCAACTATATTTAGTGACAATCACAAGCATCTCCGTGCTTCGGAAGGCACTTTAAAAGATGGTCCCGGCTAATATCACTTGATACTAGTCATAAAGCCAACTCAGAGGCCTTAGGGC
This sequence comes from Anania hortulata, assembly GCA_963576865.1. Classification (NCBI taxonomy): domain Eukaryota; kingdom Metazoa; phylum Arthropoda; class Insecta; order Lepidoptera; family Crambidae; genus Anania; species Anania hortulata. Next base: position 4,718,182 of record OY756412.1, on the reverse strand, counting down.
AGCTACAGGACAGTAAGGTTAAGTCACTGGCCTTACGACACTCCTCCACCAACCCGCACTGGGCCCGCGTGATGAAGTATGGCCCAAACCACCTCATAGCTGAGGTGATGAGGCCTGTGCCCTCCAGTGGACCGTATATGAACATACTTTACTTTTTACTAAGTCTTTGGTAAGTAGTTAACGCTGTAAGGGTTAGCTCGCTTGACCTTCGAGTGCGGTTGGCTTTGGTGCATCTTCGTGGAAGATTTCCATCACGGATGAGCAGCTATACCAGTAAACAAAGGTTAAGGATAAGATGTGATAGGCACATATAAAATTCTACCTACGTCAAAGGTTTTTTCTTTACGCGCGAATTATTATGAATTATGCGTTTAAAACATATTATAAAAAATAAACGTCTCGCTGATGGTCATTAAGAGAAAAGGTTTGGATGTAAAAAATCATATTGTATGGCACAAACTAATTTTAAAAATCTTATTATTATTATAAACATGACGATATAAGGTTGCAAGAAACCGCTGGATGCAGGCCGTTTCCAACCGGCCAATCTGAAAGTCTGGGGGAGGTCTATGTTTAGCAGTGGACGTCCGATGGCTGAACTGATGATAATGATGATTAGAAATGTTCAAGTTTGTATGTTCGTTACTCAATACGCTTTATGGCTGAACGGAATTAGCTGAAATTTGGCACACACATAAATATTGATTAGCATAGGATTGTTGCAAAAGAACGTTTAAGAAAATTGGGAATCTTTACTTTGTTCTGCTTCAATTTTGCTAAATAATGACGATGCTTTTGATCAAATGCAATATTACATTGCCTTTTTTTGTTTTTTTTTTTTATGATTTAAATAAAGAATTTTTAATTCGGTGGTCCCAGAATTTGCAATTATAGGGATAAAAATGTTATAGGTACATATTGTTTTTAGGTAAAAATTGGGGTTTCCAATTGATTTAAGTTAAAAACTATTATAAATTATTATTATTTATAACTATTTATATTACTAATAAAAAATATATAGTAACTGGCTTAAAAGTTAATTACAATTGAAAAAAAAATAATTTTAACCCTTCGCGTGTCACAAAAAAAAATCCCTATTGTTTTCCATTGTTTTTCCAGTCTACCAAGGGTAAGTGGAACGCGAAGACTATCGAGTTATGTATATTCTAGAAAAAAATATCTCCTCAGCCTAAATTGAGGAAAGTAGCAGAGTAGTATTGTGCAATAGTAAGAAATGAAGTTTTGATGATTTGCGCTTTTACCATTTTGCTCCATTACCAATATGATCTTTAACCATTATGCGTTTTTGACCTTATGTTATTTTGCCTCTTTGCTCTGGTAAAATCTTAAAATGGTAACTCTTTTACCATTTTGAGATCGTCTACCATTTTGTTTTTTTGTTGGACCGCTAATTTTTATGTTGGATAGTTCATTTATCGAGAAAGGTTTAGGCTTTAATAACATTACACTACGACCAATAGGAGCGGAGTGTCAGTGAAAAATGTTGCAGAAACGGAAAAAAAACCCTTTCCGTTGCGTGTGCTGTGTAAACGGTTAAGGTTAAGGTTGTTTCCCTTTAAAAGATCTAAAAAAAGTCTGTGACAGCAAATATGTACCATTTCGGGTTGACCCACTATAACCTTTTATATGGTAATCCAATTTAGTCTAAAATAATGGTGCTAGCGTCGCTTTTTCTTTTACTTTTAGAGCGAGGAAATGATATATGCGTTATTATATTAGTTTGAGCTGGGAAGTAAAAAAAAATAAATATTAAACTGTTTATTTTATTTAAATGAAATTTATTTTACAAGATGAAAGCAAAAAATCTTAGGATTAAAGATAATGTAGCCTCCATTGAAGAGTTGCTCATTTCTGATTGCATAATCTGTTTCTTAATTAATTGTTTTAGAATGACATAATTGGCCTCGCAACCCACCTTTAATGTAGGTATTTATCTTTGATAAAGTTTTTTTTTTCGAATAATAAGTGACATGGGTCGTTGAATCGAACTCCACGCGGGCACAGCTGTGAGCGGAACTTTTCAAAAAAAGATAGACACAAAAATAATAAACTAGGCACTATTATTATTAATAATATACTTACGACAAAATCCGGTTTATTCTAATAGTTCGTAATTTTCATTAATTTATTTTACATACAAATATTTTTGTAAAACGACATGCGAGGCTCATATTGGACAAGCAATGAAAAACGGACTTTATTGAAATTATTCCACTATTAAATTACATGCAGAACAAGTCAGGAGATACACAGTTTTATGTTAAACATCACATGAGAATGTGAATCGCAAATGTCTACAAAGAGTTGTCTTATTTACGTAAAATGGTCACAAAATGAAATACCTAGTTCCTTAATTGCACTGGAAACACGTCATTAATGCAAATTAACAAATGGCTGTGCTTTGACACTGTGTATAAATATTGTATGTAGACAAATTAATAAACTGGAAAGATTACACAATTATTTTACCTGAAAATTACATCGTTACTAACGATTTTTATCATTAAATTACATATTTTAATGTTTTCGTTTTGCATTCAGAATGCTGATAATATCGAAAATGATAAATGGAAGAGATTGCTTTTAGAGATAAGACCGATTAAGTTGTACCATTCTAAACATTTTTCTTTGTACTGTTTTTTTTATATTTTTTTTATTAGGTCTACCAACAACTGTTACATTATGTAATAACTCTTAAACAGGGGTAATTTTTAAGCTAAATGCACAGCTAATTACTGGTAAACACCACATGCACAATTGGTTTGTTAATAATCTGGCTTTTATCTAAGAATCGTAGCCACATCCATTCGATATCCAAGCGATGCAGCCACAGGTCTTTCAACTCCAACTAAGCTACAGAGGACATACATTATGCTAAGCTAGGGTTGCTCCATCAATGTTTGGGTAACATTTTTATGGTTTGTGTCAACTTGATCGAAGGTGTCAATATAGAAAACGATTTTTTCTAAATAAGCTCGCTGGTTGTGTTGGTTGGGACTTGGGAGACACCCCTGGCGATTCATTATCTGGTACCTCTTACCCATGGAGCACATACCTTGTAGAGTAGAAATGATTTATTGTTATTTATAATTCATATGATTTATTCGAAAAAATAAAACTACCATTTTTATTCTGTATCTGTACTGTTTTTGTATGGGCGAGAAAGGACTTGTTCATACTATATGTAAGTGAAAAATCACTGACTAGTTTCGGAAAAAGAAGGTTCCTATTGTTGCTCTATACCCTATAGAGCAACAATAGGAACTTGTTATGTGCTCGATGTTCGTACTTTACTTCAAGACCATGACAGTTGGAGTATTCATCATTATCATTCATCATTTCAGCCATAGAAAGTCCACTGCTGAACACAGGCCTCCCCCAATGACCCAACATCGGGGGGGGGATTGCCAATACTCGCCACGCTTGGCAGGAGGGTTGGCGAGCGCAGTTTTTATAAGATTTATAGTCTCGTGCTACAGGAATTAGTCGCCTCTTACAACACGCCTCCTGTTGGCGGTGGAGAAGTGTATTATTTACGGCCGTCCCCACACGTCACGGTTGGAGTATTATCCGTTCCATATTAATAATTTTACCGTACCCTCAAAGAAATTTTGTAGACATGGTTTCTACTGTGAAACAGACGAATTTTAAAAGTCTGATATCATCTTCGATATTAGGTTCATACATAATTTGACCTCAGAAGCATAAGGTCTGATGTGTGATTAAAAACCTTGCACACATCAGAGGCCCAATTCCCGTAATTTGACAATTGTCGCAATCCGGTGTCGATCCGGTCCCAGTAACATTACTATCACAAACGGTATTCTCGTAAACTTTCAATTTGACGTAAAATTATTAAAACTATCCCAATAAGACTAAAAACAGAGCAAAAAAATATCTTATTTTGGTTTCTTCCATTTTCAGTCGCATTACGAACTATAATAGCATTTTTTGGGTTTACGAGAATACCGTTTGGGATCGTAATGTTACTGGGAGCGGATCGACACCGGATTGCGACTATTGTCAAATTAAGGGAATTGACCCTCAGACCTTATGCTTCTGAGGTCAAGCATTGTACTTAAATGAAATTGTAAAGTGGCAGACAGACTCGAACCCTCGCTAAGCTGTCAACCATTGGAGAAGATAGGTTGTCGAGAACTGTAATACGCATTGTGGGCAGGCCTTCCACCCGGTGGACTGACAATCTAGTCAAGGTAGCTGTCCAGCAGCAAAGGCTCAACAATGATTATTATAAATGTAAAAATGACATTCAAAATTTGAATAAATTGTTTTCACAATCACACCAATTACCTAGCCTCAAACTAAGAGACTAGATAACGGATAAATCCATGACTTAGGTTCGACCACAGATCGTCAACCTACCACAATACATCAAATTTTCTCAATCTAAATTAATCTTTAAAGTTGAAAATCGGCTCAGTGACCTTAAACATTTTGGGGAGGTTGACCTGCTGTTGACTGTACGCTCGTACTCATCACACAAACATTTTCTACTTGCGATTATCGAACCCGCAACCGCTGGCTTTGTAGTCCGGAGCGCAAACCACCACACCAGACGGGGCAGACGGTCGTCGAATAGTCTTGTATACAATATAATTGTAAGCAATTCTTAACAGTGTACAACATTACTTCTATACAAGGATCGAAGTCTATCTTTAGCGGATGTAGCCCATTTAGGATTCGCGCCACGGCTCACCCCGCCACCCAGCGGTTTCGCAAAGGAGTCTACTTGTCCGTATGTACATCACGTTTCGACTAGCGTAAGATGAGATTTACTTTGAGCTTGAGGTACATACGTGGATGACTTTTGTTTGCTCTAACTGCCGGTTTGTCAATAAGAAGCTTAAATTTTGCTGTGGTTTTTTGAATTTTAAATCAGAACTTTTGAAGTCACCGCTTTTGGCTAGAATTTGTTTTATGTCATTTTGAATTTCCTATGAAATCGACGCCAAGCCAGAACAATTATATGAAGATTAAGGTCTACAAAAGTGTATGGAATATTACTCGTAATAAACTCAACAGTTTGATTTGTAAACGGTCATAATTAAATTACAACCTTTTTCGTTTTAATTTAACACCTTATTTACGACCGATCTGTAATTAAAAATTGTTTTTCGTTTCATTATTAGGTACCTTATAAAAGCTATTTTAAACTAAATAATAAATAAATAAATATGTTCGTTTTCTCAACACAAACACCTATGGCCTTACTGCAAAAAAGAAAGACTAGGTTTAAATCATGTCTAAAGAGTAGCCATACAATTTGGAATATTGACATATCACACATGTTTCGGTTATGTTACCATACTTTTTAATTGGTTTGCTAATCTTCACGCAGTGTTTAAACTTAGTCCATCTTTTTTGTAGTAAGGCCCCCAAGGTTTAGAGTTTAAGTTAAGGGATAGATATAGTACAATATCGTACGTAACTTAATTAAAAGTCTGTGCGAGACTGATGCCCGTGCTGGGTAGCGATACCTATGTTCCAGGTCATCAGGCTCCCACCACATCGAATCGCTGAGAAGCTTTTAAACTAAATATGGATAAGTTCTAACTTGAATATTTTTTTAGGAATTCGTTAATAAAAGTATGTAATTAGTTGAAAAGCGTTAGTTTCATATTAATTTTTTCACGTTTCGTTATTTAACTTTCATCAGAGGCCCAATTCCCGTAATTTGACAATAGTCGCAATCCGGTGTCGATCCGCTCCCAGTAACATTACGATCCCAAACAGTATTCTCCTAAACCTAAAAAATTCAATTATAGTTAGTAATGCAACTGAAAATGGAAGGAACCAAAATTAGAAATTTTTTTGCTTTGTTTTTAGTCGTATTGGGACAGTTTTAATAATTTTACGTCAAACTGAAAGTTTACGAGAATACCGTTTGTGATAGTAATGTTACTGGGACCGGATCGACACCGGATTTCGACAATTGTCAAATTACGGGAATTGGGCCTCTGTGCGTTTGCTTGACATCGATTTCATTGGCACATAATTAGCGCACCAAACTGAACGTTTGACAGGTCTTCTAAGCCATAGACTTAAAATTTCTAAGCATTTAGTTAGCAAGCAAAAACACTACAACAAATTATAATTAGCTTCATAAAAATAAAATACGATACTTTGTAATACTACTTATGCTTTGTATTATAGGTGTATACTCGTATTTTTTTATTTTATTTAAAAAGGCACAGCTTCGGTTTGTATACAGATTACAAAAACATCCAATAAAAAATAGACACAAATCAATTTCAAATCTGTCGATCAATAACAACTGCACATAGCTATTTTTAGCAGCTCAAGTAGGCTAATTATATATGATTTCTTGTTCTTATAGTCTATGGATATTACTTACATAACTGAATAAAATAATAACAGTGTCTTACTTCAATTCTTTTAGCTTTTTCTTAAACTCATAAAACATATACCGAAAATCTGTTTTCGCGAATTTCCATGCTTTCATATTCATACATATATACAAAATTACAATCAAATTACTTTGAATTTAAAATTATACTGGGTTAACTAAAATAATCTAATTTACTCATAAGGAATCAGTTAAAAAACTTAGGCAACAAAACGACTCTCTATAAATAGGAAGTAGATCTACTGACTTCTCTGAAAAATAATTAAGTAAAAATATATTTATTTATTTTTACATTAGAAATTATGTATCATCGCATGCAGTAGTATAATAGGTATGCGAATAGTAATCAATCATTAAAACCGCAGGCAGCCGCAACGCAGCGCACTGCAGTTTATAAATATTAGTTTATTTATAAACATACCAATATATATATAAACACAAAGATAAAAAACACATCTTATAACATCATCATATGTACATGGTTTTCATTCCAAGCATGTACTATGATATAATCATGAATGATTTAGTTAGCAAGCGTTGATGATAATTAATTAATTGTTTACGTTGTTCAAGTCGAAGATTATCCCAAGATTAGTTGTGATTTTATAATGATAAATGTGACTGGAATTTATTTTAGAGTCTTTTTTTTAGAAACTTGATAATCTAGAAGTTTCTAGAATGTCCTGAACATTCTTTATGAGCCTATTAGCCCACAAAGAACATATCTACACCACAATTAACTGTTGCGACCTTAATCATCGCAGATGATACATCTGTTCTGGCGATCTTATCGGAGTCAGTATTCATCGTCTTCTTGTAAGTCTCCCATATTGATATCCGAGTTTGATGTGAGTTCTAATTCTTTATCTTTATATTTAAAAATGAATCTCTATTTCCCTTGGTCGCGTCACGCGTGAATGGTAAGAACAATTTCGCTAATTCTTTTTTTGCTGTGTTAATTATTGTCAGGAGAAGGTTCTTATGAAAAAAATCATATGAAAGTTCTCTATGAAAAAATTAAAGACCACGCGAACGATGTCGCGGGCAACAGTTAGTTTTAAATAACTTTTCTCTTAACTTTCCTTCTCTCTGTTTTTTTTGGTATTCCGCTCACTCTGACCGGTATTACACGCATCTATGTTATTTTAAATAAATTGATTAAGTATTCTAAAATACCAGTAATCGTATTGATATAATCATATATTTAGGTAAACACAGATAGTTTGTAATCATAGTTCTAAAATAGCAATGTATAGATCATGAGCAAAAACATGTAACTACTTTTCTCTTATTTTCGTAAAACGAAAATTACTTCAATTTGGCGAAAAATAAAACTGACGTGCGTTTTTCCTCAACGAATGCTTAGAACAGAGCCGGGATTGATGCTGCCCACTAGCATGACCACTAAAATACGATATGTTATAGCGATTTATCGACACCAAATGTAAAAATATGATAGATATAGCCGCCATGTTAAACGCCGTGCCGGTGATATCACATGTTATGATCGCTGTTTCGATAAAAATTTAACATGGCTTCTATATCTATCATATTTTTTTTTTAAATTGACCGTTGGTTTTGATAAATCGCTATATCATATCATGTTTTGGTGATCATGCTAGGGGGCTGGATGTGCGGGATGGTATTACGCCACCTATTATTATATGTGTGCGTGCTCGTATTATGCTTAGTTTAATAGGAAATGTTCGACACATTTCCGGTATTGTCAGCTGACCGGCATTCTGGATGATGTTGGGACTTCCTCGCTTCTGCAGTGCGTCTGAAATGTTTGCGCAGTCAAATACTGGCAATTTTCAGGCTCTCATTCGAAAGAAGGTGGCGTCACTGATAAGTCGAGTGCGGGAAAGTGACAACAGCATCTTGAGGTCTGTGGCAGATGATCCGATGATGACCGAAGTAGCAACCAGCACCATTTCCGGGTCGCGTCCGCAAGGAGTGCCACTTATGTACATGGTACAATGATTAAATCTTAAATTTAACACACCTTAAATTCTATTTACTAACCCCTATATTATAAGCTATTTGTACTAACCCATGGACTCATGACGTCTGCAATAAATACATTTTGATTTGATTATCCAATCTTACCTGGTTTTAAATGACTCAAAATGGTATAATATATAATATAATTTCCTAATATAATTTCCTAATACGTATCAATCAATTTCTTAATGTGAAGTTAATGATGATATATGACAGCAAATCTAAACTTGTGACGCAACAGTAATGTTTTCAATTATTTGGAATCATTTTTTAATTAATGGATAAACTTATTAGGTTCTAACATAAATGCGTTTTGTAAAGTCCGTAAATAGGTAATTAAAACGCCTTAATGAGTATCTAGAATGTTCATTTCTAACGCAAATGGACTTCACACAATTTAACCTTCGTTTTTTAAAAAAATGGCCCTTGAGTCAGCTGCTTTCACTGAGAAGAGAAGTCATGTAAAAAATTTAAAATGTATTTGACATGCAGCAAAACCTCTTAGGGGCAATCCAAATTACATTCGTCGCACGTTAAGGAGGGAGGTCGACGAAGTGTGACATTGTGTGACAAGGGATTGGAGGAGTCCTACATTTTTTTTATGTAAATGTTTTGAAATGTTGATTATATCAAGAAATAATTTAGATAGATATAAAACTAATTTCAGAACTACTGTCTTAATTTAATAATTCCTAGATGTAAAATTGGAAAATATGTGACGTGTGACACTTTGTTTACAAAGCTGTGACAAGGACGAGGGGGTCAATAATAATGAAATTCGTGTGACTTAATTTATGGATGTTAGGGGCTCATTGTAGAGCTCTAGTACAACTACTTTTTCAATGGAAACGAAATCGAACTTTCAATAAAAATCACTTCCCATTTTTCACTGACCAGCTGACATTTTGTTTGTATTGAAATGTGATGTTTTTTGAAATTACAGAACAATTAAGTCCTGTATATAAAACCTGCCGACGTGGAATTCGCTGGCGCGAAATCTTGCTAGACAGATGACGAGATGACGTAAAAACTAAATAATTGCAACAAAGATAGTTGATTCGTAAAACAATAATCTGATGCTTACAACTATATCTTTAAAAACAGTAGCCTATTACGTAAATGTATCGTTCGTTCTGACGGACAAACCTAATAAATTAAGGTCCACTTGCGCACCACCGAATTAGTTCCGATTTTTCAAACGCCAGATAACTTTTATCCGACGAGTAAAAGTGACGCTTCAACACATTTTCTATATTAGAAACTGTCAACATGTCAAACTTATTCAACGTATAAAAGTTATCAGGCTATTGAAAAATCTGCCCTTAGTTTAATACTGGATTAAGGCCCGGAATTTCAATAGTCAGATAACTTTTATTTAAACAATAAGTTTGAAATGTTGACAGTTTTAGTATAGAAAAAGTTAACTGGCGATTGAAAAATTGGCCCTAAGTAAGACATATATCTGTCTCTGTCAACGCCATATAAACTGACAGCTACAGAATGATGCTGAATACCGTGTTAGGCTCGGACTACATATACCCGCAATTTTTTAGAACTCTGTACACAACGGATTGAATCCGGGCTTGTCCGGAGCCGTTTCGTATGGAGTTCTGAAAAATTCCGGATGTATGAGTCTGAGCCTTAGTGGACATCATCATCATCATCATCATTTCAGCCATAGGACGTTCACTGCTGAACATAGGCCTCCCCCATTGACTTTCAGATTGGCCGGTTGGAAGCGGCCTGCATCCAGCGTCTTCCTGCGACCCTTACCTTAGTGGACAGTGAAGAATTAAATTCGCTAATACAGAGATGCGCAAGTGGACCTAAAATTACCATTTACTCGTATCAAGCCATTGACAAAATAATATTTTAGTATATCATATTATCATATTCAATAGCTCATTAAGTTGATCGTAATTGTAATTTTTGGTTTATACCTGTGATCGAACGAAACATTTCTGTAATGTGGCAAACAGCTTACTACCTAATAACCTCCACAGACCATTATTCTCATTTTTTTTGTTTGAAGTTGTGTAAAACTATTTGTTTCCTAAATTAAATGTCGCTAAAGTTGACAAGTGACTAAAATTGACAGTTGTATAGTTTGACAATCTCACTTAATATTTAGTACGAAGGAAGTACAAAAATTACAACAATCCTATTATTCATAAATGTTAGCTGTAGCAAAACCACTTTGTTAGTCAAGAAAAAACATAATGCTAATAATAATAACACGGAACTGCTTATTTTGGTCACTACTAATAAAACTTTTATTCGAAACTAACACCTACATAAAATCATTTCTGGTTTAACCTCTTTGATAAGGAATAGATGCAGCTATGATAATGTCTTAAAAATTTGTGTAGCCATATTTTAAGAATAATGTGCCATTTATATCCAAATTTTATGTTAGAACGTAAAAATAGCAGTAATTTTTGCGATGCTATTAGATCTACGAGTGACTAAGCCTAATTAGGTGTAAATGGGCGTAGTGCGCGGCAATTTGCACTAAACACAAAGGATATCGTATTCGATTCTTTGTCTTTTAAAAATTGGCTAAAACTAACTATTCTAAACTTTTCTGTGGCTTTGCCAGAAGCCGCCACTGGAAAAAATATTGTCTTAGACCCAGTAACGCAAGTAACACACACGCGACAATATAACACGTACATATCTTGTATATTAGTTTTCTCGTAACATAATGTTCCCAACAAGGTCTCACCCACAAAAAAACCTGCCGTGTACCTTGCACGTATGTAGACGATGCGGGAACCCGTATGGACGTTTCCATATTTCCCATATTTGTACGGGTCATGCCGGGCCTCAGGCAATGGATATGTGATCCTGTACACACGGGATCACCCCTCTATCAGGATTTGCAATATGAGCAGACCCCGCCCCGCGCTCACTAGCCCACTAGGCACCAAGGACCGAATAGGTTACGCGTATAAAGGTTTTAATCCGTTTAATTTTAACCATGGCGTTTACTGTTAACCCAATCGTAAAAAAAACGGTTATTTGTTAAAAAAATGTAAGCTTCCACACAATCTATAACTTTTTCGTTCTTTCCTATTAATCAGCGATATTATACGGGTTAATCCGATATGTATACCTGTTACCCTAATAGGCTAGTTTCCTAAAGAATCTAATTAGTCCGTCAGTTGGATCAACAGAAAACATTGGACACGTATTTTTTCTTTTCTCAATCAAACAAAAAATGATGAAGTTATAGCCCGTTAAGGTTCAGCGTAACGTCACGCATTGCGACATTTTTTTAGCAAAGCGTGTCGACATTTCCAAACTTTGATCCGCTTTATCTTCGTCATTTTGTGCTTGATTGACAAAAGACAAAATATCAATAATCTAACTGACGGACTAAATAGAATAATCTTTTTGTGACCCAGGAAACTAGCCTATTACGGCTTAGGCGGAACGTCGGGCTAGTCGTCTAAGCGGGTAAACCCAGTTTTTCGGTCCATGCGTACGTAAGTCGAGACTCTGACCACTGCTACCACAGCGCGATGGTCATCATTATTTCAATATGAACTTGATATATTTTCACATTCGCAACAATGGCTGCTGTAATATCTGATTACAGTATTATCGCTAAAGTTTAATAACAATCGGAACAATGAACAATGCAGAAGGAAGTGTCGTCATCGTCTGCAAATACGTGCAAGGGCGGAAAATGAGACGTTTTTAATTTCCAGAAACGTCTTGATGAAGGCTCCGTTTAAATAAGGGTCAAGATATTTCCGCTTGACTTCCAATATTTAATTTGATTTTATACATAGTACGTAGTAGTAAGTACAGACAACAGCACGTCAACCGACCACAAAACGTCAAATTTTCTCAATTGATATTAATCTCTTAGTGTTGGACATAAAATTGAAAATCAGTTGATTTGACCGTTAACTTTTTGGGTAGTTTGACATGCCGTTGTCTGTAAATACTATGTATCTAATAAATATTATTCATTAATGTGTAACAAATTGTTATGATCTTGGAGTAAGAAATAAATAGATTACGTACGAGGGAGGTTGAAAAAAAAGACCGCCTTAGGTCCCATTAACAATAATCAGGTGGGAAGGTTCATGTTACGCAATGTTAGGTTTGAGAAAAAGTTTCTTCGCATTTTGACAGAAAAAAAAACAAATGAAAAAATAAATATGGAATCAACCTAGAAGTTTATCTTCTAGAAGACAAAATTTTACTAATTTGTTTTTTTTTAGAAATGCTACCTTTTAATCAAAGCCAGCCGGATACAAATAGAACAGCTAAATAGATTTTATTTTAGTGTTTAACATACTTTAAGCGACAAGACATTTTTTTTGATTCAACAACAATTTATCCGTAGTAACAATTTATCAACCGTTTTCCTTTAAAAAAACGAAGCATATTTTTTGAAGTCAGATTTGGCTCAAAATTCTCTCGAAGTTTGATTCTCAGCAATTCTAAGCGCCATCCAAAAACGAAAGTTTTCTTGAAAATACACACTCATTGTGAAATCTTACGATTCGGTAAAAGTCTGCATCAAATACCAGAGTATTATGACTAGCAAGCAACACGCAACAGTCTTTTTACGTTTAATTATTACAATTTAGTAAATCTCTCCCACAATTTGTCAAATAACTAGACTAGCAAGGGGCTTTCTTACCGAAATGTCGTTCGAAATAAAAGGAATACATTGTAAATTACTTTTATTTGTATTAGACGTAGGTATAGTACGATCAATTTAAATAAGTCGTGTAAAACCAACATTAATAGTCAGTAAAAATCTCCGAAGTTTCCACTCAAACAAAAGAACTCTGCAGATTGTTCAGGCGAAAATGTTGTGTTTTGGTCAGCGACCTACGCTAGCCTACTTTGACCAAGTGCAAGAAAGTGCATTGTAGCTCGTTATAGAGACAAAATACTAGCTTATTTATTACTTGCTGTCCCGATGAACTTCGTACCGGTTTTTCATTAAAAAATTCTTGATTTCTATCATTTTTTAATTGTTATTCTGCTATTCGGAGCAGAGACAAATTCAACAAATCAAAGATCATAAAAATTGGTCCCGCCGTTCTTGACTTATAAATGGTGTAACTGACATTAGTTTAGTTTTATATACAGGGTTACATTTCAAGGAGTGCCAATTTTTCAGGGACCACTCAGAATCAGTAACATAATCGATCTACGTAAAGATCAAATCTTTTTTTTTCTTTCTTTCAGCATTTGAAATATAGAATACGTAGAAAATTTACGATTACTCGATTAAATTGCACCGTATGTGCACTGCATGTGGTTCTTGTTGGAGCGGCGTCGGCGTACGCCAGTGATCTCTGATGAATTACGGAGTATATCGCGTTTTCTTTTTTTTTTCGGAAATTTCAAGTATATTTTACTCCAGAAATGTAACGACTGAAATTAATTACGGTAAATTTGTATTTTTATATTGTTCTATAGACCTTTTTTTTAAATTTGGCACTATCTTGCAAAGTAACCCTGTAAAGGTTTAAATAGATTGTAGGTATAAGGCAAAAGGCGTGAGTGTTGATTGACGTGAAATTGTAAATAAACTCTATTGACTTAGACACATATACCAAGGTGAGTGAGTGGAAGTGCATTGGTCACTTTTGCCTTAGAACTAATATTCGATGGGGTAGGTCTTGAGTGGAGACTAGAGTTGTAAATTGACGGTCATATGCTATAAGCGTCCGTCATTTATGAAAAATGCTCGGTCACATTGGTCATTTATTGTCACGATGCAGCGATGGTCACACTTTTTCAAAATCGTCAAAGTCAAAATTCCACTAAAGTAAGTCCTAAATGTTAAGTATTAGTTATGACAATAAAAACATATAATAAAACATGTAATTGGATCTGGATCGAAATTTAAAAAAAAACTTTTTTAGTTTGTTCGTGCAGAAAGATTTTAGAAATTTCATTTCTTTAAGGATCACCACTACTAAAGCCAGTCTCTCTTATAATAATGCACTTATTTGTACCTAAATGATTTTTTTTCATAGTTTGTCAATAGAATTGAATGTGACGTTACTGACAATAAATGTCCAAAACGTCCGGTCACATTGAGAAAATGTCCAAGTTGCTCGGTCATATTGCTCAGACATTTATAACGTGACGGACATTTTACGACTCTAGTGGAGCCCAAGACTAGGCAAACGCACAGTATGGCGCCACCTTATCGGAGGCGCCATATTTTTTATATTTTTTATTTAATAAATACGCTGCTGCTGGCAGCGGATGGAATAGAATAACCGAGGATCGGGCTCAGTGCCGTGGATTGGGAGAGGCCGTAGAGCACACATCATTTAGAGTGGAAATGTTATTTAATTTATTTTACACAAACTCCGCCATGTTTTAGTATGGGCGACAGTTGACAGGACTTGTCGTTCATAATGTATGTTAGTGAAAATCACTTATATGTTTCGGAGATAGATGATCCCTATTGTTGCTCTATAAGGTATGTACACAATGGGAAAGGCCTTTGCCCAGCAGTGGATTAACGGGGGCTGATTATGATATTAATGTGACAAAGGTAATAGTACCCAATATACAGGGTTACATTGCAAAGGGGTGCCAAATCTTTAGGAGTTGCTCAGAATCAGTAACTTAATCGAACTATGCAAAGAACAAAAAAATCAAATTTTCACATTTAATTATTCCTATCCGCTGTTAAAAATCGTAAGCTTGGATAATTTAACCCATTCCTAAAAAAAATGCACCGTATGTGCACTGAGTAAGATCCTTGAAGGCTCGGAGGCGTATAAACCTCTGATGAATGACTGCGCGGCCTTCGTAATCTCTTTATTGACTTTATTTTTGGATATTTTAAAGATAAAAAAGTAGGTACGGTAAAAATAATAACGATTAAGACGCTTTTTGATATTGTTCCCTAGATCTTATGTTTTGAATTTGGCACCCCTTTGCAATGTAACCCTGTATTGAGAATATTTCGCGGAGTAGAGCTTCTGAACACTAACTACTAAAATATACCTATGTAAATCTTTTCTAAATCTTCATATAATATATAAATATCATTGATTTAGGCACAAATTATCGTGCTCATCACATTTACTACTTGAGGGTATCGAACCCGCAACCTTTACTGTAATCCGGAACGCCACCATTAGACCAAACGGTAGACAGGTCCAATTAAATATGTAGTAGCGATGCATTAAAACAATTTGTTCTCTACAAAAAGTCACAGTTACATGCTTTCGTAAGGTTTCTGTTATGTAGTCGGACAAGCCATATTGTAATAATTTACATAATTTCTGACACCATTACACCGATATTATCTTAAGGTTTTATACAAAAATTATTGGATAATATGCCAATGATTATAATATTAGTTTCATTTCATTTTACTTACTGATATTTTTGGTAAGCGGTTTTGACGACTGTCGGGTGTTCGCGCTCCGGAGTACAAAGCCAGCGGTTGCGGGTTCGAATCCCGCAAGGGGCAAATGTTTGTGTGATGAGCATTTGTATATAATTAATCGATTTTTATAAAAGTTATTAGGGAGTATGTTTATCCGTTATTTAGTCGGAATAGTACAAGTTTTGCTTAGTTTGGAGCAAGATAATTGGTGTGATTGTGAAAACAATTTATTTATTTATTATTATTTTAAAATACTTGCATAATGTGCCTATTAAATAGTTATTTACTGTATGTAGTTTATGCTTTTAAAAATAATTTACACAGACATTTTATTTGGATTTGTATCGCCTATATCGCACCGCCCACAACACATCTCTGTTTAGTCTAATGGTCGACTGGTAGAGAATGCCTCATGGCATTAAGTCCACCTTTTGTATGATTTTTTTAAATCAGTGCAATAAATTCTAAATAAATAATAAAATGATTATTATTCAACTTGTATAGATCTTCGCATGGACAAACAATGGAATGTCTGTCACATTCAATCCAAATTGTCGTTTTAAATTTATCATACAGGTAATCATATAGAAGCACTAAAATATAGGTTCGCAATGCTCCTATCATAAATAAACCTTTTTTCACTTAGCGAGTGAAATTCAATTACAATTACACATTCACAGGCAATAACATTTTGAATAGGCAATACAGCGATAACATTCACGTTTTGTAAAAGGAAAAAAGCTGTGACTGTAAGCAAATAAACGAAATATCGAGTTACAGTACAATGACTTAGTTACCTACTTAACAATTTCGCCATATACCTACTGCGTAAGTAAATATAGAAATTAGTACGGTAAATTATATTTATCCAGCACAGGTGAAATATTATTTGAAAAATAAAGATTATTTATTTAAGACCCTGACATTGGCCATTTAAATATTTAGGGCAGATTTTTCAATAGCCAGATAACTTTTAAAAGACAAATTTTGACTAATAATTAGTCGGATAAAAGTTATCTGGGGTTTGAAAAATCGGCCTTTAATTAAAAAAGAGCACACGTTACAAACACTTACCAAAATTAAAAGCGTTTCACCTCCTTTTACTTTTTGTAGCTATTGGACACTGGCACAAAAGAAAAATCAGTCTAAAAAAAAAATAGATACACAATAATATTTTCACACAAGACTTATTTTTAAAATGCAGTTTTTTTTTTAAAACTACGAAAAAGGGCGCGCGGTTTGACAGACGTTCGAAAGTGGAACGCGTTTTCGAGCGTTTAGTTCGCTACGCGGTCAAATCTCTACTGACAGCGATTGGCCGTTTGATCGCTCTCTCTTGTGGTAGTGAAGAGCTAGGAACCTTGAGAGTCGACAAACTGAGCTTTTATTTAGATTGCCATGAGGTATAATGAGCGTTTAACTGTTCATCAAACAATAAAGCAATTATTGGTTTAGACAAACAAGTGCATAGACGCTGAGCGTTGCGTGTAAACAATGTGTAAAATGTTTGTTTAATGAATGATCTTTAGCGTTTACGTTGCAATTATGATTGACTATAATAAATAACCATTGCAACATAACTTAGTCTTGACAAAACCTGAGTAGGTATCCCTATTTACTCTCCTAAAGTTTTACTGGGGGAGATATTTTTGTATCGAAATAGGATAAGACTAAATAAACAAGATTAAATGTTATGTAATCATATTTTACATCTTTCAATGCTCTAGCTAGGTATAGGCCCGAATCTTGGCACAATCATAGTTTTTTATTAAAATATTCAATAAAAATATTGCAAGTGAACTCAAGTTAAGCCCAATATTGATCATTAGCTATATTTTTGCCAAGTTATACTTGACTCTATACTTGATATGTAAGTAGGAATATTCATTACATCATTTATTGTAATCAGAAATCAGAAATCAGAAATATTTATTTGCTTGAAACATGGTAGTAAGTTGATGTTAACATAATATTAATTTAAAACTGGGTAAGTAAGATGCATTAGCGTGTTTATTTTATTTTAAGAAAAGATGTACATATAAACTAAAAGCCTTTAAGCTTGCCTTAGCTTAAAGTCTTTTGGTTTGATCGTTCATGTCTATTAGAACAACAAGTCTATTGCACGCAAGTGACGTCACGAATGAGACCCCTTTCTCTATGGAGCAGTTTTGGAACGCGCTCGTCCGCCATAACACTAATCCATTGTTTATTATTCGATAACACTCGTCAGTCTGTTGAATCGACTGATTGTATAATTTAAACATGTGACAGGTTGAATGTTCGCTATTAGGAATTGTGATACGATTACTTTGCCACTGAAAAAAGTTTTTAGGGTCAATCTCAAACTCTTTTCAGAAAATACTTAAGATACACTCCCTCCCGTCAGCTCCTATCATAATCTCTCTTATTATTATCTAATCACTCTTTGTAGTGATGTTGGTACCCTTTCATAATTGATTGTATATTTCAACCTCCTATTAAAAGCACGGTGAATATTTCGTTTCTTATTAAAATATTCATAATTTAATGCCGGCCGCGCTTGCCATATGCCGTATGTACGTATGTTTATAGACCCGCCGTACTGCCGACCCGACCTTTCGCCGTCCTGCTCACGCCTTCAGTGTGTGTTGCGCCTAAAGACGTTTACAGGATATTCTTCCCATGACATGAAAAACTCCCATTGTCGTTTTTCTAAAGTTTTTTTTATTATAGAATCCATTATTGCATGTAAGATTTGTATAAATTATGTTTTTTGTAACATTTTTTTTTACATTTTTAATAAATAACATCATTATCATATTACAGCCATAGGACGTCCACTGCTGAATAAAGGCCTCCCCCAACGACTTCTATCATCGGGGGAATTGCCAATACTCGCCTAGCTTGGCAGGCGGGTTGGCAAGCCCAGTTTTTTTACAGGCTTTTGCACACAGACGCTGCTGGAATAAGTCGCTTTTTACGACTCGCCTCCTGTTAGCGGTAAATATTTAAAAAAACTTTCTATGGGACCAATTTTTTTTATATTTTTTTTATAGTATGTTCAGCGATCATTAGTTACTGCATTGACCGATTTCGATAATTATATTTTTGTTTGAAAGGTAATACTTTCAGAATGGTCCCATAGAAATTTGATTGAATTCTGATGATCTGAAGAAAATCATCAAACATTGCTTGAACTCCGTACCACGCCAACTGATTTTAGTATCTTTCTTACATAATATCTTTGCCAAATGTGGACCGATTTTGATGATTATTTTTTTAATGAATAGCTTATACTTCAAAGATACTATAATCAAACATTTTTGGAAAAAATTCACCCCTAAGGGTGGAAAAATAGGAAATGAAATCGGTGTTCAGCAGTTAAATTATGTTTGCACTTGTAAGATTTTTTTTGATTAGGATTTTTCACTAAAATAGATTAAATAAGTTAATTTTATAAAAAAAATAAAACCGACTTCAAAAAACTAAAACGCTAAAAATAATCTGAAAACTTACGTACCTAATCAGTTACTTTTGGAGTCGGTGCCAGTCGATGAGAGATTCTATGTTTTCGTCTGCACCGACTCCAAAAGTCGTTAGTTAAATTAGGTACGTAAGTGTTAAGATTATTTTTAGGGTTTTAGTTTTTTGAAGTCGGTTTTATTTTTTTAATAAAATTATTATGGGACCAACATCGAATTCTAAAGAAATTACGTTTCCACACAAACTGATGTCAGTTGGTCGTGGCTTAGTATGGGAAAGTAAATAGTTTTTTGTGATTTCGATGATGGCCCAATAGAAAAAGTTATTGTATTTGAGCAATAGAATCTACTCCTAAAAGTTTTTAGAAGCGACTTGGAATCAGAACTTTATACGAAATTCTTTTTCATTTTAAATTATTCTAATGCTGTTAAAAAATAAAACTTTTGGAATTTTTACGATTAATCGGTTAAATTGCATCATATACAGGGTTACATTGCAAAGGGTATATGTATGTGCATTGTGCACTACAGAAGGTCCTTGTCTAAACTGAGGCCTAATTCTCGTAATTTAACATAAGGGTGATTTTCCCAGCACCAAATCGTAAACAGCATGGCTGAAACTGCTAGTGCAGGATGGCACTTTTAACTTGCTATATTTTTTTTTTGATGAAAAGTGTTGTCTCCTACAGCAGCCTACAAATATTTTTCCATTATGATTGTCGCTAATAAGGAAAAAAAATATATAAACACCTAAGTTTTTCATACCGGTGAAGCGGCACAATTTGTTTTTCAGTATACTTTTAATCATATAATAAAAACAGTTGATATTTTAGGGATTTCCTTTTTTTATTTAAATCCTAAATAGTGGCAGTACTTTATTGCGGAAACTTCATTACAAAATCTGTTGTATTTAATGAATGGTAAGTACAAATTCACGTGTCCAAATTAGATTTTTCATCGCGGTGAATTTTCGTTGTACGCGAATATCTAGGCATCGAACAACACTAGCTTCTCGCTACTGCGCAGTAAACTTGCGCACCAGGGACGCCTAAGCGCTTGATGTGAGAGGACGCGTGTTGCTTGTCTGGTGTTCCCACCAAAAACGTAAGTAAGTTCCGGTGACTTGGGACCGTTTTTTCTTTCATTCACGTGAGTGGATAAAAGTTGTGATCCAATGATCCGGTATGTCTATTAAATATATGTACTTTTACTTAATGTCGCCCGATCAAGTAGGTAGTATCAATTGATTTCTACCATAAATACTGTCCTTGTAGTGTTAACTTCTGTTGGCTGTTTTTCATGACGGTAATCTCATTCCGGTGAATTCGGTGACCTAAATTGACCATCGAAATGATAAAAAATATCATTTCGGTGATTTTTCTTCATTTCGGTGAGAAGTTGTACATTTCGATGATTTTTATCTTCATTTCGGTGATTTTTTTTTCATTATGGTGACAAATTATTTCACTTCGGTGAAAAACAGACCATAATTTCTTTTGTTACATTTTAGTTGCCAAAGGAATATATATTTGTTTTGGGGACTAAAATGTAGCTACTAGTTAAAAGAATAACCTTTAGTTGTTGCTCGCGTGGGCAATAGGCTATTTGAATAAATTATGATAATTAGTCCACTTTAAACGTAATTCAAAAATATTGAACACGTGATTTTTTAGGGTTCCGTACCAAAATGGTACGAAAGGAAACCTTATAGTTTCGTCATGTCCGTCTGTCAGTCCACGGCCTAGCACAGATACTATTTGTACTAGGACGCTGTAATTTTGCACGAGTATAAACATTAAACACGCCGACAGAATGGTACAATAAAATCTTGAAAATAAAAATTCTAGGGTATCTCCCCTACACGTAAAGGAGGGATGATTTAATTATTTTTAGTCTACCCCATCGTTTGGGGTATCGTTGGATGGGTTTTTCAAATACATTGCGAGGTTTTGAAGACCACTTTTCGATTCAATGATCGGTTTCCGAAATATTAACCTTTGCGTCCTTGCGCTCTGATACACGCCCTGCACATGGCCGGATCGTGAATTTGTGGGGCCCTGGGCTGAAACTACTTGGGGGCCTATCTTAGTACTCAACTAATAGCCATGCCAAAAAACTGTTTCTATAATGATATATTATTCTGATTCTGATTATAGAAGGAGCGTTCTGCTTCACAGCTAGTTACTGGTAAAGTTAAAAAAAATCTTTAAAATGGTATAGCAATTAGGGAACACGTAAATTAGTTTATTTTCATACATGATCTTAAAAATGTCACTGCAAGAGTTGTAAGACTCTGGCTTAGATTGGAGTAAGTATGATTTTAATTGAATGCACTCATTCACTAAATGCTCGTCTACGTCATCTGGATAGTAATCAATAATATGACGTACACTTTGCAAATCTATGTTTTTGATATTTTTGTCTTGCAAATCCATTAAAAATTTAAATTTTTTGCTACATGTCTCATAGACTTGGCTCCTTTTATTTAAGTCCATAATTAGCTTATCCAACGCAACATTTAACGTGTCCCTTTTAAATCTTTCTGCGCCGTTTACTAAGAATTCACCTGTAGACCTATCTGAAAATTTTGGAGTAATGCGCCTCTTGTTTATGTCATTGTAGTCTATTCCCACACTAGCACTTAATTTTTTAGCTTTCTCTTCGTATTCCTTTAGCTTCTGATCTGATTGGTGTCGTAAGTTGTTTACAAAGTCTTTTAATGACATAATTAACTTGTTGCCTTCACAAATGTCTAAACCTCTGCTCTCTGGGCTCTGTATTTTTTTATTGACTAAATTAAATCTCTCCAAAACTTCTTCCCAAAAGATAATCAAAATTGCAGTCTCGAGTTTCGCCATTTTCATGTATAAATTTCGTGCTTCTTTCCGGAAATCAACTTTCTCCACCTCACTTTCGCTGAAACTTTTTAAAATTTTCATTATGTTATCATAACTATTTTTTAACGCTTTGACAGCATCATAGTGGCAAGACCATCTGGTCTGGCTTAAACTTTTTAACGTGAATTTTAATTTTATTTCACGATCCAACAGTTCCCACCTATGGGTCGAAGTAGAAAAGAAAACGTATATTTGTTGCACTACTCCAAAAAAGTTTACAATTTCGGTTGCAACCTTAACAGATTCTACGCCAACTAGTTTGAGGGAATGCGCGGCACATGGCACATAATCCGCGGTGTTATTTTTTTGTTTTAGTAGTGCTTGTACACCATTGTAGTGACCCGCCATATTGGCAGCGTTGTCATAAGATTGCCCTCTACAATTACTCAGTAGTAATCCATTTGTTTCTATAAAGTCTTGTAAGATATTAAATAAATGTAAAGCAGTATGACTACTAATTTTAATGAAGGCTACACATCTTTCATATACTTTCCCCCGAAAACAGTATCGTAATACAATAGCAAGTTGATCATTGTGAGACAGATCTGGTGTAGAATCCATCACAGTTGAATAATACTTTGTGTCGTCGTTTTTTATTTGAGTTATAATTTGTTTAAGTAGCTGTTGGCCCATAATCTCAATTATTTATTCATATACTGTTTTTGATAAGTACGATATTATCGCTTTTGGTCGCAGCTCACGTTGTTCAATGTGTTCACGAATTAATGGATCAAACTCTGCCAATAGTTCCATAGCCCCCATAAAATTACCATTATGTGGAGAACCAAATACTTCTTCGGAACCTCTAAATGCTAAGCCCCTTATACTCAAAAATTTTACCACTGCAATTACCCGTTTTAGAACATTGTGATAATATTCTTTTTCTTTTCTTAATTGCTCCTGAAGCTGCTTGTCTAAAACAGACTTATTTTCTTTACGTGTTAACCACACTAACATTGATTTCTTATGTTCATCAGAATTTTCGTGAGTTTCTAAACAAGTTCCTATGTGTTTCCAATCAGAAAATCCGGTCGTGTATTGAGAAGAGGTTTTAGAAAAAAGTCGCAAGGCAAACAAAAAACAGCTCCAACACTAGTTGAATATGTTAGCCAAGATCTTTCCAGTGATTGACCATTTTTCATTTTTTTTGTGAAATGGCTATTTGAAAATGCTTCGTTTTGTGCCTTGTACTTCTTTATAGAAGCTGAATATATATTTTTCGGGTCTTTATTTTGAAAGTCAGTCATTTCATGCAAGAGGATGTAATTAATAAAATCATTACTTAGCAATTCTGGCCACAAGGCCACGTCAACATATTTCTCAAATTCAAAATTAATATTCTGTAAATTTCTTTCCGTCTCGGTGTTACCACTCTGTCGCGGAACACCAATATCGTTTTCCGTTGGATCAGAGGATTGCTGGACTTGCTGATAGTCAATACTTTGCAGATTTTCATCATTTGTCTTTGTTTCATGGTATTGCGATTTGCTACTCCCTTCAAATAGATTCTCTTCAGATTCGATCCCTCCCTTGTCGCTTGTTGATGAATTTTCAGCGATTTCATCCTCGTTTTTATGTTTTGATTTGAAAAAAGTCCCAATTTTTGCACATTTATTTTTTCCTTTTCACGATCTAGCTGCAATTTGCGTTTCTCAGCTCCACTTTTATACTTTCGACCAGACATTATTGTAAATGAAGACTTTTTTACTAAAAATAAACAATGAACGAACTTGATAGTTTTCTGATAAATAAACATGTAACGATCACATCATTTGAATACGTGAATACTTTGTAATGAGCAGAGGTCGGAACTTCCGACCTCTGCTCATTACAAAGTATTCACGTATTCGGAAGGATGAGAGAACGAAATGAGCAGAGAGAGAAGGGATGAGATGAGAGAACGAAAAGAAAGAGGGAAGTCTTTCATGTTTTATACATTAGGATGCAATGTCACTTCAGAAAATTAACAAAAATACATAGGTACATTTTTGTTCAGTCAGCGTAAAAAAACAAAATCAACTAACGTACCTAACTTGACGTTTTGGTTAAGCTATCAAAATCAATATATATTTTGCCAACGAGTAATAGGAATAAATAAATAAATGCTTATATTGCAAGTACCAAAATTACACTAGTCATAGGATTACACCATCCTACCAAATTTCACCGAATTTGGTCCAGTACATACCTAGTTTTTTATTTTATTTTTGTATAGAACCCTTAAAATACCATAAAAACTGGCCAAGTGCGAGTCGTACTCGCGCACCGAGGGTTCCGTACAAACCTTTAGTTAAGCAAATAATTCGTTCATCGCGGGTATCAAGTCTCGAATACTTTTATTTTTTATTTTTTATTTGTGATGCAATTACGTTTTTACTGTTTTGGGATTTTTTCTATTACTTGTGTTATATAATCTTGCCACATTCCAAATTTCATGATTCTAGGTCAACGGGAAGTACCCTATAGGTTTTGATTCCCTTAGGAGTAGGTTCACAATCGTATTTTTTTTTATTTTGTGAAGCAACTACATTTTTATGGTTTTGGGATTTTTTCTATTACTTGTGCTATATAATCTTGCCACATGCCAAATTTCATAATTCTAGGTCAACTAGGAAGTACCCTATAGGTTTTGATTTCTTAGCGCCCTAAAAAGCGCTAAAAACGGAGCATAAATGGCCATATCTTTTGATTGCGTTGACTTAGAAGTTTCATTTTTTTGCTACTGTACGGGACCACAGACCTGCGTACTTCATATTAATTTCAACTTGATAAGTCCACCCGTTCCTGAGAAAAAGGGTCTTGACAGACAGACAGACAGACGGACAACAAAGTGATCCTATAAGGGTTCCTTTTTTCCTTTTGAGGAACGGAACCCTAAAAAAGAAATGATTGACATGATTTAATATTATTAATTATTTTTACTTACCATTACCAAATAAAAGCAGGAAATCACTGACATAAACAAATTTTACTTATTTAGATATAGGTAACTTTTAAGTTGTCACTTATTAGCATACACTCATTAAACACAGTTCAAACAATTAACGCAGTCAGTTTGTCCTTTTTGATGACGAGAAGAGAAGTGCAGAAAAAAAACAAAATCACATCAGACGTTACGTCAACCAGTGCGGCGGGAAAGTCCCGCGTAAGAGTAGATAAAAATACAGGGAAATCCCCGTTCCGTTCCATAGACGCGCACATACATTGGTTCATTGATCTCAGGGTGGCCATTATTAACTTAAAAAAAAATAATGAAAAACAGCATGAAAACAACCTTTTACACGTATTTCCCCCCTCAACTACATTCATAAAAGTATGCAATTTTTAATCAATATTTTCTTATGACGTTATCACGTAAAAACATCCTCCGTAAACCGACTTTACAACTATTTTTTTTTCAAATGATGGCCTACTTTTTAGCGGGATCTGGGGGCCCCTTGTAACCCCGGGGCCCTGGGCTGCAGCCCAATCAGCCCATAGGTAGATCCGGCCATGGCCCTGCATCTTTTTATAAAAGAATGTTTGCTGCGGCGCGCGTAACCAGACGTTTTTATGTATGCAGCTGCATTTTGTATGCGAGTCCGCAACTCTGTTATTGAGGATACTGGCCTCACGTAGACAAGGTCTTTCAGACAACCCCAATAAAAAAAATTCAAGGAATTTAGATCCGGCGATCTGGGCGGCCATAAAATAGGGCCAAGCCGGCCTATCCACCTCTGTGGGTAGTGTTGATTCAAATAATTTCTTACTACTATTGCGTAGTGAGCTGGGCACCCATCATTTTGAAGCCACATTCTCCGCCTCACTTCTAAACTGACATCTCCTAGCATGCCGGGTAAATCATTTTGTAAAAAATTAAGGTAAATTTCACTATTTAGTGAAGCTGGAAGTTCATATGGCCCGATCACTTGTCCACCAATAATCCCAGTCCACAAGTTAACTTTGACTTGAACTTGGGACCGATCTTCCCTCATTAAATGGGGGTTTTCTACTTGCCAGCTATGTAGATATGTATGTATGTGTATGAGATATCCATCTTTCCGGCATGAGGATTCATCCATCCACAAAATTTTATTGAAAAATTGCGGGTCCTCCCTTATTTTATTTAACATGATTCTGCAGAATGCAATCCTGCGCGGATAGTCAGCAGGCTGTAGAGTTTGGACCCTTTGAACATGGAAAGGGTGCACCCTGTATATTTTTATGGTTGATTATAACAATATATTTGTTATTTTTGTTGTTTTATTCTCACACGTTCCTAAATGAATTTAAGTTTAAATTAGTTAATATCCATGTATGGTACATTTTAATTAATACTTTCTTATACCATTATAGTATAAGATTATAATAAGAAAAGGATAATCTGTACTGTGTGATAGCACTCTTTAAAACGTAGGTAAGTAATTATGGAACTTGGATAGCAGCATTTTAGGTGCGTTGCGTGGTAACAGTTTAGTTTTTTTCGATGACTGCATAAGAAATTTCATTGCGGTGACTCGTGTTTTTCATTTCGGTGATGAGAAGTTTCATTTTGGTGAACTATTTTTTCATTTCGGTGACACCGAAATTTCAAAGTACTATATCTCCTAAGAATAATCATAACAATATCATAAATAACAATACTACATGGTTTTATTTCAAAAAAAGTTATAAATAAAAAAGTTCACCGAAATGACAAAAAAATTGACTTGTTGAAAATGACCCATAAGTCGGAATCCAGTGTCGATCCGCTCCCAGTAACATTATTTTATCTAAAACGGTATTTTCGTCAACCCAAAAAATGCGATTTATAGTTTGTTAAATAAAAAACAAATATGAGTTTATTTTTGTTCCATTTTCAGTCATATTATGATAGTTTTGATAATTTTACATCAAAAAAGTTTACGAGAATACCGTTTTATAAGTAATGTAACTGGCTTTATAAGTAATCTAATGTGACTTGGGCTTATCTGTTAAATGACGGGGCACCTCGTTTTTTTTTCGGAATTATAAAGTATACGAGGATAAGATAATGATAAATAAATAAATATTGGACAACATCACATACATTGCTCTGATCTTAAGGAAAAAACAAAAATCAGAAACAACGACGGGTACCACAACACGCAGACCCATTACAACATAAAAAAAAAATGTTTTCTACATTGACCCGACCGAGAATCAACCAAGGACCTCAGAGATGGCGAACGCCAAGTCATCTCTTAAGCCGATAGGATGCCATACGAATAGCCCGCTTCCGCACCGAACCGCGCCGCGACTGGCCTTTAACGCTACCGCTGTCGTAATGACATCATGATGACCGTTACTGTATATCTCGCAGTTTTGTCGCAAACTGGTTAAATTTGGGGTAGCGTTCCATTGATCTGATTTTTAGTTAAAAGTGTTCCGTATTTCGAGTTTCACCGTGCAAAGTGTTTTGGCCGAGATTATTTGGTAATTTAATTTATTTATAAATAAATAAATATTGGACAACATCACATACATTGCTCTGATCCTATGATAAGTAGCTTAAGCACTTGTGTTACAGAAACCAGAAACAACGACGGTACCACAACACCCACACCCGAGACAATATAGAAATGTTATTTTCCTACATTGACCGACCGAGAATCGAACCCGGAACCTCAGAGATAGCGACACCAAGTCCAGTATGCTCGCCTCTCGGCTACGGAGGTCGTCAAATTATATTCAGAATTATAAATAATAATAACAAATTATTTTCAAATCACACCAATTATCTAGCCCCAAATTAAGCAAAGTTTGTACTATGGCGACTAGATAACGGATAAACATACTTGAATACTTTAAACGTCCATGACTTAGGTACAATACAAATGCTAGTGCTTATCACACAAACATTTGCCACTTGCGGGATTCGAACCCGCAACCGCTATCTTTGTACTCCGGAGCGCCGACCACTTCACCAGGCGGTCGTCGTATTTGTATTACTACCATTACCTTTGTCTCTTTTTTAATGCTACTTCGCGCTGTGTGTGCTGACTCCATGAGAGCCTGTCTCAGGTTTTTTCGAAAACCTAGTGCCTGAATTAGGTTTTCGAATATAGGTCTCACACAAATATAGGAACCAGCCCAACACTGTCTGTGCTGAGAAAATAAGTGTTTTTTTCATTATTTATTCATTACTAGCTGTCCCTGCGAACTTCGTACCGCCTCAGAATCCATTAAAAACCGTTCCATACAAGAAATATGAGTTTTTTTCTAAATTAAGTATGTAATATTTTAATAATTATTCTGCTATTCGAGGCGGAGACAAATCCAACAAACCAAAGATCATAAAAATCGGTTCAGTCGTTCTTGACTTATAAATGGTGTAACTAACCCGACTATAGATATATTATTAGACTTGAGCAGCTATATGTGTCGCGTGGGGACGGCAGTAAAGAATACACTTCCCCACCGCCAACAGGAGGCGTGTCGTGAGAAGCGACTAATTCCTGTAGCACGAGACGGGCAGCAGCGTCTACGTGCGAAAAACTGCGGTCACCAAACCGCCTGCCAAGCGTGGCGAGTAATCCCCCCCCGATGAAGAAAGTCATTGGGGGAGGCCTATGTTCAGCAGTGGACGTCCGACGGCTGAAATGGTGATGATGAAGTAATATAGAATACGACCTACCCAACTGGATCACTTGTCCCAAGTGGACATATTTGTCAACAGTTTTGAGAAAAGAGCTCCCAACTGATACTGGGTAGGGCGCAACATGAACATTCGACATTCGACTTGTCCATGTTCGTCCACATGCCAGATGCCACACACAGCCACATGGGTAATTGATTTGGCAAGACAAGACGTCCTTGGATAAGGAGAATGCAAATTATTGTTATTACTTATTAATAAGTGCTAATGTCGTCTTGGTAGACGACTAACTCGACGTTAATATTTAGCCTAACCTGTATACATATCGGGCTAACCCGTTTAATAACGCTGAAATAGGAAAGATCGAGACAGAAAAGTAATGGTAATGTTATGTTTTATCAAGGCTTGAAAAAATTTAACGTACCTAAATGAAGTACTTCACGCGTCGGGAGTCATCGATTGCGACGTCAAAGCACGCATTGCTGTTGCGTGGGCCAAATGGCGAGAGGTGACTGGTGTCATTTGTGACCCCAGGATGCCGGTTAAGCTAAAGGGACAGATCTATAAGTCCATCATTAGGCCTGTCCTTTTATATGGCAGCGAAGCGTGGCTGCTACTTGAGCGACACAAGCAGGAGTTGCTTGACACGGAGATGAATATGCTGCGGTGAATGTGCGGAGTCACGCGGAAGGACCGCGTGAGGAACTCGCGCATCCGCGGTAGCATTCGTGTCCGTGATATTGCAGATAAACTGCAGGAGAGTCGCCTACGATGGTACGGCCATGTTTTGCGGAAACCGGCAAGCTACGTAGGAAACAAATGTCTGGCCATGCCGCCACCGCTAGGTCCTGGCAAAAGGGGGAGACCCAAGAAATGTTGGTTTGACGTCGTCGTGAGGGCTGACATGCGTGCCAAAGCAATGGCTTTGACCGTAACCGGGATTGACCGTATAGATGACGATGAACCATGGGGCCTGAACCGGTTCCTATAAAATTGGGTTTAACCCTATTTAAGGATTAAGCGTTAACGTCAGAAGCCGTATTCCCGTAATTGCACAAAAGTCGCAATCTAGTGTCGACCCGGGCCCAGTTACGTTATTATCAAAAACGGCATTCTCGTAAACCTTTTATTTGACGAGAAATTATAAACGTTGGTAATGCCACTGAAAATGGAAAAAAAAAAACTCAAATCGGCATCTTCCATTTTCGAGCATACCGGACTTGGTGTCGCTATCTCTGTGGTTCCGGGTTCGATTCCCGGTCGGGTCAATGTAGAAAAATAACTTTTCTAAATTGTCTCGGGTCAGGGTGTTGTGGTACCGTCGTTATTTCTGATTTCTGTAACACAAGTGCTTTGCCTACTTACCACAGGATCAGAGCAATGTATGTGATGTTGTCCAATATTTATTTATTTATTTATATGTATATATGTACGGGTTACCTTTTTGCTGCTTGCCTCATCTCATACCAAACAGTTGTAGACAAAGTAAACTAAGAAAGATCGGGTCAGAAATTATATAATTATTTTTCGCAATGACCGGCTCATACAAGCTTCCGCGAGTTGGTCTCTTGACATTATTTTTGTCCGAATATCTTTACTACTTCGCAGCCAAACGTTAATATGTGTAATTGATAAGAGAAAGAGAGAGATAATGATTGAGAAAGTCCTTAGATTAATAACACATAGATAACGTAACGTTGTGCCGTGTGGGGACGGCCGTAAAGAATACACTTCCCTACCGCCAACAGGAGGCGTGTCGTAAGAGGCAACAAATTTCTGTAGTACGAGACGGGCAGCAGCGTCTGCGTGCTAAGTCTTATAAAAACTGCGCTCGCCAACCCGCTTGCCAAGCGTGGCGAGTATTGGCAATCCCCCCCGATGATAATTCACTGGGGGAGGCCTATGTTTAGCAGTGGACGTCCTATGGCTGAAATGATGAAGATGATGATGAGATAACGTAATCCGTGCGCAAAATTTTAAGCAACTAAATTTGAGCCACAGAGGGCTTTCTATTGACAGCTCCGTAGTGTTAATTGACAACCCGCTCCGAACGCATGACAATCTAGATGTAAGCTTTGCTTTTATCGATTTTTTCCCGGTTTTGGGAATAACTACTATCAAAAGCAACCCTATTTTATAGTGGTGTGCGTGTGTCCGTGTTTTGTTGTTTCAATCTTGATCGAAGACTTCAATTTTGTAATCGCGTCGTAGGTACCGAACTATCATTGTAATATGTTTCATTATTCAAAGAGGAAGTCTTTGTTTATAGACGAAGTAAAGTAAGAAAATACTATTCTTGTCTCACGAGCTGCCGGACAATATTTTTTGCCAGGGGCGTATCTAGTCAAAACTAGACCAATGTCAATAATTTAGAAAAGTTTGTTTTCTGATTTGATGTAAACTCCTATCCTACTTTTCAACCGACTTCAAAAAAGGAGGACGCTCTTTGTTCGACTGTATGTTTTTTTTTTGTATATATGTTACGCGATTACTCCGCCAATTATGAATCAATTTTGATGATTCTTTTTTTTGTTTGGTAGATCATACTTCAGAGGTGGACCCATATAAACTTTTTCGAAATTGATTAAGCAGTTTTTGAGAAAATAACAAAAATGTACCCAGATAATGTTTTAGTTCGTGATTCTTGTATCTATGTTACCCAATATCTTTACAAATGTAAACTGATTTTGATGATTCTTTTTTATTGAATATCTAATACTTCAAAAATACCATGGCAAACATTTTCGGAAAAAAAAGAGGATGAAATCGGTTTTTAGCAGTTAGATTTGGATTTATAACTAAAAATAGATGAAATAAATACATTTTATTAAAAAAATAAAAACGACTTCAAAACACTAAAATAAAAAGCTAAAAATAATATTAACAAGTAAGATGCACGTAAGTACCTATCAGTTAGTTTTGGAGTCGGTGCTAGCTGATCAGAGTTTGAATGTTTTCGTTGCAGCGACTCCAAAAGTAACTGATTAGGTACTTACGTGTTAATATTATTTTTAGCTTTTTAGTGTTTTGAAGTCGGTTTATTTTTTTTTATAAAATTTATTCTTTATCATCTACCTGCACGGACTGATACAATTTTTCCATTAGAAACTGACATAAAAAGTACTCATTCACATAGATAACATCAATTATCTACAGGTGTAACATTTAATGAGTTAATTGAATAAATTATATGCTAATTCGACCTGCCACAATAAGCTTGACTCTTGATAGGAATAATGATTTAAGTTGTTTTCTTGGGCATTATTTCATCGTACAATGTTATGTTGACATCTAAGTCAAGAGTCAACCGTTTAGAAGCTAACTAAGTACTTATTTGCTTTAATTGTTATTTACAATGTGTATATGAAGTTAATTATCGTAATTCCACCCTTAACTACACCATTTACAAAATAATAAAAACACGGAAGCGCAAATGAATCCGCTAGCCATTACAAAACTACATTATATTTTACACTGGTACTTATTAAAATTATTCTAAAATTTTATATTTAATAAATAAATAAATATTGGCCAACATAACATAATGCTCTGATCCTATGGTAAGTAGCCAAAACACTTATTGTGTTACAGAAATCAGAAACAATGACGGTATTACAACACCCAGACCCAAGACAATAATAATATATAACCTATAGAAAAGTTATTTTTGTACATTGACCGACCGGGAATCGAACCCGGGACTTCAGAGATAGCGACACCAAGTCCGGTATGCTCACTTCTGTCTCGGGTGATTTACTTATTTATTTCTTTCTGAATCAACATAAATTACTCTGTGCTATTATTCAAATAGTAATATAATGACATTGCTTTCTTGAAGAACTTAATAATTTGGTTAATTAAATTAGGATAAAATTTTAATATTTGACAATTTAAAAAGTGTGCTGCCATCTATATGTACTTGCTAGAACTAACTCAAACTGTGCCATCTAGTATGATTCAGTAAAACTAATTATTCGTCGTTTTGGTCTGCTCGTGTTTGAGATAGTTGAAGTTTTTAGTTTCTGTAAGATACGGAAGATGGCGGTTTATGGGCTTTAGTCTGGCACAACCACAATTATTTACATTAGTAATCACAGACATTAGACTGAACTGATGATCTACCTACATCGACATTGTTTAATTCATACTCACTATTTTATTTACTCATAGAAAGTTACACTATTCCCAAGTGACATCTTAGTTGTCTTAGGTAACTTACGAGTATATCCCGGAAATGTCTACTTAAGTTAATTGTAGGTAGATAAGTAGCTCTGAAGGATGCGCAAACTCTCAGCTACTATTTTTCTGTATTATTTAAATCGCTAATTTGGGGGTCCCTTGAGCTCTGGTAAAATATAATTACAATTACCCTGTAAAGGAAGAATTTAAAAATGATCTACTAAATTTATAACGTACGCGATGATTTCATTAATGCACTGATTTGGTACTATAATTAATGTATCATTAGAAGAGATCAAAATCGAGTGTGCTATGTATCACGTATTCTCAATAAAGTGTGTTAGTTTGATTCATAATGTAATTTGATTATAACGATGCAATAAGTTAAATGTATAGGTACGTACATATTGATTCCGAATTTTGGCCGACAGATGTTTTAGACATACCTTTATTTATGGGTGACATAAAAAAATACTGTGCAGTTTTTTTTAAATCTAGGAACTAAGTAAATAGATTGTCTGCAAAAACTCATGTCAGTAAGGATTGAGGAGCCACTTTTCGTATCTTAATGAAATGAATATTTAGTAGTAAGTAAAAACATTTTGTAGAATCGATCCTCGATTTTGTAGTATAATATTTCAATAAATATATGAACATAAAGGTGGCACCTCAATCTAAATGTTTGGATTGAGGAGCCACGTCAGACCTAGGAACATAATGGATTAATATTTATTATAAGTTGGTATGATTTTGTAGTATTTGAAAGTAAAACAAAAACACAAAATCTAAGCTCGGTAATCTTAAAACTAAAAAGTTACCATACATTAAATGTGGCTCCTCAGACCATACATACAACTCGTAATTTTATATATAATTTTATGTATAATTGTTCCATCAAAGCGCAACTTCTACATCATTTAGTAGTAAGTTTATTAGATTTGTAGAACAAGAGTCCGTAATTAAAAATGAGTGAGTATGGAGATATGGCACATTATAACTGGCTCCTCAACTGAGATGCTTCGTTCAATTGATTTGCCTCTAATCTACTGTACTTGTGACGAAATTTGGAACATGTATATCTATATTTTGTATAAATTTATACTAATTGTACGTGTAACCCTGCCATTAAAAAAGTACATATCTACGAAGTTATTAGCAATTATTTAATTTTCTAACATTGTTTTGAAGGGTGTCCATGAATAATTTATATTAATAAAAAATCGTTTCGTTTACCGCAATATCTAGACAGATTGAATTTTTACCTTAAAACCTGAATATAATTTTTGTTTTCGGAATCCAATGTTTGGAAGACGCAACTTGTATAGAAGAAAAAAATGTTTGTACGTTTTAAAACCACCAAACAATGTGCAAATATACTGAATCAAACATAGTTTCATTTGAGCTAAATGTTTTTATGAAGTTTCGAGTAAACGATGTAGTTACCAGAATCTATAAAGATTTCAAGTAGATCACATTAATAAGCGTTATAGAATTTGTCCCTGCAAATAGCGACGCAGGCATAGGCTACTATAAATGCCATTACCCAACGAAGGATGAGATGTTTTGTTACGACGACTATGATTCTCACTGTAAAATTCTCGTAAAAGCACCGACCAACAAATATTAATTCATTCTTTAACTTATGTGAAACTTGACTACTAAGTAAATGCCTAAAACTTGTGAAGAATCTCTGTACAGACAACGACAGGTCAACCTCCCAAAAAGTTAAAGGAAATTGAATTGATTTTCAACTTTAAGTCCGACATGTAAAGATCAATATCACGTGCTGTTGTCTGTACATAATATATTTTGATATTGTCGATTTGTCTAAAATTCAAATTTCAAAAACATAGTCATCCTGGTTTCACTCATATAACATGGTCACCCTTAATAGAGATTTCTTAAGGAATATCGAAAAGTATTTTGTTTTTCAAATACCGAACGTACACAATGTTGATCTGTACGTAGGTACTGAGTAGACATTTTATACTAAATGTTAGTGTCTTTGGTTTTTGTTTACTTTGTGATCTTAGGTAGGTACAGTCAATCATTTATCAACCAGAACGTCATGAGGAGCCAAATAAAATGCGTTTATTTACTAAATAAATAAATTTTACTCCTGAAGTGAAATATAAATTAACTAATTATTTTCATGGAAATTCACGCTCTTATGTACGGATTGAGAAGCCACATTAAAAGTATTGTATATTCTTGAATATTAACGGTAGTGGGCTCAGATATTTAGTAGGCGCTGTACACAATAGCAACCAAATGATTTTTTGCAAAAATATTAATTCAATACTTTCCATGTTCCATGTGGCTCCTCAATTTTTAACATTAATACAATTTAATATATATTTAACTACAATTAAAGTAATTGGCCTACAAAATTACTTGATTTCCTACTAGTATAAATAAGAGGGTGAAATTTCTTTTCAAATCAGAAGTGGCTCCTCAGTCCTTAAGGACATAAAAGATGAAATTCATTGGAGTTCAGCAGTGGACGTCCAAGGCTAAAATGATGAAGAATAAAAATAGTAGCCTATGTCCTTCCCTCTAGGGAAGCCAATCCGGTTTCGTACAAAATTTCATCAAAATTGGTTTAGTTTTCATGACAAAAAATATCCTTTGTCCTTCTCCAAGGTTCAATCTATCTGTTTACTGAAAATCATCAAAATAGGTTCAGTGGCTAAGGCGTGAAAACAAGACAAACAAACAGACAGAGTTACTTTCGCATTTATAATATTAATATGGATTTATAAGAGGCTTTCAGAGAATCGCTTGGATCATCATATTATCATTATCATTGACTGCTGTGCTCTTGTCGGTGGAGTTTTCTCCATTTTTCTCTATTCCACGTCATCCTTATCATCATCATCATCATCATCAGCCTTTGGAAATCGAGAAATAGGGAGGCCAATAGAACGCCACACCGAGCGGATCTAAGCCGTTTGTATCCAAGCTTCCCGCAACCTCAACTAAGTCATTAGTCCACCGGGAGGCCTGCCCACACTGCCTTGTCCAGTTCGTGGTCGTCACTGGAGAGCCTTTCATTGCCACTCCTTGACCTTCTGATACGAGTTGACATCCAAAGTTTCCTTCACTTTGTCTACGACCTTCTATGTCTTCGTATCTTCATTTTCCCTTCTACCTTCTACCATTAATCATTATCCTTATAAATATCATCGTATTGTAACATATGGAGTCCAGCATTTATCTCTACTATTCTCTGTCTGTGGTTTAATTCTTTTATTTATAAGTAAATTTTATTTAAAAAAAAAAAAACGACTTCAAAACACTAAAATGCTAAAAAAATCCTAACACTTAAGTACCTAATCAGTTACTTTTGGAGTCGGTGCCAGCCGATGAGAGATTCAATGTTTTTGTTTGCACCGACTCCAAAAGTAACTGATTAGGTACTTAGGTGTTAGGATTTTTTTTTGCATTTTAGTGTTTTGAAGTCGGTTTTATTTTTTTTAATAAAATTTACTTATTTCATCTATTTTTAGTGATAAATCCTAATCTAACTGCTGAACACCGATTTCATCCCCTATTTTCCTACCCTCAGGGGTGATTTTTATTTTTCAAATTTTTATCATAGCATATTTGAAGTATAAGCTATTCAATAAAACAAAAATCATCAAAATCGGCTCATATTTGTTGGTAACAAGAACCACAACCAAAATATTATCCGGGTATATATTTGTTGATTTTCTCAAAAAGTTCTAAATCAATTTCGATAAAATGTATATGGGACCACCTCTGAAGTATGATCTACCAAACAAAAAAATAATCATTAAAATCGATTCATAATTTGCGGAGTAATCGCGTAACAAACATACAAAAAAAAAACATACAGTCGAATTGAGAACCTCCTCCTTTTTTGAAGTCGGTTGAAAATGTAAATTTATTGAAAGGTGTAGGTACCAATTTTATTTATATCAACACTATTTAGACACAAGTTCATCATAAGTCCGTTTTTCTTTCCTTGACAAAAATCTTCCAAAAAATCTTGACATCTATTATTAATTATTATAGAACTTATTAATTTAAAAATAAGATAAGCAAAAAAATAATAACCAAAGCTAGTAATATAACACAAAAACCTTTATTTCATTCGATGATACTAAAAAGGGTCTGTGCAAGCGCAAATAAAAAATGTGGTGTGCACAATCTCTACTACCGCAAGCATTTGCCATGTTTGTGATGAGCGAGTTTTTTGTATCTAAGTCATGGACGTTTAAAAATAATTTAAGTATGTTTATCCGTTACGAAGTCGTCATAGTACAAGCTTAGCTTATTTTGGATTTAGATAAATTGGTGTGATTGAAGAATTTATTTATTTGTTATTACTCTACATCAGCTGAGAGTCGTTCCGCTGTAAAAGAAGCATTGGGTAATCTGTTTAACGGCCAACTCAAGGCGTCAGGCTCTTGAAAAACACGCAAAAGAAAATGTTAGATCCGATTGGCAATATAACTCATTAATTGACGAAATGACCTTTAAACAGCAAACACATTTATTACAAAGACATAAGGTAAACTTTTCTTTGAAGCACCTTGAAGGCGAGAAGGCTGCCTTAGCGCATCCAAGTTCAGTGTTAGTCGAGCGTGCTGGGTTCACGCACGCGCAATACAGTATTTTGGCGCGAATTTCGATTGTGCAAATAGAAGAGTGATTTTAATCTGTGAAGTGCGATTGTGTTTTTTTTGTTTGATGGTACCTAGTGAGTTTTTAGAAGCAGAGTTTTAAAATCAAGTAAGTAAGGCTTTGTTTTTGTAGGTTTTTTTCAGATTATTTCTTATTAACTAAGCTTTTAAATATGTTGACTGATTTTTGAATCGACAATACGTACGTATTTGGATTTTTTTTTCTTCTTGTGTCAAAGGCATCTAAACTATTTAGAACTACGAAAAGATCATTTACTTTATAATACAGGTGGTCACAATACATGTTTTTTGACCTATTCAAAAAATTTAACGAATCTTCAAAATCTGAATAAACAAGATCCCTACAAGATACGAATATATTTACTTCAATCTAATGTAGTGTTGCCATTTTACCAGACCAGAATTCTCACCCTTTGTCATTGGTTTTTGTACAGTCACTGACAATAAAAATAAACTGCTTAGAACAAAACGTCTATATAGTCATTGTGTATTCACAAGTGTTTAGGTATCCCTAGCTAGCCCACAATATTGTCCCGAAGCAGTGGTAGGGTAAAAAAATATATTGGGACGTGTAAAAGAGCTTAATTTAGGCCTATTTACAGAAATAAATTGGTTTTATTGGTTTATTGGTTTTATCATCCAACCCTCTTATAAATAGTTTTCAAAGCTTATTTTAATAAATATAGATTTATATAAATAAATACATAATTTGTCAATGGTCTCGAAGTAAAGAATTAACATCCCTGTGCTACGAGGTGCCAGACAATGGATTTGGCCAAGCGTCTCCCAGCACACCCAAACTCGAGCCGATTTATAAAGATTTTTGAGCTGAACCAGTATTAATCTAAGTTTCCTGAGTTCGATTCCCGAGCCTTTTGTGTTCAAAGCGAACTAATTAACTAACTAAAAAAGGTGCTAATGAAATAAGGTGAAACCTTTAAGGGGTTGATTCTACTCCTCAAACACATCAACTTTTTCTATGGGGAAAACATTGAAATAGAAAAACAATTTCACTTTCCCATACTAAACCGCGACCAGCTGAAATCAGTTTATATTGGAACGTTAGTTAATTTTGGAAACGTTAATCGATGTTGGTCCCGTAGAAAAAGATGTTGTAAGTATTTGAGCACCAGGATCAGCCACTAGGAAGTTTTGAGTTTTTTGTAAATAAATTGGTGCCTTTTAAACTACTGTCATTATTACATACAGACAAACCACTAAATAATAATTTGTAGTAATAACTGGTTTGTAGCTCAGTGGCGGCAGCGATTTGGAAGTGATTACCAACGTTAAGCAACCTACGCCGCGGTTGCGAGTGGATGGGTGACCACTTTGATCATAGTTAGTGACATTTATCACTTGAAGCATCTCCGTGCTTAAAAGTTGGTTCCGGCTTATATCGCCTGATAGTAATCGAGAAGCTTAGTCTGAGGCCTATGGCGGCTTGAATACATCTGACAGTAAGGTTTAGCCACTGGCCTTATAAAAATAAGGCCCGCCTAGTGGAATGTGGCCCAAACCACCTCATGATTAAGATGAGGCCTGTGCTCTTCAATGGGACATTTATAGGCTTTTATTTTCTTTGAATAGTTTTAACAGCACATCAGAGATCACAGTAGGAGCCTTCATTATGATCGTATCACAGCCATCTACTCGTATTGAGTTATATATCTAAATAATTATCTGCGTAAAGATTCACATAGCACTCGCCTACTTCTGTGCCTTATATTGGCTTATTTGTTTGAGTTTGAGACCTTTGAGTTATAGTATTAAAATGCACAAACGGAATTAAAGGAATTCATTGACTTAAAAGTAAAAAACACCAAATAAGAGTCACCGAATCTGAATTTGTTGAGTTCTCTTCAGTGGATCTCAACCATTTTTTATGACGGACCTCTTTTGAAACACAAAATATATTATGGATCCCCAAATTCCTAAATTAAAGAATCGTGGTTCTAATAGATTTATTCTTTAGTCAAAAAATTACAAATATTTTATAAACTACATAACGATTCCAGCCTAAATGAAATTTTTGCCACTTAAATTCAAATTCAAACGTTTATTGCATGTCACATTACAATTTTGCGGTGTTAGATAAATAAAGATATACATGTGACGCCCTGCAAGGGCATAGCAAACAAGAGAGTAACATATTATACATATTTTTTAATTTCTTAAGTAATAAGTTATAATAAGATAGTTATACATTTCAAGCGTTATACAAGTATAGATTTATAGATAATAAATTAAATTAAATTAGTCATTTAAATAATTACATACAGATTAAAAGCATACAATATAGTCAACAATAGTCATTTATTCAGTGTTAAGTACATACTTTACTTTTCAGGGCACTTAAACATGTCCCAAAAACATAGCTTTGCCCTACCAGCACTTCGGGACTTACATATCGGTTGCAATGGTCATGTAAAGTGCTTTTTTTTTTCGGACGGACCTATCGCTGAGTGCCTTTGAGGAAGGCATTCTTCAGCTTAACCGGGCAGTTGTGGCGTGCGCTGAAGGCACAGAGCCTAGGTCCGCCCCACTAGCAAAGCCTCAGACTCGACGTGTCGAGCCCCATACTAGCGGGCGTGATCGGGCCAATGTCGAGTGCAAAAGGCACCCTACCAAGCGGCATGTAAAGTACAATCTAAAGGTCCACCTTTTGTATAATGAGAGAAAAGGAGTTGTTTTAGACTTGATAGAAAAGCGTAGTAATGTCAGGTTCAGCATCGCATAATTTTAGCCTGCTCTGTCACAAGACTTTAAGTAGGTATTTATATAATTAAAATAAATAGTTTTCACGTTTACACCAATTACATAGCTCCTAACTAATCAAAGCTTGTATTATGGCGACTAGATAACGGATAAACATACTTAAATACTTTTATAAACATCCATGACTTAGGTACAAATGCTTGTGCTCATGACACAAACATTAGGCCCTTGCGGGAATCGAACCCGCAGCCGCTGGTTTAATTGATGATTTCTATCTTCAGTTAGACGGTTTTTAATACTGTCGACGGACAGGTCTGGCGGAGCCCCAGGCTCCAATAAGTATTGCTGCACAAACTAATAATAGATCCTCAAAATCCTATTAGGTGGGTTTCTGAAAAGTTGTTTCGACATATTTTTGAAGCTGGTTCTACACGTGATGTCGAAGATCAAGACAAGTTTTTCGTCAGACATTGGACCTTAAACGAGTTAATGAATATTTATGGCCTAGACAGCTATTTGTTTAACAGGTTATATTCTTGACCTTATGGTATTGATCACCACAAAATGACAGCCGTTCGACGATGGTTTTTCAAGTAAAGAAATCACTGGAAAATAAATTTACTTATTCAAGAAAACCAGTCATTAACAGGTACCTTCCTAACCCGAAAAACATGAGACAGTCTGGTAAATATACACATTGGCGTCAGTTTATCACACACTGTTATTAGTTTTACTACATATTTATATGTAATCAAATCTTGGAAGTTGATTTTACGAGTAACCTAATTTAAATGTACCTATGTATTTGTAAATTTGTAAATAATGTGAAATCCATAAAACAATGGAATAATTTGACACCTGCGAGCTGATCTGATGCTGAAGACAGAAGATGGATAGTAGATAGTAGTAAATAGAGCAGCTATACAAACCATCTTTCTTCGAAACTAGTTAGTGTTTTTTCACTTATAGTATGAAAAAAATTGCGGAATTTTTTGTCGAGATCATTGAAAATTTTATACGTACGCATTTGTTACCACAAGGTTACATAGAGCTTGATACTAAAGTGGTAGTGGCAGTGGGCGGGGCACATAGCACGTTGAACTGACGACCGATGGGGCAGAAAGGTTCTGGAATGGAGGCCGCGTACCGACAAGCATAGCGTAGGACGTCCACCTACAAGGTGGACAGACGACCTGGTAAAGGTTGCAGGAAGCCGCTGGATGCGGCCCGCTTCCAACCGGCTAATCTGAAAGTCACTGAGGGAGGCCTATGTTCAGCAGTGAACGTCCTATGGCTGAAATGATGATGATGATGAATTTGGAGATGGACATACGAGTATGATTTGTTTTGGCGAATCCCAAGTCCTTGTACTAATTATAATTGTTAAATTAAATATCAGAAAATTGACTAAATAGTCTAGTGACTTGGCAATACATCTAAGTGTACATCTCATTCTAAGTATTTCTAGTTATTTAGCACGTCATCACATGCTCCTTAAGACAACATAAAATTACTTAAGGGCAAGTAATTTTATGTTGACTTACATGTGATGACGTAGCTACGTAGGTACAAGTATTTATCACTTACCATATGTGTGAGATTGTTTCTTTAAAAATCTCTCATTACTAAATAAAACATTGCGTTACATTCTTGTTTTTTAAACTGTTGCTATCCGTTATATGAGGAAACGCGCATATCTTTCTACTCTATCGTTATTTTAAGAATAAAATATTTGAGATTTTGTTATTTAAATATCGTGAAATTCTAAATGTTAACGTTTCTGCCATAATATAAATCATGTTACTGTTCCGAAATTTGTTGTGTGAAGTCTTTGAGGCATGTTACATAGATTAAAGTATTATTTCATCATAATCTTCATTATTTCAGCTATAGGACGTCTACAAACAAGTATTACCGACATAGCTCGCTCTGTAAAAGTCCATAGAGAACAGAATTGTCGGGTTACTCTTGTAACGAAATTTTGACCAATAATTAATGAAAATTTCAAACATTTCTAAATGAGTCAATCCATTTAGAAGTTGTGGTGGAATACCGAAATGCAACAACATACAAGTACTCTGAATACATAGGTACTTTTATTTCTGCAGACGTCTAAAAATATTGTATTTTGCGTGGAAATCTTTAATCGTCAATTTTGTTTTTGATTTCTGTTTACACAGGGTAAACTCGATCGTCAATGTAATGGAATGCAAATGACTTTGGCAAATATCCGCTGAAACGCACTAGCATAGGTTTCCGCTTGCACCATGCCTGCATTGCATGCAATGCACACTGGTAAGGGTACGGAAAAGTAATTCATATACCGAGCGTGCATGGAATATCCTGAATTCGGTGCCTTGATTTAGAGCGAATACAAATAAAATATTTTTTAAATAATCTTTGTAAATATGGTATTACACAATAATATGCGACCAAATAAAATCTTTAAGGCCTTAACATTGGTGCGATGCCTAAAATCTCGGATGCAAAAATTAAGGCAGCTATAATATGGAATATCTCATGTTACACTAAGAATTCATTTTTTGACACATACATTTTAATACGATTTGAAATAAAATCGTAGGTATATATTGGTTATCTGTATAACTCTATGTTATTACAATAATGTGTTAATATCCTATCTTTTACGGACCTCAAAAAAGGAAAGGAGGTTCTCAATTTGATATGATCGTTGGAGGAATTAGTTTTATGTCAATTTATTAAACAAAAAGTTTAAATAAAATAAACTTAAGAAGCAAACATATCTATAGAATACCTTCTCCAATTCGTTCTAGTGCAGTTTGATTATCTCTGTATGAAGAGGATAGATTATGAAAAACTTAGATTATAAAACTTTAGATCATCAGGCGCGCCACCAAACCGCCCGACCATTGTTTTTGTCCCAATTTCCGCGTCTTGACCGCGTGGAAAGGCGAAATCTTTTCGTCATACTTCCCAGATCGTTTGCTATTGCTCAACATTATAACTGCAGCGTAATTCTGGTGAACGCGGACACGTAATAATCGACCATACTCCGAGTTTGTGTTGTACAGTTTTATCTATGGTTATGCCTCTGAATGTAGGTCTTTAATTGTTATTTAGTTTCCGTATTTGACCAGTTTTACACAGGGTGTACAAGATAATAGGACGCTCATTAAAACTGCGTGATCAGCTGATCATTTGCAACAACTTTTACTATGGGAGCAACATCGAAATTGTGAAATTTTTTTCAGATGCTCCATTCATTATCATCGAGGAGGGAATAAGTATGTATGGAGCATCTGAAAATGATTTTTCTATTTTGATGTTGCTTCTATAAAAAAAGTTGTTGTATATGAGCAACTGATTTAAGGAGTATCCTATTCGTTTGTACACCTGTATATGACGACCTAGTCAAGGCTGTGAGAAGTTAAATGCGCACATCCCAGAAGGACTACTACAAAAAAAAAATGCAAAAAGGTTTCGTACGTTTGGACGTATAAACCTACCAAATTAAAATACCCTCTACCTGTATCAAACCTTTGACAATTTATGAACAATGGGCTAGTTTCCCAAAAAAATCTAATTAGTCCGTCAGTTGGATTAACAGAAAATATTCGACACGTATTTTTTCTTTTCTGAATCAAACAAAAAATGATGAAGATATAGCTCGTTAAAGTTCCGTGTAACGTCACGCCTTGCGACACTTTTTAGCGAGACGTGACGTCACGTGCTCACTTTGATGCGCTTTATCTTCGTCATTTTTTGTTTGATTGACAAAAGACAAAATATGGGTCCAATATTTTTTTATAATCT
Organism: Anania hortulata; assembly: GCA_963576865.1. Lineage (NCBI taxonomy): Eukaryota > Metazoa > Arthropoda > Insecta > Lepidoptera > Crambidae > Anania > Anania hortulata. The sequence continues at coordinate 4,674,064 of OY756412.1, read as the reverse complement.
AACTGACGGACTAAATAGAATAATCATTTTTTGACCCAGGAAACTAGCCCATTGAAACGGTCGTGTTTTTTACCCGGCTAGTTTTAAATATTCATATTTTTTTAAAGGATTGACACAAGTAAATGGTTATTTGAATTTATTAGTTTTAGCCACTGGATACAAGCCGCTTCCAACCGGTCAATCTGGAAGTCAATGAGGGAGGCCCATGTTCAGCAGTGGACGTCCTATCGCTGAAATGATGATGATGATGATTAGGTTAATACTTCCTTGCTAATCTATCCTACCTTCTGAGCCGCTCGCTGTGGCGTTCTATAGGGAGGCTGAGGTCTGGCAGTGGACTACCAAAGCCTTATGATGATGAAACAACATTACTTGCTTTTATTTGTCCTCGGATCTGTCTACGTGGAATCCTGTATAGTCTTCGGCTTCCATAATCGTAGTAGCAATAAGATAAAAATATTTTAATCTTCGAATCGGCTCAAAAATGATTTTTCTAAGACTGTGCAACAAAATCGAAATAAATAAATAAAAAAAGAAAAGTTATTTTTTTTTTGTGTGTATTTGTGCATTTTATCTTCGCCAATGTGATCCGATTTAATGATGATTTTTTTATTAAATAGACTTAACACGGGTTGATCTATTTAATGTTTGAAGAATAATTTGACATAAAAAGACAGAAGATGGAATAGGTGTATCAGAAGATATCTTTTCTTGGATCTCAAGTGTCTCGGCCTGTGGGGGACTTAACACTAAAAATAGACAAAGTGAATTTCTATGCAAAAATTACGAGATAGGTAAGATAAAATTTACTACAAATAATTATTTATAATAATTCATATACAAACTGTTGCCTTGTCTCTCCTCGTAACGCTCCATCAGCCTTCAGTGTGGTGCAGAGGTGGTAAGGTCAAGTTCATACGGTGCGCAATGTCTAACGTAATGAATGTTTTCTATTGTGTGGAAATCGCTTGAAATAATATTATTTTTAAATATATCTGCGAATAGAAGGAAATTGTTTAGACTTAGTGTATTCTACAGACAATTGTTCTAGATAGTCTGTGGAATAGGACTAATAGAGCTATTTTAAGTACCTAGGCATTTTTTAAATATAAATAATTCCAAAAAACATCCTAATCGTCATGGTCTTAAAATACGGGGTTACATTGCAAAGGGGTGCCAAATTTAAAAAATAAGATTTAGGGAACATGAGAAGCATCTTAATCGTTATTATTTTCATTAATCGTATGTTACGAAAAAAAAATACTTTAAAATATTCGAAAATAAAGTCAATAGAGATATTACGAAAGCCGCGCGGTCATTTATCCGAAGAGTAGATACGGCGAGCCAACAAGGACTCTACGCAGTGCACATACGGTGCAATTCTTCATGAATGAGTTAAAATAATTATCCACGCGTACGATTTTTAACATCAGATAGAAATAATTAAAAGTGATTTTTTTTTTGTTCTTTGCATAGTTCGATTAAGTTACTGATTCTGAGCCACTCCTGAAGATTTGATATCCCTTTGCAATGTAACCCTGTATGGAATTAAAATCATTATATTACGAGGTATCAGACAGTCAATTTTGCTAGGGGTGTCTCCCAGCACACCCACATTCCACCCAATTTATGAACGTCTGTTTTCTAAATTAACCCAAACCGGGAAGCGAAGCGAAGCTTTTACCCTTGAGGCGAATTACAACACCGCTATACAATAGGCTCGTCATTTTGCCATAGAGATTTTCACTCATAGAGAGTATCCAGTATGTAATGGTTAGGTTCATTTGGGGTCGTCGCAAAATGTTTTCCACTTTCTTGCATCCCGATCACTTCAATAAGTCATCAAATCTCTTCTTAGTTCTTTCACACAAACTAAGTACCTATTTATCTCTTCTTCGGTCGATCTCTACCTCTTCAGTTTATCACTTAGGTATAAATCAGGGTTGTTGCTTATTCAGGTTTTTACTGTATCAGCGGATGACGATGTTGATATTATTAAAATACTTCAAATCATATCCTAGTATAAAATTATTAGAAAATATGTCATATTATTTTGAATAAAACACAAGTTATACTATTTATAATTTCTCCATATTAAATATTTGGCTATTTTCCTGCTGTTATTGTACGTAAAATTGGCATATTTAAGATTTTTAAGAACTTGATGTTGGTCTCATAACAAGTGATTGGACCGAGCAGTAAAACACCTAAAAGGAACATAACTTATAATATAGGACCTTATAATATTAATAACTCTGTATTAGGGATTCTGTAATGCCATTTAAAAAGAAAATCTCAAACATCAAAATCATATGTTTTGTACGGATATCTGCACGTGTATTCCCAGCCTTAGTATCTTATACCTACGTAGAACCTATTCCAGTAATCCTAGATGTTTGTTCACAGTTCACTTCGCTCTTTGACTCTAGCACGTGTCGGTTAATTGCAACAACAGATATAGAGGTATACCGGCTAATTTGTGCACCCAAGTTCATGGCTAGATGTAATAATCACTTTTATCTTGATGACATGATTGTTGGAATTATAAGACTGGGCTGAATGTGCCCACATGGAAGTATGCATTATACAGTGTATGTTACTGCAAATTTTTGAGCTGCAACTTATCTTAAAATACACTGGTAATGGTGAATGTAAGGTGTTTATTTAGATAGATCTTTATTTACTTATTTTTTTTTTCTCAAATAAAACATAGATATTCTTAGGGAGAAAACTCAAATTAAAATAAATATATGTCACGTGACACGAGGTATACTAAACTTAATAATTCTTATTTGATACATCATCATCGTCATCATTTCAGCCATAGGACGTCCACTGCTGAACATAGGCCTCCCCCATTGACGTCCAGATTGGCCGGTTGGAAGCGGCCTGCATCCAGCGTCTTCCTGCGACCCTTACCAGGTCGTCTGACCACCTTGTCGTACGCTGCGCTTGCCGGTACGCGGCCTCCATTCTAGAAACGTTCTGCCACATCGGCCGTCAGTTCTACGTGCTATGTGCCCCGCCCACTGCCACTTCAGCTTGCTAATCCGTCCGACTTTTGTTTGTTTACGGAACTCCTCATTTCTGATTCGATCTCGCAAGGAAACACCAAGCCGAGAGAATTATAACTACCAATGGTTCAGAATTTGTTAAAAAAACATGGAGTGGACGATTTAGATACGATTTCCACACAAACCCTCTTGCGCAAGCACTGGTGAGTAATGTCGCTACTGGCAGGTTGAAAAGAAGACAGTTCATACGAAAAGGTTAACTGTAATAATAGGACATGGGTCATTAAAATGACTCGGCCCTAAACACCAAACTTTCGATGACAAAACAGCTAAAAGTCGCGATGACTGAACGCAGATCAAGTTAGCAAAACAAAAAAAAAAACGGTTTGGTTATAGAAGAAAGATTTATTATGATATTTGAATCTTTTGTATTTGTTATAGGGACGACGACTGGGTAAAGAAAATGAAATTCTATTTAGTCAGTCCGTAATTAGGTATATTTTTCTTTTGTCAATCGACTAAAAAATGACAAAGATAAAACGCGTCAAAGTTCGGGAGTCGGGGCTCGTGACGCCACTTGTAACGGGACGTGACGTCATGCGAAATTTCAAATCAATAAATCTCTGTTACATTTTTAATATGTGCAAAAAGAAAAAATACATGTCCTATACTTTTTGATAATCTTCCTGATAGAGATAGATATATAGAGAAGAAAAAAAATTAGGTCGTAACCCTATAAAGACACAGTTTAGTTTGATCAAACTTCATAATATTGCACGCTAGACAAAGTAAAATATAAAGTACAGGAAATACATTCAGAGCCGCACAATACTTGTATAATCAATTGAAATCATTATCGTTCTGGAGTTTGTAATATGTCAATTTATTAATAGCTAAATGATTCAGAATCAGGTTATGTGTGATAAAATCATAATATTACACAATTTATATTACCTACTAATGTTTGATTAGTTGAATTTAACAGCTCAAACTGGTTTTAGCTATTCATTTGTGTATCTACTTTGGCAATCGTTTTAAATATGATCTATGTTTTAGAATCACGTTCTTGAATAAAGTATTCAATAATTAAAAAACAGCTTTCAGAAAGCCTTTAAACAATGCTTAACATTTTGCATTAAAAACGCAATTTAGAGTTAATCAACAGATAATGTCAAGTTAACAACCGCTGCACCTGTCCTAAAATTTTATCATCAAAATGGTGTCCGTCTAACAGCTGACTGCAAAAGTTTCAAATGTGTGACATATTAAAATTTTTGATTTGACGTTTAGCAAGAATAATGCGCAACCAAAACAAACCCAAAATTTAACACAAACAAAAACAACAACAAAAAAAATAAGTGCTTAACTAAGCAACGTTTATAAATACAAAATAGTTTTAATCACAGCTTAGTTAGCATAAGGCTTATGTTGTTAATTAGCTATATAATGCTTAACAAGTTGATTAGCAGCTTTTTATCAATAAAATATATATAGTAATAATCTTTATGGATATAAACATTTAATGCTGTTCGTTTGTCTCGCTAAAAATGGAAAATAGTTGGACCGGTTTGGCAAATTTTGATCTTGAAATATTTGTAGAAGTCCAAAGAAGGTTTAAATCGAAAAGGAAATAGAAATTACAAGGAAAGCTACATAGTAAAAACAACAATTGTTTGTTACTGTCACACGAATCCTGTTCAGGAATTTTACGACTGTTTTAAAATAGATAAATTCAGACAACTTTTTTGGCGGTACGATGTTCGACGGGTCAGCTAGTAGTTAATAGAAATGGTGGTTTGCAAGAATTTGGATTTGAGCAGTATGGCTGAATACTTTTTTAGACTTCCAAGCTTATACAATCGACTTATTAAGGATTGTTTTTTGGGCATCGTCGTCCATTTACAAGGTCTAGGTCTGTTCGTAAAGAGCACGATGCGAGATCTATTTTCATCCAGATACTGCCAGCCATCTTCCTAAGGTCATCGGGTCCATCGATCTAGAGGGGGGGGGGGGGGACGTAGTGTAGGACACGTTTGCCGATATGTAGTCTGGACTGGCGAACTTGTTTACTTCACATTTGACCGGTTCTCCGACAGATGTAGCCGGCCCACTGCCACTTTACTTTGCTAAATTTTAGACCCATGTCCATTACTTTTCGTCTTCTGCATCTTTCAAATACAGAAACTATTTTCTTTGGGACTAACATCAAAATCGCAGATGGTAGGTAGTAAAACTCTTCAATGACTAGTATAAAACCTTCGTGTTTGGGATCATTCAATTCGTTTTGACGAGTCGAGTCCATTTTTCAACCGACTTCAAAAAAGGAGGAGGTTCTCAATTCGACTGTATTTTTTTTTTTTTTTCGTATGTTTGTTACGCGATTACTCCGCCAATTATGAATCGATTTTAATGATTCTTTTTTTGTTTGGTAGATCATACTTCAGAGGTGGTCCCATATACATTTTATCGAAATTAATTACAACTTTTTGAGAAAATCAACAAATATATACCCAGATAATATTTTGGTTGTGGTTCTTGTTACCTATCTTCGACAAATATGAGCCGATTTTGATGATTTTTGTTTTATTGAATAGCTTATACTTTAAAGATGCTATGATAAAAGTTTGCAACATAAAAATCACCCCTAAGGGTAGGAAAATAGGGGATGAAATCGGTGTTCAGCAGTTAGATTAGGATTTATCACAAAAAATTGATGAAATAAGTAAATTTTATTAAAAAAAATAAAACCGACTTCAAAACACTAAAATGCTAAAAATAATCCTAACACTTAAGTACCTCATCAGCTACTTTTGGAGTCGGTGCCAGCCGATGAGAGATTCAATGTTTTTGTTTGCACCGACTCCAAAAGTAACTGATTAGGTACTTAAGTGTTAGGATTATTTTTAGCATTTTAGTGTTTTGAAGTCGTTTTTTTTTTATGAAATAGATTTCGATGTTGGTCCCATAGAAAAAGTTATATTTAAACACCAGAATCAGCCCCTAGCCCCTAGAATGATGTTTTAACTAATAAATTATGACCTTTTTAGGTTTAACTAAATTTATTCTCATTAAACATAACAATTTATGACTTTAAATATCTTATTGCTACAACCATAGCCGATAACTTTATCGAAGTATTGCGTAGGCCAAAGATATTCCGCGACCTTGTGCCAAGAAGTTTGCATACAATACCATAGTTGGTTTTTAGCAAATTTTTTGTCTAAACAATCGTGCTGAGTAGATAAACAATGAAATAAACTGTGTTACCACTTTTTCACATGTAAAAGGCACGTAGACATTATTATTTTTTGTACGTGATGCAAAAAAAAACTGTATATACAAGCTGTTTTCTGTAGCTAGAAACTCATATTCCTACATTGTTATTTTTACGATTACCTATAGCCACCCCTTCCCGCAAGAATCTATGTTGATCTAAATCCATTCCGCCCATATTGATCGATTTATAAAATAATAATTCGTTCGTTTGAACGTAAGGGTTCCTTTAAGGGTTACTCATTCTTTAATAAAACCAATAAAAACCAATAAAACCAATTTATTTCTGCAAATAGGCCTAAATTAAGCTCTTTTACACGTCCCAAATTTTTTTACCCTACCACTGCTTCGGGATAATTGTGGGCTAGCGCCGAGAAGAAGCAGCGGAAGAAACTCGGTCACTATTGTCAGCCTCTTTTTAAATAGTATGTTTACATTACAAGATAATATGTACCTATGCCCTAGCAGGGCAGTATTTAATTCCATACATTTTTATCAATTAAATAGTCATTTACAGTGTAATAACCTTTTTTCATTAATTCCATCTTGACATGCGATTTAAATTTATGTATAGGTAGTTCAGCAATAATCTCTATAACTCAGTAATCCTGTTCTTCTCAAGAATATGGCTACTGAGTGTATATTCACCGATGTTGATCAACAAAAATATAAAATACTTTTAATTAAGTAAACGTAGAACAATTTTAAAGTCAGCTAAAGCCTTCGCGACCACTTTGATCTATTTATAAACGATTAAAAAATACACTTAAGTACATGTTATTTTTAACCTGCAAGGGATTTTACGCAGTCCGTGCGTCACAAACTTACTCATAATCAGGTCTGTCTAGTGACGTACTGCGCTCTGGAAAATTTTTCCATCGATTCGATGAACTGTGCCGGTCGATTAATCGATTTAACTCGTAAATTGTTTAGTGGGTCACGGATGCTGTGGTGCTGTATTAAGAATTAATTATTACTGTTCTAGGAAATGTGGAATAGTCGTTTAACTAATTAAAGGTGCCGCCTATACTTAGATGCACTATAGATTTTTTAAAATCACACTAAACAATTTTACTCCAACTCCAACAAAGCAAAGCTACTAGATAACGGATGATAATACATTTAAAAACATCCGTGACTAGTCACAAATTTTAATGCTCGTGCTCATCACACAAACTTTGATTCAAACCTGTAATCAAGAAAGAAAGACATTTATTAAACCTGCAATGTTTAATAAATGTCCTTCTTTCTTTCTTTCTTTCAATCACCTGACTTTGTTGTCCGGAGTGCGAACCACAAAACTAGACGATCTATTATTTTATAAAGTCGAATATCTTAGTAGATTGGTTGGTAACACGAGGAGTTTTTTTAGTGTATTAAAAAACTTGAAGGCCATATCATGAAATACCACCATTTTATCAAATGATCGGTCACATCATGAAATAATCAATTTTACGATCTGGCCACGACATAATATACTTCCTATCAAACAATAGATAGGTACTCGAAGAATAATTTATATTAACACACAATCGTCATTATTACTGATATTTGCAATTTTACGCAATTAAAGCTATTTTCACATTCCTAAACGATGAGAAAAAATCTTAATATTATGGCTACATTCTCAATCCTTGACATTAATTCCTTAATTGGTGCGATTAAAAGTGTAATAGTTATACTATTTAATCTAAATACGACTGACTTGTTTATGTCTGTTTATTTATTTTCTTTGTATTACAAATACTTGAAACTAGCCTAGTTTAGTTTTGTAAATTTTTGAACTTCAAAGTTACGTGACGAAATGTCCGAACTTTTCATTGAAGTCTTACAAATACCTTATTATTAAAGTTTTTTTATATGTGATCAACATCAAAATAAAATAAAAATGATTCTCCATACATATGATGTTTTGCGTATTTGGAGTTACACGTAGTGAAAACCGGGCACGTGCCAGTTTAGTACTACACGCAAAGTTTTAAATATTACACTAATCAAACAAAAAATCGCCAAAAAATTAGTTTATTGTATGGGACCCCCTGACACTTAAAACTTTTTTTTTAATGTTATAGTAGCCATAGAAATACAAACTCAACAAAAATATTAATTTTTTTTCTTCTAAGTCATATCAGGGTCGCATACAGCCTGTGACAGACGGAAAGAGAGCGGAACCTTAGTAATAGGATCCGTGTGGACCTTTTAGGTGCGGAACCCAAAATATAACATAAGGAGGCGAATGAGTTTATTAATTTATTACAAAACAACTTTTGCTAAGGGGCTAACATCGAAATCATTTAAAAAAAATTGCTGCTCCATACATTATTGTCGAGATAGAGCGATGATTTGTATGGAGAAGCATAAAAAAAATCCGTTTTTGATGTTGATTCCGTAGAAAACGTTGTGTGTTTACAACATACAAACAACTTGAAACTAAAATTTGGCTGTTGTTTAAAACCACCTTAAACCTGATTTAAAATAATTATTATGTTTTAAGAATATCGACAAAGATTACATCACTATGCAGGCAAGTGAAGTTATTTTTGTTTTTTTCTCTGAATACTGGACGTTATTTATACATCGTGGATCGTGAATTGCATTATACAAGAAGAAAAAGTTGTGTAATTTTGCACCAGAATCAGCTCCATAAAGGTGTTTCTTGAATTAAAATAACTCTGTATTCTTTTTTATTACGTTGCCATTAATTTTATTAAATTTTAAGTTAGACTGTCTTTTTTATCGAAAGGCAAGCACTTTTAAGTTTAAAAAATATATAATGTTAAGGCGGATACCCAAACATATAACAGTTAATATCATAGTTTTAAAAACGACTTTTAGTTTTTCTTTTTTTTAACTTAAGTTGAAAACTACTTTCAAGATTTGATTACTTAATCAAATCTGGATAATAGTTTTCTGCTTCTAGCTGATCGATTTGAAACTTTGTAAATATCTGACATTCACGCTGATCTGATGATGGAATTAGATTTCTGATGATAGATAGTGAAACTTTTCAATGACTACTAGTTAACCTTGTGTGGGCTTATTTGATCCAGTCCAGAAGTGCGCTTTAATGTTTATTAAACTATTAAAACTTTTTAACATTTTATTACTATTACTAATTCATCTTAACAATAACTTAACACTGAATAATTGTTATCCACTCCTAATGAGAATTGTTTACATTTCTTGCATATTTGAAGACAATCGACGTTTCGAGTTTAATTGAGGCTATAAAGAAAAAAATATGTTTACAGACAAAATACTTACCACACTACAAGGTTATTCAAAACGATTATTTTTTTTAATGCGCACGGTTTTATACACGATTGTATAAATACGAACGATGATTTGTTGATGAAGATATGTTTTATTTCACCTTGAAAAAGTTATGGACTATGAACAAACTTTATTAAAACAAAGAAACTTAAAGCCTTTTCGGAAACCCGCTTGTTCGGGGGGCTGGAAGTCATCGAACCTACGCTCGAGACGATTCGTGATGACTCTCGAAAACAGCTTGTAACATGACTACGAAGCAAGATGGGTATGTAGTTCTTCAGTAAGGTGTTATCTCCATCTTATAAAGAGTATCTATCTATCTGTCTATCTCCTTTTTTGAGGAAGAACACCACCACCCTTCGTTCTCCAACTGGTCAATCTGGAAGTCAATGGGGAGGTCTATGTTCAGCAGTGGACGTCCTATAGCTGAAATGATGATAATGATGATGTAGGAATATTAATATGTATATTATATTAATATGGAAGTATGAATATTAGTAGGTATGAAAGTATTGATTGTCCGATCACTAAAAACAATTATTTTGATTGTTACAAAATACAATCTAGTTGTAAATTTATCCTTATCTGAGTCAACAGCATACAATCAATATTTCTTACAACACGTTTTGTGACGTTTTGGCGTAGAAAGTACCTCGCACATAATCGATGCAAAAATGTCAATGTCACCGGACCAGAACTTGGATCTTTGGTCCTTACTAGTTCACCTTGCATAGACAACTTCTAAAATTAGTATAATAATATATATGTATATAATCTAATAGTGACTGCCTAATTTTGGCGCTGTCTAGAGTTCATAACTTAGGTCACAACACCATTCCCCAAACTAAAAGCAAGTATATAAACTGTGCTAAAAGTCTTCTTAACTTAGAATGTAGGGACAGTTAACAGCTGTCAGACTGACAGATGTCAAATATAGCACCCACAGACCTTTTTGTAAGGCTTGTGTAAATATCATGATTAAAATATTGTAAAAGGATAGGAACAGATATGATTTAACAGATTTTTAATCACTTTGAATTAAAAAAAAATGCCATATAAGTTTCGCCTATGTCGTTTGTTTCTGTGTATCTACAGGTATCGTAGGTAGTAAAAGGATGGATAGATTCTGATGCGGTTTTTTTAAGGTTCCGTACCTAAAAAGGAACAAAGTAACTCTTATAGGATTACTTCGTTATCCGTCTGTCTGTCTGAGCCTGTCTTTCAAGCAAGACCCTTTCATCAGGTACACGTGGAGGTGTCAAGTTGAAATTAATACCAATTACTTAAGTCTGCAATCCTTTGGAGCTGTGAAAAATCAAATTTTTAAGTCAACGCAATCTAAAGATTTTGATAACCAAGGGGCTCAAAACCGTACCGTACCTACTTCTCGTTGACCTAGAAACATGAAAATTTGAAAAAAAAAAGTCTTATAGCACAAGTAAGGGAAAAAGTCCGAAAGCGTAAATTAGTAGTTACAACACAAGAAAAATTGAGACTTGAATCTTGATTAGCCGGTTGGAAACGATCAATCTGGAAGGCAATGGGGGAGGATATGTTCAGCAGTAGACGTTCTATGGCTGAACTGATGATGATGATGATGAATCTTGATTCCCGTTATGGACGAACTATTTACATAGGTACGGAACCCTCGGTGCGCGGGTCCGACTAGCAGTTGGTCAGTTTTTATATAGAACACTAGTTTATTTAAGGTAGTTCCTAGCTATGTCAATGTGATGTTAATGGTGCTATTGCACAATACCAGAGCAAGTCGGAAAACATTAAATTAATCCAAAGTAAAAATTTAAATTACCAATTTCATTATTATACTGTTATCCAAGTGGCGCTTATTTAATTGTTCCGGTATGTTGTTAATTTGAATTAAATTTTAGTACACATTATGTAAGAGTTTAATTGGTGTAAGTTATTATCAGAGGAAACGCGTGGTTCTGTCTTTAATTTGGGACTTGGAATTGTTGTTAAAATTATACTATTTCAAAAAATTTGTTAGAACGCAGTGGGCGGGACACATAGCACGTAGAACTGACGGCCGATGGGGCAGAAAGGTTCTGGAATGGAAGCCACGTACCGGCAAGCGCAGTGTAGGACGTTCATCTACAAGGTGGACGTCATACGCTCGGTCTGGTAAAGGTTGCAGGAAGCCGCTGGATGCGGGCCGCTTCCAACCAGCCAATCTGGAAGTCACTGGGGGAGGCCTATGTTCAGCAGTGGACGTCCTGTGGCTGAAATGATGATGATGAGTTAAAACCATTTTGATCTCATAAATAAACTGAGTAAGATGGAACGACGATATATGTAAAGCAGCTGGCAGTGGATCGAAAAGAATAGCCGAGGATCGGGCTCAGTGGCGTGCATTGCGAGAGGCCTAAGTCCAGCAGTGGTCTGGCGTGGGCTGATTATGATGACCCAGAGAGCTATAGAGAGTGCTATTCTTATCCTTTCTTTGTGAGATAATATTATGAGGTAACCTGTATCAAAACCAAAGTCAACGACAGAGCTCATCAAAATGTAAAGCTGAAGTGGCAGTGGGCAAGCCACGTCGCTCGCGGAGCTGACGATGGCGAAGTAAGGTTATCAAGCAGAGACTACAAACTGGAAGACGTAGCGTGGGCTGGTCTCCCACCCGGTGGACTGATGACTTAGTCAAGGTTGCGTAAAGTCGCTGGACGCAAACGACTTAGAGCCGCTCGCTGCAGCTTTTTAATGTGAAGGCCTAGGTCCTACAGTGATCCAATAAAGGCTGTTGATGATAAAAATAAGTCTTTCACGCCATAATAGATCATTAGATCTGACTATTAAACATAGTGGGATGCAAAATGTGTTAAGAAACAAGTTAAATTACATACATACGTTTCAGCCATAAGATTACTTATGATTACAGATTTACTGCTGATCATAGGTCTCCCCCAGTGTCTTCCAGATTTGCCGGTTGAAAGCGGCCTACATCCAGCGGCTTCCTGTAACCTTTACCAGGTCGTCTGTCCACCTTGTGGGTAAACGTCCTATGCTGCGCTTGCCGGTACATAGCCTTCATTCTAAAACTTTTCTGCTTCATCGGTAAAAACAAGTTGACAGTTCAATCATTTATTATTGTAGCTCAATTTCGATTTAACAAAAGCATAATGCAAAAGTGATATTTTGTTTTTTTCTGTGATTATTTTCTAATATTGCGGATATTCTTAACTTACCCTTTTATGATTCTATGGTGACCTTTATATTTTTAGAACCACAGCATCCTGCTACGTCGCTATAGCCCCATAAACGTATTTTCCGTTGAAAAGTAAATGACGTCAAACTTCAGTTATGTGGAGTTCTTCGGCATTTCGCCTTGGAAAAAGTACTTCAAGAAACTCCCGTATTTTTTACACATTCTTAAACTCGTAAAGGTCAACGACCCGAGGGATTTACCTGATTAAATATTTACGTTTCAAGTCACGTAAAACATAACTCGCTTAGATTAGATAGAGCACTGTTATAATCTAAGACTATGCGCATACTTTTTTGGATAGAACATGACTCAGTTTTATAACTTTTTGAGGTATAACTAGTTTTTGTATCCTACTAATATGATTATAAATGCGAAACTAAGAAAGTTGCGCAGAAAATCCTTTACGAATAAACTATAGACCACGCGAACGACGTCGCGGGCAACAGCTAGTAAATTATAATTTAGCTAAAACTCATGCATACCTACTTATGGGGTAATGTTTATTCTAAATTTTAAAAAAAACCTAACGCAAATAATTTTTTCTGGTGGTTGGTTTGGTTAGTGGTTGGTGGTTGTTTTTTTTATCGCATGCTGGGCGTGGTTCGATTTCCGGTCGGCTCAGCTTAGGAAAATAATTTTTCTAAATGGGTTCGTATCTGGGTGTGTTGAGGAAGTACTTTAGCAAAAATAACATCGTTGTCTGGTACCTTGTGACAAAAAGATGTTAAATCTGTCTGCGGCATATTTTTATGAGTTCTTATAATACGTCACTATTTCTTCACTAATAGTAGTTTAAAATAAATATCATCATCATAATCAGCCCAGCCGCACTAGTATGACCACCTAAACACGATATGATATAGCGATTTATCGACATCAACTGCAAAAATATGATAGATAAAGCCGCCATGTTTAATAGCCGTGCCGGTGACGTCACATGCTATGATCGCTTATTTGATAAAAATTCGACATGGCGTTTATAGTTTTTTTTTTTAAACCCATTGTTGTCGATAAATCGCTAAATCATATCATATTATATCGTGTTTTGGTGGTCATGTTTGGGACAGTCCACAGCTGGACATAGGCCTGTCCAAATACACGACAGTAAGTCCGATCCTCGGATAATCTTTTCCACCTTGTCGGTTCAATCAATCAATAATACTTATCTTTAAATGATCTATATAATTTAACACGTGTCTGCTTCGATTCGGTACTAAACCAAACTACTAAACAACTAAAGTAAATCTAAACTAAAACTAAGTCTAACTTAATTTATTATCTAACCTGAAATCCTGGTTAGTTTACAGTTCCTTATAAAGTTTGAGATTTCGCAATCCAGTCAACACCAAAATCACTTACTTTAATCTTAAATAAATAATACTTAAATAAATATTGGACAACATCACATACATTGCTCTGATCCTGTGGTAAGTAGCCAAAGTACTTGTGTTACAGAAATCAGAAACAACGACGGTACCACAACACAACCCAGACCCGAGGCAATATAGAAAAGTAATTTTTCTACATTGACCCGACCGGGAATTGAACCCGGAACCTCAGAGATAGCGACACCAAGTTCGTTATGCTCGCCTCTCGGCTACGGAGGTAGTCTATTGACACATTATTATTTTGGCTTTTATTCATCATCATAATCAACCCACGTCAGTCCTCTGCCGGATATAGGCCCCTTTCGCAGCACGCGCGCCACTAAGCCCGTTCCCCGGATATTCTTTACCATCTACTGCCAGCAGCCTTGCGAATATCGTCGCTCCACTTTGTCGAAGGACGCCCTACGCGGCGCTATGCCACTTCATATTGCATGTCGTCAAAACTGAATTCTTATAGTTTCGCCATGTCCGTCCGTCCGTCTGTCTGTCTATCCGCAGCTTATCTCAATGTCTCAGGCACTCTTTGTACCACGGAGCCGTAATTTCGCATGGGTATATCACAATAAAATCTTGAAAGAATATTTTTTTAGGCTACATCCCTTGTATACGTAAAGATGAATGTTTTTTTTCTCTTCTATCAGTCAAGTGTCTGCTAGATAAATGATTGCTATAAAATGTAAACAAATTTAAGACTGTATCATCATCATCATCATCATCATCATCATTTTAGCCATGGATGTCCACTCCTGAACATAGGCCTCCTACCATTGACCTCCAGATTGGCCGGTTGGAAGCGGCCTGCATCCAGCGTCTTCCTGCGACCTTTACCACCATCTATCCACTTTGTGGGTTGACTTCTAGTATTTAATGTAACAAAGTTAAAGAAAAACTATTTCTGCTAGGTAGGCTCTACAACTTACAGAGTTAACTTATAAAATATACTTGTAGAAGAAAAAAAAGTAAATTACCTACTTAGATGAAGTTTTTTAACTACGTGAAACTGGTAAAAAATACCGCATAATCTGACGGGCAACTACGGAACGTTGCTCGGGGCCCGACACGCCCTTGGCCGGTTTTTGATTTATTAACTCTCGTATTAATTTGAAACTTTGTAAGTCATCATGTCAGCGTCATCATCTTGTAAGCCGTGTGGGGACGGCCGTAAAGAATAAACTTCCCCACCGCCAACAGGAGGCGTGTCGTAAGAGTCGACTAATTCCTGTAGCACGAGACGGGCAGCAGCGTCTTCGTGCGAAATCTTATAAAAAAAACTGCGCTCGCCAACCCGCCTGCCAAGCGTGCCGAGTATTGGCAATCCCCCCCGATGATCAATCATTGGGGGAGGCCTTTGTTCAGCAGTGGACCTCCTATGGCTGATATGATGATGATGATGATGATGTCAGCGTATTGCATCTACTGCTGAACGTAAGCCTTCCTGAAAGAGCGCTAAAGAGTACGGTTTCCCGCTTTTTTCATCCAGCCACTGCCAGCCATGTAAGTAAGCAAATCCCTATGTGAAATTTTGATGAATACAATAGATGATTACACAATGATTTGATACCGTCGAGGTGTTCTAATGATAGAGCCAGAAGGTGGAGAGTACTTCTCAATTAAATTTATTCACATAACAATGTATATTGTGTTTGAATTCATTACATAATAAAAGAATTAATTATAAATAATGGCTAGGTATTAGTATAACCTTCGTGTTAGGGCTTATTTGATTCGTTTTGGTGAGTGCAATATAGTATTTAAAACTATGACAGGATTATTTTTATTAGTAAATAGATTTTTAACACTCTTTTGGTTAAGTATAATATTAATCAATACATCGAGCACATACTAAAGCAGCAATACGGGCCATCTTTCTCCGAAAATAGTTTGTGATTTTTCACTTACATTTAGATGACATGATAAGCCCTGACAATTCTTGCCCATAATAAAATAGTACAGTCCCCCTAGCATGACCACCAAAACACGATAATATTATGATATAGCGATTTATCGACACCGATTGTATTTTAAAAAAAATATATATATACAGGGTTATATTGCAAAGGGGTGCTACATTTGAAAAATAGGATCTAGGGAACAATATAGAAGCGTAAAACGCTTCTATATTGTTCCCTAGATCCTATTTCCTATTCCTATTCGTTATTATTTTTAATAATCGTATGTTTAAAATCGTATGTTTATCTATGTTTTTATAAAGTCAATAGAGAGATAACGAAAGCCGCGCGGTCATTCAACAGAGGCGTAGGTACGGCGAGCCGACAATGACCTTACGCAGTGCACATACGGTGCATTTTTTTCATGAATGAGTTAAATTATCCACGTGTACGATTTTTAACAGCGGATAGGAATAATTAAATGTGTTTTTTTTTTTTTTTGCATAGTTCGATTAAGTTACTGATTCTGAGCCACTCCTAAAGATTTGGCACCCCTTTGCAATATAACCTTGTATAGAAATAGGCGCCGTTTTGATGTTTTATTGAAACAGTGATCATAACATATTGTGTTGTCACTGGCACGGCGATTCAACATGGCGACTATATCTATGATATTTTACAGTTGTGTCAATAAATCGCTATATCATATTATGTTTTGGTGGTCATGCTAGGGGAGCAGATACAGATTAAAAAATGGCGAAGAAATTTGTCGAACAAATTAGGTATTAGAAATTTCTACGCTATAGGATATGTGCTTCATGATATAACAAAAAACGCTATCGCTAATATCCTTGCACTTCAGCATTCTGATTCCCATTAAATATTTCCTTATCTGGAATTACTTTTCAAACATTTTTTCCGTGTTCCGACCAGTTTAAATAATACAGTTTCTCATCTAACTTCCGGTAAACTTAACCAAGAATATTTAACTTGTTAACAAGGTGTACATGAAACCGAATCAGATCTCAATATAAATTGTTTCCACAATCACACCAATTGTCTAGCACCAAACCAAGCAAAGCTTGTACTATGGCGACTAGAAAACGGATAAACATACTTAAATACTTTTATAAGTATCCATGACTAAGACACAAATGCTCGTGCTCATCACACAAACATTTGCCCCTTGCGAACGAAAACATTGAATCTCTCATCGGCTGGCACCGACTCCGAAAGTAAGTGATTAGGTACCTTACGTGTTAAGATTATTTTTAGTTTTTTGAAGTTGGTTTTATTTTTTTATAATATAGTTTATGTGTGTGGTTAAATTGTTCAGCAGTTAAATTTTGTTTGCACTCTTAAAATCTGTTTTGATTAGGATTTATTACTAAAAATGGTGAAATAACGAGTGGAAACTCTTAAGGGTTAAATTTTTCCTGCAATTTTTTAGTGTAATATCTTTGAAGTATAAGCTATTCAATAAAAAAAGAATCATAAAAATAGGTTCACATTTGTCAAAGATATTGGGTAACGTAGACACAAAAATCAGTTGGCGTGGTATGGAGTTCATGCAATGTTTGATGGTTTTCTTATAGATCCCATCATCAGAGTTTAACTAAATTTATATGGGACCATTCTGAAAGTATTACCTTTCGAACAAAAGAAGAACTATCAAAATCGGTCAACGTAGTAACGAATGATCGCTGCAAGATTCCGACAAATTGAGAACCTCCTCCTTTTTTGAAGTCGGTTAATAACAGTTTAATTTGTCTAAACAAAGTTAAAACTCGTTTAAACAAAAAAACCTAACCACAAAGGTTTACTAGTAGCCATTAAAGAGTTGCACTTTCCATCAAGATGATTATTTTTTGCCTGTGGTGTTCTTCTCATGAGCAATAAAGGTCTCTCCGAAGTTCTCCCATGTCTCCCTGTCGAGTGCCAAAATCTGCCAATCCCTGCATAGCTCTCCAAATCGTCACACCATCGTTTCTTTGGACCTCCTCTACGGCGATACCCATCTTCATTAATCCATTGAGTGGCGATCTGGGTCCATTTGTCTGGATGCATCTGGCAGATATGACCCCCCACTCAAACTTTATTTTCGCTGCTTTTTTATTACCAACATCGATAATGCCAGTTCATAAATTTATGATTGAAGTTCTATGTTTAAAGGAGTCACGTAGATCATAAACGTGCTGTTAAACACGATAAATAAATATAAATATAAATATTGGACAACATCACATAATATGTGCAGAGCAATAATATAATAAATTATTGCTCTGATTAGAAAAGTTATTTTTGTTCATTGACCGACTGGGAATCGAAACCAGGACCTCAGAGATAACGACACTAAGATCGGTATACGAGTACTCGCCTCTAAGCTACGGAGGTCATTGTCATATCTGGTAAAAAAGAATACATAACTCTAAGTGTCGATTAAGTAAAAGGTAAACGCGGCAAAGCCGTTTCTACGTAGCTAATGCAAGCAAACGATACAATTTCAAAGATCCGACTGAGTCACCTAGTAAGTAACCCAAGGCCAAGCCGCGCATGCGCATCGCGAATGTCTCCGTTATGTCACAACATCAACATTAACGACAACTCGTTATTTTGAACACTTTCAAATATGCGCTCCGCTGTATGGGTGTTTGTTGCATTAGGAAAAAAGTATTAAGGTTGCGGGTGCCAGCCGCTGGGTGAAATCGGTCCAGAGCCATTTACTATATCGTTCTATGGAAGCAGCAGTGTACAGTAATGATGATGATAATATGCGCCAGCATATTGGGCAACTATGTTTGCCAGAGCGTCTTCTTGGACACCCAATAATAATACTCAAAAAAAGGAAATATGTCCATCAATACGAGTAACGTAACTTTACTGTGAACTCAATATCGAAATCGCGAAAATTTGTCTACACAAAGAAGCTAACTTTGATGAATAAAATGAAGCGTATTTTTTAAGATTTCGATGTTAACCTATTGTATTTATTATAAACAAGTTCCCACGTTCTTCATTAAGGCTGCTACTATAAAACACCCTGCAGAGCTAAAAAAAAAGTCAAATGTTTATTTTCGAACCACTAAAACTTTTTAGTAAACTTATGTCTAGTTGTGTACTTACATTCTACAAGTGATAGTGTTATCCTAATTAAATAGCTAATAAACGGACAGTCACCGAACAGTGCCGGTGACGTCACGTGTTATGATCGCTATTTCGATAAAAAATTTAAATGGCGGCTATATCTATACCCTTCCCGTGCCACAAAAAAAACCCTATTGTTTTCCATTGTTTTTTTGGTCTACCACGGGTAAGTGGAACGCGAACGGCTAAAAAAAATTACAGTTATTGTCGATAAATCGCTATATCATATCGTGTTTTGGTTGTCGTGCTATGGGGGCAGGATAATGTGAAGCCGCTCTTTTATGAAGGGTGGCACCAAAGCTATCCACTTTTGCGTTGTGATGTAAAGATGTGTACTTGTTTTAAACGCATAGAGTTACTATAGATAACGATGTAATGAATTATTCATATATTAATGGTATTTCGGTTACAAAATAGGATATGCTAATCTTAATCAACATAATTATTGATCAATGGGTATACCCAATTATGCATCCTATTGTTAGCACATGGTTGCTATTGTTTGAATTATTAGTTTTTGGTATTGAAGTGAGATTGGGCTGGTCATGTTTGTGACGGGGAAAATACTAGGAAAAAGAGCCTCAGGTTGTCAAAGACGTAAATGGTTTGAAGACATCAAAGATTGGACAGGCATCCTACCACACAATCAAAGCCAGTGACCGTTTCAGATTTCACATACTGTACTCCAAACTTCGGTACAAAATGGCACTCTAGGATTATGTTTGTAGGATGCATCCTCGGCAGTGGTCGCTAATCGTCACCTAATGGCTATGGGCAGATACCGATCAAGGGTAGAGATGTAAAATGCCTAATTTGACCAGTCATTTATGATCATATCAAATTCGGTCAAAGTGCCTCAAACATTCCTGTCTAATTAAATATAAATAAATAATATTATTTCTTAATCTGTGCTATTATCATAGCTCACAGCGCAGTTGTTGTATGAAGCTTTGAAATATACAGCTCTCTTCTCCTCTTCTTCATCGATACGGTCAATCCCGGTTGCGTCCAAAGCCATTGCTTTGGAGCCCAGGGTTCGCTTTCTTTGATTTACTCCTCTACTTCGCGCGGTCTTGAGCGTCTCTAGTTGTGAGATCATTGGCACGCATGTCAGCCTTCACAACGTCAAGCCAGCATTTCTTGGGTCTACCCCTTTTGGTTTGAAATATACAGCTATTTAATTATTTAGGATTTCATCATGACACATCATTCATTTTATTATAATGTAAGTAAATCATCATCCTTTCATTATCAGTTTCTCTTAACAAATAATATCAATAATATTTACGTATTTATTTCTATTTAATTAAACATGAATATTTGTCCGAATTTGACCGTGAATGACCGGTAAGCTATCGTATTTGACTATCGTGACTGGTTTGATTCAGTCTTTTTACATCTCTACAAGGGGTAGGCCAAGAAAATGGTAGCGAAACGATCTTGACAAGTACTCCCAGATTTGGCAGAACAGAGATTTTTTGAGGGATTTGGGAGGCTAATAATAAAATATCCAATAATAATAAAATTTACAACAGCCTCTGTTGCGATTCGAACCCACGAAAATAAAGAAAGGTCATAAAGATAATCTTTGATGGAAATAAATAGTTATGGGCCCTGGGAACTACCGTAATTCAGTCATCTAAGTACCTGGCCATTAAGGTTTTAATATTATTTCCTTACGTATTATTTCAAGAAGCGAAACGTACAATTACTTAGTATCTAATAAGACGTAATAACAACTATTTACGAGTATTTCCATTTAGTGACACGTACTAAACTTAATCTGGGTTGCAATTTGAAAAGCAGTTAGCAGTTGTACTTACTGACATGTACTACTGCATGTATTCATACTCTCTGTCTGTCTGTCTGTCTGTTAGGTTTTCATTCCTAACCTGACCCAATTTTTATGCTCTTTGGTAAAAATATAGACTAGACCTCGGGAAATGACATAGGCTACATTTTGTTGCAAAAACTGAACCAATTCTGATGAAATGAAGTACGGAAAAAAGCTTCAACTCTATGGAAGGACTTGGGCTACTATTTTTAATTCTACTTCCTAAGGGAGTAAAATAGGGGGTTACATGCCGTATTCAACGCGGGCAAAGCCGCGGGCACAGCTAGTTTGTCACTAAAATGTGATGTCAACCCTATTTGTATTCATTCATAATTCAGGATTGATATAATACTAACTTCTGCCTGTGATTTCGGCTGCTTTTAAACTTCAGTTTTAGTCTATCTTTTCCTTTAATTAAGAGATATATTATGAAATATTTTTAAGTAAATAGAGTAAAGTAAATAAAGTGACGTGTGGGGACGGCCGTAAAGAATACACTTCCCCACCGCCAACAGGAGGCGTGTCGTAAGAGGCGACTAATTCCTGTAGCACGAGACGGGCAGCAGCGTCTCCGTGCGAAATGTCATAAAAAACTGAGCTCGCCAACCCGCCTGCCAAGCGTGGTGAGTATTGGCAATCCTATCCAATGAAAGTCATTAGGGGAGACCTATGTTTAGCAGTGGACGTTCTGTGCCGACGTTCTGTGCCTATAATGATGATGATGATGATGAATGTAAATAAAGAGAGAAAGAGAAAGACATCTGCACTTTACGTTAATAGATTGGCCTAAACTCATTGGTTTTCTTGTTATAAGACACAACTCAATATAACTATGAAAAAAAACAACAGCAAGAAGTAAATATTCAAAGTACTTATTTATTTAAATACTATTTAACAACCCGAGCTATATTTATCTTTGTTTGACCCGGTATTGAACTGGAGACCTCGGAAACTTCACATTAATTCTGACATTCATAGTGAGTACATATTTTATGCTCATTATACAACATTTTCCTAGGAACTCTAGCATTATGTGTCAGCAGCCTTCGGTAAGTTTTTATTGCTGACTCAGTATTGAGACAGTAGTAATCTGTCAGATAATCTGACTAAGATTTAAAACGATTTGAAAATAAATAACACTTTAAATTGCATCTCATTCAGTTCGTTAGTATTATATATACATTGACATCTTTGTATATTTTTGAGGTATGTGTATTTGTTGTTAATAATAAGCAACTATTTAAAAGGGCTTGCGATATCTATCCACGCAATAAAAGAAATCCAAATAGACTGGTACTACTAGAAACTCCAAAAACATTAATGTATAGAAAAAGTAAAAATTTGCAAAAATAAAGACAATAAAAGTTAATCAATTTAAAACGAGTTTATTTAAATGGCTTGTCTTACGTGCTTTTTAAGACTTAAAGGATTTTCTAAATAATAAAAATTTATTATATTTTATGACATGATTATGGATTATGATGACTGATATTTAAAGAATTTCAATACTTAATTTATGTTCTCATTCATTAAATTTGCATGCCTCTGTAATTGGCTAAACATGATTAGCACTTAATTTTTTTTGTAACACCTTTGTATACCATGTTTATGGCAAATAAAGTTTATTTTATTTTATTATTTTATTTTATAAATAGTTCAATACCTTTCTGCCCAATCGGCCGTCAGTGCGTGCGTGTACGTGCTATGTGCCTTGCCCACTGCCACTTCGGCTTGCTAATCCGTTGCGCTATGTCAGCGACTTTTGTTCGTTTACGGATCTCCTCATTTCTGATTCGATCTCGTAAAGAAACACCAAGCATAGTCCTTTCCATAAACAATTTATTGTATGATGTTAGTATTTTTACTACTTTGAAAAATTTTATTTTACTTTTTCTAAAGGTAGCACAACAAAACACGGTCAGATTGTCGTACGTAGAGAAAGATTAATGTAAGACAAAGACAGGTCAACCTTTTTAAAAAGTTAAAGGTCATTGAACCGATTTTCAACTTCAAGTCCGACATGTAGAGATCAATATCAATTGAGAAAATTTTACGTTTTCTGGTAGGTTGAAGAGTTGTTAATAACAATAAAAAAGTACTTCATAGGCTATATAAAAAAAATCGTAACTCGAAAACTACGAAAAGTCGTAGAACATTCATAGGGGTGATTCAGATACCTCTCAACACGAGGCACCTATAAAAGAATTTTGGGCGTCACTTTTCTGGCCAACCTGTATTCTGTTACAAACTTTCGTCGTGTCACGTAGTCCTTAACAAGTATTTATATAAGGTCAACGGGTTCTAAGTCATTAATAAATTATGAAGGCATTTTAATGAGATACTTAATTACATTTAAATGGTTAGAAGCTTCTCTGTGCTGTTGCCTTATCTAAATCACTCCAAGCTAGTTCAAGTTATCCACAATGGCATCACAATGATCATGGATAACTAGCAGTTTCCGGCGACTTTGTCGGCGGTAGTGTCGAATTCCTAATAAACTTAGTTAATCATAAGTACTTACATCGTCCGTTACATCAAATTACGAAATAGACTTACTATATATACTTGATTAGCCCATGCTTGTCCCAAGTGGTATGGTAAAAAAACTTGGGAATGTGTCAAAGAGATTAATTTAGGCCTATTTGCAGAAATAAATTAGTTTTATTGGTTTTTTATTAGCGAATTATTTCGTTCTGAACGCAAAGCGTCCCGAGTTCAATCTCGGTTCGGGTTGATAAAAAAAAGTTCGTTTTCTGTAATGGCTCTGTTGTGCTGAAAGATGCCCCTGGCAGTTAATGGCTGATACCTGGTAACAAACGTTACGTTACGTTCCTTACTTCGAGGCCATCATCATCATCATCATTTCAGCCCTAGAACGTCCACTGCTGAACATAGGCCTCCCCCAATGACTTCCAGGTTGGCCGGTTGGAAGCGGCCTGCATCCAGCGGCTTCCTGCAATCTTTACCGGGTCTGTCCTCCTTGTGGACGTCCTACGCTACTTGCCGGCGCAAGTCAAATGTGAATCCCTCATTAATCGTTACACTAAATTCATAGTTAATATCGGTTTTTAGGTTTTCGTACCTCAAAAGGAAACACGGAACCCATGAAGGATCACTTTATTGTCCGTCTGTCTGTCCGTATATCTGTCAAGATATACATTCCCTTTGTCTCAGGAACACATGGTGGTATTGAGTTGTAATTAAAACCATAGACACGGGTCATCAGTTTCTTGAAGCTGTGATAAAATCTAACTTAAGTTAACGTAAAAAATGATGCGTCCGTTTATGCCGCAAGAAACGTACTTATATTTCGACACTCTCATATGTTCTTTCCGTTCTAAAAACTTTCCGTTGACCTAGAACTACGAAATTTGGCAAACTACATGTACAGGAGAAAATCTGTAAACTACTTTTTTTATAAATTTTCGTAATAAATTTGTTTGTCATTAAACTGTGAGAGATTAGATTCCTGAACTATTTGTACCTACAAATTTGTACGGAACCCTCGGTGGGTGAGTTTTTTTATAGGGTAGACTTTCTTTACTTTTCTTAGCTTGACTATTCTAAACGCACCAGCCTGTCTAAAATGCAAAACAAGTTTGATATAATTTTGATGATTTGTTTTTTTCAAATTTAGCTTAACAATATACGCATTTGTTAAACAATATTAACACAATTAACTTATCCGTTTTGGACCGAGGGTCACAAAATTTTCTCTACACTTTGAACCTCTATAATCATAGAAATAACGACTAATTTTGCAAGGTTTTATAATGTGACAGACGGACTGTACCATTACGCCTTGGGCCTTCGAAATTCCGTGCACAAACAAACTAAAACTTATCGTTTCAAACTAGGGTCAAGGTTCAGGGACACTGTTTATTTTGAAAACACTTGGAAATATTAGGATAATCAGCATTTGTTTTTCTTTAGTAAGATTTCTTTGCTATTTCCTTAAATTAAAATGGTCGTGATAAATATCAGTCTAATATTTGCTTGCATAGATGTTTTATTACATCTATAACGATTACTAATCATAACATTTATTAGCATATTAAGGATTACAGTCGATAAAGATAAAATTTAAGAATTTTATTTAGAATACAAGAATTGAATAATGGGTCCCGAGTTCGATTCCCGGTTTAGGTCAGTTTGGAAATTCGAATTTGGAGTTTGGGTGTGCTAGGAGACGTTTCAGGCTAAATTTATTGTGAGACAAGGATGTTAATTCTTTACTTTGAGACCACGACAACAGGAATGAAGACTAACTTTTTATTCTCTGTATAACAGGTAGATTATCAAAAAGAATATGACACGTATTTTTCTTTTTGCACATAATCAAAATATTACAGAGATATATTGATTTGAAATGTCGCATGACGTCACGCCTAGGAACAATATTTACTTAGAAGTAACATCACGACCCCTCACTCCCGAACTTTGACGCGCTTTATCTTTGTCATTTTTTGGTTGATTGATACAAGAAAAAATATGCGTCCATTATTTTTTGATAACTTATCTGATGGACTAAATAGTATTTTTTTCATCCCTATTGGGGTGTTGCATTTTCACTTATTTACTTATTTACATATTTTTATTAGCTTCATCATCATCATCATTCAGCCATAGGACGTCCACTGCTATACATAGGCATTCATTGACTTCTAGATTGGCCGGTTGAAAAAAGCCTGCATCCTTTTATTAACTTCACTTGTAACTAACTAACTATGTAATCAAATCTTGGAAGTAGTTTTTAACCTACTTCTAACATACATCATGTTTATAATGTCACAGCGTGTCCTGTTACAAGTCGTTTTGACTTATCTGTGGATAATGGTGCTGATTACATTGTTAGTAACACTTACTTAACTTACATTCTAGTACCTAAGCAGCCAATGTAATTGTTTGTTGTCCCAAATAAAGAAAAATAAAATAAAAACTAAAATAATATTAGTAAAACCTTCGTATTTGGACTCATTGAATGGGCTAGTTTCCCAAAAAAATTTAATTAGTCCGTCAGGTAAATTAACAGAAAATATATGACTCGTATTTTTTCTTTTCTCAATCAAACAAAAAGTTATGAAGAAATTGCCTGCTAGTTCCGCGAAACGTCACGCCTTGCGGCACTTTGAAGCAAGGAGTGAAGTCACGTGCCAACTTTAATGCGGTTTATCTTCGTCATTTTTTGTTTGATTGACAAAAGACAAAATATGAGTCTAATATTTTTTTATAATCTAAGTGACGGACTCAATAGAATAATCTTTTGTAACAAGAAACTAGCTTATTCGTTTTGACGTGTTCAATACAAAAAAGTGTGTGTATTTTATAGTAGTTTATGGAGTAATTTTCACTCAAATTGACAACAACTGTTTGTTTAGGTCTTGTAGAAAACAGCAACGATTAAGAACAATGAGGATCTCAGAACAAAAAATTGCAGGCTTTACACTTAGTGTCTTGTTGTAAAAAATGAATATTTATCAAGTACTTGAGCCATGTTTGCGTATGTAAGGACGCCGAGTGACGTCAAGACCAATGTTTAAACGATGTGGTCGCACATCCTATTGGGTTTTCTTGGTTCTATCATCATTATACAGGGTGAAACAACAAAAGCCTACAGTACCTACTTTCGCAGTTTTAATTAGTTTCAAGACAATGTTAGACAAAATAGTCGTTTTATTTTATCACGTCGGCAGGTGTGTTTTGTCCCGGAACGTGTTATGGTTGAAATAGCATTAATTCAGCTAAAAAAAATTTTTTTTTTTTGTTAAATTATGTGAATGCAATTTTAAAATAAAACGTCGTAGGTAGTAAGTAATATCTACAACGAACAGTATTATATTGTAACATAAATAAACAGTGACATTTCCTGTATTTTATCCGACATAAAGAAATGAATAGTAATGTAATGGTAGTAATTTTATAAGGTTGTTGGCACAAATGATTCATATGAGAATAAATTTTCCTATAGGTGTTACTACGTATCAATTCCTGGTTTATGAGATTCATGTCCTCTTCGTTGTGTAGTAACAAGACTCTTCGTCTTGTTCGTGGAACTGTGGGAGTACCAATCGTAACTTATTTTACTTCTCTCACAAGCGACCTCCGTAAGCGAGAGGCGATACGGGACTTGACTGGGGCGTCGCCATCTCTGAGTTCCGGGATCGTTCATCGGTCAGGTCAATGTAAAAAACTAACTTTTCTATGTTGTCACTGGTCTGGGTGTTGTGGTACCTTCGTTGATTCTGATTTCTATAACAAAAGTGCCTTAGCTACTTACCACCAGAGCAATGTATGTGATTTTGTCCACAATTTATTTATTTATCATTATTATTTATTAGGGCCTAGAGTTTCGACCCTCAAATAGTTCAAATATATACGTCAAAATGGTTTGGTTAATTCTCTTGTCTAAGGGGTTACGAATGTCTGATGAAAATTGCTCCAATTTAATGACTAGACTTGCCGCTTCTCCAATCATGGTAGCGCTTTGCCCAATTCCTAATAAAGCGCTTTTGCTACACTAAGGGCCAATTTCACTATCGTCAATTAAAAATTACCTGACGATTTAAGTGTAATACGCCTAAATCAAGAATGTATCGTCTATTTTCCTAAAATTTACATTAAAGGTATTTAATAATTAATCGCATTATTCGCATTGAATTGGATAGATAAATTGGATAGTTATTTTATTATTGTATTGAATTGAATCGAATTAAATTGTATTGAATAGTTATGTTGTAATTAATTGAATCTGAATTGTATTTAGATAGTTAGTTATAAAATCAAATCAATATAAGATTTGAATTTTGAATTGAATTGAATTGGATTGAATTAATTAATGTTTCTTATGTCACTTATATGGAGAGTCCATATAGTCTGAAATAAATTGATTTTTTTATTTTATTTTATTTATTATATTTTAACCGTCAAATAAAAGCTACTCGACGAAAGTGAAATAATATTATTATTAATAATATTGGCGTTTTTTATTGTTGCTAAACGCCAAACAGCTTTGCTGTGTTCTTGTAGAAAGACAAAATAGGCAGCGTATTTAATGAGTAAGATTACTCTTTCACCAGAGACTATCATTTTTGATTAGCAGGCGAGATTTAAGTCATAAGTCCATTAAGTTAAAACTTTAAACGCGATTTGATTTTTGTGATTCTATTTATATGGCCTATTTTGACACTGAAATTACCTTAAAACACGACACGATCTTTTCCCTTTCTTTTGACACTATTACAATAATTACAACTACATGGAAGTTATGCTTATCGATTATCTATGATTATTAGTTATTATAAATATCTAGGTTGACCATTCCATTTGAGCTTAATACCTACTAAATTATAGTTGTAAATATGGCTTGACTTCGCCCAATATAATAATCAATTACCAATTCAAAACGTGGAACTTGGGCCAACTAATATTAATTGCGTTTACTATTTACTTTGGAGTCTAGATTTATGTGTTTAATTTTAAGCCCAGTCTCACTGGGACGCTAAGGCGATTGTGGCTTTGATAGGAAGGAAATTATTTAGTTACCTATACATATTACAAGATAAGAAAAGTGTACAATACATGCATACTACCATGCTTGACCTATGTCTGTCAAACATGGGCTTTCACCGCGAAACAGCTGAACAAATTAAAAGTGTGCCAAAACAGCATAGAAAGAAGCGTCTTAGGAGTTAAAACTCAAGGATAAAATAAAACTTGAAATAAACAAATCCAAAACCAAGTTCAAAGACGTGGAAGAGACCATCAGGAAACTAAAATGGCGTTGGTCGGGCCACATGATTAGAGATAACAGAGGAAAATGGACAAGAGCTGTTTCGGAGTGGTACCCCAGACAAGGGAAACGAAGTAGAGGAAGACAAGCAATGAGATGGGAAGACGACATAAGGCATGAGCGGGATTGATTTGGATGAAAAAAGCGAGAGATAGAGATGAGTGGAAGCTCTTGGAGGAGGCCTTTGTCTTGGGACAAGCCGTGGTAGATGTAATTTGATCGAACACCGACAGTTCTGTGACACCAATTACTTCGGAAATATAAGGCTTAATAATAATAAATACATATTACAAAGCAAGCGATATCCTCCTAATTAAAAAAAGAGTAAGCGTCAAAATGTCGGGACCAAGTTCCAAATATCAAATGCGTCATATCTAGATGTTAATGGTATGAGATGACATTTGTACCTCGCAAGGTAGGGCAGTATGCCAAGTTGGTTTCCGTTTAATTTTTGGAATAGCAAAGCAGCTAAAGAAAAAACACAATTTATGTCTGAGGGTAAGGTCAAACGAGCGTAATTTAAGTTAAACTTTTGACGACCTCCGTAGCCGAGAGGCGAACATACCGAACTTTGTGTCACTATCTCTGAGGTCCCGGGTTCGATCCAGTCGGTCAATGAAGAGAAAATACTTTTCTATATTTGTTCTATAGTTGTGGTATCGTTATTGTTTCTGATTTCTGTAACATTACCATAGGATCAGAGCAATGTATGTGATGTTGTCCGATATTTATATAAACTCAAATTATGCCTGTTTGACCTCGGCCTTATGCGTAACCGATAGCATTCTAGTGAGACATGGGTCTTATATCCATGATAAGTTAATTCCGGTGCCCTTTTGTAGTGAATCTTTTGTTTAAAGGGTCGTTCCTCGGCTCTACTACCAGCGTTTCCTTTGGGGTATAATGTTTTTATTTTACTGCCTTAATGGAAGCCATTTTGTTAGTGGAATAAAGGGACCTTTAGCGGAGATAAGAGATTTAGCCGATTTTATGTTATTATCTGGGTTTTTGCTTTTGTGAATGATGTATTAAGTGATTTTTATAAATAAAGCGTTATTATACAAAATAGAGAGGCAATTATGATAATTACTGTCTTCCTAGCGCTTTGTCCTCGTTCTTAGTTAAAAAAAAATAAGAATTCGACATTAAAGGAGAAAAAGTACGAAATGTAGGTGAGTGGCGATTCCATGGACCCCAATCCTCCGAAGGGCCCGTATTATTTCGCCCTCACCTGCTTGCCTTAACTGGCCAGCCAAGAGTGGAGTTGCAAGAGCAAAAAACTGCGCTTTATGTTGGAAGTTCCGTTGACTGGTACTGGAGATGAGACATTTGATATAGCAGAGATCCCGTAGTCTCATCGATACCTGGACAACCAGTTCATCAAGTTTCTTCCCATAGACCTGGTATAGTTTCCAACTCATCTGCAATAGTAATGCACCTAGCGGGTGCTGTCTCTGGCTGTATCTTCTCAATAGTGCAGGCAAAGATAGTATCTACTAGGTGTTCATATGACAACCCATTATCGTATCTCAAAGGGGCCTCTTCGTGTTGGATCTGTATCCCCACGAACGCCTTCCAAAAGTACCGGCCCCCGTGCCGTGATTTCCCGTAGGAGAGATACAATAATAATAATTAAATACTTATTGGACACCATTACATACATTGCTCTCTTCCTACGGTAAGTAGCTAAAGCACTTGTGTTATAGAAATCAGAAACAACGACTGTACCACAACACCCAGACCCGAGAGAATATAAAAAAGTTCCTTTTCTACATCTACCCGACCGAGAATCGAACCCGGGACCTCAGGGATGGCGACGCCTCGTCCGGCGTGCTCGCCTCTCGGCTACGGAGATAAATTAATCAATTCTATAAATCTATATTCGATAAATCTTGCCCATCTAAGCGCACCTTAAGCACCGAGCTAGTACCAAGTGTGGCGCGAGTCTTAGTATTACCCGACAGTTATGTATAAGGTTATATGTTGAAATGCAGTGAACATTAGTATAAAATAGATTGTCTCGCCTTCGAACTACACGCGTCATCCACATAATATAATAATCTAAATGATGAGGAAACTGAAAAAAATTATCAGAAAAACAATAGTGTTGTAACTTTGCTATCATTATAATAGTATTATCTTTTGCCTTATTAGGTTTTTCATGGTATAAATATGTGTAATGAGCTGTATTTTGCATTTATTATAATTGACACCTTTGTTGTGGCTTTGTTAGTAATGTTATTTATGTTAAATTTTACGTTATAGCTTTTAATTTTTTAAACACGTCAAACGTATTTTTGCATGGCAAGTGTCCAGTTTTACTAAAAAACTAGACCAGTGCGAGGCGGACTTGCCCACTGAGGGTTCTGTACAAATTTGTAGGTACACATTATGAATAGTTTCTGATTTTCTCCTGTACCTACTTGTAGTATAAGACGACATTCCTTTCTAAATTTCATAGTTTTAGGTTAATGGAAAGTATTTATTTATTTAGACTTTATTGCACAGATTAAAAAAATCATACAAAAGGTGGACTTAATGCCATGAGGCATTCTCTAACAGTCGACCATTAGGCTAAACAGAGAATTATGAGTACCATATAAATGTTGATTCCCTTAAGAGTGTCGAAATATACGTTTTTTTGCGGCATAAACGGTTGTTCATAAGATGAATACTAAAAAGTGGACTAAAGTCGTCACGCACTGGCTGCAATGCCTACTGACGGACATCGTTCGAGAGGTAGACCTCGAAAGCGATGGCGCGATGACTTAGACAATTGTTTCAAAGATTGGCAAGCCCTAACCACCGACAGGGATAAGTGGAGAGGTTTAGGGGTGGTCTTTGCCCAGCCGTGGGACAGAAATGGCTAATTAAATAAAACGGTCGTATTTTTTTTACATTAGCTTTGAAGATTGACTTTTTCACAGCTACAAGGGACTGTAGAGCCAGCCAGGTGTATGGTTTTAATTTAAACTCGATACCTAAACGCGTTCCCGAGATAAAGGACACACACACAGTCAGACAGACAACAGACGGATGATCTCATAAGGGTTACGTTTCTCATTTTGAGGTGTGGAACCCTAAGAAGGAAGCAGTCATCCGCTTTGAGGCACTTTGCACGCGCGGCATTTTGATTGGTTTCGGCTCATCCTAAAATACCCTTAGGATCGTGGCAATAAATCCATGTTTTGTCACCTGTTACTATGTCCCTCAACAAGTTCTACGCTCTTTGGTTGTATTTAGTAGGCATGGCATATTATTGCAACAAGTGACGCGGTCTGTTTTTGAACCTCAGTCATATTGTGTGAGATCCATCGCGAACACAGTTTCACACCAAAATGTTTGTGTTATTGCATCTGAGTCATGTCTATGTCTAAGGATGTCCGAATCTCATGGTAGTTTACATGACTGTCTGTTTCATTAATACGACGCACAGTATCGATGTTTTTTTAGTTCCCAGCGGTGGACAAGCGTCACGAAATTCGTCACCATGACCGCAGGCTTAAATTTTGCAAACCAGTCAAAATGGTTTCATTACACTATACAATGCTTTATCGCCTCTGTAGCCGAGGGGCGAGCATACAGGACTTGGTGTCGCTATCTCTGAGGTCCCGGGTCAATGTAGAAAAATAACTTTTCTATATTGTCTCGGGTCTGGGTGTTGTGGTACCGTCGCTGTTTCTGATTTCTGTAGCAGAAGTGCTTTGGCTACTCAACATAGAATCAGATATTGGACAATATCACATACATTGTGTATGTGGTGTTGTCCAATATTTATTTATTTTATCGCCGAATGCAGTTTAAAGCTGAACTGTCAAATTACACTGAAAATAGTAGGAAATCCTTAGAATAAAAAAACATGTTACATATTTCACTATTTAAATCTATGGTGATGAATTACAAAATCTTGAAAATGATGCCACAAAAAAACGTTTACTAATAAATTAGGACCTTAAATATTTTTGGATGCTGAAAATAGTAATCGCAATAAAAACATAATAATATTATTATGTTTAATCTAATGGTGTTAATTTTACGCCGCTATGTCCCAAGAGTGCTTAGAAAAACTCGTTACACAATATTTTAATTACGACTACGCTCTATAAACCAACTGAAATAGTCAGTTATACTTATAATAAGTAGGCTCACTCTCATCATAACCTGCAATGTAATGATCAACATTGTAATTTGTTTACATGAAATTATTAGACACAAAAATAGAACCATATAATATTCCATAAGTAATTACTCATTTAAAACAAAAACCTTTTTTTCTAATTCCAATATATATTAGACAATATTGGTAAATATCAGTTTTTAAAGAAAATTACGACGGGTAGGCAGAACTGGACGGTTGTAGAAATACCTTAACTTACCTTTAAAACAGTTGTCAAATTTAAGTAAGCGAATGTGTTGAAAAAAATCGCAATTTCGATGTTACAAAAATGTGGTTTCTATAGATGAAGATGAATCATTCGTCTTCATAAAATCGTCAACTGTTTTTTAAGTAACCCAGCATAATTAAATTAGATGTGTTTCAACACACGCCCTCTTTCGCAATCGTGTATGGTATTGTATGGTGTGAAACTATGGTTCCCAAACACTGTACTGTAGTACTGTTAACAACAGTATTATACTTTTTTCACTCGTAAATACTTTTTAATGTTCTAAAAAAAGTATAGAAAATACTGTTTTACCACCATTGGTATTTAAAGACATAAAACTAAAAAATGGAAAACGTCAAAAAAAGTTTTATAAATCCTGTTTTAGCTACACGTTTTGCAAATTTACTGGAGTAGGCCTACCTTATGTAGTCTCTAGTATGGTAACAGCGAGCAACCATTTCGCGGATTCATTTGCACATTGTATTGTTTTAACTTTGTTTGTTGTATAATTTGAGGCTGTAAGGAATTGTTACAAAGTTACTGAATTGAGATAGATTGGTCTGGACTGCCTCTGAGTTAGGATTATATTAAGTTTAAGGGCAAACTAACACATTTCAAATCTAGATGTAAAATTTATGTGTTTAAAGAACGCGTCATTGCTTTTCTTCATTGCCACAATGCGCTGTGGTCTTGATAGCCATGACAAAATTTTGCTATGTGGTCTTTTTGCAGTAGCCACAACGCGTCGTGAGCGTTTTCGTAAGAGCCATAATACGAATTTCGCGATGTGGGTGTTTTATTGTGACCTCAACGCGTTTTGAGCAGAATTTTTGCTCAATTTGCATTTTCGGTCTTTGAGCGTAACATATCCTTAAAACCACGTGATCAGCTGCTCATATACTACATCTTTTTCTATGGAAGCAAAATCGAAATTAATTTTTTTTTAGATACTCCATACAAACTTATTCGCTACCTCGATGATAATTATGGAGCATCTGAAAAAAAAAAACACAATTTCGATGTTGCTCCTATACAGTAAAAGTTGCTGTATATGATCAGCTGATCACGCAGTTTTAAGGAGTGTCCTATTCTCTTATACACCCTGTATAAAACAAAGTAAGGATGGTTAGACAGTTTATAAATCAAGAACAACTGCACCGATTTTTTTGATCTGTGGTTTGATGTATTCTTCTTTCCGCGTCGTAATAGCTGAAGAACAATTTAGACATTGTAAAAATTCTCCAAAAGAAAAACTATGAAGAGGCGGTACGAAGTAGTTACGGTATTTAGAACGAAGAAATCGGGTTGGCTGCACCATTTATAAGAACGGTTGGACAAATTTTTATGATCTTTGATTTGTTGGATTTGTCTCCGCCGCAAATAGGAGAATAACTATTGTAATATCTGTAAAATTCACGAAAATTTGTATATAAATAAATAAATAATTAAATGTGTGCGAGACAACGCCAATTGTCATGGTTTCCAAAATAAGAAATTAACATCCTTAAGTTAAGAAGTACGGTCAGCATCAAAAGTCGATGACCACATTCGGATTTTTAAAATGTCATGACAAGCGTCAGAGTTGGCCATATGACAATCATCTAATGGGCTAGTTTCCTAAAAAAATCTAATCAGTCCGTCAGTTGGATTTACAGAAAATATTGGTCACGTATTTTTTCTTTTCTCAATCAAACAAGAAATGATGAAGATATATCCCGTTAAAGTTCCGCGTAACGTCACGTGCTCTCTTTGATGCGCTTTATCTTCGTCATTTTTGTTTGATTGACAAAAGACAAAATACGGGTCCAATATTTTTTGATAATCTAACTGACGGTCTGTATAGAATAATCCTTTTTTGACCCAGGAAACTATCCTATTCTGTCACTTGTCATGTTGAGCGATTTTGAAATCTAAATATGTTCATCGCCTTTTATTGCTGACCGTACCAGACGATATATTATTCCAAGGACATCTCCCAGCACATCTATTCTCGAGCCAGTTTAGAAAAGATTGTTTGAATTGACAAGCGAATCAAACCCGGGACCCTTTGCATTCAACGCGAAATACTGCACATGTTTATTTAGGCCGCTAGTGATGCATTCATACCATTAAGTAGGTAGATTATACAAGTCAGGGGTCAAAGTCCGCAGCATTGCAGAGACAACACCGTCTGCGCTTGAGTTGAAGGTAAAAAAACGACTGACGTTA
The DNA here is from genome assembly GCA_963576865.1 of Anania hortulata. Lineage (NCBI taxonomy): Eukaryota > Metazoa > Arthropoda > Insecta > Lepidoptera > Crambidae > Anania > Anania hortulata. The sequence goes on along the minus strand of OY756412.1, from coordinate 4,638,641 downwards.
AAAAATGACCGCCAATAGGGAATATGCATGAAAAAAATATATTGGTTTTACTACATTTATAGGAAAATATATGAAATTATAGTGCTAATAGTGAAAACAAAACAGATTTTAGGTAAAAAATAACCGTAATACAGTAATTAGAAATTAAGGTATACCTATCTCTTTCTAAAACAACTTTTACTATTAAAAATTTATGGCGTGTAATGTGACGTCACGGTACATAACGGATCTCCTTGTGTAACACGCGACTTTAATGGGCTGTAATTCGGGTATTTATCAATATTTTTCGAAAATTCTTAGTTTTATTAATTATAACTAAGTACTACAAATTTTAAGACAAATAAAAAAAACATGCATATTCCCCATTATTTATTTATGTTGGCTCGGTAGTAAAGAGTTAGGAAATTGAAATTGAATACAAAGTAAAATGAAAAAAAGTCAAACTGCGATATTAACCGGGACCTTTTAACGTGCCTCCCGAAGCACGGCGATGCTTGTGATAAATGTCACTAAATATGGTGGCTATGGTCACCCATCCAATCACAACCAGGGCGTGGGCTGCTTAACTTTGGTAATCACTAACAAAGCGCTGCCGCTACTGAGCTTGAAGCACCTTGTCCTTATTTACCCATTAATAAATAACATATGATGGTCTTAATTGAATATTGTTTTTAATATGTCATCTGGGACAACTTTATGATGTAAAGGTAGCATTTTCGGAGGCACAAAAACTTGAATGCCCAGAAATGCATAATCGAAATGAGGCAATTAAACTTTTTTTACTATAATAATCATGATGAAGGTGACCTTTCATCATCGACACTGCTTAAATTGTGGGTTTCAAGAAAAGTGGTCTTTAGTACAGCGGGTTCAGTAGGGATTTTAAAATTGCAATATTTTTTTTTAGTTTTGGCTTTACTTTGAATTCAATTATTACTCTTATGATGAACTCAAAAATAACTTGTATTTTGAGCGTTTTAACCTATGGATCTTTCTGTCCGAAATTCTATACTTATTTGAATTTAAAAAGTAAAAGTTACCTTTTACAATATTTTCTTTTACAAATAATATCATAGTATAAACCATGTGAGCCGTAGGTTAGTGGCTGGTTGGTAGACAAAGTCACGGGTTCATCTGCTAGTAGATAAGAAACAAAAAAATATAATAATATGTAAATAAAAGAATAAAGTATTTATTTGCAAATAACACGGTATACATACATACTAGATCTCGTTCAATTATCTTTTATCAAACTATTTTATTTTCACCAAAATCTTCACTTGAAGTGACTATTTACTATGAATGTTATCAAATCTTGGAAATAGATTTTAACATAGGTACTTACTTCTAATAGTAAAAACTACTGACAGATTGTTCTAACAGTCTCGTACTATTTTTTAAATAAAATCTTGGACCCCTTTTATTGAAAAACCATCTATCGTTCCTTTTGTTTATGCAGATACAATTATTCGTTTACGGATCCCAACAAAATTGCTATTCATAACTGCACTTTATTGCGCCCATGCAGTACCTACTATTAAGAGGTATTTATGCCAAGGGTGCCATCTTTACTCTTCCTACCGTTCAATGTCAGCATTAATTGGTCTTTCATCATAATTGTATGAGTCTTGTGAATGGAGTGGTGAATAAAGAAGAGAAAAATTGAAAATCTACTTCACGACTTTTAAGTGGCAAAGTGGTAAATAAACGAATAGTACTCAGCAGCAGATTTTGAATCTATCTTTGTACTACAAAAGAGAGCTGGACGGGGGCAATTTACGACCTCAGACCCCGAGACTCGTTAAAAGATCTGTTCAAGGAAATTAATATTATACTAACAATGGCTTCTCAATTGACTTATGAAAATATTGTGTACATTCGTAAAAACCTACATCTATTCCTTAAGAAAAGTGACATACATAATCTTAAGACCCGGAATTAAGAAAACTTGCCGTTCCAAATTTCAGTCTGCATAAAGTAGGTAATTCGCTCATGGGAAAATATATTCGCTTTTTTAACAAATTGCCGCAGTCTATTGCTGAACCACATATTATACATAATTTAAATCACATGTCAAGATGGTTTAATTTAATGAAAAAGGTTATTACACTGTAAATGACTATTTAAATGATAAACATGTGTGGAATAAAATACTGCTTTGCTCACACAGGTACATTTTATCTTGTAATGTAAACTGGCTGACAATAGTCACCGAGTTTCTTGCGCTGCTTCTTCTCGGCGCTAGCCCACAATTGTCCGAAAGCAGTGGTAGGTAAAAAAAAATAGGACGTGTAAAAGACCTAGATTTAGGCCTACTGGTTTTATGAATTATTTATATTTTACTGATTATTTCTAGCCTTTGTATGACACGCTTTTATTACCTACTGTAATTACTAAGATCGTCGCAATGTATCCGATCAGAATCAGAACCCTGAAAAGGTCAAATTATGGGTTTTTACGTTTTTGTAACACAAAAGATTGAATGTAATTCCGTAGATTGGATCGGTGACTAAGCACCACTCACCAGTCGCCCTTACACTTTGAATGGAATCGGAAATACCATTACTTTAACTAGAACGATTAAGATTGCTCCAGTAAATGCTCGTTTAAGGCGAGGATAGTCGGCAGCAACGGTCTCCTTTCAATCAATGGTCGTATCAATCTTGCCGATTAAATATACAAAATTTATATGAGGTGGTAAAAATACCAATTGTCATCTCGAAATCATTGTCCTCCCAGTTGTCTATATACAGGGTTATTTGTAAAACATCAACAACTTCGTAGGGGCTTTTTTTTGTGCTAAAATACAAGAACTTTTTCTATGGGATCAACATTGATATCGCAAAAGAAACACTTCCATATACTAAGCCGCCACCAGCTGACATCAGTTTGTATGGAACAGAATATTTTTTTTTTGACTTCAATGTTGGTCCCATAGAAAAAGTTGTTGTGTTTGAGCACCAGAATCAGCCCCTAGGAGGTTGTTGATGTTTTACAAATAACCCTGTATAATGTTCTTCATACCATTTTCTTATGATAAGTTTTAAATTTGCAAATTAGGGCAATGGTGTAGCATTGCCTTAATTTGCCAAATTTAAAACTTATAGGGGTTAAATAGGGGAATAGAAATACAAATATAGTCCACATTTTTAAATAAAATTAATCAGTTTATTATAGTTTCGTACCATGATATAATTAAAACCAGCACTGTAGAAGTTAGTAAATTAAACACGAACTAATTGGACCCCATTATTAAGTGACTAATGCATATTTTTATTATTATTTTTATAAGTATAAACCTTAAGGCCTTTGTGTGTGGGTTTTTTTACTTTTACGCAATCGTAAAGTAACGTTTACGTTTTTGCTTTTTATTCGATTTGAAAAAAAAGGTTTCTATTTTTTGTATTTTGTTTAGCATTTCTTAATGTTTTTGCGATCAGTTGGGAGCTCTACTCTCGAAATTGTTAAAATATGTCTACCTGGGACAAGTGATCCAGTTGGGTAGGTCAAATTTTGAGAAGGAGGTCAATCGTAGAATCCAACTCGGCTGGGCAGCGTTCGGAAAACTACGTAACGTCTTCTCGTCTAAAATACCAGAGTGCCTAAAGACGAAAGTCTACAACCAGTGTGTGTTACCAGTGATGACATATGGAACTGAAACGTGGCCTCTCACTATGGGCCTCATAAGAAAGCTCAAGGTTGCACAGCGTGCTATGCTCGGCGTTTCTTTGCGGGATCGAATCAGGAATGAGGAGATTCGTAAACGAACAAAAGTTGCTGACATAGCCCAACGGATAAGCAAGCTGAAGTGGCAGTGGGCGGGGCACATAGCACGTAGAACTGACGGCCGATGGGGCAGAAAGGTTCTGGAATGGAGGCCACGTACAGGCAAGCGCAGCGTAGGACGTCCACCTACAAGGTGAACAGACGACCTGGTAAAGGTTGCAGGAAGCCGCTGGATGCGAGCCGCTTTCAACCGGCCAATCTGGAAGTCACTAGGGGAAGCCTATGTTCAGCAGTGGACGTCCTATAGCTGAAATGATGATGATGATGAATGTTTTTGCAAAATCGTCAATTTACAAGGTTTTAAACTTTCAATTTGTAAATCCTAACACAAGCGTTAGTCAGACCATCGAAGTAAGAAATTAACATTCCTGCGTTACAAGGTAGTACAGACAACGCATTTTGCTCGGGCCAAGTATACCTAGACACAAGTCCATTTAGAAAAAAAATGCTTTTTATATTGATCCGTACCGGGTATCAAATCGAAACTCATTGCTTTCTACTCGAATTACTGCCCCACTACGCCAATGGTCGTCAAGTACTGTAAAGTTAAGTACGTTTTTTGGACGCGAATAACACTTATATTAGGTACAGATAACAGCTCGTTAACCTACTACAAAACGTCAAATGGGCTAGTTTCCTAAAAAAATGTAATTAGTCCGTTAGTTGGATTAACAGAAAATATTGTACACGTATTTTTTCTTTTCTAAATCAAACAAAAAATAATGAAGATATAGCCCGTTAAAGTTCCGTGTAACGTCACGCCTTGCGACACTTTTTAGCAAGACGTGACGTCACGTGCTCACTTTGATGCGCTTTAACTTCGTCATTTTTTGTTTGATTGACAAAAGACAAAATATGGGTCCAATATTTTTTGATAATCTAACTGACGGACTAAATAGAATAATCATTTTTTCACCCAGGAAACTAGCCCATTTTCTCAATTGATATTTATCTCTACATGTCGGACTTAAAGTTGAAAATCGGTTGAATAACCTTTAAGTTTTTAAATAGGTTAACCTGCTGTTGACTGTACTTGTCAAGCAGCGCAATATAAATACTCACAAGAATGTACTCACTGACGGCCGATGGGGCAGAAAGGTTCTGGAACGGAGGCGCAGCGTAGGACGTCCACCTAAAAGGTGGACAGACGACCTGGCAAAGGTTGCAGGTAGCCGCTGGATGCGGGCCGCTTCCAACCGGCCAATCTGGAAGTCACTGGGGGAGGCCTATGTTCAGCAGTGGACGTCCTATGGCTGAAATGATGATGATGATGACAAGAATGTAAGTAAGCAAATAGATTTTTCACAAACAAACTGACGTTGTTTGCAATTTTATTTTTATGACAATTTTGATATGATCTTTGAGTTTTGCGAATGACATTACTCACGCTTTTTTACTATATTTACCAAATCAGTCAGCGCGTCCGTGTTTGACTAGTTTGTTTGGACAAATGATTTGCACATCACTTAACTTTAAATCAAACTTGAGTAAAACGCTGGTAATATTTACAATTTCAAGGTGCTAATGGAGAACTGTTGTGCTTGGAGTTTATAGATGCATAAAAAATATGTGACGTTTTAGTAAAAAAAATCTGACTAATTTAAAATATATATATATAAGCCGGGACTAACATGCAATGTTTCTAATCATGGAGTAGCTTGTGATAAATAACTTCTACTTTCAACAATCACATCTGACAAACAAGTCTGAGTTAGTTGCACCGTTTCTTCTCATCACCAGCCGATATGTAGTCCCGAAGTGGTGGTAGGGCAAAGCTATATTTTCAGGACGAGTTTACGTGCCCTTAAGAGGGCCTCTGAATCAATGAGTATTATTGAGTATTACTTACACCAACAGCAAGCAAGCAGGCCGCTTCCAACCGGCCAATCTGGAAGTCAATGGGGGAGGCCTATGTTCAGCAGTGGACGTCCTATGGCTGAAATGATGATGATGATGATGACTTACACCAATTATCTAGCCCCAAATTATGCAAAGTTTGTACTATAACCAGTAGTTAGCGGACAAGCATACTTAAATACACTTGTATCTATGACGTATGGTTTAAGATATTCATTTACTTAAAATAATTTACAATTAATTTGTTTGAAAAATACATGAATCTTTGTTACTAAAACAAGTGCCGGGACTGACTGACCGGGTGACAAATGGTCGTGCTCATCGGTTGCCCCTTGCTGGATTCGAACCCGCAACCGCCAGGCTTTGTAGTCGGGAAAGCGAACCACTACATCAGTTAGTATAAAATATCTTGGTGATAATTAAAAGTTAAACTATCCACGCCGAGATTTAAAGTGCCAAGATTAAACGCCGAGATTCGTGGTCGGTAAAATTTTCATAGGTTTTGAAACTGCTAAAGTCAATTGGCAATTATTCTAAAACCTATAAAAATTTACTGTGAATGGTTACTATAGTCAACAATCCACTTTAAGCGCCGGCCGTGGGTAGCTTAACATTGAATTATCACCATATTGCTTGCTGCTGCCACCTAGCTACAAGCTCTTTTCAAACGAATAATTGTTTGAATTTTGCATCGTGTCTAAAGAGCCTTGATACCTGCGTGTTTTTGTGCATGCATGCTTTTTTATTGTAATTACTTTGCGAAGTTACAAAAACATGCAGGTCTTGTGAAGTGTCATCATTAATCAGGCAAAGATCAGCAGTTTTGACCCTTGTCTTCATAGGAATAGGCTATATGACGATTAAGTACCTACCTGCTACCACAGTAAAATTATATGCAGCATACTCCAATCGTAGTTCGTACAGCTTACTCTTATTAACGTTTCCAACTGAGGTCAGAAAAGGTCACCAAAACTTTGACATAATTGTGATATTGACACATAATATTATGACACATGCCATTAAAGTTTATATGCAATTTTGACGTGGACCGCCAGGTCGGTATCTCGACCACTTTCTTAGAACTCGCTGGTATGACTTTGTGGCTGCGGCAGCGTTTATATGGCGAAAACGCAATAACGATCACGTGTAGAAAAGCGTAAATCAGCAGTTCAGAACTAATTACAGTCAATTATAGTGTATTATTGCACTACAGGGGTTCATGAATTACGAACGAAACATGTGTACAAGGATCACGAGTCACGAGGCAATCTTAGAGAATCTCAGAGGAATATCTATGTGTGCGTCCTGGAGACGTATCCTGAAAGCATTAGAATTACAATTATATACCTACTATTCTAAGGATTCCACATGCGATTGCGACTTTTGTACGTTTCTCAAATCTATCGATTTGAGAAAATATGTCGTTTAGTCTGGATTCATACTAATTTGACAATAAGTGTTCTTTACGTACGGTTAAATCTTTACGTTTTAGTACGCAAAACGATTACGATCCAATTTGTCTATGTCTTTTCTATCTGTCTCTGGCATGTTGGCATGAATGAGAGAGTTAGACATCTAATTACCTCATACAGTCGTATCAACAAACAATCCACGTAGATCCATTGAAATAAAGATTGTACCGGAGTAGGTCAGAGAGTGCCGAATTACCGACTATAACTTCTGGGATTCCTAACCTTCTTTGCCCCAAATCTAACCAATCACAAAAACCAAAACCACTTTAAAACATTTAAAAATAATTGTTTAAGGTTTTGGATATCAAATGTATTTTATGGGCCAACCTGCAAGGTCAAATTATGCTTTCCGTGTGTTAGTATGGAGAGAACCTACTATCTCTATTTCTTTTATGGTCGTCTCTTTTGTTGCTTGTAGTGTCGTCATTCTGATGTTTACTGCAACGACCCTATGTTTTTATTATATAGTGAAGAAGATTCGATGTAACATAAAAGATTTTTATTAACTTTTAACAATTCTAGTTGATGATTGATGTTAAGGATCGCAAGGCATTGTTAGATATTGGATGGGTTCCATTCTGTGATACCTATTTTACATTGATTTATCTTATAAGCTTTCATTATTAGCTTATAAGATTACTTCATAGTTTAAAAACCGACTTATGCATTGATTGCAGTCACAGATTTTTTTTTGTCAATGTTTAATTAAAAACCTTAGATAATAATTGCGGAAGTGTATGATTAAATTCAATGACTATGCATGATCGTACATTCAGCTAAAACTAACCAATTGCTAAAAATAACCTCCAAAAAACTGAACATCGCAAATAAGTTATACACAAACCTATCGCACAATTCGAAGTCCATCGCTGCTATCAAATGATACGGTATTAAATAACATTCTATTGAACTCGCAATGTAGTAAAAAAGTATTAAGTTTGAATCAAGTCAGCTGTCGGAGTACGGGTTGTAATTTTCCATTCATAATGTTGTAAACAAGACAGGGTCAGTTCGAACTGCATCTTGCATCATTGAAATAATACAGTTTTTAGGCAGCCATTTTTATTTGAGTTCAATAAACTCTCAGGGCCTCTAATTGGTTTAGTTTTTTTTTGCTGTGGCACCAAACTGCCAGTTTGTTATTGTTAATCTCAGAAAACCTGTGTCTTCTCGGAAATATTCGGTTAAACTCGGAGATTCAAAAACGTTTCTCGATGATAGCCGAATATTTTCGACGATAAAACTTTTCGCTTATGTAGGTAGATGCTAGATTTGACTTTTTATAATAAACTTCTTTCGACAATACCTAGCAGTTGATACTTCATAGACATCCCAAATACAAAGTTGAGGTACGAGGCTTTGTTAAACAACACAATCCATACAAAATTTATCATCAAATTACCCACAATACTTGTGTAGGTAACTGTGTATATAACCAACAAAAACTTTTACTAAGAAATAAATATAATAATTATAAAAAAATTGATGCTCCATACCATTGCCTTGTTTAAATGTATATAGTTAACAAAATATTCTACACTAGCGCCCTCTAGTTCACTCCATGTAAGGTGTGCCGTGTAAGGACGGCCGTAAAGAATACACTTCTCTACCGCCAACAGGAGGTGTGTGTGTGTGGCGACTAATTCCTGTAGCACGAGACGGGCAGCAGCGTCTGCGTGCAAAATGTTATAAAGAACTGCGCTCGCCAACCCGCCTGCCAAGCGTGGCGATTATTGGCAATCTCTCCCGATGAAAGTCTTTGGGGAAAGCCTGTGTTCAGCAGTGGACGTCCATGCCTGAAATGATGAAGGTTCTCTAATTTAAATAAATAGTCTGTTGAAAACCGCCGAAATTACTTTAAATAAATGCTTTGGATATTATCATCGAGGTAGCGCGCTAGTTTATATCAATAGCATTTGTTTATGGTCCAATTTTTTCAGATAACTGCCGTCTCCGTCGGGGTGATTTTATTGCTCGAATACATCAACTTTTTCTATGGGATCAACATAGAAATCTCGAAATAAAATTGCTTTGATGTCAGCTGATCAAATTTATCCTATTATACAGGGTGTAAAAAAACTGAACGAAGCCTTAACTTAAACCACGAATACTGTACATCAAACCATGCAAAAAAAAAATGCTGGGAAAAATTTTAGGGTACTTAACAAAAAAAAAAAAAAAAAAACCAGCAATATATACAAGCATGCTCACTTGAAGAACAGTGGAGGTAGCTGTGTGTGTTTGCACGATTTATTGCGAGCTGTGCTCGTGAAGGTCTTTTTACAAAATATGTACTAAAAATTTTAACTCTTCTTCAGAAAAAAAAATTGTTTTTTATTTGTTATATACGTAACAAAAACAAAACACTTCAGAAAAAAGTTTAGTTATTATTAACCTTCAACTAAAAACTTCAAAAAAGGAGTTTAGTAGTTTTTGCGTAAAAGAGTAGCAAACATCCATAAATGGAAAGTCTCGCATTTATAAATAGATTCTGAGAACGTAGAAGTCACTTGGACACAGGTTTTTAATACACAATATACCTACATATTATCGTCCGATCTATCACGCAAGTTATTTATCGCGAAACAGAACTGCCCCCGTAGCATGACTACCAAAACACGATATGATAAGTAAGATATGATATAGCCATATACCGACACCATCTGTAAAAATATGCTAGATATAGCCGCCATTTTGAAGTTTTATCGAAACAGCGATCATAATATGTGACGTCACCGGCACGGCGATTCAACATGGCGGCTATATATATCAAATTTTTAGAGTTGTTGTCGATATATCGCTATATCAGATCATATCATATCATGTTTTGGTGCTCATGCTAGGAAGGCTGGACTTGTAACATTAAGGGCCTCTTACACCACTTGCTGATAAGTTCCAGATAACCTATCTGGCACTTGTTTTGACAGATAACCCATACAATTAGCAGTCAAAAAAGTGCTAGATACTCTGGAACTTATCAGCAAGTGGTGTAAGGGGACCTTAATTAGCACTTATTTAAAAAAAAAAGATCTTATTTCGATGTCATGGCTAGGGAAAATATTTGTGTTACACAAAATAATATTGTTCAACGTGTGGCCTTTCAAACTGGTTGTCAAAAGGAAGGTGCAACAACCTGTTGCTATTTTTAAACTTGCTGTGTAATGTACGGTATTTATACACGTTCATTAATAACTATTATATTACTAGCTGTCCCGGCGAACTTCGTACCGCTCCATCATAAAAAAAAATTATGTACATTTTTCCGTTGTTAGTAGTTATTCTGCTGTTCGGGGCGAAAACATATTCAGCAAAGCAAAGATCATAAAAATCGGTCCAGCATTTCTTGACTTATACATTGTGTAACTAACCCGACTTTGATTTATGTATTACTAGATGTCCCGGCGAACTTCGTCCACTGCTGAACATAGACCTCCCCATTGACTTTCAACCGATAACTATTCGAAACATATTTATTAATATGGAACAGTCAAGGAAATAACGAAAGGCAGAAAATAAAATTTTGGGGCAGAAAGGTTCTGGAATGGAGGTCACGTACCGGCAAGCGCAGCGTAGGACGTCCACCTACAAGGTGGACAGACGACCTGGTAAAGGTTGCAGGAAGCCGCTGGCTGTGGGCTGCTTACAACCGGCGAATCTGGATGTCACTGTGGGAGGCCTATGTTCAGCAGTGGACGTCCTATGGCTGAAATGATGATGATAATGAAGGAAATAACGTCCTTTTGTGTAACAAAGTACCAGACAGTATTTTTCTGCAAGGGAGACTAAGACGTAATTAATGTATAGGTTTAATCTAGATTTAAGATGGATCTATAAAATAATCATCAAATAATTCTGAAAGTTACACCAATTATGACGGACGACCTCCGTAGCCGAGAGGCGAGCATAGCGGACTTGGTGTCACTATCTCTGAGGTTCCGGGTTCAATTCCCGGTCGGTCAATGTAGAAAAATAACTTTTCCATATTGTCGAGTCTGGGTGTTGGAGTACCGTCGTTGTTTCT